>OZ018325.1:141537659-142185159 GCA_963969495.1 Ceratothoa steindachneri
TTCATGTTCTTACCTAAAAAAGGAACCATGTCCCAGTAAAAGCCCATAGCAAGATCGAGGCTATTTTGTGCCTTCATGGAACGAACCATGTGAGGGTCCCATGATTTCAAATCTGCCTGAACACTTTTAATTCTTCTCTGAAGATCGGCTAGCCTCTCTAACATAAACCCAACTTCAGCTTGAACTTCCTCATCTTCTTCTTCTTTGTCAGATTCTTCCGTATTTATCCTTGTTAATTCAACCAAGTCATCATCGTTTAATGGGGCAGAGTGTTCATCTATGAGGGTTTCAAACTCATCCTCTGTTACATCATTGAAACCTTCGCCACCAAGGAGCTTAGCCAATTTAACAGAGGTGGTAACTGCAGCAGTTCTGATCTCTTCAGGAGATAAACCCTTGTGATAGTTTGCACCCTCAGGCCACAGCTTCTTCCAACAAGCATTAATGGTCTGGAGTTTCACTTCCTCTATGGCTAGTTTTATTATTTGAATGCAATTAGCGATGGTAAAATCGCGCCAGTAATCCTTCAAGTTCAATTTTTCATCTCTATCCATTGACATCACCAGTTGTTGCAGAGAATTCCTTGTGTAGATGGCCTTGAATGCCCTTATGACGCCTTGGTCCGTTGGTTGAATTAGAGACATTGTATTAGGTGGTAAAAATTCGAATGGAGACCTTCAAAATGAAAATCAAAATGATGCCCACCAGCATTGTCCATTAAAAGCCTTTTCACAGCTTAAAATTGATCGAATTGTGCTTTCATTCACACCAAACACTTGAGCAACTTTGGCCTTTTTCTTGCCTTCTTTCAACCTATCTAACACTTTTGCCTTCTCCTCCAAACTCATCACTTTCTTGGCACACTTAGGCATGTCTTTAGCAACACTAGACGATGCAAGGCGCTTAGGCATTGTTAATATTAAGGTGCAAAAAGCAAGAATTATTCAGGGTCTAAAACGATTGAAAAATGAGAAATAAAACACACAAAATTACGAAAAATACACAAATCACCGCTCACACATGTGGGACACAAGTGTACTTAATGGAGAATAGGAAATGGTACATATACTGTACATATTGTGGTTGAGCGAATGAGATATGAATGCTGATTGACTGGAATCGTCCCGTCTCAGCCAACCAACACTTACATTTTACGACTATGTATGTTGGTTTCCGCAGATATCTGGAAATGGCGCAAATTTTGAATTTTAAGGCCCCCCAAAATTTTCTGCAGGTGATGAACCACGAATAGCCGAGGGTCACTGTATACACTCAAAACAAAAGCATCAAACTTTGCTATTACTGTCTTTGGGAATCTTTTTTTTTTCTATATCCTATTGCTGCCCACTGCAAGGAGGCATCAATTCCATACGAGATAGAATTTGGAAAGAAGAGATAGCGAAAATGGCCACAGTCCCCACCACAATAACAAATTATTTAAACATTCATAGGATTATTATTTGAGTAAATTTCCACCATAAGCATGGGGCTTGAATGATACCCATACCATCTACCTGCCCATGTCATAAAAGGTGACAAAGCCTGGATAGGCGCCCAGTGACCTGGAAAGCTGAGCACCTGAAAGTTTTGTTCATGTGAGTAAGAAATGCACTGAGTGGCATTGATGTATGCTAACCCCACTTTGCTGGAAAGCAGTTGATGAAGATGTCTTTTCAATCCATTTTTTTCTTGTTGTTTTTATTTTTCCCTTCCTTTCATAACTGAAAATACCCTTATTGGATTACCTAAGCTAATCCTGTTCTGTGCCATGGATCACACTACCGACTCACCCATTATCAAGGGCTGCTCCTCCCACTTAAGCGACGGGTTCCCATTTTCTCGGCCCTTGTCATTGACAAACAGGGTCCTCTCATCTCGCCCCACTGCCACACACTCATCACTTATCTTCGTGATGAGCGGCTGTTGACTCCGACCCGTCGAAAAAAGCTCAATCTGTTCACCAGTTAGCTGTCAAGACAAAACCCTCATTAATGTGAGGGGTCAGTACCACTCAGTCAAGCTGTTTAATTTCTTTATGGATGGAGTACAGATAGAAATATGAGTGGAATAATATGAGGGAGTAATATGCGAGATTGATGAGGAATGGTCATTGGTCAGGGATGGGTGCTATGTTAGTGTATGATATGACCTCGTGCTGGTGCTTAGAGTGAGGAGTTGGAAATAGTGATTGAAAGAATTGAGGGAGTGTATATGAGAAAGAAACAAAGTAAATGGCATAAGAAGTAAAAAGGTAGTGTTTGTGGGCGAGGTTAGGGTATAGTGTCGTTTGAATGAATGATGGGTGGCTGGACTAAGTAGTGTGTTTGTAGTGTCAAGAAAGTGTTAGAAATGAGTGGTATGGATGAAGGTTTAAAGGGGTAAGAAAGACTCAGGGTCAAGCTGAGCATTAGTCAATGATAAGATTATAAGTATGAAAGTGCAAGAAGATGCACGAGGTAATGAGAGTATGTTGGTATGAAAACTAGTGTATAGTAGTGAGACCATGGTATGGAAAAAAAAAAGGAATTATCAAGATTGCAAGTGGACAATTTGAGAGTTATGCTGGGTGTGAGAAGGGAAGAGAGTAAGGAATGAATAGGTAAGGGGCATAGAGTATAGGGTGTGAAATTGTAAGACTGCAAGCAAGAATGTCCAGAAGTGGAGGAGGCATGTAAGAAGAATGGATGAGACTAAACTTATGAAGAGAAAGAGTGTGTTGGAGTGCAGAGTATTAGAAGAATATGCAAAAGATTGCGTATGTTTAAGCAAAAAGGGACTGACCAAATGACAGGTAGATGATATTGTGAGGGGGGGGGGGGGCATACTTACTCTTGCAGTTATATATAGACATACTAGAGTCCTAATTTTGCTGGCTGGTCTATAGTTGAACTTATAGACTGACCAGGGTCATAATCTTGCTGGGGCTGGGGTCACTAAAATTTGGCCAGGGATAGGGGGAAAAAAAAACAAAAACTGCCAGGGGCCTAGTCAGTCTATACAGTTATGACCATTTGTTCACACACCTTAATCTTAATGAATTGGTAAAAATATATATGAACTATAACTTTCTTAGATAACCTAAACACAAAAGATGATATTTAATAGTTTATTTAGGCAAATTATAGTTAATTATATTTGAACTAAATTGCATATACTAATTTTATTAATTTCCCATAAATCAAAATTGCACACAGCTTTTGAACAGACACGATTAATACTTGGAACAACACCTTTGGTTGCGATGATTTTAGACATAAGCTTTTGGCAGCATTCTTTCTTCAGGATTTTCCTCCTGTTGCTCATAATGGGCAGAGGCTTCGAATTTGGTTAGGTTCTTTGGGCTTGTGTAAGTGAATGGCTTTTTTCAAATCCTACCATAGATTTTCAATGAGATTTAGGTTGTACAAGTGTATTGTTGTCTGCTTCCACTTCCCTCTCTCTAATACCTTTCTTCTTTTGAGGGAATGTGATCTACAGTTAGGATGTTGTCACTTTGGGTGGGGGGACTCGAGAGACTTCTATCGTGTCCCCTCCACCAGGTGGATTCTTCAGCTTCAATTTTTTTTAGAATTGATTTTGACAAAGAAATAAGGCCAAAATTACTTAAGGAATAAAAGAGGAAGACTCCATCGGAAGGACGATAGGTGAGTGTGAATTACTCGTATGTGTGAGTAGGTGTAGTTGAAAAGTGTTAGGTGTAGGGATGATTGAGGAGGGCAGTGAGTTGGTGACCAACCACCACATATTGTTGGCGCCAAATAGGGACTGCCTGGTGGTTTGAGGGAGAGGAGTGAGACCCAGTGGGTTTTTTTTTTGTCCTTGATGGAAGGGAAACAGATCAGGGCAATGGAGATGGAATTGAGAAGATTGAATGAGTTATTGCGACAGAAAGACAAAAAATGCACAGTTGAGAGAAGAGAATGATAGTTTGAAGAGGAAAATGAGAGAGATGGAAGAGAGGATTGGAGAACAAGGAGCAATTTGTGCTGCTGTGTCCCCGACTCCACTGGGAACAGAAATGAAACGATTGCCAGACTTGAATGAACCCCCACAAGAGATTAAGCACTGGAAAAAGACCCCTAAAGACTTCACACCCAGACCATCAGGAAAGGACCTGACTAACTAGCATAGACTCCTTGTACTTTAGTTCGATTTGAAGGTATGGATGATAGTGGGAAAGAAGTGAGCGAGAATGAGGCTGAAGTTCATAGGAGTATATTGATTCGAGAAGTGCCAAAGTTGAACAAGTTTAGAGTGGAAAGAACAAAAGATGTGTGAAAGTGTTCTTGGAAAGAGTACGAGAGTTATTGCAAGGAGAAATTGGGGGAGAATAATAGGTTCTGGTTTAAAGAGTTGGGCGAGTTCCTAGATGGGCATATAAAAGAGTTTTACCAGACGATTACAAGTGTGGGTGAGTCTAAGTGGGATGTAGTGAAAGAGAGAATGATAGAACAATGTAAGAGGATGAAGATGAGTGTGAAGTATAAGAAATTGAATGGGTTTGATGGAGCGAGCATGGGGAAGAATGATAGAGTGCATTCATATGCACATAGGTTAGAATCTTTGGTGTGAATGAGATTTGGTGATGATGGGATAAATGAGAATAAGTAGCTGATGAAGTTTTTGAATATGGTTCTGAATGAAGTGTGTGAGTATGTGACATATAAAGGAAAAAAGAAGATGAGATGGGGAGGGGGGAGATTGTTATAGGAGGATGTGCTGGAGATATTAAAGGACCGTGAATTTGAGAACAACATCATATATGGTTAGTGTGAATGGTTTGGCTGAAAGAACAATAAGAACTTTGAGTGAGATGTTGCGATTGATGGGGAAAGATGGGAAAGAATGGGATGAATGCTTTAGGCATATAATATGACAGTGCATAAGGCGATTGGAATGTCATCAAGTTAGTATTTGTTGAATTTTGAAAGAATGATTAGGCCACGTATGGGACTTAGTGAGAGTGATTGTGAGTTGTGGAGAAATGGGAATGAAAGGTATGAATTTTTCTGTTGTGATAAGGGGCTAAAAGAGATTAAGACAAAAGGTAGATTGAATGTGGATAAGTTCCGTCTGTGGTGAGAAAGGTTTGGTTGAATGGGGTAAGTTATGTAATAGTTCATGAAAGAGAGGATGGAAGTTTAGATGAACGTAGAGTGCATCAATGTCAGTTGCAAAAGTGGCATGAACCTCCTGAATATTTAGTGTGACATCCAGTGAATGAGTGTCTGTTTGAAAGCATGGAAGACTGTGAAAGGGTGGATGATATAGCTAGTGCTTAGAGGGGAAACAGTTAGTTTTAGTCAAACATGGAAAGGGGAAGCATAAGAGTAAATGGTTGAGAAAGGATGAATGAATGGAACAGTTCGGTGAGAATGAGGTGAGAGAGTTTTCAGGATTTTTGCCAGATCAAGATGGATTATATGATAGAAATGTACATGATTTGTAAGTTTCCTTTGAATGAGTCTGAGTGTATGGTAGCGAGTATAAATTGGATAAGTGTGCAATTGGAGCAAGAGTCGATGAATGCTATTGAAGAATGGGAAGGTTTGATGGATGAAGTGGAGAAACTGGTTGAAGATTTGAGTGAGATTAGTCAGGAAGTGTCAGATGTGGGTGTGGATGAAGTAAAAAGAGAAGGTGAATTGATTTTGACAAAGAAATAAGGCCAAAATTATTTAGGAATAAAAGAGGAAGACTCCATTGGAAGGATGATAGGTGAGTGTAAATTGTGTGTGAGTAGGTGTGGTTGAAAGTGTGTTAGGTGTAGGGATAATTGAATGTGGCAGTGAGTTGGTGACTGAAAATGCCTTCTCTTTTCCAGCTCCGTGGTACTGCTAAGACTAGTCATCAACATCTCGCTTTTAAGAGGTGGCAGCGATGGCCAGACTAACCTTTGCTGATCTCACTCCTCGGGCCTGCCTCCCTTTCCCTTTTCCCCTGATACTGGTTGTAGCGTGCTTGGATCCAATTTTTTTTTTTACTGACATAATTGCTGCATATATTCATTTCCTGCATCAGCCTATAGTTTATGATTGTTGTTGGCTGAGATATATTTGTGAGGCCATAGACTATTATATATATATTTAGTTATTTGGGGGTTTAGGTTGTAGGCTATACATATTGTATTTTGTATCTGTGAAGGGTTTGCTATTAGTTTGCCTTATCTATTGGGTTTTAAATAAAATTAAAGAATAGACTCTCTCCTCAATATCCTCTCCTTGAACCACCAAACGGACCTTGTTGGGGTGGCAGGAATTTTTGACCAGGGACTTGCGATCCCGCCACCACAAGGTCAGGTAACTGCAATGGCCATTTCAACACATTCCATGCTTTCATCTTCAGTCACTCCTTTGTGTATTTTGATGTGTTTTGGATCATTAACTTGCTGGAGTTTCCAATTGCATGTAAGCTTTAATTTCTTTACTGAAGGACCAACATTTTTTGTCAGCATTTCTTGGTACTAGAGCAAATCTAGTGTTCTTTCTATCTGCAGTAAAGTTTTTCCAGGTCCCAATGCAGCAAAACACCCCCAGCACATAATGCATCCACTGTTCTGCTTCACAGTTAGGAATGTTATTTTCTTTATATGCTTCATTCTACAAATGTATCACCAATATAATGGTTAAAAAAGCTCAAATTTCATTTTGTTGAACCAGAGAGCCTAGTGTTCACAGGATTGTCTAGATGGTCTGTGGTGTACTGCAAATAATTCTGCTTGTGCTTAGTGGCCAGCAGTAAAGTGCCTCTCTGAGTTCTTGTGTAGAACCCTTCACAGTGTAGCATATTCTGTATCATAATGAGTGAGAACTCCTTACTAGCACCTGAAAGGACATAGTGTAGTTCTTTGGTTGTTAGCTTTATACTTTTGTAAAGATGATTGCAATGGTTTGTTTCAAAGTATTTGACTTGTTTGCTATTTTATTGTATCCATTTCTGTGCTTATGTAAGTGAATGATTTCACTAGTCATCTTTGGCAACTCATGTTCTCTTTGTAATTTTACATGATGTAATTGTACAAATGATGAGTACTGAATGCACATAATGGAAAACATATGGCATCAGATAAACTAGCCAGATACCTGATGACCTTGGACATGGTAATGGTCATCTTGACTCAATAGCGGGCAATTTCTTAAGGGGTGAGAATAATTTTGATTAATAGATTAATAAAATTGGCATATAGAATTTAGTTCAAATATGTGTCATTTGTTTTGATAAACTATTAAATGTCCTCCTTTGTGTTTGGGCAACTGTATGACTTTTGCCTGGGCATGAACCTGACCTGACCAGATGCGACAGCACATTACCTCCCATGCCTAAGGAGTTCCAATGGTATAAAAAGATGAGTAGCTTTCTGCTTAACATGCCATAGAAGAGTGGGAGGAGAGGCTGTTTTACGTGGTTTTGATACGCACTGAGACCACTTTGTGAGATAATGATTTATGTATGTTATGTAAGAAACTTTGCACAAAAGTGGAAAAGAATCATTTATAAATCAATGAGAGCGAGTAACTTTTCTAAACAGTCAGTATGTAAAAAAAACCCAAAGCAACACACACGCATGAAGCTTAAACATAAAAAAAGAACACTGTTTAACATGACTAACTAAGAAAGAAATAGAAAGAATGAAAAAAAAGATCATTTATAAAGAAAAATGAGGGTTAGATTAGTTCAAAGGTGCCTACTCAGCAATTAAAATGTTACAATCCGGAAGCTGTGCAACAAAATATTGCACAAAAGTTATACACAAAAAAAGTGAAAGAACTACCATACCTACACTAATGAGAAAAAGAAGCTAGATAACAGAAAACTTAACTTTTAATTTTTAAGAAAGTTTGATATAAAAGGAAAATTAAAAGTTTGATCCTTCCTTACCTTGATGAGCCAATAGTCATGTTTGAAACCGATAATTATCCCTTCACCGCACCATGCCAGACTCTTTGGGGTATCTTGGAGCATTATCTCCTCCGTTAGTTGCTGAAATTGACGTGCTTTCCATTTGTACAGCTGCAAGCGTTTCCTCACAGCAGTTACTAAACGGACACTCACAATATCCACCCCTGTGTAGTAATGCTAGGAAAAAAAACATTGTCATCACAAACACAGATTTGAGATAAGTACCTGGCATCAGTTCATGCAAGAAACCACTTAAGTGTGACTGATTCTTATGAATGAAATGGTGGTGAATTTGAATTAATGGGAGCCCCTTCTCTTATGTAATAAAAATGTGAATGAATTAAATAATTTTGGATCCGGGTAGAGGGACTTGCCAGCCAAGACCTGGCTTAAAGTGACCTATTCTATCTAAGACTAGGTCCTACTGTTAAACCTAGAACACCACAGACATATCCTTAGTCAAACTTGGCATCCAGGGTGTCAGAAAATGTCATTTCTGACAGTCATTTAAAAATTATATTAGCCCATTTTTCATTATTTTGACTATGTATATATGATTGGCCAATCTAAATTTCATAACTTTTAGTACAAATTTCATAATGTTTAGTGCAATATGAGTTGATCTAGCACCCTCATTTTGCGCCCTTTAATCATTATATTTTGTATCTGCACATGAAACGAGGGTGGAATGCAACTCACTCAATAAAGTAGTGGACGTGTCATTGAAGGGTTCTCCACCTCTAGAGGTAAAGTCCAGTCAGCAGCCTTCAGAGACATTAAGCTGTGTATTGAATGCTGGCAGAGCAGCATCTCAGCTAGAGAAAATGGTCATGAAAAACTCCACCACAGATGCAGGGTCTGGGATTGCAGTTCCATTCTCCTGAAGAAGGGAAGGGGGGTCCAGCAAGAACTTGTCCCCGAATCCTTTTGACTCGCTTTCACACCTCTAGAAGAGGGATCTTCCCATTAAGTGAAGACATATACCCACCAGTAAGAGTGGCAGGCATGCTTCGAGATATAACAGAACCTAGCACTAACTCAATGAAATTCCGTGAGAGTGAAATTGTTTGGGTGGTACTTATTGTGCATGAAGGTATATCACTTCTGTCTGCGGGTAGCTTCACACTTGACTGACCACAAAGGAAGTGGATGGTGTGCAAAACAAAGAGATGTTCTATGAATGCTAGTTAGGCATATGATGAAGAGGTTGCTGGCAAAAACCTCATTAGCTTCATCCACCGACGTAAACTCCTTGACTGGGCCAAATAAATCAGTCATTTCCTGATATGCTGACTCCCAGACCTGCTCCAAGCACCACCTGGGCATTTTTTCAGGTGGCAGCATCGCAGAAAATGATAGTTGAATAGGAAAGTGATCGCTACCATGGAGGTCATGAACCACCTCACAGCCAAAATTAGGCAGGTTGGGATTGCTATGCAAGTCTTTTCCTCTCTCTGCCTTGAAACCTAGTCCAGCCTTGGGTGGGGGTATTGGAGCCAAAGCTCCTCTGGTACTGTTCTCCTTTCAGGGGACAGCTTTAGCAATCCCAAAAGATGACCATACAACGACCTTCAGGGGGTTTGCCTTCTGTGAGTCTAACAGACTCAGTGGAGTGGTAGGGCCATTTCATGTTGCGAGAAATGGTCACACTGGGGGAGGGTATTAACCCTTTGTGCTGCCAGCTCTACCAGGGTAACATCTGGAGGAGGGGGGGGGTAGAGCCCACAGAAGGGTTCTGAATTGGTGTGAAAGCAACTGTGCTCATAGGCCTAGAGGGGCCAGGAGCAGAGGGTGCCTTTGTAAAAATTAAGGCAAAAGACATCTGAGGTAGAACTGGGTGCACCAGGACCAAGTCCTTAGTTTCGTGAAGGGAAAGACTATCCACAGCCTGAATGGCTAGAACTTCCTTCTCTATGAGGTACCTGTCACATTGCTTCCAGGAAGCAGCAGGGTGTATCTCCCGACAAATGACACACTTGGCCATTCACGATCAGGTGTGAACTTGGATCAACTTCCAGAGACTTCAGGTAAACCTGACTACAGGAGCGATTTGTATGGCCAAAGCAGTGGCAATGGTAGCAACTCTTTGTATGTGGCATGAATGCCTTCACACTGTAGGAATACTTACTGATTCAAACAGACTCAGGGAGCCTGTCATGATCGAACGTGATGAAGAGTGTAGGTGTGGGTCTCGAGGCCCCTCCCTGTTTTCTCATCACCCATTCGCCTTTGACCACGCCCTGGTCAGCCAGCTCTTTGGTGGTCATCTAATGAGTAGTCCATGAGTTCCTTTGCATAAATCACTCTATTCACACAAAGTTCATTGTAGAGTGTGGCATCACACTCACTGGCAAGCCATTGAGTGTCTGAAGGGCACTAATCATGACTGCCTCTGAATGGTCCAATGCTATCACTAGAAGGTTCTACTGAGAAATGATCCACCTTCGGGTCTCTACCAATCAAACTACATGTGGTCCCAAGGCCCCTACCTGTTTTCTCATCACCCATTCGCCTTTGACCACGCCCTGGTAAAGTGGCTGCGGACCTGGCTTCAATTTCTTCTGTTTCTCTCCACTCTCTGAGGGGGCTCCAGGTCCTTATCATCATCATTCTCCAAGATGGGGAAGAACTCGACTGTCAGGGGGCACAAATCAGGGGACGAGGTCTCTCCCCTATGGGTGAGTACTCAGAAGGCCCATGTGGTTTGAGGTGAGAAACTTGTGCAAGGGCAGACTCAGGTCTGGTGTCTGGCACTGGGTCTAGGTTCACCTCATGGAAGACCCTGCCATCTGTGGCATGATCACCTCCAGGACCATCTCCACCTTAGGAGGGGCCTCCAATTGGCCCCCTCTACAAGCTATCATGTATCCGAACTGGGGATTAAAAGGGATTCATCCTGAATATCACTGGAGCCGGCATGCAATGGGAATGGATTGAGAGCATGCATCCCACTCCCATTAACATGACAAACCTCAGAGCAACAAGGTGCCCTGTCAATACCCAGAGGTCATCCCCCAATGAGAGGGGGAGGGGGACCAAGGTGACACATCCTTTGCCTCACTGTGTTCTTGGCAGGCCCCTGAGAAAGCAAAGCGGAACCCACTTGGAGACAACTCTCTGAAAGGAAAGTGGAAAAACTGCTGAACCTGTCATGATTGGTGAGAGAGAAGTGCTCTCTTTGCTAAGACCATCTTCAGGGTACCCCAGAGTAAGTATCAGGGGCTCTCCACTGGGCTAAAGTCATCTGAACGCAACTCTGCGCAAGGGGGTAAGGGGAGAAGCCCAGTGAACCCATATCTATTAGAGAGGGGGAAAAAAGTATCTGCTAGGAGAGATTTGAGGGGGCCCCAGAGACACTGGGGGTGGGGGGTGGCAGATCCTTAGAAGAGGTGGAGCTACCTGAGGGCTGCTCCAAAAGGGATCAAAGTGAAGAGCTCCTCTATCAGTTGAGGGTGGGTTGTTTTTAGGAATAAAGATTTGGTTAGACCACAAAACAGCAGACTCCATCAATGAATGTTCTGTTTAGCTGGTTTACATCTGAGAAAGGCACCAGGAGTCTAGTTCCCAGTAACCACTGCGGATGCCTGTTGGCACAGACAACAGGCCGCTTTTAAACAACACAGTCGATGTGTAGGCTTGGGTGCTGGGCCGTATGTAGATTGGCCAAAAAAGGGTGAAAGTAGGTGTTAACGGAAGGCGAAGAGGCTAAGCTTGGAGCCAGATGGGACACAGAGCCCCATCAGTACAGCAGCAAGGTAAACGCGTCTCTGTGCCCCTTATAAGGTGCTCTCTTGCTAAGTAGAACAGGTTACCCATTCCCCTGAATTTTAACTTTTCCAACATAAGGTGGCAACCTTCATGGTGGATGCAAACTGGTCATAATAACTAGTCAGGAAGCATCAACTAAGTTGCCTAGCACCAAATTCTAAATACCTCATTTTAGGGGGTATCAAATAGATGTTCTTGGATATGGCAGCCATTTCTCACTTTTTTATTTGACTTCTCACCACATTGCCTTAATACTAATTATTTAACCTTTCACTCATTCCTTTGTAGAGTGTGTATGAAGACAGGATAAATTTTGTACTGATGTTTGTATATATTTTGCTTTTAATTTCATTTAAACTATCTTTCTAGAATGATGGGTGTCTTTGAGAACAAATGGACAGAGAGAATAAGAAAAACTGAAAGTGGTACAAGGTTCATTATTACTAAGGTTTCACTCCTCTGGAAGTTCCTCAGAATATCAAGAATCTAAGACAAGAAGTGAATGGGATCACAGGCTTATATATGCATAGGACTGAAGATTACCATCATGTGGAGCTATTAAGAAACTGACAAATCAGCGATAAGCTCAGAGTAATGTTGTTCTATTACTTATATAAGCAGGCGGTCCTGTTGATTTCTTACCTTAGACTCTTGTTACTCTGAAGAAGCTTCAAAGAAATGAAACATCAGTAATAAAGAACAGTGTACCACTTGTGGATCTTCTTATTCTCCCTCTCCAGCTTTCTAGATATTTAAAAATCCTTGTTTAATTTGCTATTTGCCTTTGATTTGACCAAAGTTTTGATTTACTGATAAACTTGGCAGGCAAATTGCCTTATCAATTAATAGCTTCAAATGATTTAACCCATTCACTGCTTGAGGGCAGGAGGGCCTTTTACATTTAGACTTGTATTTATCTCAATTGTTATGATGATTTGTCCATATTTTGGTTTCACACTCTTATGTTAATGATTAATTATCCAATTAAAATACACAAATGGCTTAGTTCAGTCCTCATTGTTTGTAAACAGAGTTTTATGAGTGAGAGTAATTTGACCCAGTTTCAACTGATTTCTTTTGACAGTGAACATTTTTTGATGACTCTTCCATTTCTTTTGGTTTAACACACTTATTTTTGTGGTTTTCCATCCAATTAAAATGCAGATTTTTGATGACTCTTCCATTTCTTTTGGTTTAACACAATTATTTTTGTGGTTTTCCATCCAATTAAAATGCAGAAATGCCGAAGGTTAGCATGTTATTTGAAGTGCACAAATGAGAAAGCCCATTCAACCCCCCAAATTTTGTGCGCTTAGTGAAATTTTAAATCTTTTGAGATATAAAAATGTTTTTCATAAATAGAAGCAACATTTTTTTTTATAGAAAATAGGAGTTTTAAGTGATAACTAAAATAAAATAATTAATTTCATCAGTTACAAGAAATAATTTTGAGGAACAAGCAAATATCTCCAATTATAATTCTAAATATGTAGGTTATTAATAATTTTTAAGTTAGATTAATAGAATAATTCTGGTAGATAATTGTTAAGATTAGCGGCTACTGATTTTGTATGCAAGGAATACGATCGAAAAACTATAGGCATAACCACATTCGCTTCATTGTTTTGACAGGTTATTTTGTTTCAAAATGGGGGGCTTCATCCCCCTACAATTTAAAAAACCCTAATAATATTCTTAATTCAAAAGCAAAACATAGATTTGAATGCAAAAGTCGAATGCTTTCCTGAAGCACCTTGCATATGAAGATAGACTGAAGGTATTAAATATGTTCTCATTTGAAAGAAGATACATGAGGGGAGATATGATTGAGCTTTTTAAATTCTGTTCTGGGATGGATAAGTTGGATTTTAGCAAGTTATTTGAGTTGGAATCCAAGGTAGTAAGTAATAGGACTAGGGGTCACCACTTAAAAATAAAAAAAACAGAAGTGCAAGTTGGATGTTAGAAAATATTTTTTCATCAATAGAGTGGTAGATTACTGGAATAGTTTGCCATCTGAGACAGTCCAAACTTGAATGTTTTCAAATGCAGATTAGATGATTATATGGGGAGGAGTTATTCTGAACTCATTCCTGTGGAGGCAGTTTTTTTTATTATGATTGATTTGGATGTTGACGAGTCTTGATGATGATGCCTTTTTTTTTTACACTTTCTTGTGTATGGTTTGAATTGTATATTGTAGATGCATGATCAGACACAATCCTATGGATGCATTTTATGGGTGGGTTTTGACAGATGTGGATAACCTTTAATAGGTCCTTGTGTCTTTTGTCATCCATGAAATTATGTTATGTTATGCTAAATGTGGTTATGCCTATAGTTTTTAGATTACATTCTTTGCGCACAATATCAGAGGCCGCTAATCTTATCAATTTTCTTTGTAATTTAAATGATATATTATTTGATTTATATAAAAATATTCATTTTATTATTTTCCCTAATGATGTACCAAGGGTAATTTCACCCATGGCAATTTCAAGCAAATTCGGTTTGCGGTTTAAGGGTTAAGGTATCAGTGAATATATTTGCTTAAATGTTCATTGCTTGTTCATGAAGTTTATATTTTGAAATATCACAACCTAATTACAATTAATTTAACCCTTTTGGATAAAAACTAAAGTATTTTGTGAACTCAGGGCCACAGTGAAATTGGGCCCTAGAGTATAGAGAGATTTTCAGGTTACCTTTACATCCAAATCAAAAGTGGTAGATCCTTGGGTCTTTGGTAATGTACTCAGCAGTGGAAAATTGAATACAGTTAAGTCATGAACACTAATCAAGGAATCTGAAATAGAACATTTATACTATAAGTCTTGTTGTTAACCATAATGAAGCAAATAAATCATACCTTTCCAAGTTAATAATTACAATTAACTGATTAGTTAACTAAGAATATTGAGTCAAGAACTTGGGATAGTATGCCAAGATGATTTCTTTTTAATTATAAGGCAGTCATTTGGCAACTGCCACCAAAGGAGATAAATCAAAATCAAACAATTTTACCCTATTTATTGGCTATATTAAAATAACTAAAAGGCAAATCAATACAGACACTAAAATCCCTCCAACATAGAACAGACAAATAAAGAAGCAGAAAACAAGCACAAAGGATTTTTTATGGGGCATATCTGGCAAAGGCCTCCAATAGCACAAGTTACAACTAATACTTTTTAGCCTAATTTTAAGCTAAATTAAAACAAAACAAGCTGAATATCACAAATCAAAGAATGTTCATGGCATGAGTACAAGAGACCCTGAGACTGTGAGTATGAGCTTCTCAGGTGAGATGTTGGTAAAAAACAAACTTATGGAAATGGTGCAAATCCAACACTTGCAGGCAGACCGTGTTTAGAAACAAGTTCAGGTTGGGGTCGAGCTGTAGATGGTGGCAGAAGTGCACCACCTTAATCTTGGGCAAGGGAAAAAACTTGTGTACTTTGGCATAGTGAGAGATGCAGTTCAATGCCTGTTGGAGTTGACCACCTGAGTTGGCACTTGGGCTGCATACAAAGAGATTGAAAAGTCATAAACAAAGTGCATTGCAAAACATCTTCCGGCAACAATGAGGTGATACCAATGATGTTCAAAACAAGGAGTATGACACTGAGGACCCTTCCTATGAGACATCCTCTTCCTGCCCTAACGGCGGCCAGAGAGGGCTTCCCCTACCTGAATAGAGAAAAAAATTTAGAATCCTTCGGACCAAAAAATTTTGTGTAGTGCTGTACATGAAGCAAGGCATTGCAAGATAGCATTATCCAGTCAGTCAGTCGAATGGAACTTGTGGAAGCTGCACTGTGCGGACAGGCGGCCTCCACTGCCCAGAAGAAAAAAAAACAATCTAACATTTACCAATTTTTCCATCAACTTAGACATGCAGGAGGTTAGAGAGATTGGGCAGAATAATCTGCCAGTTTGCGAAAAACGAGCACAGTAGCCATTGCCAGGAGTGTGGGAGGATAACCTGCATCCAGATCCTGTGAAACAGATTTAACAGAAATACCATGCCTTGCTCACCTGTGTCAAAGCATGGCATATGCATACATTGTCTGGACCAAGGCAGTGCTTGCTCATGAAGTGAGAGTGGGATGCAACTCGGTCAACATAAACATGTCAATGCAGGGTTCTCTTCTTCTGGAGGTAAAATTGATTCAGTGACATTATAACATATATTTAAAACTGGTAGAAAATCTTGTCTAGAGAACATAGAGAAAGTGGTCATGAAAGAATCCATCACAGATGTAGGGTCCTAGATGGCAAGCCCTTTGTCTTGGAGAATGAAAGGGGGATCCTGCAAGAACTTGCTCCAAATACTTTTGACTCGCAGGTGCACTTTGAGATATATAACAGGACCTAAGCGCTAGCTTAATGAAATGCACAGAATGTGAAATCATTCAGGTGGTGGTTATAACGCATGTAGACTTATCATTTTGTCTGAGGTAGTTTTACAATTGACCAACCAGCAAGGAAGTGGACTACATGCAAAAAGACCAGATGTTCTAGGAATAGTGGTTGGCACAGGGTGAAAAGGTTTCCAGTGAAAAACTCAAAAGCCTCATCCACTGACCTAAACTCCTCAGCTGGGAGAGCGAAATAAGTCATTTCCTAAAATGTGAAACACTAGGGTTTGTTTTTTAAGGAAGCAGTGGCCCAGTTAATGATAGTTGAATGGGAAAGTGGTTACTATAATGGTCATCGACCATCATGCCAAGCTAAAATTGAACATCCTCCTGCCCAGTCCCCACCTTGTCATATTGGGACCAATCTGGATGGGTGGGTCGGGGCATGCACCACCCAAAATAGCTAACAGGGATTGGGAAGAGATGAGCCTCTGCAACTCCTTCCAGTTTGCCTGGAGTCCATGGCAATTCCATTGAGGGAATATGCCTTCCAGTTCTAGCTCAGAGAAGATGCTGGGGGTCATCTTTGAAGTGAAGAGCCTCACAGTAATGGCCGTTTGCTTCCTAGAGGGAGAAATCAAGTCAGAACGCTGCTGCCTTCAAGAACTTACATATTGGGGAAGTTGGTGGGCAGTGGTTCCTCCTTTGGAGGGTCCCGCATCTCTGAGTCACTCAATTCAGCCTTGGGTAGGGGCATAGGAGCAGAAGCTCCTTTGGTTCTCTCTAACGGTGGAGGCAAAGGCCATTTCACCTTACAGGAAACCGTTTGAGCCACCAGTTCTATAAGGGAAGGTCCTGCGGAGAGTATAATGTGCTGAGGGGTTCTAAATGGGTGCAGAAGCGACTGTGCTCTTAAGCCTGGAGGGGGCAGGTGCTGAAAGGACCTTAGCTTGGCAAAAGGAGAGATGATCCACAGCCTGAACTGCCAGGATTTCCTTCTCCAGGATATGTGCCACATTGCTTTAAGGATGTAAAGTGCAGCCCTCTGCAATTGACACACTTAGCCATACATGATAAGGACTTATTGTGTACAAGATTGGAACAACTTACACAGACAACACCTAAACCCAACTTCGAATATCTATAGAAACAATTTGTATGGCTGAAGCTGGGGTAGTAGTAGCAGATGCATGAATTTCTGTACAACCAGCATGCACTAACAGAGGGAGCCTATCAGTGCTTTTGAAGAGTAACCTGAATTTATATAGCTTTTATGATAGTAGTCTTTCCACTTTCCCTCCTTTTGGCCCAAGCCTTTACAGCTTAAAAAGGCAATGTTTAGTTTTTATATTTAAAAACCACAAGGCAGAGTTAGAATTACTCCAATAAATTGATGGGTAGGGCTTAGTGATATCATGATATAAGATGTTTGTGTGAACATTTCCAATGCATGTTGGGTATGTCTAAAAAGTTGGCTTAACCACTCTTCCTGTTGTTGTCTCGTTTGGGGTCATTTCAAAGGAAATGGTTGTGGTTTTGCATTAAGCATGCTTTACATAAATGAGCTGTCCTAGATGTGGGCTCCAGAAGTGTGAAGTTTTGGTGATTGCCTAAGCATTGTGGTGCTGGAAAGTTGAGTGCTAGAGGGTGCCACTGCCATACTATGTGGTGAGGGGAATGCTACATATATAGTTTTATAATTAAATGTTTTTATTCTGATTTTTTTAATATTATTATGACTAGCATTATTTCCATCTTTTACAAGTTTAATATTGTAATTATTAAACATCTAGAAAGCAGAATTCCAAGTAATTTCAGATTTTTTCAGAGGCTCGATTGTTGGTCAATCTGAAGGTGGACTGTCCCCAAGAAAAATGCTAGGAATCTTGGAACACCTTTCTTCCATTAACAGAATTATAGTTGAATTCAAAGAAAAGGGTAAATCATCACTGGAGTCATGTCCTGGTCATCTTGAAACTTATGAAAGATATTTTCAATGCTGTCTGCAGATCCTTTAAGAACAAGTCTAGTTAAAAGATTCTGAAGTGACAGAAAGATTCCAAGTCAGACCATGAAGAGCAGTAAATTACTTGCACTCTTTTGGATATTATGAGCGCAGTAAGGAGGAAGCATCTTTTAACTATGAACAATATTAAGAAGAAAGAGTGGACTAAAGAAATGAGTGAGAAGCTTTTATTCTTAAAGAAGGACTTTCTATCAGTTTTCAAGGTGTAAATTCATGGAAGGATCAAAGTGGTGTCAGATAACTTCTTTGGTAAGTCAGTCCCTTGACATAAATTCAATAGAACATAGGGAAATATTAGATGAGTTTAGGGAAAATGTAAAAAGCAAAGAAACAGGAACATGGTAAAAAGGTCATATGCCAAAAATGGTTGGAAATACTGCACTGTACTCTCAAAACTTATTAATTCTATGCATATAGTCAAGTTGCATTTAATTATTTTTTTTAGGAGCCTATCTGGAGACTGAATAGTTGGGCATAAGTCGCTGTACTCACGATAGCCTAGTACTAGGCTACATTGAAATAACAATATATAAAACAAAACAAAAACAATAACAATAAAAAAGAGGAAATGGGCAAGAAGCACGCTCCAGTGTCGGAGGCTCACCTCAACCCGGCACAGGGATGTGCGACCTACAAAGAAATACCCCATCCCCCCACCTAAGCAGTTAAATAAAGTGAAGGAGGTCAGCCACCTCCATCAAGTCAAAGTCGACAAGTCAGTGTGAACGAATTTGTCCCGAGTACAAGGGACACAAGGTAGTAATCCCGCTTATCCTTGTACTAGGACAGGTAGCGTACGTGAAGATCACCCAGACTGGGACATTCAACAAGAATGTGCCAAACAGTCAGAGACAATGCAGTTATCACAATAAGGTGCAGGAGAGCGCTACATCAAATGGCAGTGCATTCCACAAGTATCCAAATTGGAGGGAAAGAAACTAACCTGAAGCCGTCGTGGCATAGGTCCATGGGAACAGTCGCGATGCAATGCCATGCAACTTTAGGTTCCCCTTGACCAAGCAGCCTGGAGAGCTGCCTATATTCCTGCCATGTAATCAGTGTGAAGAAGAGTGAAACACTGGCCTGGTTGCCCAGTCCTCGCGTATTCTTTGGCACATTCATTACCCGCAATTCCTACATGTCCATGAACTCGGCACAAGATAATCTCGACATCCGCCCAGCTTGCAAAAACCGTGGTGTCATGGATATTGCAAACCAGGGGATATGGAAATTCCAATGCCCATAACCACTCAGGGCACTTTGTGAGTCGCTATAAATCCTATTTAGGGGTTGCAAATTACCAACAATCTTTTTAGCGATAGAGAAATTTTTTGATTATCAGTAAATTCCCAATAAATTTCTAGTTAAATTAACTGTATTAGGAATTTTTAATCACATGTATATAGAACTTTTTAATGAGATGCTTTACCATTATAAGTTTTTATAACAATAAAAATGTTTTATCTTTATTTAGAATGTATAGAATAAGACAGTAATATTCACATTTATTTACTTTTGTTTTTCATTCTTATTAAAAAATATATAGGAAGCATAACTTTTCAAAAACATAAGACGCTAATTTTATCCTTATCTAAAAAGCAAAATTTCAAAAACTTAAGACAAAAATTTAAATGAGATATTTTGAAATTATGAATATAGCAGTGATGCTTAGTTTTGCTTATTATGCTTATTTAAGAAGTAACATTTCAAAAGACATAAGGCATTAATAGTGGTGGAAGAGAGACTGGATCAAATCTTTGCTATGAAAAATCCTGCTGAAGAAACTGCTCAAAAATACGTGGCGGTATTAATATTTATTAGGGCTAGCCTACTTAGAATCAACTAATAAATTAATGTAACAAAATAATGTTGTGAAGTTTATGAACTTCTGTAGCATTTTTGAAAATAATTATAATTATCAACGAATAGTACTATGAGTAAAACTAAAAATGGTCCTAATTCATCTTTTAAACTAAAACGTTTTCTCTCACAATTAATTTCTTTTGTAAATACAAAAGAAAATTGTTTATTGAACATACACTTAAATAATCATAAAGCTAGATTAAATTACCAATAAAAAGGTATCAGTAAATATGTAGTAATTAAATTTAATTTATCAATAAATTACCAGTAATTTTTGATCGATCACAACCCCTAATCACAATCCAGTGTCCGAACCGGGCATGTTGTGTAATCTCCAGGAACTGAGTGGTGTATTGCAACCAGCTCAGACATGAGGACAGGTGCAGCGCCTGGTAGAGCACCACTGACTTCAAACAGAGGGGATACAACATGGAAACTGACCCCCTCTTGGGACTTGGAGCCATCCATATCAACTGCCATAGTTCTAAAAAGGCCCCCCCAAAAGGCTGAATCCCGGCGCTGTAGAAGCTTTGGAAGCAGAGGTGTGGTGACAAATAGTCAAAGGTGGTACCCTCCAGGGTAGCATCCTGGGCAGAACTAGATGCAACACAGGCACAAGAGCTATATCTAGCTCTGAGTTTCCTAGCCCTAAACCCAGAGGGTTCAGGGTATGACTAGCGTCTCTCAGTGGCATAGGCATTGTCAAGAACAGCTATGATTGCAATGAGACTTGTGTCCATCTTCTGCCACCGACGCAGGGTCTGAGAGTACGGTCCCATTCTCCTGGAGAACTTGCCCTGAATCCTTTTGACTCACTTCCAAACCTCTGCCAGAGGGGTATTACTAGTTAACTGAAGATACGTATCTCGTCAAGAAGAGCAGGGGCGTACATGTAGGCACTTCATACTCAGCTGACTACCATGGAGTGGTTGGTGTGCAAAATGGCCAGATGTTCTAGGAATAATAGTTAGGCCCACAGTGATGAGGTTGCTGGAGAACTCAATGGCCTCATCTACCGACATAAACAGAGAAATCAGTCATTTCATAAATGCAGACCAGTGCATGCGCCAAAAGCTCCACTCGGGCGGCAGTGACCAAGAAAATGATATTTGAATGGGAAACTGATCACTACCATGGAGGCCATCACCCCCCACCCCATCAGGCTGTGCATCCAGAGAGCACAAAGATAGATTGAGGCAGGAAAATGAAGTGGTTCTCTGGCAGTGATACATAAACTCATCCACATTTAGAACACCTATCTCCAGCTCATCAAGGACTTGACACCTGGCATTGATTGCAGAGTCTCCCCAGAGGAGGTGTCTACCATTCAGATCTCCAAGTAAGAGAAAGGGCCTTGGCAACCGTGCCATGGCACAGCGAAGTCAGCTGACAGTGGAATGTACGCAGAAATAACAGAATGGGGACATCATGGAGGGTGCAAATTGTGCATCATCTTGCTTGGCCCCATCCCATAGTGGTGGGGTTGCAAAACCCTTATATCTCGGGAGGGTGGGGATGGGGCACGCGCCAACACGGTCTCCTGCAAAAGGATAGTTAATGGGAGGAGACAAGCCTCTGCAGCAACTCCCAGTTGGCCCAGAGTATGTGGCGATTCCATTTAAGGAATATGCCCTCTAGGCCTAGATCGGAGATGTGCCAATCTTGGGTTGGTTGCTTACTGAAATGGCAACAGACCCATTCATCCCCACAGAGGGAGAGGATCCCCCTCCCCCTCTTTTGCTTTTTTGGAGAGAAAGGAGGGGAATGAACCTGCTTCTCTCCTCTGCCAACAGGAGCCCCTTGGCCAGATCCTTCTCTAAAATGGAGAAGGTCTTACCTATCATATCATATGAGCAACAACCAGGGAAGGAGATCCCTCCTCTCCTTGTGAGGCCTTGGGAACCTGAGTGTCTGAGGAGGAGCTTACATAGGGGTGGACACCGGTTCTGTGCTTGTCACCGAGCCAGGGTTCGACCCCATGGAAGATCCTCAGGTTGCCTACTTGTTTGGTGATTTTGAATTAAAGGACTTTTCAAGGATTTCAAGGACTTTTTAGAAAATAATCAAGGACTGGTTTTTTTCTTTAAATTATTAGTTAAACGACTGTTGTATGTTTTATTACATTTATGAGAGATCATTTTTTTTTAATTAAATAATTTCTATCATCAAAAACTAGCCATTTCATAAAAATTTAGAACATATATTTGAAAGCATTTATTTTTACTCAGCCACACAATTACCTAAATTATACTTAGCAAAATATCCATTACTTTTCACTCTTCATAACAAAAATTTTTTTTTTTCAAAATGACCCCCAAACACTGAATCATGAAGGATTTATGAAAAAATCTGAAATATTTCAATTGAAAATTAAATGTATTACAAAACAGAATAAACATTCATGATTCAGAGGTTACCTTTTAATTTTATTTTATATATAATGTTTGATGGTTACAAATTCCTTATCAAGAAGACTCATTTTTGCTTCAAATTCCATTTTTTAGTCTTTGTTTCTTATCTTACTTTTCTTTGATCAGAGAATCAGTTCGTCTTTTCTGGGCTTCCATGTCTGTAAAACTTTTGGTCTGTTTCTTTTCAAGATCTTCTTTGTACAGGTGAGAAGGATTCCTAACTGCATGCATAAGTGACTTAGTCATTTTAAACTCAGTTAAAGGCTTGTTGCAACTAAGGCCTCTTGTACAACTCTAAGCAATCATAGACTTCTGTTGAAGATTTTTGACTAAGATTTCATTGCTAATATTGAAACCCCATTCAACAGCTGCTTCTCTGTGAGTGAGGCACAATATCTTATAAATAAAGCTCTTAAAGAGGGAGGATACCTTGAAATTTGCTACCTGGAATAAGTGCTCAAAATGAACATCAAGACGAGTTTCTCTGGTGAGCTTTTATTTGATTTGCAGACATTATTATCAGTGACAAATTGCCTGTACTCTGTTTTGGTCATCATCAGCAGCTTTTCCCCCGACAGTTTTTCTATAGACACAAGTTCTCTCAGAAGTATCTCAATCCTGGACTCATACTTGGATGCTTTCAACATCACACTTGGATTTAAACAGCTGAAGCCTTTAACAACCAAATACTTAAGAGGGCTCCTCTCGCTGATTTTTTTTTTACTACAACTACGAAGAAGTTTACCACTTCCCTCCAAAACTGAAGAATGTCCATGTTGGTCGGATGTTCTAAAACTTTTCTAATCTCTTCTTTAACAGCGAAGCCGAGATCCACTTTTTCAGCAGGTAATTGGTGAGATGGATTTGTTAATTTAAATCCAAACAACTCAGCTGCTTGAAATATTTTCCCTCAACTAAATCTTTCTTGATAAAACGTAGCAAGAGAGTCAACATTATGGCACACAAATCCTCGTAAAGAAATGGCATCATTGGGGAGTCAGTTTGATACCGGACCAGAAATCTTTCCAATTCCGATGAAATCGTCAGAAAAAAAGTGATCTTAGCAGATAGAAGCTTATTGCACATAGCCTCTTTCATCGTGACATATGATACACTTTTTGGTTCTTCATGAGTATTCTTGATTGTTTCAATAAACATCTTGACTTTGGGGAGAAGACTAATCACCCTTTGTGCAACTTTTGTGTTTTCTACCCATCTTGTTGAGCAAAATTTCATAGGGAAATCAGATTGATGAACTTCATTTGCATGCAAAAACAATGTTCATCTCATTGGAGAATCTTTGAAAACATAATATAATGTAGACAAAAATTTGCCAACATTCCCCAAAACATTCTCATCAGTAAACTTGAGGCTGTCAGAAACTTACATGCAATGAGCATGTGCCACAATCAAGTAGAGGAGGAGAATTGCCACTTCTTTCAGCATTCAACAGCCACAGAAACTTATGGTTAACGTTCGGGCCATCCATTGATACCTGAATTATTTTTGATTGGTCGAGATATGATACCCTTTCATTAAAAGTGACAGTCATTGAAGTATAGCGAGCATCCATCATAAAATACAATGAATCCAAAGCATATGTTTACTCACATTAGTGAGTAGATTAACTTAAAATTTACTATTTTCCTAATAGACATTAAAAAGTATATATATAGTGAATTTGAAAAATCAAATTTGAACAATCACTCAATGATTTATTTTTTAAATTCAAGGTCCATCTAACTTTTTCATCAAATTAAAGGACTGTTCAAGGATTTCAGGGGCATTTGACACCCTGATCCTACCCTCTGAAGCGGGGTCACCTCAGGGACCATGCCCCCCACCCTGAGACATCACAGATCCAATTTGAGGTACCTCTTTTACCTAATGCCGGCGAACTGGCATCCATTGAGGAAGAGAGGGGGCATGTATAGTGAGCCCCTGTAGGCTCTTAGGCAACAAGTGCAGGATGTTAGGGCTAAGGACATACAGGCCCTGCCATTGCTTGACCCCCTGAGTGGATTGGCCCTATCGATGCCCTCCAACCTGGAGCGGTCAATTTTCAGCGGCCTGCGTGCATTCCTGGCAGTCCCTTGTGAAAGAAAAGGAGGGAGGCATACAAGGGCACCTCCAGAGAAGGGGTAAGGGGGAGTCCCTATACCCGTAGACAAAGGAGATGAGTAAGCCTCCTCTTCAGTAGAATAAATTTGGAGGGTGCCCTGAAAGAGTACAGATGGGAGGGACCTCCATTTTTTTCTAGAAGTTTTTATTTTTGAATTCATCATTGGGCATGGGGACCCCTGTTTTAGCCCTGGATGCAAATGCTCATCAACCCACTCAGTAGCCTGCTCTGTGAGAGGTGAACACGGGACTGGCAGAGCCAGAGCCGCCATTTGAGGTCACTCCTCCTGCCTAGTGACCTGGCAGCCCATCGGCATGGTGGCTCCACCTTAGGCATGGTATAAAGTCGATAGACTGTGAAAAAGAGAGAGAAACGGGGTGTGAATAAAGTGAGGGGGCCTTGTCCCCTCCTCCCTCAGCCCTGATCTGAGATGGCTGGATGAGAAAAAGCTGGTTGGCATCTACCCTGTTAAATTAGAGGCTGATCAGAGAAAGTTGTAGTAGATTGTATGCAAAGTGTGAGGAAGTAAAGCAAGAGGACAGGGTATCAGAAGGAAGAAGAGGCTAAGCTGGTGTCGGATAGGGCGCTGAGTCCAGTCAGCACAGCTATCAGGCAGGCAAATCGCCGCGCCCCTTACAGGGTAGGCAAGTTGAAACCCTAAAAAATGCTAAAGGGAAGCCCATGAAGTATTACTAATAGTTTATTTGTTAAAAATGTATTTCATTCTTTAAAGTTACATATAAAGGTATTTTAGTAATTAAATGGGTGATTATTTACTTTTTGCATATCAGTACTGACTATATAGCTGATTACAACACTGCTTTCTTTCCTCTCCCATCCTTGCAGCACAATACACACACACTCTCTGTTCCAAGGAATTCTGCCAATGGGTATCTATATCCACATACCTCTGATGCGGAATAGGTCCCTCTGCCCCAGGGCGATGAAGATTTCCCCTAAACGCTGTTTCATATCAAAAACATAATACTTCCTGAAACCCCTTCCCAAAGATGACTTGGCCCCTGGTGCCCTCGGGCTCACCAGTGATTGTCATACTGACCTTTATATATATTTCATTATCCAGTCGGGTTTTGCCTGGATAAAGGCAGGGAAGCTAACTACTACTACTACAGACGCTCTGAGTAACAATAGTCTTGCAGTGACACTATATTTAATTTCCATGGCTATATTGCAGCAACTGCTATTTATAGACAATTTTTTAAGATGTAGATAAGAATCTGGATATGCTGCAGGGGTTAAGCCATGAGAGTTTTCACAGGAAGTTTCTAAAACCACAAGTGCATTAATGAATGCTTGAAAGTTAAGACTAAAAAGCTTTATTAAATTAATTGAAATTTTATATAATTATAATGAGCATTCCTGCATAATAATTTATAAATGTACTTCAGAACAACAGAACTGTATTATATAATTAGAAATATATTATTGTCTTCATCTTAAGAATCAGAAAATTAAGGACTTAAATTAATTGATTGGATAAAGTGACTTGCTTCTTGGCATGGAAGAGGAGCATCCCCCAACCATGCCTGATGCAGCCTGAAGGGAGCTAAAAACTGCTATAGTAACTAACAACATACCAAAGCTTCAAATATTGCAGTTTAACAGATAATTGTAATATATACAATGCCTCTACAAGTTGGTGAAAAACTCCATGCACTCCAGCAACCAGAGGTTAAATAGGAAATTAAAAGGGAGTTTATTTGTGCTACCACATGGAGCAAGTAAATACCAAGGTCATCTTCCAGCATATTGTAAAGGGCAACTTAACTTGGAAAGTCACATATCTGAAAGTTTTATTCCTGCAATGAGTAGCATTGATTCCCCCCCCCCCCCCCCCACACCACTCCCAATTTGTGATAAAGAAAGTGGTTTATGAAGATGATGAAGTTTCAGAAAATTTAAATGCATTGAAACTAATTATGATTGTTCGATTTTTCTGTAATCTTGTAAAAAACATGTATTTTTCAAAATGAAATAGAAATAAAGAAAGGTATGTCAACATTCAAACCACATTTGTGGATTTCGGAGAAAACAAAGAAAATCGATTTAAGACAAATTCACTTAAATAATGAGGCTTTTAGGAAGTTTCCAATCAGTCAAAAAACTTCACAAGTGAATCTGAGAAGCCAGGTATGGAAATCTAGTGCTATATCCACTAGGCCACAACAAATCCATCTCAATTAAAAATGATAATTAAAAAATATATAACTCACCAGAGAGAGAAATCAAAATCTGATGTTCTGGAACAACAGCAATTTGCGTTATGGGTTTTCTGGAGAAGTTTTTGTTTGAGCGAAGCAGATTTATTTTCATTCTTGTCAAGGAGTCTGAAGTTATACTATACATGAGCAAATGTCCTTGCTTTGTCCCCACAACCAAATTTCCATCTGCATTAAAAATAGAAAGAGCATAAGCAATTTAACTTTAAATGCCCTTTCAGTGGCAAGGATTTTTGAGAAAAAACAAACAGACCCACAAAATTTAATTGATAACCAAATACCTAAGTGATAATTAATTATTCAAAGAAATTTCAAAGCAATAATAGCCAAATGGTTCAACATTTTTTTATCATGATCCTTTATGGCTGCTGCCAACAAATGGACAGCCACTGATTTTTTAAAACAAAATGTAAATTGACTTTTGAGTAAAGTAGTACAATTTTTTAACTGAAGAACAGCGAGGAGTTAAGCATTTAAAAAATGGTGTAAATTTTTAAAATTTTTATACCATTTACCATAGGATGAATATATTTACTTGCTTCAATTTCAGAACTACCAAGATCAATAGGATTAATTTCACAGGTTTATGATACTCAAATTATAAAATATAACATCACAATGCCATGTGTCACAACCTCTAAATTTGCACAGATATTATACATATGCATAAATCCAAATAGATATGGAGTACTAATATGATTTGCTTACCTGTTCTTATCTTACATATATAATTTAAAAGGTGTAATTTGGGATCATTTATGAAAACTTAGAAAATAATGACTACTTACCATAGGCAGTGATGGTTTCAATTTGAAGAGGAAACCTTTCCAAGATAGTGAGTGACTCATAGGCTTCATACATCTTGGAGGATCAAAATTTGGACCCAATATTATAAAACAAACTGTACCTTTCCTTTGTATAGCAAAGAAACTAAGAGATATTTCATAATGGATATTTAATAGAAAAACTGAAAAAGAATTTGGTTCATATTGAAAATATTTGTTGTAACATTGGAAACAGGACAATTACTTGTTTTCAGAGAACTTAACACCAATTCACTGCCTCAGGAAGTTGTGGATTCACCCAGTCTTCCTGTTTTTTGTTTTGGACTATTTTTGATAATTAGAAAAATGTTCTTAATAGATACATAAAACCAGTCACATTGTAATTTCGTAGTTATATTCCTGTACTGGCTGACTAGAGTATCTGTGTGCAAGTCTTGGGCCTCTCCTTCCCTTGTCTAGTCCATAACATAACATAATTTCACAGATGATAAAAGCCACAAGTGCCTATCAAAGGACATCGGCATCTATCAAAACCCACCGATAAAATGCATCTTATGCCAGATCATGCATCTAACATATACAATTTGAACCATTCACAGGAATGTATCAAAAACAAAAATCATGATTATCATCAAGACTCATCAAATCCAAATCTATAACATCACATAAATTCACAGATGACAAAAGCCACAAGGGCCCATCAAAGGTCATCTCCATCTGTCAAAACCCGCCCACAAAATGCATCCATAGGATCGTGTCAGATCATGCATCTACAATATACAACTTCCACAGGTCTGAAACGGTACCTTCATTTATAGAATCCCTGAAGAACTTATAGATAGGGTAAGCAATAGCTGAGCAGGATTTGAGTAATTTGTGAAGTTTGTGTACCACTTCAGGCAGGGATACATCCACTGAGTTGAGGGTATTCCCAAACACTTGATGCGGAAAGGAAACAGGATTGCCTGTCTTAGAAACAGAGGCAAAATTGTCTGAAAAAATCAATGCCATGGCACCACAATCTTTAGTCATGGTACCATCAGGGAACTTCAATGGACCCACAGATGGAGCTACCACCTTCTTAGATCTGATGTAATCATGGAACACTTTGGGGTTATCCTTAAGTTTGCCAATGAGGGATTTTTCATGGGATATCTGCACATGGAAAAAATAGTTTTTAAAGCAATTATTAATGCAATCAAAATTTGCCCATGCCTGGGTACATTCCAATGAGTGACAAGCGAAGAATTCTCTGATATCTTTAAAATACTGCCAAGCTAGTTTTCTCTCTCTTTTAAGAGAGTTTGGCGGGTTCATTCACACTTTTTTTACGGGATGATTACTTGGGAGTATATACTCCTCTATAAGAGGGTGGAGAATTTCTAGGAATCAATACAGCATTGCATCAACTGAGAGATAACAGAACTCATAATTCCAATAAATTTCTTGGAGTGCCTGATTAATGTCACTGTATTTGCCTTTGAACCAGGCTCTCTTATCAGTAAGTCTGCCATTCTCATTTGAGTTATGGCTGAAGTGAGTATGCCTTTTGATGTAAGCAGTGTGTATGTAATTTGTGATTTTTGTGGTGTTGAAAGAAGAGCAAATGTATCTGAATGCCCGGTTTGTTATGTGACTAGGGCAAATGTGGCTTTGGTAGAGGAGGTGAGTCAGTTGCGTGATGAGTACAGGAGATTAAGTGAGTTGGTGAATGAACTGAGAAGGGATGCGAGTATTCGCATGAAGAATGTGGCTGGGAACAGGAGGGTGGAAGATAGGCCTAGACTAGGGACTGGAGAGAAAGAAGTGAGTGGTGATGTGAATGAAGATGAATGGTGGGTGAATAAAGATAGAATAGATAGGTTAGGACAGGTTAGATCTGTGAGTAAGAGGGACATAGAACCTGTTAGGTTGACTAACAGATTCGATGCCCTGAGAGAGGAAGAGGTGGAAAGTGATTTGTCTGATGTGGTTGTGGCAGAAAGTGAAATAAGTGGTAGTTTGAATAAGAACAGGAGGGAGGGTAATGCTAGTCCTAGGGAGACTAGGAGGATGACTGAGATGCTTGTGATGGGTGATCTCAGATTAAATATTTAGATAGGAAGTTCAGTGTGAGCAAATGGAAGGGAATGAGAGTTTGTTTGCTGGGTGCTGGTGTAAATAATGTGTGAGAGGTATGATAGTCTGGTGTCTGGGTGTGAGAGGGATGCAGTTGTGATTACACAATGGGAGTAAATAATGGGTTACGAGAGAGGTACAAAAGGTTAGTTGAAACGATGAGTGAAAGTAGAGGGAAAGGTGTTGTTTCAGGTGTGTTTCCAAGATTGGTGGCCGGGATGGAATGGCTGTCTTGTGCAATTGGACTGAATGAGTATGTGAAAGGCCTGTGTGAAGAGTCAGGATTAGTGTTTGTGGATGTTTGGAATGGGTTTTATGAGAATAAGGCATTGTATACATTGGATAGACTCCATCTAAGATGGGCTGGGGTTGATGTGTTGTGGCAGGAGTTAGATAGTGTCATTGGGCCTTTGCCGGCAGGAAACTAGTTACTGATAGTGGTCGGGGAAATATAAGAGTACAGGGTGGGGCAGGGAAAGGAAAAAGATGCAGAGGAGATAGAGTGGAAGGTATACATACTAAAAGAGGTGCTTCAAGAATAGGAGGGCTGAGTTGTCTTTAAACGAATGCTCGTAGTCTTAGAAATAAGAAAGATGAGTTATTTAGTTATACGATTGATGAAGATATAGATATAATATGTGCAATAGAATCATGGGTTAATGAAAATAAATTTCCTGACAACATGAGTCAATTTGAACTACAGGGTTATGATATTTACATTAGTCAAAGGAGAGATAGGACTGGTGGTGAGTTGATTATTTATATCAGAAATAGCATTTCTTCAAATCTAGATAATTCTATAAAACAAGAAGTAAGTGACTGTGGATAGATATTAGGGTCAGTAAAAATAGGATAAAACACTTGGGAGCCTTTTACAGACCACCTGGACAGAATGACTGTATTAATGAGCTAATGATCAGTGAAATAAGGAAAGGCTGTGAAGTAGATACAGTTATTCTTGGTGACTTTTAATTTAAATTCTGTGGACTGGGAAAATATGATAGGAAGGATAGAGCAAGTAGTAAGTTTATAGAATGCTTTGAGGATAATTTTTTACTCAATTTGTTAATAAGCCAACAAGGGGTGCCAATATATTAGATCCGGTTCTTTCAAATGATGATCACTTGGTTCAGGAATTGACTGTCGGGGAAGCATTGGGAAATAGTGATCCTCAGATGGTTCATTTTAACTTGGGAATAGTGAAAGGTAGAACATCAACAAACTCCACAAAAACTCCAAATTTTCATAGGGGAGATTACGATAAATTACAAAACTTGCTAACTCAGATTAGGTGGGATATAGAATTCAAGGAGAAGAATATTTATGATTTTTTTTTTAGCTCATCTGGTGACAGCCTACTTGGGCATTAGTCGCCATATTAAAAACCTGCCTAATACTAGGCTACTTTAAAATAAAATTCAAAAATACACAAAAAAAACAAACTCAACACAAAAAATTAAAAAAAAGGAAGAAAAGGCAACGAGCAGGACGCAAGCTACTGTGTCTGGGGGAGGTCCCCCTGGCGCAGAAACATGCAACTTATAAGGAGGGGGGAAACAAAACAAAACTGTTCAGACTTAGAGCCATCCGTATACACTGGCACAGTTCCAGCGTGACACGAAATGTGCTCCAAAAAGGTCGAACGCAATACTCCCGGCGCTGTACAAGCTTTGGGAGCAGAGGCATGGTGACAAATAGCCACCCTTCAGGGTGGCATCCTGGAGAGAACAAGGGGCACCACTGGCCTGAGAGCTATACCTAGTTCTCAGAGTTTCCTGGCCCTAAACCCAAAGAGCTTAGGGTATGACTGGCGTCTCTCGGCAGCATAGGCACTGTCAAAATCAGCTGAGGATGCAGTAAGAGCTGTTGGCAAACTGAGGGAGGTGCCAGGCTCACAAGTACAGGCGAGTGATGCACTGCACGTGGCGCAGAGCAAGTGATATTTCCCCAGCATCGACCAACAGGCTCTCAATGGGGAAAGTGCGGAAGGCACCGGTCGCAAGGCGAAGGCCGGTGTGGTGAATCGAATCCACCTTCCACAATAAACCCTGATATGCAGATGCATAAAACTCGCATCCGTAGTCGAGCTTCGAACGAACAAAGGATCGATAAAAAAGTAGGGCAGTAGCCCTATCAGCGCCCCAAGTGCTGAACATTATGGAACGGAGAATATCCATAGCGCGGTTACAAGAGACCCTAAGGCTGTGAATATGAGCCTCCCAGGTGAGGCGTCGGTCGAATACAAGACCAAGGAAACTGTGCGATTCAACCACTTCCAGGTGTACCCCATTAAAAAACAAGTCTGGGTTGGGGTGGAGCCATGGATGGCGGCAGAAGTGCACCGCCTTAGTCTTGGCCAAGGAAAACTGAAACCTGTGCGCTTTGGCATAGCGAGAGACACAGTTCAATGCCAGTTGGAGTCGACGCTCCAGAGTTGGCATCTGGGCCACGCCAAAAGAGATTGATAGGTTATCCACGTAGAGCATAGCGAGGACATCTTCCAGCAGCACCGAGGTGATACCATTGATGCTCAGGGCAAAGAGTGTGACACTGAGGACACTTTCCCGCAAGACACCCTCTTCCTGCTCCATTGGGCCGGAGGGCGCTCCCCTCCACCCGTACACGGAATTGATGATCTTGCAAAAAGTCAGATATAAACATTGGGAGGCGTCCCCTCGTCCTCATCGTATGGAGAGTCTCAATGATACCGTATCGCCATAGTGCTGTCTACGAAGGAAGGCCTCCCATGATACCGTATCGCCATGCGGTATCATAGGCCTTCTCCAGATCGAAAAAGACCGTGGCGTAGTGCTGTCTACGAAGGAAAGACTCGCAGACGGCATTTTCCAGTCAGAGCAGAGCATCTGACATGAAGTGGAACTTGCGGAAGCCGCACTGTGCAGAAGACAGATGACCTCTGGTATCCAGGAAAAAGGCTAATCTAACATTTACCAATTTCTCCATAACTTGCATACGCAAGAGGTTAGAGAAATTGGGTGGAAACTGGCCAGAGTAAAGTGATCTCTCCCCAGCTTGCGAAAGGTGAGCACAGTAGAGATTTGCCAAGAATCCGGGAGGAGATCCTCCACCCAGATCCTGTTGAACAAACCTAACAGAAAGGCCATGCCTCGCTCACCCAGGTGTCGAAGCATGGTGTATGCAACATCGTCCTCGCACGAAGCAAGAGCGGAACGCAACTCACTCACAGTAAACCTGTCATTTAAAGGTTCTTTGCCTCTGGAAGTAAAGTACAGTTGGCGGCCTTCCATGACATCACGGCATGCATTGAATGCTGGTGGATCAGCATCCCAGCTAGAGAATCTGAGAAAGTGGTCGCGAAGGATTCCACCACGGATGTGGGGTCCAATTCTCTTGGAGAATGGGAGGGAAGGGTCCTGCAAGATCTTGCCTTGAATCCTTCTTACTCGCTTCCACACCTTTGCTAGAGGGGTCTTTCCCGTTAAGTGAAGACATGTATGCCCACCAAGAAGAGCGGTGGGCGTGCTTTGAAATATACCAGAACCTAGTCCTAGCCCGACGAAATTCACCAACAGTGAAATCGTTTGGGTGGCGCTTATAGCGCATTTAGGCGTAACACTTTTGTTTGAGGGCCCTCTCACAACTGGCCGACCACCATGGGAGTGGTCAGCGTGCAAAATGGCCAGACATTCTGGGAATACTAGTCAGGCCCGGGGTGATGAGGTTGCCGGAGAACAGCCTCATCTACTGACCCAAATTCCTTGACTGAGATAGAGAATTCATCATTTCCTGAAATGCAGGCCACCACCAATGCGCCAAGCACCACTGAGGTGGGCTCTCAAGTGGCAGCTGCCCTAAAAATGATATTTGAATGGGAAAGTGATCAATACCATGGAGGTCATCGACCACCCCCAAATCAAAATCAGGCTGTCCATCCGGAGGGCACAGAGATAGATCAAGGCAAGAAAATGAAGCGTAAACTCATCCGCATTTAGGAAACCTATCTCAAGCTCTTCGATCAGATCTGCAAGGAGTTATCCCCTGGGATTTATTGAGTAGTCTCCCCAGAGAGTAGGCTACCATTCAGATCTCCAAGCAAGAGAAAGGGCCTCAGCAACCGTGTCACGATGCAGCGAAGTCTCCCGCATCGATGTCAACTGACGGTGGAATGTACGCAGAAATAACAGTATACCTCCTATCCAGGTGAAGCTGTACAACCACTGCCTGAAAGGAGGTATCTAAAGTGAAAAGAAGAATGGAGACATCATGCCCGGTGTAAACTGCGCATCCCCCATCCGACCCCATCTCACAGTGGTGGGTCGCAAAACCCTTATACCCTAGGAGGGCGGGCAGGGGGCATGCGCCTACATGGTCTCCAGCAGAAAAATAGCTAATAAGGAAAAGGATGAGACAAGCCTCCGCAGCTCCTCCCAGTTGGCCCAGAGTACAGAGCAATTCCATTGAAGGAATATACCCTCCAGGCCTAGCTTAGAGACTCTGGTACCCTCTTCGAACAGAATTCCTGGAAGCAGAACCCTAAGTGCTGTTGGCTGGACAATGAGCTGAAGGCGCTGTTGCCTTCGAGGACTTAGTGGGGCAGGTTGGGCTCGCCATGCAAGTCTTTTCCTCCCTCTACCTCAAAACCTTAAGGGAAAATTCGGAGGTTTAGGGGCCCTCTTTTCAAGGATTTACTGTCTCCGAGCCACTCACTCAGCCCACCACTAGGCGTGGGCGAAGGAGCCGAAGCTACTTTGTTGCTGTCCTCCTTTCAGGGGCCAGTTTTAGCAACCTCGGAAGATGTCCTGGCAACCAACTGAGGGTGTTTCCTCCTTTGAGTCTAACGACTCATTGGAGGTGCGTGGCCGCTTCACCTTACGGGAAATGGTCATGCTGTAGGAAGGGGGCGGGGGAGGCTGGTTTTAAACCCTTTGTGCCGCAGCTTTACCAGGGAAGTGCTCAGGTTGAGTAGAACCCGTAGAAGGGCTCCGCATGGGTGCGGAAACAGCCGTGCTCATTGGCCTGGAGAGGAGGATGTCTTTCTAACCATTGAGGCGTAAGACGTCACAGGCAGAGCCGGGCGCGCCAGGACCAAGTCCTTAGCCTCATGGACTGAGAGTCGATCCTGGGCCTGAATGGCCAGGATTTCTTTCTCAAAGAGATATGCACCACATTGCTTCAAAGAAGAAGGGTGTGGCTCTCCACAATTGGCACACTTGGCCACACACAATTTGGATTTATCATGTGCGGCCTTGGAGTAATTTACACAGACTTTGGGTGACCCCAACTTTGCACATCTACATGACCGATTTGTATGGCCGAAGCTGTGACAGTAATAGCACCTCCACAGCAGTGGCAGAATGCCTTCACGCGGTAGCGGTACCAACTGGCAGCACTGACTCAAGGAGCTTGTCACAATCAAACGTGACAAAGGGTGTAGGGGTGGGTCTCAAGGCCCCTCCCTGTTTTCTCATCAAATGTTCAACCTTGACTGCCCCATGATCGACCAGCTCTGATATTTTATACTTGGACTTTAGTAAGGCTTTTGATCGAGTGCCACACTTACGGCTTCTGAGCAAAGTTAAAGCACACGGGATCGATGGCAGTATATTTAGGTGGATTCAGTCATGGCTTGGTGACAGACAGCAAAGAGTTAGTATAGATGGAGTTAAATCTGAGTGGGGGTGTGTTAGCAGTGGAGTTCCACAAGGATCTGTTTTGGGTCCCTTGCTATTCTTAATTTATATTAATGATCTTGACATAGGTATAAGTAGTGACCTGAGTAAATTTGCTGATGATACTAAGCTAGGTAGGGCCATTAGGGCTGATTCTGATGCTGTTGTAATGCAGGAGGAATTGACCATTCTGTCCAATTGGGCTGAGAAATGGCAAATGAAGTTTAACATAGACAAATGTAGTGTACTTAGTATAGGTAGAAATAATCCACTGAATAGTTATAAATTAAATGGGAGAAATTTAGGGAGGACCGATTGTGAGAGGGACTTGGGTATTTTGGTAAGTTCAGACCTTCGTCCTAGAAAGCAATGCCTAAATGCTAAGAATAAAGCTAATAGGATATTGGGATTCATTAGGAGGAGTGTAAGCAATAAGAGTGCTGAAGTCATTCTAAAACTGTATCTGGCGCTAGTTAGGCCTCATCTAGACTATGCAGTACAATTTTGGTCACCATATTATAGGAAGGATATTGATTTGCTTGAGTCTGTGCAGAGAAGGATGACAAAGATGATTGGTGGGCTAAGGAACTTACCTTATGGTGAAAGGCTCAGAAAACTAAATCTACATACATTGGAAAGGAGAAGAGTCAGAGGGGAATTGATTGAGGTCTTCAAATGGGTAAAAGGATATAATAAAGGGGATCTGGGTAAGGTTCTTATACTTAGTGAACATGACAGGACACGTAGCAATGGGTTTAAGCTTGATAAGTATAGGTTTAGGAAGGAGATTGGGAGGAATTGGTTTACAAATCGTGTGGTAGATGAATGGAATAGGCTCACTAGACATGTGATAGAAGCCTCCTCTCTGGGTAGTTTTAAGAATAGATTAGATAAATATATGAATGAAGCTGCTAGATGGGACTGACTTTTTTATGTACATATGTATATATTTTTCTAAGGAGTGGGGAGATTATTTTGCGGTTGCATGAATGGACATAATCCTCTGGTAAGAAATCTTTTGTGCTGGTAAGAAATCTTTTGTTACTGGTAAGAAATCTTTTGTTCTGGTAAGAAATCTTTTGTGCTGGTAAGAAATCTTTTGTTCTGGTAAGAAATCTTTTGTATCTGGTAAGAAATCTTTTGTGTTGACTGGAACAGGAGCTGCCAAGTGTAGGCCATGAATGGTCTTTTGCAGTCTCCTTCTTTTCTTATGTTCTTATGTTCTTATGGAGTAGTCAACAAGTTCCCTTGCATAAACTACTCCTTTCACAAAATTCATGGTAGAGTGCAGCGTCACACTCACCAAGGTGCCATCAAATGTCCGAAGAGCATTTATCTTGGCCTCCTCGGAGGGATCTGCCGCATTGGCCAGAAGGCTCCCATCTGAGAAACAGGTCACCTTCAGCTCTCTACCAATTACACTAGCTAATGCTCTCCTCCGAGATTTATGAATGAGAGTAACTTGACTCCATTCAAGGCTGCATCATAAAGTAACTGCAAAAAAAGGGGCTGATTTATGGTTCATGGATGTCTAAAAAGCCATTTTTTGAGGATATCCTTTTTTTTGTTCAATACACTTATGTTTTTCATTCAATTAAAATCATTTAAAAATCATTCAATTAAAATCAGCATGTTATTCAAAGTGGACTGAGGAAAAAAAGGCTATTCAACCAAAAAAGTAGGCAAAATATTCCCCCCCCCCAGGTTTTCGGCGAATTTAAAAAATCCTTTCATATAAAAATGTTATCCATAAGAAATAAGCAATGTTTTCTATAAAATGGGGTTGGCTTGGAAGTGGTAACTAAAATGTAACAATTCATTTCTTCAGTTAACAAGAAATTACTTTGAGCAACAAGTAAATATTTCTAATCATAATTCTAAATATATAGAAGTCTATTATTAATTTTTACGTTAAATCAATAGAATAATTTCTTGCAATTAAAATATATTATTTGATTATAATAAAGAATTTAAATATTTTACTTTATTATTTTCCATACCGAGGTAGCAAGGATAAATTGTTTGAAGGTGATTTCAAAGCAATTTGCTTGGTGACTAATGGGTTAAATAGGATGTCAGAAAGGTAGAGTTTCCTGGGCCAGCTCAGGAATCTAGTAATAAAATCTTGCATTCCTCAAAACCATAAATCTGACATATTTCTTCTAATCTGTCCAACTTCTTAAATACAATATAAGTACTAAAACTGACCTATGGAAAAAAGAAATCTCACACAAACAAACTAGGCCTAGCTTAAACATAAACAACTACCGAATTGCAGGTAACCTTAAGATAAAAAGGTAAACCTGAAGATCGGCGGCACAACCGATGGGACGTAAAATATTTTGTCCCTGCCCAATAAGTTTCACCTTTTTTGAGTAAATTTAAGGGGATGGCTCATGGGAGAGATATCACTGTAAGGGGGACCCCCCCCCCTATGATGATCCTGAGTTTCAATCAATTGGGGGGTTCTGGGGGGCACAGCCCCCAGTATATAATCATAATTGTTTATAGAATAATGTTCTAACATTATTCAGGCATGAATGAATGAAACAAACGCAACTTAGAATCATTTTGGCTAAAAAATACACTTTTACAGGCACACCACCGATCTTCAGGTTTACCAATAAAAACCCCCAGTAAATATTGTGAATATGTGCAGATGCGATTCTACCTTATTTTGAGGGTCAGCTCATTGTTGGGGACGGCTCATCATGGGGATGGGCCTATGATAATCCTGAGATTTCAATCATTTGGGGGGCACAGCCCCTGAGTATATAATTGAAAATCACCATAAACTTTGTCCACATAGATTTCAGCTCAGGAAAAGTAGCTAGGAAACATAGCCTCAAATAAGCTAGGACTCGGATCTGGCCATACTCTAACACAATTACCAAAAACCCTACATACACACATACATAATTTCATAGATGACAAAAGCCACAAGGGCCTATCAAAGGTCGTCTGCATCTGTCAAAACCCACCCACAAAATGCATCCATAGGATTGTGTCAGATCATGCATCTACAATATAAACAATCCATAGGATTGTGAACAATCATGCATCTACAATATACAATTCAAACCATACACAGGAATGTGTCAAAAACAAAAGCATCATCATCAAAACCCACCCAGATCAATCATAATATATAATAATAAAAAATTGCATCCACAGGAATGAGTCCTGCTAGCTCCTTACGACTGGATGCTCCAACAACTTAGCGACAGAAGCAATGTAGACATAGTCTTCCTTGACTTTGCCAAGGCTTTCGACAAGGTGGACCATGGAATTCTCCACAAAATAAGAAGCCTTGGGGTAAGGGGAAAACTGGGCATATGTCTCGTGCAATTGGGCTGAATGATTATGTGAGGAGGATGTGTGAGATGGAAGGTGTCATGTTTGTGGATGTGTGGGATAGGTTTGTTGGAATGAAAGAAATGTATGCAATGGATGGACTGCATTTGAGTAGGAGGGGGGTAGATGTGTTGTGGGAGGAGTATGATTGTGTTATTAGGTCTCTGCAGGCGGGAAACTAGATACTAATAGTGGTCAGGGAATTATGAGAGGACATTATAGTACTGAAAGTAGAATGGAGTTGGCAGATAACAGAAATAGGTTCCAAGGCGATAGAGGTGAGGTCATTCAGGTTTCAAGAGGTGCTTCAGGGATAGGGGGGTTAAATTGTTTCTATACAAATGCTCGTAGTCTTAGAAACAAGAAGGATGAGCTATTTAGTTATATTAGCAATGAGGATATAGATATATTATGTGTTACTGAATTATGGGTTAATGAAATAGAATTTAGTGACACTATAAGTGAATTTGATTTACAGGGCTATAATATGTACATTAGTCAAAGGACAGGTAGGATTGGTGGAGGAATAATTATCTATATAAAAAACAACATTGTTTCAAGTTTAAATACTTCAGTAAAGCAGGATGGAGTTGAGTCACTTTGGATAGATATTAGGTTCAGTAAAAATAGAATGGTGCATTTGGGAGCTTTTTACAGGCCACCTGGGCAGACTGATGATATGGATGAACTAATGATAAGGGAAATAAGTAAGGGATGTGAAACAGATGCAGTTATTATTGGGGACTTCAACTTAAACTCTGTAGACTGGGAAAATATGATAGTTAGGGATAGAACAAGTGGCAGGTTCATAGAATGCTTTGAGGATAATTTTTTGAATCAACGAGGGGGGACAATATATTAGATTTAGTACTTTCTAACAGTGATCATTTAGTTCAAGAATTGACTGTTGGGGAAGCATTGAGAAATAGTGGCCATCAGATAGTTTGTTTTAACTTGGAAATTGAGGAGGGGAAAATAATCGAGAATGCTGTAAAAGTTCTAAATTTTCATAAGGGAGATTATGTAAAACTCCGAAGCTTGCTAAATTTTGTAGACTGGGATGTAGAATTCAGAGGTAAAAATGCTTATGGGATGTGGGATACTTTTTAGCATATAATAAATGTAGTCCAAGAACAATGTATCCCAATGAAGGCCATTAGGAACAAAAGTAGGAAACCATTATGGTGGAATCAGGAGATAGCTAGAAAAATTTCAGAGAAGAAAAGGGCATATAAAAAATTACATGTAGAAAATAATATTCAAAATTTAAGTGATTATAGAATGGCTAGGAATGAGTTAAATAAGATTATAAAGAAGAACAAATGGGTGTCAGAAATTAAATTAGCTCAGGATAGCAACAAAGATCCTAGAAAGTTCTTTATTTACTATAAAATTAATAATAAGTCTGGCAGAGTTAAAATAGGGCCTATGAAGTATGAAGGGGTTGTGAGAGAAACTGATGAGGAAATAATTGAGGTACTAAATGGTCATTTTGCATCAGTATTTACAAAGGAGAAACTAAATAGTCTTATGTATAGTACTCATGGGTCAGGGAAAGAGGTGTTTACTACCATTAGAGTGGATTGGCTGTTAGATACTACCAAGGCCTCCGGCCCTGATAGTATTCATTCTAGGATACTTAAAGAAGGGGTAGAAAGTATCTCAATAGCTCTGGAGAAGTTGTATACTAGGTCACTGGAATATGGAGAAATACCTGATGATGGGAAGAGAGCGAATGTAGTCCCCATTTTCAAGAAGGGTAGTAAAGAGGATCCAAATAACTTTAGACCCGTTAGCCTAACTCCTGTAGTCTGTAAAATTCTTGAGAAAATAGTTAAAAAAGGGATTTGCCAACATCTAGAGAGGGAGGAGCTAATCAGCGATGCTCAGCATGGGTTTAGATCAGGTAGATCATGTTTGACTAATTTACTAGACTTTCTGGAGTTTGTAACAGATCAAGTAGATAAGGGAGAGAATGTAGATATAATTTACTTAAATTTTAGTAAAGCATTTGATAAGGTACCACATAGGAGACTAGTTCATAAATTAAAAATGATTGGGATATGTGGGGGTGTTTCAAATTGGATAGCTGAAGTGGCTGAAAGACAGGAAGCAAAGGGTAGTGCTAAATGGTGTAAAGTCAGAGTGGGGTTCCTCAGGGATCAGTTCTCAGTCCATTATTATTTGTCATCTATATAAACAATCTTGGGGAGGCAGTTAATAATAAAGTGTCAATTTTTGTGGATGATACCAAATTGATGATAATTTTAAAGTGCAGGGGGATTTAAATAAATTGTTATCCTGGGCACATAAGTGGCAAATGACTTTCAACCTTGATAAGTGCAAATATATTAACATGGGAAAAGATAATAGAGAATTTAACTATGAAATGGATGGGCATTGGCTGAGCTCAGTAGAGGATGAGAAAGATCTAGGAGTAGTAATAGATAAGTCATTAAGGTAATGTTTTCTAAGCAGTGTATTGAAGCAAGAAATAGGGCAAATAGAGTGTTGGGTTTCATTAAGAGAAATGTCAGTTACAAAAGTAAGGAGGTTATTCTTAAACTCTATCTCTCTTATGTTAGGCCACATCTAGAGTACTGTATACAGGCATGGTCCCCACATTTTAGACACAATATTAACCTTCTCGAGTCAGTGCAACAGAGGGCAACAAAGATTATTCCTTCCCTGAGGCACCTTGAATATATAGATAGACTGAGGATATTAAATATGTTCTCGTTCAAAAGGAGGTGTGTGAGAGGGGATATGATTGAACTCTAAAAAATTTTCTGGGATAGATAAATTGGATGTTAGCAAGTTTTTTGAGTTAGATGATGGAAATCGGACTTGAGGTCACCACTTGAAAATTAAAAAGCAAGGGTGTAGGTTGGATTTAAGAAAATATTTTTTCACCAATAGAGTGGTAGACTTCTGGAACAAAATGCCGCGGAGGGTAATAGGTAGTCCAAATTTTAAATGTATTTAAGAGTAGGTTGGATGGGGAGGGAAGGTTGTGATGGTTCCTAAGTTTTGTATATATTAATATTGTTTGTATATATCTATAGCTGCATGATTTAGTTCTTGACAAGCCTTGATTGGTGATACCCTGTTTCTGGACGCAATCCTCTGGATGTAGTTTTCCTGGGAGTTTGGGTGCCTTAAAAAAGAGGTCATTTGACTCGGATGACCTATGATGAGCCCTTGTGGCTTTTGTCATCTGTTATATTATATTGTGGGGGACTTTGATTTTGTCTTCCCCTGGTGATGGTGCTTTTTGTGGGTGAGTTTTGACGGATGCGGATGACCTTTGATGGGCCCTTGTGGCTTTTGTCATCCGTGAAATTATGGTATGTTATGTTACACAACTTCTTGACCCACAGAACACAACAAGTTGCAGTTGAAGACCAGAAATCAACGGAAAGACCTATCATCAGCAGGGTTCCACAAGGCTCAGTCCTGGGCCCCTCCTATTCCTCATACTGATAGGAAACATAAATGATGGAATCACTGACTCCTACCTATCTTACTTTGCTGATGACACAAACATCAGCAAAACAACAAACTCAGAAGACCTATCCCAGCTGCAAAAAGACCTTAACAATATATATGACTGGGCACAAACAAACAACATGACCTTCAACGAAAACAAACTTGAAATGCTAAGATGCAGTACCGGTAACAATGAACACCTAGGCCACCTGCGAACTGAAGGTGGTCTACCAATTACAACAACACCCTGCATGAAGTGTTTAGGTGTGCACCTAAGTATAGATGCCACATTCCAACAGCACATTGAGGAAAGCACAAAGAAAGCCAGGAAGACAGCAGGGTGGATCCTAAGGGTTTTTCACTCAGAGAACAAGACTATCTCCTAACACTCTGGAAAACCCTGGTCCAGCCGATCCTCGACTACTGCAGCCAGCTTTGGTCCCCTGACATCTATCCTACTGGACATCTATCCTACTGCGAGCATCTGAAGCACTTTGGCATATACTCTCAACAGAGGAGAAAATGGTATATATATCCATATACACATGAAAAATCTTAGAAAACTTGGTACCAGATCCAACCACTGGCAACACCATGAACCCAAAATACACAAAGCGAATTGGCCGAACGTGTGAAAGAAAAGCACTGCCCTCCCATGCTCCAGAAAGAATAAAGACTCTAACCACAGCCAGTCTGGGTCATTACAGCCCCCTAACCTTCAACTGCTTACCAAAAAATGTGAGAAACCTAACAATTGTTCAATAGAAAAATCCAAAACAGAGCTGGACAAATTCCTGCAAACGCTCCTAGATGAGCCACCAGTACCAGGGTACATATCACTCTGTAGGGCGACATCTAATTCAATAGCTAACCAGGTGGACCTGATGAAGTCGGACTCTGGGATCAGCAGGAGCAGTGATCCATCATGGCTCTGAGGCAGCAGCTTCTAGACACTCCAAGGTATCCAAGGTAAGGTAATAAACCCCCCCCCCCCAAAAAAAAAGTTAACCCTCCCTCCCAATCTAATCTGTCTGAAAACATTCAAATTTGGACTGTCAACCATCTCAGATGGCAAACTATTCCAGTAATTTACCACTCTATTGGTGAAAAAATATTTTCTAACATTTAACCTGCACCTCCGTTTTTTAATTTTAAGTGGTGACGACCCCTAGTCCTATTACTACTTTCCAAATCAAATAACTTGCTAAAATCCAACTTATTCAATTTTCAAATTTAATTCTCTTTAATTCCACCATTTTTTCAAAAACTTTAATAGACTTCTCAGTCGGGTCATGTTTTATTTTATTATTAATTTTATTTATTCATTTCGGTAATCATGTAGATTGACGGCTCGGCCGAAAAAGTGGATTTTTGTTTGTTTATATTTCATTCACCCCTGCCTGAATATTCTTGCGCGTTGGAGTCCTATTTGAAATATACCCGGTGCCATTTTCTTTATAAAAATGCCCGAAACTAACCAAACGAAAAACGCTATACTGGGAAGCTGTGCCCCCTCCCCCAATTGATTGAAACTCAGGATCATCATAGGGTGGTTTTTCCATCGTGTTTACCCCCACACGAGCCGTCCCCTTAAATGTACTCCAAAAACGTGAAACATATTGGAACACGGACGAAATAGTTTACGTCCTATCGTTCAAGCCGCCAATCTACATATTTACCTTTACTTCTTATAAGTATAAAGTAATCAGTCTAGGATCCGCTTTCATTTCAGGTTCGGAAGCTGCCGATACGAAGGCCAACCCTGGGACAACCAACCGAGGGTACCTTTTCTCTCTCTCCCTCTCTCTCTCTCTCGCTCTCACCTGTAAGAGCAAAGGCAAGAGCGGTAGTATAGTTCCTCGGTATAGCTTTTGTATCAGCACTGAGAATTTTGTTCATTCGTCTATTCCTTTCCTTACATATCTTTTCAATCAAATTTTTGACAATCGCTTCCTCAGCTGAAGGAGAATATTCCACCATTCAAGAGAGAGATCGGTGTTAGTAACGGATCTGTAATTAGTTCTAGATAACTAACATTATTCCACTAATTAATTAAAATTTCTCTTTATATATTAATAGTAATTAAGGTTTGCTGCACTTATTTTATAAATAGGAGGGCATACAGACCTACTGGTCACCAGTAGGCCCCCCCTCCAAAATGGAGGACGACCCGGGTGGGTTCCCACCTGATAATATAGACCTGGAATTTAAATATTTAATATCCTTTAAACGAAGAGGATAAATTCAATGACAAGCCCCTCCAATTTAGTATTGCTCTTCGAAATAGTAATCTACTTAATGATATTCAACATCATGATGTAACTTTTACCCTCCAAACAAAAAATTGCATTATCAGTACTAATACTAAGATTAATGATATCTTCTTGGACAATGCAGGTTTTCCACTAGGTGAATGGAAAGCAACATAAGAAAAGAAGGAGACTGCAAAAGCCCATTCATGGCCTACACTTGGCAGCTCCTGTTCCAGTCAACACACAAAAGATTTCTTACCAGAGAAAAGTCATCAACATTGTCACCCTTTACAGGAGTTTGTCAGATCTAATCTACAATATACATAAAATGCATCCAGAGGATTATGTCCATTCATGCAACCGCAAAATATAATCTCCCCACCCCTTAGAAAAATATATACATATGCACATAAATTTTTTTTTAAAAAAGTCAGTTCCATCTAGCAGCTTCATCCATATATTTATCTAATCTATTCTTAAAACTACCCAGAGAGGAGGCTTCTATCACATGTCTAGTGAGCCTATTCCATTCATCTACCACACGATTTGTAAACCAATTCCTCCCAATCTCCTTCCTAAACCTATACTTATCAAGCTTAAACCCATTGCTACGTGTCCTGTCATGTTCACTAAGTATAAGAACTTTACCCAGATCCCCTTTATTATATCCTTTTACCCATTTGAAGACTTCAATCAATTCCCCTCTGACTCTTCTCCTTTCCAATGTATGTAGATTTAGTTTTCTGAGCCTTTCACCATAAGGTAAGTTCCTTAGCCCACCAATCATCTTTGTCATCCTTCTCTGCACAGACTGAAGCAAATCAATATCCTTCCTATAATATGGTGACCAAAATTGTACTGCATAGTCTAGATGAGGCCTAACTAGCGCCAGATACAGTTTTAGAATGACTTCAGCACTCTTATTGCTTACACTCCTCCTAATGAATCCCAATATCCTATTAGCTTTATTCTTAGCATTTAGGCATTGCTTTCTAGGACGAAGGTCTGAACTTACCAAAATCCTCAAGTCCCTCTCACAATCGATCCTCACTAAAATTCTCCCATTTAATTTATAACTATTCAATGGATTATTTCTACCTATACTAAGTAGACTACATTTGTCCATGTTAAACTTCATTTGCCATTTCTCAGCCCAATTGGACAGAATGGTCAATTCCTCCTGCATTACAACAGCATCAGAATCAGCCCTAATGGCCCTACCTAGCTTAGTATCATCAGCAAATTTACTCAGGTCACTACTTATACCTATAACATAACATAATTTCACGGATGACAAAAGCCACAAGGGCCTATCAAAGGTCATCCGCATCCGTCAAATCATTAATATAAATTAAGAATAGCAAGGGACCCAAAACAGATCCTTGCGGAACTCCACGGCTAACACACCCCCACTCAGATTTAACTCCATCTATACTAACTCTTGGCTGTCTGTCACCAAGCCATGACTGAATCCACCTAAATATACTGCCATCGATCCCGTGTGCTTTAACTTTGCTCAGAAGCCGTAAGTGTGGCACCTGATCAAAAGCCTTACTAAAGTCCAAGTATAAAATATCATAGTTTTCATCATTATCTGCTGCTTCATACACCTTACTATAAAAAGACAGCAAATTAGTCAGACAGGATTTACCCTTACTAAAGCCATGCTGTGATTCTTTTATCAACTTATGCTTATCCAAGTGATCTCTAATATTCCTTGCTATAATAGATTCCATCATTTTCCATACCACTGATGTCAAACTTACTGGTCTGTAATTAGACATATTTGTTTTATCCCCTTTCTTAAATATAGGTATCAAAATTGGCTTTCTTCCATGCCACTGGCACAATGCCACTCTCCAATGATTTTCTAAAGATGCATGCTAGGGGCTCACTTAACACATCCTTACATTCTTTCAAAATTCTAGGAAAGACCTCATCAGGACCGGGTGCTTTACTACTTTTGATTTTATCAATTTCCTTTGTCACTATCTCCTTTGTGATTAAGATATCCTTTAATTTTTCTTCATCATTACCCCGAAAGATCATCGACACCTCAGGTATATTTAGAGTATCCTCCTGTGTAAATACTGAGAGAAAAAAGTCATTTAGCATTCCAGCCATTGAGTCCCCTATTACTCACTAATTCTCCATTGGAATCTATAAGTGGGCCTATTTTATCTCTAACCTTAGTTTTGTATAATTGATAAAAACTTTTAGGATCTTCCTTTGCCCTATTTGCCACTTTAATTTCATAATTTCTCCTTGCTACTCTAATTAACTTTTTAACATCTCTTGCTAGTTCATTATATCTCTGCCTTAAGTGATCCTCTCCATTTTTTATTTTCCTATAAATGCCCTTTTTAATGCCAATTTAATGCTTAATTTTATCTGTCATCCATTTTGGGTCATTATTTTTAGTCTTAATCTCCTTATATGGAATGTTAATCATCTGACCTGTAATTAATTGCTCAATTATTCTTTCATACTCCTCTTCAATTGTAATCTCTTCATCCTGGTGATTATTGTCTCCACTAACTGATATCATTGAATCTATTCCTGATTTGATTTCATTGCCTGTTTTTTTTACAACTGCCTCCAGGTAAGTCCTTAGCCCATTATAATTTGCTCTTCTAAAGTCAGGAATTTTAACATTGTTCATGCTACTATCAATACCATTCCATTTCATCTTGAATCTAATTTCACAGTGGTCACTATTACCCAAATTTCCTCCAATCTCAGTATCCTTAATAACTTCTTCCCTATTTGTCAGAACTAAATCCAGTATATTATTACCTCTAGTGGGTTCGTTAATAATCTGCCTCAGAAAATTATCTTGGACAACATTCAAAAATTCCTCAGCCTCCTGATCACTCACAAGAGCTTTCCAAGTCTATATTTCTGTAATTAAGATCGCCCATTATACACACATGCATACTTCTACATGCCCATTGTATCTCCTGCCACAGAAGATTTGAAGCTTCCTTACTAAGATTTGGTGGTGTGTATAATAATCCTATGACAAGCTTGTTTTTATCTTCCTTTACATTTAGCCATAATGACTCTGTGTTATCATCTAATTTAATTGTACTGTTTACCTAACACTGGAGTTTATCTTTAATATAAATAATAACCCCTCCTCCTCTCTTCCTATTCCTATCTGTTTGGAACATTAACGAGCCCTCAATCTCAACCTCAGGTTTAAAGTGATTACCAGCCAAATCAAGCCATGACTCTGTTATCGCAATTATATCAAAATTCTCTTCACTCGCTAACGCTCTTAAGAGATCTATCTTATTCCTTATACTCTGACCATTTGTGTAGTATATTTTAAAGTTTTTTTGATTATTCCCATTTTCATTACATCGTGCTTTTTTATTCCTAGTTATCTGCTCATTCCCTTGTGCATTAGTCCCCCTATAACGCATCAGTATGCCCTCTTCCCTAGCTATTCCTCTATCTCTGCATCCCTTCCATTTCCTACACCTGCCCTCTATTCCTGTTATTCCCTTACCTCTAACAGCTTCTAGTTTCCCACCCGTAAGGACCTAATCACACTATCCAGCTCCCCCCATAGAACCTCAACATCTACCCGACTAAGATGGAGCCCATCCATCGCATACAAACTCCTATTCCCGTAAAACCCACTCCAGACATCTACAAACACCAATCCTAACTCCTCACACAGTCCTTTCACAAATTCATTCAAACCAATTACACGTGACAACCATTCTACCCCCACATCCAATCTCAGAAGCACACCAGAAACAACACCTTTTACCCTGCTTTTACTCATCCTTTCAACTAACCTTTTATACTGCTCACATAACTCACATGTATCCACCTTCTTTACATCATTCACTCCCACATGCGTAATCACAACTGCATCCCTCTCACACCCAGAAACCAGCCTATCATACCTCTCACAAACATCACTTACACCAGCACCCGGCAGACAAACTCTCATTCCCTTCCACTTGCTATCACTCAACTTCCTATCTAAATACCTAATCTGAGAGTCACCCATCACTAGCACCTCAGTCATTCTCCTATTCTGTCTTGGCCTAAGCTAGGTAGGGCCATTAGGGCTGATTCTGATGCTGTTGTAATGCAGGAGGAATTGACCATTCTGTCCAATTGGACCGAGAAATGGAAATGAAGTTTAACATAGACAAATGTAGTCTACTTAGTATAGGTAGAAATAATCCATTGAATAGTTATAAATTAAATGGGAGAATTTTAGGGAGGACTGATTGTGAGAGGGACTTGGGTATTTTGGTAAGTTCAGACCTTTGTCCTAGAAAGCAATGCCTAAATGCCAAGAATAAAGCTAATAGGATATTGGGATTCATTAGGAGGAGTGTAAGCAATAAGAGTGCTGAAGTCATTCTAAAACTGTATCTGGCGCTATTTAGGCCTCATCTAGACTATGCAGTACAATTTTGGTCACCATATTATAGGAAGGATATTGATTTGCTTGAGTCTGTGCAGAGAAGGATGACAAAGATGATTGGTGGGCTAAGGAACTTACCTTATGGTGAAAGGCTCATAAAACTAAATCTACATATATTGGAAAGGAGAAGAGTCAGAGGGGAATTGATTGAAGTCTTCAAATGGGTAAAAGGATATAATAAAGGGGATCTGGGTAAAGTTCTTATACTTAGTGAACATGACAGGACACGTAGCAATGGGTTTAAGCTTGATAAGTATAGGTTTAGGAAGGAGATTGGGAGGAATTGGTTTACAAATCGTGTGGCAGATGAATGGAATAGGCTCACTAGACATGTGATAGAAGCCTCCTCTCTGGGTAGTTTTAAGAATAGATTAGATAAATATATGGATGAAGCTGCTCGATGGGACTGACTTTTTTTTATGTACATATGTATATATTTTTCTAAGGAGTGGAGAGATTATATTTTGCGGTTGCATGAATGGACATAATCCTCTGGATGCATTTTATGTATATTGTAGATTAGATCTGACAAACTCCTGTAAAGGGTGACAATGTTGATGACTTTTCTCTGGTAAGAAATCTTTCGTGTGTTGAATGGAACAGGAGCTGCCAAGTGTGGGCCATGAGTGGTCTTTTGCAGTCTGCTTCTTTTCTTATGTTCTTATTACCCTCCCTCCTGCTCTCAGTCACACTACCACCCATCCTGCTTTCATCCACAATCACACCAGGCAAATCACTTTCACACTCTTCCTCTCTCAGGACATTGAATCTGTTAGTCAACCTAACAGGTTCTATGTCCTTCCTTTTCAAACACCTAATCTGTCCTAACTTATCTCTCCTATCCATTTTCACCCACCATTTATCATCACTCACAACTTCCACACTGTTTCCAGTCCTAGCCCTATCTTCCACCCTCTTAGCACTAATCTCACCCTTCAATCGCACACTTGCATCTCTTCTCACCTCAAACACCAAATCATTCAACCTCTTACATTCCCCACTCAACCTCCTAATCTCCCCTTCCACTAAACACACACGGCATTCAGTTACATTCACTCTCCTTTCAACTCCACATGCATCACACACCACATACACACTACTTTCAAACGGCATGCTCTCACCATCTATACAAACAGCCATACTCTCAGAAATTTACTAATGAAAAAGTTAACACTCACCAAAAAAATTCTTGCTCAGGATTGCTGCCAGTTATCTTCCCAAAAGTATTAATCACTAATGTATTTATTACACAGTGATTGATGTATTAAATAAATACAAGCAAAACTACACACTCAAATTAGTATTATATCCCAATCTTACAATGAGAATCAGGAGCTTCCTGTAAGACAACCTTCCAGAACAAAGACAGACAGCCAACTGAACAAAGCCAGACAGATATTCCCAAATCCTATGGAGTTATTGGCCCAATTGCTTTAAATGGAAATGTAGTTGAAATAAAAATGAATTAATTTCTAAAGGCTATCCTATATTATCAATGGCTCGTATTAATAAGAGAATCAATAAAGACAACTCTCCAATACGATTCATTAAAATTGACTTTTCTGTTGAAAACAAGCCAACAATAATTAAAATATTGTACACTAACTTCTTTGTAAATGATTGCATTCCAAACAGAAAACACCTATTAATGTTGATAATCAGGATAAAAGTGCCAAACAAGACACAAGTAACCCACTATCTAAGGAAAATAAACTTAACTTTACTATATCTCCTAAAAATGCAGGTGTTGATGAAAAAAGACAAAAATCTTCTGTTGTTGAAGCAAATGAGGCCGGTAATCCTCAAGGTAAAAAAACCTTTAAATTCTGAACCTGAAAAAAATAAAAAACTTAATAAAACTAATAATCCAAATTTAATTCAATCTTCTAATAAAAGACCTATTACTAATGAAACTGTGTTAAAGATTTTATGAGACAGCGTTAAAGTACCAGAATAGAAGAAAAAAAAAGAAAAGAACAAATCAAACAAAAACATTGCCTGCATTTTGCAAGAGCCACTGCAAGAAAATATCTTTGAAGATATTCAAAGAAGATATAAGAAGTCTTCTAATGGTACTTGACTAGATCTTAAAGACATCTGAGCTCCGAGGTGGCAGGCACCATAAGCCCCGCACACCCAATTTTGTCACAAGAGTGACTACCAACAAGATTTTCCCCCGGGGAAGCCGGCAAATAATAAACCGTGGTACCACGTAAGAAAACTCCTCTTTTGTTGTCTCTTGTTTTGGTTGTCCCCTTTTGTATATGCACTCTTAGTATTAATATATATTTTTTGATTGATTTGGTTCCAAGATAGGATTGATTAGTATATATATATATATATATATATATATATATATATATATATATATATATAGGCTCATTGGGTGCATATTTACCCATATTTTTGTAAATATTGTATTTTTTTCGTGTTAGTAAAGGACTGTACATACAATCCGTTTCATTCTCCTTCGATTTCTCACGTCCGGATTAGTGTAGGAAGCGGGTTGGATCGATTGGGGTTAGTCTAAATTTTTCGGCCCGCTACAACTGAATCTATAAATAAAAAAGTCAAATAAAATGGATAATAAAACGAAGAACATAAAAATTCTACAATGGAACTGCCAGAGCTTATTCTCCCACTTATATGTGAGACACAGTTGGGTATCGAATCAAATGTTAATTTCATTAACTACAATTTTTAGAATAGATAGAGATAGAAGGGGTGGGGGAATAATGACTTTAATTCGCAAAGATATAAACTATAAAATTATAAAACTAGATAACTATATTAACAAAATCTTGGAAGCTCAAACTACCAGAATTTATCTAAAAATTAATAATTCTGTTGATGTACTCAATTTATACAATCCCCATGCAAACAACTTTATTGATCAAGAATTAGAATTCTATATCTCTCAACTGGGTAACAAATTAATTATTTGTGGTGACCTAAATCAAAGATACCCAATATGGGATAATCATCTTTTACGTGAACCCCTGCAACAAGCAATCTCCTTCAATAACTATATCATCCAATCAGATCTAACTCTAACTACTCCTCTTGGTCTCAAAACAAAATATGACTTAAAAAATAACTTATTTAACTATCGATCTCACTCTAGTATCTGCTGCTCTTTCAGACAAAACTAAAATTAACTTGGGTAGAGATCTTGGTTCAGATCATACCCCGATCCTTATCTCCATATTTGAACAAATAATTATATCCAAAACAAAAAAAAGACCAAATTGGAAGATAAAAGATAACATGATCAGATTGGACAACAAATCTAGCTCCAATACAAGCAGATGTATCCCCAAATCCAGTTGAAGAATTAAATGAAATAACAGAAAATATAATAGATGCCAGCAAAATAACTTTCAAACTTAGCACTGAACCTAAAAGCACTAAGTATAACAAACCATGGTGGACAGAGGAATGCAGCAAGCAGGTGGCGCTGAGAAAGCTAAATATATTAATGAAAGAAATTTTACATTACATAACACCATAGCCTATAATAAACAAAAAGCTATAGCACAAAGGACAATTAGAAGAGCAAAAAAAAATAACTCTACAACAATTTATTTCTTATAAACTTTAGAACACCAATTCAAGATATTTGGCTCTATTTTAAAAAATTCAGAGGCTACAGAGAACAAACATTTCCTCTTATTCAAAATGATAATCCAGTGTTAAATGACAGAGAAAAAGCAAATATTTTTGGCCAAAATTTTGCAGATCTTCTTACAAATGCAGATCTAGTTGTTATTTTAAATGAACAAGGGAGGCTACTAAAGAGAGCTTGAGAAGACCCTCTGACACACATTGTATCACTAAGAGATTTGTTTGTATTCGCTGAAACTCTTGGGAATATGAAGTATGGATATGGAGCTCAAAAGGAATATGAACAGGAGGAAGAACTTTTGAAAACCAGACTTGCGATCAAAACTATTCCAGGCACACAAAAACTTCATTCATTCATTCCAATATCAAAGGAGGCTCTCCAAGTTTGCTCATTTAGTCTTTGTGAGACTTTTAGATTAGAATCAGTCCACAAAAAATATTTCATGTCCAGTGTTCAATGGAAAACTTGCAGGCTATGTCACTGTGATTTATGATGGACATTGGTGGCTTGCTTGCATAACCGAAGCTTTTCCAGGGTCACAAGAAGTGACTGTCAAATTTACGTGAAGCCTATAATAAACAAAAAGCTATAGCACAAAGGACAATTAGAAGAGCAAAAAAAAATAACTCTACAACAATTTATTTCTTATAAACTTTAGAACACCAATTCAAGATATTTGGCTCTATTTTAAAAAATTCAGAGGCTACAGAGAACAAACATTTCCTCTTATTCAAAATGATAATCCAGTGTTAAATGACAGAGAAAAAGCAAATATTTTTGGCCAAAATTTTGCAGATCTTCTTACAAATGCAGATCTAGTTGTTATTTTAAATGAACAAGGGAGGCTACTAAAGAGAGCTTGAGAAGACCCTCTGACACACATTGTATCACTAAGAGATTTGTTTGTATTCGCTGAAACTCTTGGGAATATGAAGTATGGATATGGAGCTCAAAAGGAATATGAACAGGAGGAAGAACTTTTGAAAACCAGACTTGCGATCAAAACTATTCCAGGCACACAAAAACTTCATTCATTCATTCCAATATCAAAGGAGGCTCTCCAAGTTTGCTCATTTAGTCTTTGTGAGACTTTTAGATTAGAATCAGTCCACAAAAAATATTTCATGTCCAGTGTTCAATGGAAAACTTGCAGGCTATGTCACTGTGATTTATGATGGACATTGGTGGCTTGCTTGCATAACCGAAGCTTTTCCAGGGTCACAAGAAGTGACTGTCAAATTTCTTCACCCACATGGACCCTCTGACATTTTGGTGTCAGTAGAACGAAAAACTGCAACAGGAAGAAGCTACACAATTAGCAAGAAGGAGTCTGATGCAACAAACAAAGTGATGGCTCTGCTCACATGAGTACCTAGGTATTTATTAAATAATGTTTTGTCTAAAAGTTTTTGTTTAATTTTTGTATTAAATAATTTTTGGTACCAAAATGTTATTAAATAACATTTTGTATTTGTAATAAAAATTGTAAATTTGTAATATTTGAAAGGTATTTTGTTGTTTGTCTCACATTTCAGAAATGATAAAAAATAATCTCTTGTTTTATTGAATCTAAGACTGAAAAAAGGCAGGGCAGCCTAGGAAGGGGAAGAGGTTGTGTTTGGAAAGACTGAAATATGATGACTGTGTCAAGATACATCAAACTTTCTCAAAATCACTATTTATTAACACTGTCTGATGTCATAAACAGCCCCAGTAGAGTGATATGACTGAAAATACCACCCACCTGATGGTATATAAATGCCCATGGAGATCCCATTTTTATTTTTCCTGGAGCTATGGAGGATAAATAGAGCTAACTTTCTTCAACTCATTTGAAAGATCTCTTTCTCCTGAGCATGTTGGTACCAAAATCGTTCTGATTGGTTAACTCTAGCCAAAGTTATGACCTCTCAAACATTTTTCGGTCAACCATTTTGACCAAAAATTGACCTGGCCATAAAAATGGCCATGGGTGACCCAGAGCCATAAAAATTGTTATGTGATGTTAGCTCACCAGACCCAACTTGCATGCAAAATATCATCAAAATCCATGACCCAGTGTCAAGATTTTGCCAAAAAGTGTGTACATTTCACAGAATGCCCCTAATGTCCGTCGAACACATGGCCATCGTGAAATTCGTCTCGTCCAGCTAATCAGACTAATTGACTGTACATGGTGCTGTTGGTTCAGAAAACGAGCAGATGAAGCAATGTTGTAATGCGATGCCAGCATTGAAATCTCCCATGCAGACCAGGCTTGGGCCTTCCCCACAACCTATCTTGACATTCCCAGATTTGCCTTCCACTATGAATCCATTGCCCTCGTGCTGACCCTCCTCCTCTTCCCGCGGGCAAGAGTAATATCAGATTGCATACCTGCTATTTTTAACACTGAGAGTAAAATTACTACCGGACATCCTTCTTCAGCTCAGTGGATTCCTACTTCAGGACATCTCAGAAGCTTGGAGGGCAAACCCCAGGAATATAAGGTTCATCCTTTGCTTTCTAAGGGGACTGCCAAGAAAGCCAGCAGGCAGCCCATTGCCGACCGCAGCTCGGTAGGGCAAACCCCCTTAGGGGGGAGAGGGAAGCCAGGCCCATTCGGTCACTTCCCTCATAAGACCTGCTGGCAAGAATATTAAACCTTGCCGGGGTCAAGGCCTGTGCCTCCCCACTAAAGACTCATGACGCTGCCAAGGGCACCTGCGATGTCCTGGGAGGGAATGACCAACTGGAGGCCCCTCCTGTGATAGACATGGTCCTTGAGGAAAACCAGCCTCAGACGGTAGGGCCTTCCATGGGGAGGAATCCGGGCTCAGCGCCAAGCACCAAACCCGAATCCGCCCCTATGCAAGGTCCTCCTCAAACGGCTGGGGATTCTCAGGCAGTACAAGGAGGGCAGGGATCTCCCCTGACAGGTGTCCCTATGACAACCAGGACCTTCTCCATTTCAGAGAAGGACCTGGCTTAGGCCGGTCCATCTGGCCTAGGGGCTTCTACCGGCGGGGGGGAGAAGCGGGTTCATTCCCCACCATCCTCTCCAAAAAAGAAAAAGACTAGAAAGACAAAGAAGACTCGGGGCTCCTCTCCATCCGCGAGGGCTGCTTGGACGGATGGGTCTGCTGCCACTCTGGCAAGCGACCAAGAAAAGATTGGCACATCTGGCCCCTCTGCTCCCCCCGGTTGCGGAGCCCCTGACTAAGACCAAAAGTGCACAAGGTGGAGCCTCAATGGCATCGGGGCCCCTCATTCAGAGGTTACCTGGCGTTTTTGAGCCCGCCAGCTTCAAACGCTTCCTCTTTATTCGCTCCACTGATGGCACCATGTTGTCCAAAGGCAACATGATCCATCAGAGGAGAGGATTAGCTAGTGCAATTGGTAGAGAGCCGTAGGTGACCCGTTTCTCGGATGGGAGCCTTCTGGCGGCTTAGGACACTTCATGGCACCCCGGTGAGTGTGACTCCGCACTCTACCATGAACTTTGTGAAAGGAGTAGTTTATGCGAGGGAACTCATTAACTACTCCATTGAAGACAACACCCTAGAGCTGGCCGACAATGGGGGGGGGGGTCAAGGTCGAATGTGTGATGAGAAAACAGGGAGGGGCCTCGAGACCCACCCCTACACTCTTCGTCACGTTCGACTGTGACAAGCTCCCTGAGTCGGTGCGTGCCGGTTGGTACCGTACCGTGTGAAGGCATTTATGCCACTGCCGTGGCGGTGCTATTACTGTCACCGCTTCGGCCATATGAATCGCTCATGTAGACGTGCAAAGTCGGGGTCACCCGAAGTCTGTGTAAATTGCTCCAAGGTCGCACACGATAAGTTCAAATTGTGTGTGGCCAAGTATGTCAATTGCGGAGAGCCGCAAACCGCTACTTTGAAGCAATGTAGTGCATATCTCCTTGAGAAAGAAATCCTGGCTGTTCAAGCCCAGGATCGACTCTCATTCCGCGAGGATAAGGACTTGGTCCTGGCGCGTCCAGCTCTGCCTGGGACGTCATATGCTTCAATAGTTAGAAAGGCACCCTCTGCTCCTGGCCCATCCAGGCTAACAAGCACGGTTGTTTCCACGCCCATTCGGAGCCCTTCTGCGGGCTCTACTCAACTGGGAGGAGCTGCGGAGGCTCGTCTCGTCCCGTTCCTCATTAGCTATCTTTTTGCAGGAGACCATGCTAGGCGCATGCCCCCTGCCTGCCCTCCTAGGATATAAGGGTTTTGCGACCCCACCGCCGCGTGATGGCCGGGCTGGGGGATGCGTGGTTTACACCCGGCATGATGTCTCCGTTCTTCCTTTCTCTTTAGATTCCTCCTTTCAAGCAGTGGCTGTGCAGCTGCACCTGGATAGGAGGTATACTATCATTTCTGTGTACATTCCACTGTCAGCTGACTTCGATGCGGGGGACTTCCGCCGCGCTGTGGCACAGTTGCCGAGGCCCTATCTCTTGCTTGGAGATCTGAACGGCAGGCATCCTCTCTGGGGAGATTACTCCATAAATCCCAGGGGACAAGTCCTTGGCGATCTGATCGAAGAGCTTGAGATGGGTGTCCTAAACGTGGATGAGTTTACACATCACTGTCCGAGAACAGCTTCATTTTCTTGCCTTGACCTATCTTTGTGCTATTCAGATGCACAGCCTGATTTTGATTGGGGGGTGGTCGATGACCTCCATGGTAGTGATCACTTTCCCATTCAAATATCAGTTTCAGGGCAACTGCCGCCTGAGCGACCACCTCGGTGGTGCTTGGCGCGGGCGCGGTGGCCTGCATTTCAGGAAATGACTGAATTCTCTATCCCAGTCGAGGAGTTTAGGTCAGTAGATGAGGCCGTTGAGTTCTTCTCCCGCAACCTCATCGCCGTGGGCCTGACTACTATTCCTACGACGTCTGGCTGTTTTCCCACGGTGGTCGGCCGAGTGTGAGACGGCCCTCAAACAGAAGCGTTATGCCTATATGCGCCATAAGCGCCGCCCGAACGATTTCACTGTCGCTGAATTTCTTCGGGCTATGGCTAGGTTCCGGTATATTTCGAAGCACGCCCGCCGCTCTTCTTGGCGGGCATAGATGTCCTCACTTAATGGGAAGACCTCTTTAGCTGAAGTGTGGAAGCGAGTCAAAAGGATTCGGGGCAAGTTCTCGCAGGACCCCCCTCCCGTTCTCCAGGAGAATGGGACTGCAATCTCGGACCCCGCGTCCGTGGCGGAATCCTTAGCGACCACTTTTTCCGCATTCTCTAGCCGTGATGCTGCTCCGCCAGCATTCAATGCATGTTGTGATGTCGCGGAAGGCCGCTGGCTGGATTTTTCCTCCAGAGGCGGAGAACCCTTCAACGACAAGTTTACTGTGAGTGAGTTGCGTTCCGCTCTCGCTTCGTGCGCGGACACCGCCCATGGTCCGGACGGTGTCCCGTACGCCATGCTTCGACACCTGGGTGAGCGAGGCATGGCCTTTCTGTTAAATTTGTTCAACAGGATCTGGGTGGAAGGTCTTCTCCCAGACTCCTGGCGAATCGCTACTGTGCTCGCCTTTCGCAAGCCAGTGAGAGATCACTCTACTCCGACCGGTTTCCGCCCAATCTCTCTATCCTCTTGCATGTGCAAATTGATGGAGAAATTGGTAAATGTTAGACTAGCCTTTTTCCTGGACAGCGGAGGCCATCTGTCTTCCGCACAGTGCGGCTTCCGCAAGTTCCACTCCATGTCGGATGCTCTGCTCCGCCTGGAATATGCCGTCTGCGAGGCTTTCCTTCGTAGACAGCACTATGCCACGGTCTTTTTTGATCTGGAGAAGGCCTATGATACTGCCTGGCGATATGGTATCATGGAGACTCTCCACACGATGGGGGCGATGGGACGCTTGCCAATGTTTATATCTCCGGCCCAAAGGAGCAGGAAGAGGGTGTCCCGCAGGGAAGTGTCCTTAGTGTCACACTCTTTGCCCTGAGCATCAACGGCATCACCTCGGTGCTGCCGGAAGATGTTCTCTCTACGATCTACGTGGACGACCTTTCGATCTCTTTTGGCGCGGCCCAGATGCCAACTCTGGAGCGTCGACTCCAACAGGCATTGAACCGCGTGTCTCGCTATCTCGAAGCGCACAGGTTTCGGTTTTCTTTGGCAAAGACTAAGCTAGTGCAGTTGTGCCGTCATCCACGGCTCCTCCCCAACCCAGATTTGTTTCTTAATGGGGTGCGCCTGGATGTGGTTGAGTCGCACCGTTTCCTTGGTCTTGTATTCGACCGACCCTTGATCTGGGAGGCTCATATTCGCAGCCTCAGGGTCTCTTGTACCCGCGCCATGGACATTCTCCGTTCTGTGACGTTTAGCGCCTGGGACGCTGATAGCGCTACTGCCCTACTTTTTTATCGATCCTTTGTTCATTTGAAGCTCTATTACGGATACGAGTTTTATGCATCCGCAGCCGAGCGTTTATTGCGGAAGGTGGATTCGATCCAGCACACCGGCCTTCGCCTTGCGACCGGTGCCTTCCGCACTTCCCCCATTGATAGCCTGTTGGTCGATGCTGGGGAGATGCCACTCGCTCTGCGCCGCGTGCAATGCATCACTCGCCTGTACGCGCAAGCCTGGCGCCTCCCTCAGTCGCCAACACCTCTCACTGCATCCGCAGCTGATCTCGATGGTGCCAGGAAACTCCTTCGAGAGCTAGATATAGCTCTCGGGCCAGTGGCGCCCTTGGTTCTGCCCAGGACGCCACCCTGGAGGGTACCACATTTGGCTATTTGTCGCCACGCCTCTGCTCCTAAAGCTTGTACTGCGTCGGGAGTATTGCGTTCGACCTTTTTGGAGCACACATCGTGTCATGCTGGAACCGTGCTAGTGAATACGGATGGCTCCAAGTCCTAAGAGGGGGTCGGCTTCCAGGCCGTATCCCCTCTGTTTGAAGTCAGTGGGGCTCTACCAGGCGCTGCGTCTGTCTTCACGGCCGAGCTGGTGGCAATACACCACTCGGTACGGGAGATTACGTGACGTGCCCCGTTCGGAGACCGGATTATGATCTATAGCGACTCACAAAGCGCCCTGAGTGCTCTCAGGGCATTGGAATCTCCGCATCCCCTGGTTCGCGAAATCCGTGACGCCACGGTTTTGGCGAGCCGGGCAGATGTCGAGATTATCTTCTGCTGGGTTCCTGGACATGTAGGAATTGCGGGGAATGAGGGCGCCAAAGAGTCTGCGACTGGACCAGCGTTTCGCTCTTCCTCACACTGACTACATGGCAGGAATATGGGCAGCTCTTCGGACTGCTTGGCAAAGAAGATGGGAGACGGTCGAAGGGAACTTAAAGTTGCGTGCCATTGCGCCGCGGCTGTTCCCATGGACCTATCCCCCAATTCCGCGGCGGCTTCACGTTGCTTTCTGTCATCTCCGAATCGGACACACTCGTGTGACGCATCGCTATTTGATGGAGCGCTCGCCTGCGCCCTATTGCAACGACTGCGTCGTCCCCCAGACTGTTCAGCACATTCTTGTCGAATGTCCCAGTCTGGGTGATCTTCGCGCATGATACCTGTCCCGGTACCGGGGTGGGCGGGGTCGCTACCGCCTGTCCCTTGTACTCTGGACAGATTCGTGCACATTGACTTTGGGGGGGGGGGGCTTCTTCCCCCTTTATTTAAGGTTCTTTTTTTCTTTTTTGTTTGTTATTGTTTTGTTTGTAGGTTGCACTCTCCTGCACCGGGGCTAGGGGCACCTTTCCCCGCTGCCGGAGATCGCTTCCTGATTGTTAAGTTTTTCCAATATTTATCATTATGTTTTCATATTTTTATTTTCAAAGTAGCCTAGTTCTAGGCTGTCGTGTTTTTTGGCGACTTATGCCCAAGTGGGCAGTTGCCAGATGGGCTCTATAGAATTAAAAAAAAAATTATCATTCTCTTGTATACACCCTAACCCAAACAAAACTATATAAAACATATTTTTAAGCAAGTGGCGTTTTCGGAGTTACTTCATAGATGGCCTCATATGTGACTAGGACAAAGCAGTACAGTGTATGGCATGAGGCAAAGAGAGCTTTCATTTATTTAAAGTTGGTAAGAAAAATTTGAAAGGCAGCGTGAATGTTTCTAAATTGAGTGACAAGTCTGAAGAACTGTATCTAGTTAAGAATTATGGGGAAAATAAAGGGATATATTTATTGGAGAAAGAAAGTGAAGTCAGAAATTTAGAAGTATGAGCCTACCAAAGTCAGTTGAGAAACTGGGGAGGGGCACTGGAATATTTGGTATTGCATCCTGTTTCTTTTATGTAGGGAGGAATGATACGGCTTGAATGAGAGAATGAAGGTGATTTATCTGAATGGAATAAAGTTGATTGTAGTGTTGCAGCTAAAGAACAAATAAATAAATGGAAAGAGAGAAGCTGATTTTAGTCTGATTTTGAGTGAGAAGAGTGTGGTGGAAATAAATGAGGCAAAAAGAGTGAGTTTGCTTAGGCCTGATATTGCAAGAGAATTTTCCAATATCTAAGAAATGTGCTTTGTATTGGATGAAAGTTGTGAATGTGAAAGTGATTCAGAGTCAGAATATAAGTGAAGGTTTTAGTTGGAAGATTGTGCATGAATTTCAGATTCAAGCAAGGGAATTTGTGGATAATTTGAGGAGTGTTATTGAGGAAAAGATTAGTGTAAGCATGAAAGATAAGGAGAATGGTGAGACAATGTCCTCCAATAAGACACATTTTTTAAGTTTGTGATGAGACTGGCCCAGTTCTGATCCCAAGGCTGTCTTTTCAACTCTTGCCACCGTGGAGGAGAATAATAAATAGAGGGGGTCAGTCATTTCCAAGTGGATATGACACGACCACCTCACCTGGATGCAAACCTGCTGTGGGACCACCTCACTCGGATGTGCATATTTTATGTGAGGTTAAGTTGCAATAGAACTTCCACTTTTTAGCTGTTACATGGACTGCTAGCACAGTATGAGTGCTATAAAATGCCTACAGCATGCAACAGCCTCATTCTACTCTAACCTGGTCCCTCAGAACAGCCTCAGAGAAGACGCAGCCCCACTTAATTGTGGTAACATTGATGGGGCCACAGCACAGTCTTTTAGGATCAAAGACTTAAATCCATTAATCTCCCCAGCGGGCGAAAGGGGGGGGGGGGGCAGAGGTCATCTGCATCCTGGAGAGCAATGCAACAACATCTACTGACCCAGACCACTTATCTGATCAAACTAGGCAACCTGTTCCACATAGTCATGGACCAGTGGAGGAGTGTCACTGGGTTCAGTCTGATGTGTTAGAGTATAGAAAGTAGTGCAGGTGAGAGCTGTGATGGGTATGATCGTATAATGGGAATATCTTTAGCAAGAATGTGGTGAGTGAGTGATAGTTGTATGTAGGAAATATTCTCCCCATTTTCTGAGCATATTTTCACTACTTTACCTTAGTATGTCCTCACACTCAGTTTTCTGCCTTTGTTGTGTGTGAAAGAAGCGTAATAAGAGGTTGTAGGAAAGGTTTAGAAGGGGAAATGGTAAGTCAGAAGATTATTACTCTGAATATATTACTCTATATATATTACAGTAAACCCTCAATATAACAAACTTCAGATATAACAAACCAAATTTCCTGTCCGAGCTCCATGCTGCGACTTACTGGCTCACAGCTCCCCTGGCTGTGAATATCATGCAGGAGAGGTTGTTCTGGCGTTCTCTTCCTCCTCTTCCTTCCTCTCTTCATGAGTGCTACTTACTACTCTATAGAACGAATGAACCATCAGATATAACAAACTTGGTTCGTTATTTCCATCATTTTTAATGACCGGGTTTAACAAACTTTCGGCTATAGCGAACGCCCCCCCTCCCCCCCTCACATATAGTTCATTATATCGAGGGTTTACTGTAGTCTTTTCCATGTCTGATTTATATTTATAATAAAATCACATTTTAGGTTAAGGAATATATACTAATGTATCATTTTCGTTCTTTTTCATCATTAATTGGAAGGTTCTTCTATAATTTTGTCATTGTTTAATAATTGAAAGATATAATTCTGTCTGAGAGAGAAAATAAACAATTGATTCAAAGATTCTACAAGCTCAAACAATATTGACCTACTAAAATTATATAACTATAAATTAATTTCTTTTTGGCTATTTTTTATTTTGTTTTAATTTTGTTTTCATTTTGTTAACAAATATCTATCGCAAATAAAAATGGTGTTGTACCTTCCTGTAATTATTTTTCTTTTCAGAATTATATTGAACTAATTTTATGACTATGGAACTGAGTTTTTCTGTGATTTCTGACAAGGATGCTAATTGCAATACAAATTTAAATGTAACTAATTTACATCCTTATTCTAAAACTAAATACATCTCCAAAGATGAAGAAATGCAACAGAGCAAGTGGAATGAGACACCTGATTACTCAACACTTGATATGCCTGTAAGTATCTGGCATTTATTGAACAGTTACAAACTGCTAAAAATTAGCAAGTTTAAGAAAATTTAAAGTTATATTTAGTTAGAATAAATTATGTCATTGGTCATTTTGGTATCTAATTTTATATGCTAATGATGAGAAATCACCATTGAAGAGGTTAGTCAAGTTTAGAATAGTCATAACTCTTGTATTCTTGAGTTTCTCCCTGTACCATTTCTCTAAGCTTTTTAGACTATATAAAAAAAAGAAACTAGTAAGCGTTTTACCAGCAATCTGCACTCATTTGCAATGCTTTTATTTCTTACATTCTACAGTTTGTGTAGCTTCTCCAGATATTTACATCTAATCACACTACATTCTTTGCACCCCGTAAGGGGCGCGGCGATTTGCCATCCTGGCCACCGTGCTGACGGGATCCAGCGCTCCGTCCAGCTCCAGCTTAGCCTCTCTTCCTTCCTTCAGATAGCCCGATTTCTCTCCTACCTCGTCGCTTTTCATACCTCTCCCAAACTTTCTCTGGTCAGACTCTAATTTTACAGGGTAGATGCTGACCTTCTTCTCAAGCCAACCACCCCGGATCGGGGCTGAGGGGGGAGGGGACATTGTTCCCTAACCCCTGAGCTCCGGTTCGGGATGGGTTTTTTTTAACAACCTGCTTCATCCCCACCCATACCTTTCTCACATCCCCTTTCCTCTCCTCTTCACATTCTATCAATTTTACGCCGTGTCCAAGGTGGAGCCGCCATGCCGATGGACTGCCAGGCCACCAGGCGGGAGGGGTGGTCCCGAATGGCGGCGCCTGGCTCTGCTGGGCTTGTAAGCACCTCTCGCAGTGCAGGCAACTGCGAGAGGTGATGAGCTATTGCGTCCCGTATTAAAAAGAGGGTCACCATGCCCATGTATGTAAAACAAATAAAAAAACAACCCCCAACTTCCCCATAACAGCGATGGAGCCGAACTCGGGCAGCTCCAGCAAAAAAATGGAGGTCCCCCATCCTGTGCTTGCGCAAGGGACCCTCCATATCTCTTCAACTAGAGAGGAGGCTTACTCCTCTCCTACGGGTGAAGGGGACTCCCCCTCACCCCCTTCTCTGGAGGGGCTTACAGGCACCTCCCTTTTACCAGCGGCAGTCCCCTCTTTTCTTTCCAAGGGGACTGCCACCAAAGCCAGCAGGCAGCCCTTAGCCAGCCGCTCCACATCGAAGCGGCTCGGTAGGGCAAACCCACTTAGGGGGGAGAGGGAAGCCAGGCCCTTTCGGTCGCTTCCCTCAAAAGACCTGCTGGCAAGGATATTAAACCTTGCCGGGGTTAAGGCTTGTGCCTCCCCACAAATGACTCTTGATGCTGCCAAGGGGACCTGCGATGTCCTGGGAGGGGATGGCCAACTGGAGGCCCCTCCTGTGATAGACATGGTCCTTGAGGAGACCCAGCCTCAGACGGTAGGGCCTTCCATGGGGGGGAATCCGGGCTCTGCGCCAAGCACCGAACCCGAGTCCGCCCCTATGCAAGGTCCTCCTCAAACGGCTGAGGGCTCCGAGGCAATACAAGAAGGGGAGGGATCTCCTCCGACAGGTGCCCCCATGACAACAGGAACTTCTCCATTTCGGAGAGGGACCTGGCTGAGGCCGGCCCATCTGGCATGGGGGCTTCTGTCGGCGGAGGTGAGAAGCGGGTTCATTCCCCGCCCTCCTCTCCAAAAAAGAAAAAGACTAGAAAAACAAAGAAGACTCGGGGCTCCTCTCCATCCGCGGGGGCTGCAGGGATGGATGGGTCTGCTACCACTTTGGTAGGCGACCAAGCCAAGATCGGCACATCCGGCCCCTCTACCCCCCCGTGTGCGGAGCCCCTGACTAAGACCAAGAGTGCACAGGGCGGAGCCTCGATGACATCGGGGCCCCTGATTCACAGGTTACCTGACGTTTTCGAGCCCGCTGGCTTCAAATGCTTCCTCGTTATTCGCTCCACTGATGGCACCATGTTGTCCAAGGGCAACATGATCCATCAGAGGAGAGGATTAGCTAGTGCAATTGGTAGAGAGCCGAAGGTGACCCGTTTCTCGGACGGGAGCCTTCTGGCGAATCCTGCCGAGGCGGCCAAGATAAGTGCTCTTCGGACACTTCATGGTACCCCAGCGAGTGTGATGCCGCACTCTACCATGAACTTTGTGAAAGGAGTAGTTTATGCGGGGGAACTCGTTGACTACTCCATTGAGGACATCACCCTAGAGCTGGCCGACCATGGGGCGGTCAAGGTCGAATGTGTGATGAGAAAACAGGGAGGGGCCTCAAGACCCACCCCTACACTCTTCATCACGTTCGACTGTGACAAGCTCCCTGAGTCGGTGCGTGCTGGTTGGTACCGCTACCGCGTGAAGGCATTCGTGCCACTGCCGCGGCGGTGCTATTACTGTCACCGCTTCGGCCATACGAATCGCTCATGTAGACGTGCAAAGTCGGGGTCACCCGAAGTCTGTGTAAATTGCTCCAAGGTCGCACACGATAAGTCCAAATCGTGTGTGGCAAAGTGTGTCAATTGCGGAGAGCCGCACCCTGCTTCTTCGAAGCAATGTGGTGCATATCTCCTTGAGAAAGAAATTCTGGCCGTTCAGGCCCAGGATAGACTCTCATTCCGCGAGGCTAAGGACTTGGTCCTGGTGCGCCCGGCTCTGCCTGGGACGTCATATGCCACAGTAGTTAGAAAGGCACCCTCTCCTCCTGGCCCATCCAGGCCAACGAGCACGGTTGTTTCCGTGCCCATTCGGAGCCCAACCTCCCCCAATAAGTCCTCGAAGGCGACAGCGCCTCCAGCGCTTTGTCCGGCCAACAACGCCCGGGGTACGGGTGGGGGGAGCCCTCTCCGACCCAAAGGAGCAGGAAGAGGGTGTCCCGCAGGGAAGTGTCCTCAGTGTCACACTCTTTGCCCTGAGCATCAACGGCATCACCTCAGTGCTGCCGGAAGATGTTCTCGCTACGCTCTATGTGGACGACCTTTCGATCTCTTTTGGCGCAGCCCAGATGCCAACTCTGGAGCGTCAACTCCAACAGGCATTGAACCGCGTCTCTCGCTATGCCGAAGCGCACAGGTTTCGGTTTTCTTTGGCCAAGACTAAGGTGGTGCACTTCTGCCGCCATCCACGGCTTCACCCCGACCCAGATTTGTTTCTTAATGGGGTGCGCCTGGATGTGGTTGAGTCGCACCGTTTCCTTGGTCTTGTATTCGACCGACGCCTCACCTGGGAGGCTCGTATTCGCAGCCTTAGGGTCTCTTGTACCCGCGCCATGGACATCCTCCGTTCCGTGACGTTCAGCGCTTGGGGCGCTGATATGGCTACCGCCTTACTTTTTTATCGATCCTTTGTTCGTTTGAAGCTCGACTACGGATGCGAGTTTTATGCATCCGCAGCCGAGCGTTTATTGCGGAAGGTGGATTCGATCCACCACACCGGCCTTCGCCTTGCGACCGGTGCCTTCCGCACTTTCCCCATTGAGAGCCTGTTGGTCGATGCTGGGGAGATGCCACTCGCTCTGCGCCGCGTGCAGTGCATCACTTGCCTGTACGCGTAAGCCCGGCGCCTCCCTCAGTCGCCAACAGCTCTCACTTCATCCGCAGCTGATCTCGATGGTGCCTCTGCCGCCGAGAGACCCCAGTCATACCCTAAGCCCTTTGGGTTTAGGGCCAGGAAACTCATTCGAGAGGTAGATATAGCTCTCGGGCCGGTGGCGCCGCTGGTTCTGCCCAGGACGCCACCCTGGAGGGTACCACATTTGGCTATTTGTCGCCACGCCTCTGCTCCCAAAGCTTGTACTGCGTCGGGAGTATTGCGTTCGACCTTTTTGGATCACACATCGTGTCACGCTGGTACCGTGCCAGTGTATACGGATGGCTCCAAGCGCCAAGAGGGGGTCGGCTTCCAGGCCGTATTCCCTCTGTTTGAAATCAGCAGGGCTCTACCAGGCGCTGCGTCTGTTTTCACGGCCGAGCTGGTGGCAATACACCACTCGGTACGGAAATTACGCGACGTGCCCGGTTCGGAGACCGGATTGGGATCTATAGCGACTCACAAAGCGCCCTGAGTGCTCTCGGGGCATTGGATTCTCCGCATCCCCTGGTTCGCGAAATCCGTGACGCCACGGTTTTGGTGAGCCGGGCAGATGTCGAGATTATCTTCTGCTGGGTTCCTGGACATGTAGGAATTGCGGGGAATGAGCGCGCCGATGAGGGCGCCAAAGAGCCCGCGAGGACTCTGCGACCGGACCAGCGGTTCGCTCTTCCTCACACTGACTACATGGCAGGAATACGGGCAGCTCTTCAGACTGCTTGGCAAAGAAGATGGGAGACGGTCGAAGGGAACTTAAAGTTGCGTGCCATTGCGCCGCGACTGTTCCCATTGACCTATCCCCCAATGCCGCGGTGACTTCAGGTTGCTTTCTGTCGTCTCCGAATCGGGCACACTCGTGTTACGCATCGCTATTTGGGAGTGCTCGCCTGCGCCCTATTGCAACGACTGTGTCGTCCCCCAGACTGTTCGGCACATTCTTGTCGAATGTCCCAGTCTGGGTGATCTTCGTGTACGACACCTGTCCCGGTACCGGGATGGGCGGGGTCGCTACCGCCTGTCCCTTGTACTCGGGATGAGTGCGTGCACATCGACTGGTGGACTTATTGACTTTTGGGGGTAGGCCGGCCTTCTCCCTATTATTTAAGCAGGGTTTGTGTTTTGTTTTGTTTTTTGCATTTGTTTTTGTTTTTTTCCTTTACCCCATTTAGGGTGTTTTTTTTTCTTCGTTTAATTTTATTTTAAAGTAGCCTAGAACTATGCCAGTTTTAATACAGCGACTAATGCCCATGTAGGCAGTCGCCAGATGAGCTCTAATATAAAAAAACCCCCCAAAAAAAACATTCTTTGCAAATCTCTTAAAAAATATACACAGCTTACAGGGATACTGGTCTCTGGTTTTCATTTCTTAGTTTTAAGAAAATAATAATAATGGCAGTACCTGATTTTGAATTTCCATGTGATTGTAAATTTCTACTGTTTAGTTATTTTTTGTTATATTTTTTTTAATAAATAGATAATGAATATAAAAATATATTTATATATTTCCTTAGATTTATGAATCAGTGCAAGCTGTATTAAGAAAAGAAGTTTACGAATTACTCAAATTAGAAGTTGATAATGAATTACCTATCTATATGAAAAATTATTCTGAACCTTTTGAAGTTTCCGAGTTAGAAGATGGCCATTTAACTTTCACTGGTACATTGAAAGCTATTCTTCTGTGTCAGGTAAATATAATTACAGAATCATAATGCTTCCATCTTATTTATCGGGTTAATTATAGATTTCTAATTTTACAAGCCAAGAGATGCTCACATAATTGTAGTTTAATAATTAAAAGAAATATAGTCTAGCTGAGAGAAAATAAGCCTATTTGTCATCAAGCTATAATGACTATATTCCAGATATCAATATTTTAGCTCTATGTAAACTGTTGTGAGTAAGGAGATATGCAGAGACACTGACATATCTTGAAAGAGGGAAGTGTTGAAGGTTCTTAAAATATTTTATTTCTCATACTATATATCACATTTTTCATTAGCATTTAAAATAATGAATGTAATATTGTACTTTCATAAATTGAGTTATATAAGAAAACATCAAGCTACTTTAATATATTCATTTTATTTTTTTAAACTTTCCAGCAAATTCTATTTTCTTTTTTAAAAAACTCAGATGTCTATCAGAACCATACTTTAAATAAAGATGAAAAGGATGATCTCAGTCATTATGAAATATCATTTTCCAGAAATGATGACTCAGTAGCTAGAAGAAAGTCTTTAGATCACAAAATATCTACTGTAATAACTATACCACCGACTATCAAGAGGTCAACTTGTGTTAAATCAGAGCATCCACTAATTGGTCTCAGAATAAAAAAAAAATTGAATCAATTGAAATTTAGTTATCAAACAACTGATAATGGTATTGAAAGTGAAAAGATTACTAAGCAACAAAAGATTTGCCTAAAGTCCAATTATGATTCAGAAAGTGCTTCAATTAAGAGGTTTGAATCCACTTCAGCTTTTCAAGCATCCAAGATTTTAGACTCAAACAACAGTTGTGCTCAAGAAATTGTATGCAAGCCATCAATCAAAAGTATACAAAGTCTGGGATTCATAAATGATGTTTGCTCTATAACGATCCCTAAACCACAATTTACTAAACATCAAACCTATTCTCCAAAAGTAAGTTCTTATCTGTCTGAATCTAATAGCTCAATAACTGGACATTGGCCTGTGGCTGTCTTATAAGATATAGATAAGCTGAGAAGAGTAGAGGAATTTAAAAAAAAAAAAAGTGAGATAGAATCCAAGGCTATTTAACAGAAGGGATTGTTATGTAATAGAGTGGGTTCTCATCCTATTGACTCTGCACATTAAATGCTTGCATGATGTCACATTTTAGCTGCTTTATATGACATATCATCTCAACAGTGATATTCTTACTCCTTTAACACATGGAGAGCAAAGGTAAGTTAACATAAAAGATTGTCTAAATTTTGAAAGCAAGTATTTTGTAATTATTTATATCTATAAACTTATATTTGACACAAATCCCTGTAACCTTAAACCTATAACTTAGGGTAGATTGACAAATAATGCAGGTTATATCTAGCATAGATTTGGTAGTGATTAATGCTCTGGAATTTGAACTCAAGATTCTAGGTTTTAAGTCTAGAACAGTAGTGCCTGAGGGTTAATTGATACTGAACATTCCGTAATCTTTATTATAAGTTGGCTGAAGTCCTCAGATGGAGAAAGAGAGCAAGTTGTAAAGGCAATTTGAAAGGTGCTCCCAACCTTGCATGTTAATGAGAATGAGTGTGTCTGTGTCTTTGGTTTGAGAGGGTTGCTTCTCAGTAGCTGCTTCATTATTTATAATGAGTCAATGCTACAGAACACAGCAGCTATGAGAATGGTTTCCAGAGGCAATATTGTATAAATGTTAAAAGAACACAGGACAATCAATCTAGTTAAAAGTATATATAATAATACACAAGATAAATACAAAGAGCATCAATTAAAAAGTGAGTATATATCCAATAAAGCAAAATAAATTTAAATATGTAGGTTGAAAAATTCTTGAGATATACAGCTAAACAGTTGGTCAATCACATAATGAATTTTTTTTTCATAAACATACAAGAAAAGCAGTATATTTCAAAGCACACCCGTCTCTCTTCTTGGCAGGCATACGTGTCTTCACTTAACAGGAAGACCCCTCTAGCAGAGGTGTGGAAGCAAGTCAAAAGGATTTGGGGCAAGTTTGTGCAGGACCTCCCCTCATGTTCTCCAGGAGAATGGAACTGCAATCTCAGACCCTGCGTCCGTGGTGGAATCTTTCACGACAGCTTTCTCCACATTCTCTACCCGGGATGCTGCTCCACCAGCATTCAATTAACATTGTGATATCGTGGAAGGCCGCCGGCTGGACTTTACCTCCAGAGGCAGAGAACCCTTCAATGACAGGTTTACTGTGAGTGAGTTGTGTTCTATTCATGCTTCGTGCAATACACCGCCCATGGTCCGGACGATGTCCTGTACGCCATGCTTAGACACCTGGGTGAGCGAGGCATGGCCTTTCTGTTAAATTTGTAAAACAGGATCTGGGTGGAGGGTCTCGTCCTGAATTCCTGGCAAATCGCTACTGTGCTCGCCTTTTGCAAACCGGGGAGAGATCACTCTACTCTGGCCAGTTTCCCCCCCAATCTCTCTAACCTCTTGCGTGTGCAAGTTGATGGAGAAATTGGTAAATGTTAGATTATCCTTTTTCTGGACAGCGGAGGCCATCTGTCTTCTGCACAGTGCAGCTTCCACAAGTTCCACTCCATGTTGGATGCTCAGCTCCAACCGGAAAATGCCATCTGTGAGGCCTTCCTTCGTACACAGCACTACGCCACAGTGTTTTCCGATCTGGAGAAAGCCTATGATGCCACATGGCGATAGGGTATTATGGAGACTCTCCACATGATGGTTGTGAGGGGATGCCTCCCAGTCTTTATATCTGAATTTTTGCGAGATCGCCGAGTCCGCGTATGGGTGGGGGAGCCCTCTCTGGCCCACTGGAGCAGGAAGAGGGTGTCCCGCAGGGAAGTGTCCTCAGTGTCACACTCTTTGCCCTGAGCATCAACAGTATCATCTCTGTGCTGCCGCCGGAAGATGTTCTCGCTACGCTCTACGTGGACGACCTTTTAATCTCTTTTGGCGTGGCCCAGATGCCAACGCTGGAGCGTCGTCTCCAACAGGCATTGAACCGCGTCTCTCGCTATGCCGAAGCGCACAGGTTTCGTTTTTCGTTGGCCAAGACTAAGTTGGTACACTTCCGCTGCCATCCACAGCTTCACCCTGACCCAGACTTGTTTCTTAATGGGGTACACCTGGAAGTGGTTGAATCGCACTATTTCCTGGCTCTTGTATTTGACCGACGCCTCACCTGGGAGGCTCATATTCATAGTTTTAGAGTCTCTTGTACTTGCCACATGGATATTCTCCGTTCCATGATGTTTAGCGCTTGGAGCGCTGATAAGAGTCACTGCCTTACTTTTTTATCGATCCTTTGTTCGTTTGAAGCTCGACTACGGATGCAAGTTTTATTCATCCGCAGCCAAGTGTGTATTGCGGAAGGTGGACTCGATCCACCACACCGGCCTTGGCCTGGCGACCGGTGCCTTCCACACTCCCCATTGAGAGCCTACTAGTCGATGCTGGGGAGATGCCACTCGCTCTGCGCCGCGTGCAGTGCATCGCTCGCCTGTACACGCGAGCTCGGCGTCTCCCTCAGTCGCCAACAGCTCTCACTGCATCCACAGCTGATCTCGATGGTGCCTATGCCGCCGAGAGACGCCAGTCATACCCTAAGCCCTTCGTGTTTAGGGCCAGGAAACTCCTTCGAGAGGTAGATATAGCTCTCGGGCCGGTGGCGCCCCTGATTCTGCCCAGGATGCCACCCTGGAGGGTACCACATTTGGCTATTTGTCGCCACACATCTGCTCCCAAAGCTTGTACAGTGCCAGGAGTATTGCGTTCAACCTTTTTAGAGCACACTTCGTGTCACGCTGGAACCGTGGTAGTGTACACAGATGTCTCCAAATCCCAAGAGGGGGTCGGCTCCCACGCCGTAGCCCCTCTGTTTGAAGTCAGCCTGGCTTTGCCATGTGCTGCGTCTATCTTCAGAGCCGAGCTGGTGGCAATACACGACTCGGTACGTGAGATTTCACGATGTGCCCAGTTTGGGGACCGGATTGTGATCTATAGCGACTCACAAAGCACCCTGCGTGCTCTCGGGGCATTGGAATTTCTGCATCCCTTGGTTCACGATATCCAGGATGCCACGGTTTTGGCAAGCCGGGCGAATGTCGAGATTATCTTCTGCTAGGTTCCTGGACATGTTGGAATTGTGAGGAATGAGCTCACCAAAGAGTCTGCTACGATTCCACGACTAGACCAGCGTTTTGCTCTTCCTCACACCGACTACATGGCAGGAATATGGGCAGCTCTTCGGGCTGCTTGGCAAAGAAGAATGGAGATGGTTGAAAGGAACTTAAAGTTGCATGCCATTGCGCTGCGACTGTTCCCATGGACCTACCCCCCAATGCCGTGAATGCTTCAGGTTGCTATCTATCATCTCCGAATTGGACACACTCGCAGGACGCACTGCCATTTGATGGAGCACTCGCCAGCACTCTACTGTGAAGACTGCGTTGTCCCCCAGACTGTTAGGCACATTCTTGTCGAATGTCCCAGTCTGGCCGATCTCCGCATACATTACCTGTCGCGGGGTCGCTACCCCCTCTTCCTTGTACTCTGGATGAGTTCATGCAAATTGACTGGTGCACTTATAGACTTTTGTGGGGAGGCTAGCCTTCTCACCTTTATTTAACTAGTTGGCTTTTTTATTTTTTTATTTTAGTAGGTTGCACGTTCCTGTGCCAGGGGACCTCCCCTGACACCAGTGCTTGCTTCCTACTTATTGCTTTTTTTCCTTTTTTCAATTTTTAGCAGGTTTTTTATGGGGTTTCTTTGCCTCTTATTTTAAAGATGCCTAGTATTAGGCAATGTTGACTATAGCGACTAATGCCCAAGTAGGCAGTTGCTAGATGAGCTCTTAATTTTTTTTTTTTAAATCCCCTTTGCCATCTTCGGAGCCACCCCTGGGATGGAGGTCCTTCCCCTGTGCTTTCTCAGGGGCCCCTCCAAGACACTTCCAGCAGAGAGGGTGAAAGCATCTTGTATAGCCAACAATGACCAAAGTTCTGCTTCTGCGAAGAGTACAGCCATTCCTATGAGGGTCTTCATTTCAAAGTGAGATCCAACACCTATGAAACGAGCCAAAGGTATCGAAGGTATATTCCTGCAATAGAATTGCTATGCACTCAGAGCCAACTTGGAGGAGCTGCGGTGTCTTATCTGCAACCCCACCACCATTGGATGGTAGCTGGGCAGGAGGATGCACAATTTACACCCAGCATGGTCTCCTTCTATTTGCTATAAATACCTCATTTCAGGCAGTAGCACTGCAGCTGCAACTGAATAGGAGGCATACTGTTATTTTTTTGCATAGATTCCACTGTCAGCCAACTTTGATGTGGCAAGGTTGCCGTGGACCTATCTACTCCCCAGGAATTTGTATGGTAGATATCCCTTCTGGCGAGACTATCAATCGACCCTAATATTTTTGGTCCTTATTGACTTGATTGATGAGCTGGAAATGGGCGTCCTAAATGTAGATGAGTTTACGTATCACTGCCCAAGAACCGCTTCATTTTCTTACCTGGATCTGCCCCTGTGCTCTCCGGATGCACAGCCTGATTTGAGTTGGAAGGTGGTTGAAGAGCATGGTAGGGACCAGTTTCCCATTCAACTATTTTCTAGGCTTCTACCACATCAAAAACTGCCACAGTAGTGCTTGAAATGAGCATGTGGTCTGCATTCAAGGAAATGACTGATTTTACTCTCCCAATCGAGGAGTTTAAGGTCAGTGGGTAAGGCTGTTTGGTTTTCCATTAACCTCATTGCTGTGAACCTGGCTATAATACCTAGGATGTCTGTCTGTTTTGCACACCAGCCACTTCCATGTTGGTCAGCCGAGTGTGAGACAGCCCTAAAACAAGCGTTATGTCTACATGTGCTATAAGCGTGCCTGAATGATTTCATTGTTGGTGAATTTCTTCAAACTAGGGCTAGGTTCCAGTATGTTTCAAAGCATGCACCCTGCTCTTCCTGGTGGGCATGTGTCTTCACTTAATGTGAAGGCCCTTCTAGCAGAGGCATTTCAACTTGATGAAGAATTTTGTAATTTTCTCCTCTCCTGTTTAGGTGACTTTGGGAGATGAATTATTTTTTTTTTAGTGTGGAAGTGTAGTGTATTTGGTTGTTTTTTATGCAGCCACTTGTTTTACAAAGGGCACTGTTTTAGACAGTTTGATCATTCTATAAACTGTTGTTTATATAATGTTTCTTTTAGCTATGCAGAGTAGTTTGTGAGTGTTCTGAGAGTCATAACTTTGCATGTAACCTTCAAAGTATGATTTGTGTATTGAGAAAAGGTCATGTGTGGGTCTAGGGTGACACCCAGTAGTGTTTAATTATAATTGAGTCAGATAGGTTAGTCATAGAACAAGAAGTATGGGTTGTATTTTGACTTGTGATGGGGTAAACAGGTTGACTTGATTTAGGGTGAAGTGATATTCTGTTTAGTGTGAACCAGTTTTAGAATTTGTAGGTATCCGTTTGTGTCTGGAGCCTGTACATACAGGGGTAGATGAGATATCATAGATAGGTCATCTGGGTAGATGTTTATATTGACTGATTGAGTAGGGCAAAGGGGTATGGAAATTTGGAAAGGATAATGCCTTGTGGGACCCTGTTGAGAAACCTCGCCACTTAGGATTCGGTGTTGTGTTAGAGGACTTGACCACATCTATGAGAGAGTGGGTTTGCTATCCATTTTTTGCTGTTTTTTTTAGTTGGTATCCAGTATTCTTTGTATGTGAATGTAACATGGGGCATTGTTGAAGGCTTTGCTGATGTCTAGTACCACTTTGATTGTAGCATATGGTTTTGGTTGAAACCTTCTTTGATGTGTGTTATTTGGGTGGACACACAGTGTGTACTTTTAAGTTTTTTTTCTGTACCCATGTTGGGTATCTGATTGGTTTAATTCTACTATTTGGGGGGAATGGTTGAGAAGAGAATATGAATTCTGTAGAAGGTAGAGAGGTTCATGAGTTTGTTTGGTTTGAGGATTGAGAAGAGGTATGCATGTTTCTAGATATGTGCCATTATTTTGTGTAACCATGTGGTTGGGGTTGAACATTGTAGCGGGCCAAAAATCTAGACTAACCCCAATCGATCCAACCCGCTTCCTACACTATTCCGGATGTGAGAAATTGAAGGAGAATGAAACAGATTGTATGTACAGTCCTTTACTAACAAAATAAATCTACAATAATATTCACAATGGAGAGGGTTGATTAAATTGGAGATTGCGTTACTATTTACAAAAAATATACAGCTAAATTTCCTATATATATGCAATAAAAAATAAATAAATCCTACTTATAACTTTTAGCAATCAATCAATCCTAAGAAACGATTCTATGTCAAATCGAACAACCAAAAAAAATCTGGACTACAACAGTCAATATATAAATAACAAAATGAAAGTCCTCACGTGGTACAAAGGGGGTGGGGGGGATGTCCAGCCAGCCGCCACTCGAGCGAGCAAAATGCCTAGGACTTACAAACAAGTGGCGCCTCTGAGCTTGATGGAAGATAAGTGACCTTATCACGCTTGCGTGGCTATTATAAGCCCTCCTTCATTAAGCTATACTATTTTAACCTCAACAAGTAAGACAGAACACAGCCTTGAACCTTTGCCAAATACTATTGGCCTTTATTAATTAACAATAAATAGTTAGCTTCTCATGCAAATATGGCGCTTTGTTAAAGCTTAATTTAAACAAAGAACTATCTTTTTTGTTAAATTTACTTAAGACAAAGTAATATCTGAGAAAGAAAAAACAATAATTTTAATACAACATGAAATCAAATACATATGTACAAAAGAAAATATAATAAAAACCCCATTCCCATTCACACATACACATTCTTACAGAGGGAGGGAGAAGGTATTGAGAAACGGAGTGGGAGAATGACCCTTCATACACACTCCCATTTGCTCCCCCACACCATGAACTTTGGTCGAAGGAATTTTGCCAGCGCAGTCGCCCAACCTTTGACTACAGGGGTTGGGGAACTTTCATCTAAAGAACTTTGGTCTATAGGAATTTTAGTCTAAAGGAACTTTGGTCTAAAAGGTCTTCCAGCTAGGTATTTTATATAAAAAAAAATAGTATTATCTAAAATTTATTCCTTTTTACTGAAATTAACAAAGTTTCTTTATTTAAAAAAAACATTCAGAATGAAACCAGGTTTATAAGCAATACTCTGAAGGCAATTCTCCATAGAACGATTGCTGTAGTCTGTCACAATATTCATGATTCATCTCTCTTTTCTTTCAGTATTGGAATTTTTCTTCCTCGGGCTTACTCCTATATCAAGCTGTGAAATTCTTGCTCTAATTACATTCCCTTCTTTCCTCAGAGCATCAATAACGTAATATATATTTGATTTGGTTCACACTAAAACACCAAATCTTCTATGCCAAGCTTCAACAGAGTTAGTTATACAAGGAGAACCCTGTAGAGTCAGTTCATAAATATTCCATTCGAGTGGGGAAAACAAAGGTTTAGCGCACCTTCCATTTGTTCTAAGCTTGCCTAAAATATAAGTTTCTTCAATATATTTAATGAAAGGAAGAGCTGAATTTTTGCACTACTGCCCGCATGAGTATGATCTAAACATTTAATTACTTTATTCTGGCTTAACACAAGACGACTAGAACACTTATGATCTTCACAACACCAATAGCTTACACATTTTGTTGAATCGTTTTTTGTGTAATAATATCCATTATGACACAATTTATCCTTTAATCTTTTGGTTTTCACAAAACTAATATCACTTCATTATGGGAAGTTAAAGAGATAATTAAATTTAGAAATCAACTATTTATGCGAGTAAACACAAGAATCAGATGTTATTTTGACTGAGCCTGCTACTGGTGTGGACTTTGAGTGGTACTCGACAAGAGAATAATGACACTATTTATGAACAGGCAAGTCATAGGGTGTGCTGAACTTCCGGAAAAAGAATTTTGACCAACTATACCCTTATGCTAATTACCCACTAAGTGGTAATCTCATATTTGCCCTCTGATCTGGAAATGAACCAGTAGCCTGTTTCACTAATTTTTTGATTGTCATCTCATGTCTTACTTGGAAATTTTTCTGGAAGGAAGTTGGATTAAAAGCTTTCTTGTGAGGTCATCCCCCTTCCTATAGAAAGGCAAAGAAAAGCTCTGTTTACAATTAATAAAGATCTTCAATTTAAAATAATCCACAAATCCCTTTCAGACTTCTCCATGGCAGAACCCAATAAGGGGGTAGTGAGGAAGGGGATGGGTTTTTATGGCCTTCAAACTGAAATTATATTGATGAAACATCTAATTACATGTAAATGTGTGCATGCGCATTGCATACCTGCTGTACTTACATGTATTTCACAATATGTGTAAGTAAAGCATATGTAAAGAATACTTGATTGTGTTAATAATAATTTATAAAAATATATAAATATTTTGGCTGCTTATTTGATTTTTGTGTATTTATTACATTTTCTACAGATTGTGTAGTAAATATTATACTATCCATAAGACATTGTGGCAATTTCTGAATAGTAGCCAAAAGTACCCCTCCCCCCCATTTTTTTATGATTTAATATCAATCAACACTGTTAAAAATAAAGGTTTAAAAATAGTTTTCTACTTGTTCCTATATGAAAACCCTTTTTTATTGAACATATATAAATTTTGTCCAAAGCTAATGTAATTATTTCATCACAAAATGGTAAATAATGCTTAATTTTTTTTTTTTAAATCGCAGTCAAATTAGAATCATTTAAGTATTTATATATATCTATAGACCAAAGGAACTATCCATAAGACAAGGTTGCAATTTCTGAAATAGTAGCCAAAAGTACTCCCTCCCCCCCATTTTATTTAAGATGTCAGTTTTTATGATTTAATATCAATCAACACTGTTAAAAATAAGGGTTTAAAAAGGGTTTTCTACGTGTCTCTATATGAAAACCCTTTTTTATTGAACATATATAAATCTTGTTCAAAGCTAATGTAATTATTTCATCACAAAATGGTAAATAAGGCTTAAAAAATTCAGAACAAAAAAATCACACTCAAATTATATTCATTTAAGTATTTAAATATGTCTATATACATTATGCAGAATACATACATGCAGAAATTTACAGCTTCAAGAACATACTTTTGGATGAAAGTCGCTTTAGATCAAAGTTCCTTTGGACCAAAGTTCCTTTAGATCAAAGTTCATTGAGATCAAAGTTCCTTTGGACCAAAGTTCCTTTAGATCAAAGTTCATTGAGATCAAAGTTCCTTTGGACCAAAGTTCCTTTAGATCAAAGTTCATTTAGATCAAAGTTCCTTTAAACCAAAATTCTTTAGACAAAAGTTCCTTGGTCCAAAAGGTTTTAGATGAAAGTGCCGTATCCCAACTACAGCATGTTGAGGGCAAGGCCTTCAAGGTCCGCCATAGGAATTTCATCCAGCTGAAGTCCACCATCACACAGGTGGGGCCAACATGAGGAAGTACTTCATCCAAAATGTACGTATGACCTTCAGGTCTTGCCTGCAGCACATGCACACCACTGAGGGCAGCCACATTGATTAGTATTAGAATTTACACACACATATGTTAAAACAATAAAAACATGTCTGCATCCAAACTATCATTGTGCCCTTTGTTGAGAGAGTTGTAATGGAGTGTAACAGAACTTTTGCAATACTTGCAGTATTTTTATCTCAATGGAACTTATGTTGAAAATTCAAATTTATTATTTTTTATTTAATTTTATCTCATTTTTCTACAAAGCTTTTGAAGAACCCTCATATACTGATGACTTGGTTTTCCTAGGCAGGGGTGAGGGGGTGATTTGGAAATGAGGATTGAATATTTAACAGGGCATTTTCTAAGAACATAAGAACATAAGAAAAGAAGGAGACTGCAAAAGACCATTCATGGCCTACACTTGGCAGAAAATAAATGTATTGTTTTGGGTTGAGGATGGGGTATATGTGATGTAATTGGTGGTGTGTGACTAGAGTAAGTACAATGTTTTGTTTATCCATGATGTGTTGTTAATCATACCAAAATGGATAAGTCGACTACAATAACAAAGTTATAAAATTGTAGGAAAGTTTCAAAGGCAATTAGGCCATTAGTGGATGCTAAGAATTAAATGAAATGAGCAAGAGAGTATGCTGGTTCCATGTTAAGGTATGGGAGTGAGGACATGGTGTGGAGAGAGAAAGAAAGGGTTGGAACAATGCAAATAAATAATTGGAGAGGAAGGTTGTGTGTGAAAGGATAGATAGTGAGGAACAAATGAGATACATATGATATGTAGAAGGATGTGAATGATGCAACCAATAATAATCTGAGATAGTATGGGCATGTATGAAGAAGGAATGTGCATAGACTTATGAAAAGAATCTATAAGTAGAATATAAGATGTATTGATTATTTGAGAGGATGATATTTTCTGATAGGTGTTTTTTGGAGAGTGTGTGTTAAGTGGCATGCTTGGAGTTTTCACCCAGAAATGAACCCTGACTTAGGGAGATGTTACAACACATCATGCCCCAATGCCCCATCATTATGAAGGGCTGATTGCATGTAAAAAAAATAATATATATAGGTAGCTTTATAGTCAATAGCACATAAATGGGTGTGGTTGGGGGAATACATTCTGGAGTATTGGCACTCACTGACCCCCTCTTGCATTTTTTGAGAGGGGATGAGGTTGATTATGATGAAAGGATGCAGTCAATAACCAATGAAAAAAAATAAAGAGCAACACAATGATTAATGTATGGAATTCAGTCATTGACATTGGTCCCTATTTACAGTCATTTAAGAGTTCAAAAAGATCAAAAGTAGTGAAGTTTGAGTGTGGAATGTGCAATGGAATTCTCAACTCTACAACTGTCATGCCACAAAATAAAGAACAACTGTCACACAGTATTGGTCATCAGGTGAGTCAGGGTTGATTCACTTTCTGGATTTCATGGAGATGATAAAAGTATGCAAGTGGCTATCTAGGAGTGAAAGTGTGATGTTGGTAAAATTGAGGCAAAAAGAGAACGAGAAGTGTTTACAATTGAATACCACAGAATTGTATAAGCAGACTTTATTCTTTTCCTTCATATACTCTTATTTTATTTCTTAATTTAAGTATGTACATTTTTGTTTAGATGTGTGTGTGTATGTGTGTATGTTTTTATTTTTTAGAATGTTTTAGCAGTGAGTCCCTGTTCTTATCTTCTATCAATACTACTATGTACTACTTTCCCATAACCTTCCATTGAGGAAAAAGGTATGGACTAAACACTTTGCAACTCACTGACACCATTCCCAAAGAAAACTCCTTTTTCCTACCCCTAAATCTAGGCCCTCCCCCTCATGTGGATTGCCCTGGAAATGGCGCCATATCTCAATCCAGCATGCAAACTGTGTGGTAGGTGTTCCCACTAAACCATCTACTATGCTAGTTTCCAGAATGGCTGCTACCCATATGACTCACTTCATGTGTGCCTCATGCACAAGATTGGCCACCCTACAGGATTACCTTAATACTCTTTATCAGATCACTACCAGTACAGCAACATTCACCCTCACTCCCTCCTGAAAACTGACCCAAATCATAGCCTAGAACCCTATAAATGCCCATTAACCGCTCCCCATCTCCATACCTCTCCCCTCTTCAAAATACTCCTTTTCCTTTGGATCACACACTCAACATACTACAACTATGCAGTCATGGCTTACAAAACAAACACATAGAGCTTAATGTTTTCCTCCTTATGCGGAAAATATAGCCTTCATTCAAAATGCAATACTCATCACACATATGTAAATCATAAAATACTACACTACATGCCTACTAGGTAAAGCAGCCACACAAATGATGGAGGTGGAGGGCCTAATCATATACATCAGAGATGATATTTTCATCACCAACTCCTCTGACGCTGTCTCCACCTCCCTTCCAACACATAATCTTACCTTGCTTTTTACCCTTAACAACATTTCATATGTACAGTGCACCTGAAACACCAAGGTCCAACAGGCATCAACACACACAATGCTTCCACCATTCTATCTTCTGCAACTCTATTCCAAATGTCATGCAAATATGCTCATATAATTCCCATCCTTAAGCCAAACAAATCACCCACAGACCCATAACATAACCCTCAACACTGCAACCAACAATCACAGTACTCACCACCTTCACCCAGCTCATACAAGAAAGCTTCAATCAATTCATTAAAACCCCCAATTAACGTATTTTCAATTAATCTAATTTTAAAAAATTTGAATAGCATTGACTAAATTCAATTATCACAGTAATTAAGAAAGTTAGCATTGAATTTTTTTTCTATGATTTAGGGTAAAGAAATTTTCTAGGATTGGCAAATTCTCGTTTACTTTAAAACAGTAAATATTTACCTCCTTTAATCGTGCACCAAGCATTTGAACCATCTTGATTTCCCAGTAACTTTGCATCTGCAGGCCAAACCCTCTATACAATGAGTAAATGAATTTCAGAACAGAAAAAGTGTTGAAAAGTTATTAGTCTGAAAAAAAACAACTAAATATAATAATAAAAGATCATGAATGTGGTGATTGTAATGGAAAAATAGGCGGTGGCTTTCATATGAGAGTCAACAATACAAACAATTTTAGCCCAATCAGATGCTTATCAAGAAAAGGGAAAAGTTGTTAAAAATTTTTGAACTATACAAACTACAATAAAAAGATTCTGCATAATGATATGAATGAAGAGCTTGCTTCCTATCTGGATCAAAGATTGCAATAAAAAAAGAATACCCATTCCCTTGGTTGAAAGAAAAAGAAGCAGATAAAGTCAATTGTGGAAAAAGAATTTTTTGCTAGCTCTGTATGGTTTTATCATTTTAAAAAGAGAATGAACTTGCATTGAAGTGCTACTGCAGACATAAAGGGAGCTAGGTATCCAGATATTTTAAAGAAAATTATAGAAGAAGGTTGTTATAGTGATGATGTTGAGCAAACTTTCAATGCGGATAAAACTGGGTTGTGGAAAAGAATTGCAGCCTGGTTATAAAGTAGCTAAAGATTACTGAAAAAACTTTTTTAGGTGGAAATGCCGAGAGAGACTTTAAATAAAAACCAATTTTAAATGATGTATTGAACCCACTTCAATTAGAAACTCGCCTCAGTTCTATACATATTCACTACATGCACAACAGACAAAACTACAGATTTCTGACATACTAGATTATGTGAGAACTCCCTCTCAGGGGAGTTCTTCAAGATGACTGTACTAGGGCATGGCCCTAGGCTTGGAGCTATATCATTACCATTATTAATGTAGTTTAGCAAAACCCCGCTTTCTTTTCTCAATTTTGCCATCTTTTGTTACATCAATTTGGAGGGGTCTATTGATGTACAAGAGAGAAATCACCCCTGACAAAAATAAAATATTGACATTTTCTACAAAATTCTTCCTTGATGTTCACCTGCCTGCCTTCAGTGTTTTAGTTGGATGTTTACTGCTGTACTCTATCATCATTTTTGCCTCTGTTTTCTCATTCTTTTCTGTATGCATGGTATATCGAAATAGGAAATATCATTTCCCTTCTCTTTTTTTTCCCCTTTTTTAAGGAGAAAATTCCAAATGACAGTATCCACCCTGAACTGATTCCTTTGCTCAATTTGAGTGATGTACCTTATCCAATAAATAATTAAGGTTGATGTAAGGTATTTCCTACCCATTGCATTATTTTATTTATTATTTCCAACTTTTAATTTTATAATTAATATTCAATTTTCCCTTTTGTTTTATAGTAAACCCTTGTTTCCTGTTATTTCCTCAGAAAAGGGGCTCTGTGGATGATTGGTTGACTTGTGAGTTATGTAACTTCAAATCAAGACATAAGAGGGAATACAAAGTGCATATGGACAGTGTTCATGCTATCACTTATTCCTGCCCTCAGGTAAGTGCAAAAAATAGTAGTATCAAGTGAAATTTGGTTAGTTTGTTCCCTTGATAGTCTTGAATATATGAAATCAGTATTTTCTGTATACTCATGCTCAAGTTTTATTCAGTGTAGCTACAGAACTACCACAAAGGGCCATTACATTCGTCATGTGAGAAATGTTCATGAAAACAAGCGTCCTTATTGCTGTCAACTGTGTGGAGTTGCTTTTAAACGATGCGATGCTTTAAAGTAAGTTAATTAGTGTTAAATTTTGCATGTTTCACATTGGTTGGGTGAAAGGTATTTGTCTCAGTTAACATATTACCTACCATTCTTGGAGCTTAATAAATTACATGACCCTCCATTTTTATTTTTCACAAGGGTGTTAAACTCTTTGTGTGATTATGATCCCAGTTTTTGGTGGTTTGTTTCAGCAGTCTTTTTTTTGCTGTTGTTTATCCTTTATACTCATTTTTTTCCTACTCTTTCTTCCCTCCATTCTAAATTTATGGAGAGGGTGGGGATGTTCCTCAGCCCTAAGTAGTCTCTTATCAGAAATTTGATAGCAGAGAGCCCATTTTTTATAGTCATAGTTGGAGTCCTCTTGTAGAATTTTTTTTTATTCCCACCACACAACCGCACTGCCCTCTTATACTAAAATTAAAGCCTGTATGGGAGACGGAGGCACTTAACTTCTTTAATTATCTATTTACACTCAATTCCCTGAAACGTGAATTTGTACTTCACTATATACATTTACACCTGGTACAATCTCCCAAATGGAAGTTGCTCCCCACAAAATTCAACGACACCACTGGGATAGTGACCACAAAAAATATTTAGATTGGGATCATGACTACTTAACCAACAAGAATAGAAACAATAGATTCAACAAGTATAATATACCAGGTATAAAATAAATTGTTAATACTAGAGCATGGACAACCAAATGATACAAAGTATAACAATTGAGTGGAGGGCCCTCCAAAACTTCCTTTCTCGTCCCATTGCCTCTCCTCCCTTCCCTATAATTGAACATTGTTTACCTAGCCATGGGGAAGCACCACTTTTAATTACAGCCAAGTTAAGTCACATTGAATGTGGGTAGTCATCAAATGGAGTCTTGACTTTGGTCAATTTCACAGCTGCTGCCATGCCCCTGTAGTGAGCTGTAGTTCAGATTCCATGTTAAATAGGTGATCCCCACTGAGAAATAAAAGGCATCAAAATGAGTGAAGATGCTTGGTAGTAAAACCCTTATCAATTTCTTTTTTCCACAATCACTGTCACATTTCTTATTACTATTTCTCTCATTCCTACATTTTTGTCCCTCTCAACTTTGAGTGTATCAAGTCACTTTCTTAACATCTCTTAATCATACACACTTATTGGATGAAGCATCACTTGATTAAGTGCTCCCCATAACCCCTTTGTTAAGACTCATTTTCGTGTAATATTCTAGTCTGTGGGAGTTTCATGTGCGCTGTTGGTCGCAGTGCCATGCAGTGTGGGGCTGCTACCGCTTGTCTCTTGTGTTGTCTTTGGAGGAAGCCAGTCTCCTCAATACAATTTTAAAAATTTTTAATTGTTAGTGGCTTGCTTGGGTCCCTGATCCCCGAAGGGGTGCGGCGATTTGCCTTCCTGGTAGCTGTGCTGATGGGACTCGGTGCCATAGACGGCCCCAGCTTAGCCTCTTCTCTTTCTTTGAGACAGCCTGTATTTCTCCCCTACTTCCTCACTTCCCCTACAACCTCTCCCACAACTTTCTCTGGGCGGCCTCTATTTTCACGGGGTAGATGCTGACCTCCTTCTCAGCCAACTATCCCGGATTGGGGCTGAGGAAGGAGGGGACAATGTTCCCTAACCCCTGAGCTCTGGTTTAGGATGGTGGGTTTATAACAACCTGCTTCATCCCCACCCATACCTTCCTCACATCCCTTTTCCATCTCTCTTAACCCCCTTCTATCAATTTTATGGGGCGCAGTGATTTGCCATCCTCGACGCTGTGCTGATGGGACTCAGCACCCCGTCTGACCCCAGCTTAGCCTCTTCTCCTTCCTTCAGAACACTTGTGTTTTCCCCCTGTTTCCTCGCTTTCCATACAACCTCTCCCACAACTTTCTCTGGTCATCCTCTAATTTCACAGGGTAAATGCTGACTTTCTTCTCAGCCAACTATCCCGGATTGGGGACAATGATCCCTCACCCTCAAGCTCCATTTTGGGATGGTGGGTTTTTTAATAACCTGCTTTATCCCCACCCACATCTTCCTCACCTCCTCTTCCTTTCTATTTTCAAACACTATCCATTTTATACCGCATCCAAGGTGGAGCCACCAGGCGGGAGGGGTGGTCCGAAATGGCACCACCTGGCTCTGCCAGGCCTGTACATACCCTTCACAGAGCGGGCCACTGTGGGGGGTGATTAGCGTTTGCATCCCATAAAAAAAGGGTCACCATGCCCATGGATGAAAACTTAAAAAAAAACAAAATCTCTCCCCATTTTCCCTTTAAGAACAACGGAGCTGCCCTCAGACAGCTCCACAGATAAAATGGGAGGTACTCCCCCCCCTCCTGTGGTTTCCCAGGGGACACTCCATAACTCTTCAACCAGAGAGGAAGCTTACTCCTCTCCAGTGCCTATGGGTGCAGGGGACTTTCCCTCAACTCCTTCCTTAGAGTCACCACGTGACTCCAGCTCAAATCTGGCAGTCATTTGCCAGGAAAGCCAGCAGGCAGTCCATAACCGGCCGCTTCCCGTTGAAGTGGCTCTGTTGGGCAAACCCCCTTAGGGGGGAGAAGGAAGAAAGGCCCCATCGGCCGATCCCTCTTAAAGACCTGCTGGCCCAAATATTAAATCTAGCGGGGGTGAAGGCCTATGCCCCCCCAAAGAACATGGATGAGACAGACATGACCTGTGATGTCCTTAGGGGGGATGGCCAAATGGAGGCTGCCCCCTGAGATAGACATGCTCCCTGATGCAGCCCAGCCTCAGAAGGTGTGGTCTTCCATGGGGGCAGATTCAGGCTCGGTGTTTGATATCAAACCCAAGTCTGCTCCTGTGTGGGGCCCTCACCAGAAGGGTCGGGCTGCTAAGACAGAACAAGGAGGGGAGGGATCTCCTCCTCCGGCCGATGCCCCAACGACTGCTGGAACCTTCACCATCTCTGGGAAGAACCTTGCAGAGGCCAGCCCATCTGGCCTGAGGGCTCCTGCTGGGGGAGGGGAGAAATGGGTCCATTCCCCGCCCTCCTCTCCTAAAAAGAAAAAGATAAAAAAAAGAAGACAAATTTGACTCAGGGCTCTTCTCCCTCCATGGGGGTCCACGGAGACGAATGAAGCTGCTACCATCCTTGAACGCGACCAAGTCAAGATCAGCACATCCGGCCCCAGTGCTCGCCTGGGTGGAGATTCCCCAAATAAGACCAAAAGTGCACAGAGCGGATGCTTGATTACGTCAGGGCCCCCTCATTCAGGGATTATCTGGCATTTTCAAGCCCGCTGGCTTCAAACGCTTCTTAGTTATTCGCTCCAACGATGACAGCATGTTGGCCAAGGGCAACATGATTCATCATGGGAGAGCTTTAGCTAGTATGATTGGTTAAGAGCCGAAGGTGACTCTTTCTCGGACGGGAGCCTTCTGGCGAATGCAGCGGATCCCTCCAAGGTGGCCAAGATAAGTGCTCTTCGGGCACTTGATGACACCCTGGTGAGTGTGATACTGCACTCTACCATGAACTTTGGAAAGGAGTAGTTTATGCGAGGGAACTCGTGGACTACTCCTTAGAAGATATCACTTCAGAGCTGGCTGACCATGGGGCCGTCAAAGTTGAGCGTGTGATGAGAAAACAGGGAGGGGCCTCGAGACCCACCCCTACACTCTTCGTCATGTTCGACTGTGACAAGCTACCTGAGTCGGTGTGTGCCGGTTGGTACCGCTACCGCGTGAAGGCATTCGTGCCACTGCCGTGGAGGTGGTATTACTGTCACCGCTTCGGCCATACAAATCGTTCAGGTAGACATGCAAAGTCAGGGTCACCCGAAGTCTGTGTAAATTGCTCCAAGGCCTCACATAATAAGTCCAAATCGTGTGTGGCCAAGTGTGTCAATTGCAGAGAGCCGCACCCCGCTTCTTCGAAGTAATGTGCATATCTCAATAGGAAAAAAATCCTGGCCGTTTAGGCCCAAGATAGTCTTTCATTCCGCGAGGCTAAGGACTTGGTCCTGGTGCGCCTGGTTCTGCCTGGGACGTATTATGCCTCAATACTTAGAAAGACATCTTCTGCTCCTGGCCCATCCAGGCCAACGAGCAACGGTTGTTTCTGCGCCCATTCGGAGCCCTTTTGCGGGTTCAACTCAACCACGGCGCTCGCCTGGTAAAGCTGGCCACAAAAAGGGTTCACACCCAGCCCTGGCTAAAACCAAGGCTACCCCCTCCTTTCCCCAACGTTTCCCGTAAGGGGAAACGGCCACGCGCCTCCACCGTGTCGTTAGTCTCACAAGAGGCAACACCCCTGAAGTTAGTGGCCAAGCCATCTTCCGGGGTTCTTAAAGCTGCCTCTCCCCCCCCCGAAAGGAGGACAGCAAGAAAGGAGCTTCAGCTCCTTCACCCACGCATAGTGGTGGGCTGGGTGACTTAGAGACGGTAGATCCTCGAAAAGAGGGCCCCCCTCCCCTCCCGACTACAAAGCCGTAACGCCCGCCTAAGGTTTCTAGGTGGAGGGAGGAAAAGACGCATGGCGAGCCCAACCTCCCCCAATAAGTCCTCGAAGGCGACAGCACATTGTCCGGCCAACAGCGCCCGGGGTTCTGCCTCCTGGAAGCGTCCGGCCATTCCCATGAGGGTCTTCTGTTCGAAGAGCGCCCCCGCAGCTCGTCCGAGCTAGGCCTGGAGGGCATATTCCTTCAATGGAATTGCTACAGACTCTGGGCCAACTGGGAGTAGCTGTGGAGGCTCGCCTCGTACCATTCCCCGTTAGCTATCTTTTTGCAGGAAACCATGCTGGGTGCATGCCCCCTGCCCACCCTCCCGGGGTATAAGGGTTTTGCGACCCCACCACCACGTGATGGGGGGCCGGGCTCGGGGATGCGCAGTTTACACCCGGCATGATGTCTCCGTTTTTTTCACTTTGCATACCTCCTTTCAGGCAATGGCTGTGCAGCTTCACCTGGATAGGAGGTATACTGTTATTTCTGCGTACATTCCACCGTCAGCTGTCTTCGACGCGGGGGACTTCCGCCGCGTCGTGGCACGGTTGCCGAGGCCCTTTCTCTTGCTTGGAGATCTGAACGGCAGGCATCCTTCTATACATCTCCATGGTCATCCTTTTTATTCCACTTTCTGAACGGCAGGTATCCTCTCTGGGGAGATTACTCCATAAATCCCAGGGGACAGGTCCTTGCCGATCTGATCGAAGAGCTTGAAATAGGTGTCCTAAACGTGGATGAGAACCGCTTCATTTTCTTGCCTTGATCTATCTCTGTGCTCTCCGGATGCACAGCCTGATTTTAATTGGGGGGTGGTCGATGACCTCCATGGTAGTGATCACTTTCCTATTCTAATATCATTTTCTGGGTCGCTGCACCTGAAAGCTCACCTCGGTGGTGCTTGGCGCAGGGGCGGTGGACTGCATTTCAGGAAATGACTGAATTCTCTATCTCAGTCAAGGAGTTTAGGTCCGTAGATGAGGCCGTTGAGTTCTTCTACGACAACCTCATCGCCGCGGGCCTGATTACTATTCCTAGAAAGTCTGGCCGTTTTGCACGCCAACCACTTCCGTGGTGGTCGGCCGAGTGTGAGACGGCCCTCAAACAGAAACGTTATGTCTACATGCGCTATAAGCGCCGCCCGAACGATTTCACTGTCGCTGAATTTCATCGGGCTAGGGCTAGGTTCCGGTATATTTCGAAGCACGCCTGCCGCTCTTCTTGGCGGGCATACATGTCTTCATTTAACGGGAAGACCCCTCTAGCAGAGGTGTGGAGGCATATCAAAAGGATTTGGGGCAAGTTCTCACAGGACCCCCCTCCCGTCCTCCAGGTGAATGGGACCGCAATCTCGGACCCCGCGTCCGTGGTGGAATCCTTCGCGACAGCTTTTTCCGCATTCTCTTGCCGGGACGCTGCTCCGGCAGCATTTAATACACGTCGTGATGTCGCGGAAGGCCGCCGACTGGACTTTACTTCCAGAGGCGGAGAACCCTTCAACGACAGGTTTACTGTGAGTGAGTTGCATTCCGCTCTTGCTTCGTGCGCGGAAACAGCCCATGGTCCGGACGGTGTCCCGTACGCCATGCTTCGACACCTGGGTGAGCGATGCATGGCTTTTCTGTTAGATTTGTTCAACAGGATCTGGGTAGAGGGTAATCTCCCAGACTCCTGGCGAATTGATACTGTGCTAGCTTTTCACAAACCGGGTAGAGATCATTCTACCCCTTCCGGTTTCCTCCCAATCTCTCTAATCTCCTGCGTGTGCAAGTTGATGGAGAAATTGGTAAATGTTAGATTATCCTTTTTTCTGAACTTCGGAGGTCATTTTGTTCTGTGCAGTGTGGCTTCCGCAAGTTCCATTCCACCTCTGATGCTCTGCTTCGACTGGAAAAAGCTTGTCTGTGAGGCCTTCCTTCGTAGCCATCACTTCGCCACGGTGTTTTTCGATCTGGAGAAGGATTATAATACTGCATGGCGATACGGTATCATGGAGACCCTCCACACGATGGGGGCTAGGGGACGCCTTCCGGTTTTTATATCTGAATTTTTGCGAGATTGCGGGGAGCGCTCTCCAGCCTAATGGAGCAGGAAGAGAGTGTCCCGCAGGGAAGTGTCCTCAGTGTCACACTCTTTGCCCTGAGCATCAACGGCATCACCTCGGTGCTGCCGAAAGATGTTCTCGCTACGCTCTATGTGGAAGACCTTTCGATCTCTTTTGACGCGGCCCAGATGCCAACTCTGGAGCATAGACTCCAACAGGCATTGACCCGCGTGTCTCGCTATCCCGAAGCGAACAGGTTTCGGTTTTCTTTGACCAAGACTAAGCTGGTGCACTTGTGCCGTCGTCGAGGGCTCCACCCCGCCCAGATTTGTTTGTTAATGGGGTGCGCCTGGAAGTGGTTGAACCGCACCGTTTCCTTGGTCTTGTATTTGACCAACGCCTCACCTGGGAGGCTCATATTTGCAGCCTTAGGGTCTCTTTTACCCGCGCCATGGATATTCTTCGTTCCGTGACGTTCCGCGCTTAGGGCGCTGATAGGGCTTCTGCCTTACTGTTTTATCGATCCTTTGTCCGTTCGAAGCTCGACTACGGATGTGAGTTTTATGCATCCACAGCCAAACGTCTATTGCGGAAGGTGGACTCGATCCACCACACCGGCCTTCGCTTGGTGACCGGTGCCTTCCGCACTTCCCCTATTGAGAGCCTGCTTGTTGATGCTGGAGAGATGCCATTATCTATGCGCCGTGCACAGTGCATTACTCGCCTGTACCCACGAGCGCAGCGTCTCTCTTTGTCGCCAACAGCTCTCAAAGCATCCACAGCTGATCCCGACGGTGCCTCTGCCGCCGAGAGACGCCAGTCATACCCTAAACCCAGAGAAACTCTTTCGAGAGCTAGGTATAGCTCTCGGGCCGCTTGCGCCCCTGGTTCTGCCCAGGACGCCACCCTTGAGGGTACCACATTTGGCTATTTGTCGCCACGCCTCTGCTCCCAAAGCTTGTACAGCGCCGGGAGTATTGCGTTCGACCTTTATGGAACACATCTCGTGTTTCGCTGGAACCGTGCCAATGTATACGGATGGCTCCAAGTCCGAAGAGGGAGTCAGTTTCCACGCCGTATCCCCTCTGTTTGAAGTCAGCGGGGCTCTGCCAGGCGCATCGTCTGTCTTCATGGCTGAGTTAGTGGCAATACACCACGAGGCAGGGGAGATTACGCGACGTGCCCGGTTCGGAGACCGGATCGTTATTTATAGCGACTCACAAAGTGCGGTAAGTGCTCTCAGGGCATTGGAATCTCCGCACCCTCTTGTTCGCGATATCCGTGATGCCACGGTTTTAGTGAGCCGGGTGGATGTCGAGATTATCTTGTGCTAGGTTCCTAAACATGTAAGAATTGCATGGAATGAGCGCGAGTACCGGGCGACCGGACCAGCGTTTCGCTCTTCCACACTCAGACTACATGGCAGGAATACGGGCAGCTCTTCGAATTGCTTGGCAAAGAAGATGGGAGACGATCCAAGGGAACTTATTAAAGTTGCGTGCCATTACGCCGCGACTGTTCCCATGGACCTATCCCCCAATGCCGCGACGGTTTCAGATCGCTTTCTGTCGTCTCCGAATCGGACACACTCGTGTGACGCATCGCTATCTGATGGAGCGCTCGCCTGCGCCCTATTGCGACGACTGCGTCGTCCCCCAGACTGTTCGGCACATTCTCGTCGAATGTCCCAGTCTGGGTGATTCTCACGCACGTTACCTGTCCCGGTACCGAATGGGTGGGGTCGCCACCGCCTGTCCCTTTTACTCAGGACGAGTGCGTGCACATTTACTGGTGGACTTATAGACTTTTGGGGGGAGGCCGGCCTACTCCCTTTTATCTAACTATGTTTTTTCTATTGTTTTTCCTTGTAGGTCTCACGTTTCTGCGCCGGGGGCCCTCCCCCCACGCAGGAGCTTGCTTCTTCCTTGTTGCGATTTTCCCCTATTATTGTGGTTATTGTTTTTCATTCTTATTTTAAAGTAGCCTAGTGCTAGGCTGTCGTGAGTGCAGCGACTTGTGCCCAAATTTTAAAAAAAAAATTGGGTCCCTGATGGGCAGCTGGCCTTCTTTGAGGGTGTCCAGGCATGCCTTCTTTGTTTATCATTGTTTTGTTTATGACTTGTTAGTTTTTGCTTTATCATTATTTTAAAGTAACCTAAAGATTGGCTTTTTGCTTATTTGAATAAGTTTGCTTGCTGTACCCTTGTTGCCAGCTGCCAGAGAGGATCATAATCCTCCCCTCCCCCCTGCTTTTTTCATCTACCTTCCACTGAATTAACATAAACTCAATGGATTGCACCACTTTTCATCCCCTTCCATTTAATCAATCAAAAACTACATGTATGATCTCGTGTCTAGGTCTTCTCATTTAAAATTACATACAAACCTTCAAATTTGAGTTGGTCCTCATGAGCCAACTATCATACAGCACCTGTTTTGATTTTTCATGAGATGTTCTTTCTAAGATGTCCTCCTTGCACCCATCCTTTGCAGGCAGCATCAAGTTGTGCATTTTAAAGATTCAACATTGTCATCTAGCTCTACTCCCAGTGCTCCTTACAAGTGCAACATCTGCAAAAAAATTGTTCGTTCAGCCTCGTATCTCCGTGAGCACATGGTGGGTTCTTAGTATTTGTGAGTGATTTATTATTACCCCTTTCTTGGAATTTCTTATTCATCCTTTGTGTCCTTGTGTTAACGATGCTGCAAAAAAGACATTTGTGTTTTATTATTTCATTCTTGTGGTCTGGGAATAAGAATAGTCTCATTGTAGTGTTAGATGCACATTGTAGGAGTTGACTGGGAAACCAGAGAATCTTGTGGCGAGAACGCACTACTCCTGGAGTAAGCGAACAACGAGTTCCCGACTCAATGGGTGAAAGAGCCAACGAGAGAGACAATAGCCTCGACTTAGTTTTCACCTCCGAGGATGACATCGTTGAGGACCTCTCTGTTGGCGAAGAGGTAGGTGGCAGTGACTACCGACTAATTAGATTTGTAGTCAAAGTCCCGAAGGCAGGGCCTGCAACTAGTAAATCGAGGAAACTTGATTTGAGAAGAGCAGACTTTGCAGGTCTTCCTGTTGAACTGACTGACGCGAGGCTAGAAGTGTGCGATGCTGTTGAAAACTCGTGGAACAGTTTCAAAACCACATTCATGAGTCTTCAATCGCATTTCATCCCTTTGAAATGCTCCCGTCGGTCTTCTGTTCAACCAAAGTGGTTTAATGGAGAAATCGGCCAACTGCTTAGGGAGAAGAGAATTGTGTACCGGCAATCGAAGATCTCGGGTGACTATGACGAATACCGGAGGCTATCCAGGAGAGTGAAGTCCAGCATAAGGGCGGCTAAGCGGTCTGAGGAACTCCGAGTGGCGAGACTCTGTAAAGAGAATCTCAAGGAGTTTTTTGGATATGTGAACAGCCGTAAACCAATCCGTCGAACGATTGGCCCTTTGAGAAATGAGGAGGGGACATTAAAGCACTCAGATGCAGAAAATGCTAACCTCCTCAACGACTGCTTCTCTTCAGTGTTTACTGAAGATTGTGGTCCCATCCCCCAGCCAACGGATCCCTACTCGAGGGGAAAAGCTGGAGGATATGGACTTCACCAAAGGAGAAATAAAATAAGAAGATCAGTGACCTAATGACGAATAAGTCACCTGGCCCGGATGGGTTTCTACCTAAACTGTTGAAAGAAGTGCGCGATCAAGTGTCACGACACCTGAGCGCAATCTTCAACATGTCAATCCGGACCGGATGCGTTCCTAGAGACTGGCGTGAAGCGGAGGTGACTCTTATCTTCAAGAAAGGAGACCGTAGCCAACCGTCGAACTACCGACCTATCAGTCTGACTTCGATAGTCGGTAAACTCATGGAAAGCATCATGGTGGACAAAATGACGTCGCATTTAGAGTCAAAGCTGCTACTGAGTAGTTTCCAGCACAGCTTCCGAAGGCAACGGTCATGCCTGACGAACCTTGTGGAATTCTTCCACTTCGTCTTCAGTGAGCACGATCGGGACAAGGCGGTGGATGTATTCTACTTAGACTTTCAGAAAGCCTTTGATAAGGTACCACACCGCCGCCTTCTCCGGAAAGTGCGAACGCTGGGCATAGACGGAAAAGTAGCGGGCTGAAAAGAGAACTGGCTAAGTGGCAGACGGCAACGGGTGATGGTGAATGGACAGGCTTCTGAGTGGGTGCTCGTTACTAGCGGGGTGCCTCAAGGTTCTGTCCTGGGACCACTACTATTCATCATCTACGTCAACGACATGGACGGTGACATGGTTGCCAAGATTTCCAAATTTGCCGACGATACCAAGCTTGGTATGAACGTTGCAAAGGATGGAAATACTGCCCGTCTTCAGGAAGATCTTCGGAAAATTGGGGAGTGGTCGGACACGTGGCAAATGCCTTTTAACGTGAACAAATGCAAAGTGATGCATATCGGCCACCGAAATCCCCAATCTCAGTATATCCTTAAGGGCACTGCTATTGAATCCACCGACACTGCGAAGGACTTGGGTGTAACAATCACTAGTGACCTCAAGTTCTCGAAACAGGGCATTGAGGCGGAGAAAAAGGCCCAAATGATGCTAGGCTACATAAAGCGACAGTTTGGATATCGGAACAAGGAGATAGTACTGTGTTTGTACAACTCACTTGTCTGACCGCACCTGGAGTATGCCGTACAATTTTGGAGTCCTTCATTTAGAAAGGACATCGCGAGATTGGAACGCGTGCAAACCAGGGCAACCAAACTGATTCCCTCTATCAGACACAAAAGTTACGATGATCGATTCAGGGAATTAGATCTGTTCTCGTTGGAAACCCGTAGACTGCGTGGTCAGCTCATCGAAGTTTTCCAAATACTTCGAGGGTATTTTCACACTTGCTGAGAGCAGAACAAGAAATCACGGCTTTAAACTTGAACTGAAGCGTTACAACCGCGATGTGTGTGGAAAATTTTTCACGTACAGTATCTGCGGTAGTTGGAACGCACTTCCAGTGGAAGTTGTCAACAGTGAATCTGTTGACCAGTTCAAGTCAAGACTAGACAGGGTCTTGAAAAGTGGCCTTTTTAGGACGTAAAGCATTTGAGCAGAGATGTGCCCGCTCGACTGCTAGTCCAAAGGTACCCTCATTGAATGGACCGTAAGGTCTTCTAGGGTACTTTCTTTCCTTGTTACTCCTTGTTACCCCTATGGAAAATGAATTGATACGCTGAGACCTGCTCTTGTATAATAATCATATGTGATTAATGACCTAGGATGTGATCTAAGTTCTTGTCTAACCCAACCTATGATATGAGTTATGCGAAGCAGAAGTCTGATGAAATGAATCACAACTGTGCATGAAATGGGTGAAGTGTCTGAGTTGTGAATCTGTGCTCTGGTATAATAATCCCGTGCATGTTGTAGGGTCTGTTGATTCGCCACCTTGACTTGATTTAAGATGACCTATTCTCCCCTCTTTTTTATCCAGCAAAGATGAGCTGGTGTCTGGGGCATCCCATTTGACGTAATATTGAACCTTTAAAATGAGTCAAGAAGTTGGTTGAATGTTCTTATGGTGTTGACAAACTTTTTTGAAAGACCATTCCTAAATTCTGACAAGGGGGACGGGGGTCCTAGGCTCATATTGTTGTTTGCATTTGCTTAATCTGTAATCGTTGATTTCCTTGCCAGCTGACCCACTCGGAGGAACGAGCCTTCCTGTGCGAAGTCTGTGGGGCCTCTTTTAAAACGAGGGCCGTTCACAGAAACCACTTAAAAGTGGTCCACTCACAAATGAGGTGCATCTGCCGGTCATGCGGTAAGACCTTTTCAACCAGTTATTCTCTCAAGAGGCACACGAGGCAGCATGAAACGAAGTAAGTTCTTTGTGTTCCTTATGGTGATTTGAATCCTGGTCTTATTTCCTCAGCCTATGGGTAATGGGGCTAAGCCATGCCCACAACTTTCCCCTAAATATAACACACCATTATTTTTTCCTCGAGCTTGAAATTTCAAAACTTGTTCCACCACTGAACTAGTCAGTTCTTATTATTTAGCTGCTTTTTGTCCAGAATTGAGTTCCTTCAAAGGTATACCTAATGTAAGTTATTATTTTTGAATTCTTGATAAGATTCCTAGGAAGTATCTAAATCAAGACTGGATGATTAATTTGGTATTTTTACTCTTTTTGCCCATTTCCCGATCAAAGAAATTTTAGGTTAACTTATTGTAAGCTCTCGTTAACTTGGTTGATAAAATATTGGATTTGGACCTTGCGTCCATGAAGTCTTTCATGACCCCACTTTCTTCACATTCTCTAACAGAGATGCTGATCTGCCAGCATTCAATGCACGTTGTGATGTCGCGGAAGGCCGCCCACCGGACTTTACTTCCACAGGCGGAAAACCCTTCAACGACGTGTTTATGTTGAGTTGTTGGGTGTTGCTCTCACTTAATAAGGGGCACCACCCCTGGTCCATACAATATCTCATATGCCATGTTTCGACCCCTAGGTGAGCGAGGAATGGCATTTCTTCTAGATCTGTTCAAAGGGTTCTGGACAGAGCGTACCCTCCCAGACTCATGGCGAATTGCTATTTTGTCCTCTTTTTGCAAACCGGGAAGAGATTACTCCACCCCGGCTGGTTTCCACCCAATTTCTTTGACCTTCTGCGAGTGAATGTTGATGGAGAAATTGGTAAATATTAGATTAGCCTTTTTTCTGGACAGCGGAGACCACCAGGCTTCTGCACAGTGCCGTTTCCGCAAGTTGCACTTCACATCGGAGGCTCTGCTCCGACTGATAAATGGTTTCTGCGAGGCCTTCTTTTGTTGATGGCACTAAGCCAAAGTGTTTCGATTTCGAGAAGGCCTTATGATACCCGCTTGGCGACACGGTATCATGGAGACTCTCCACACGAGGGAACGCGTCCCAATCTTTATCCCAGAGTTTTTGCGAGATCGTCAATTTCGCTTATGGGTAAGGGGAAGCCCTCTCTGGTCCAATGGAGCATGAAGAGGGTGTCCTACAGGAAAGTGTCTTCAATCTCACACTTTTTCCTGAGCATCAACGGTATCATCTCTGGTGCTGGAAGATTTTCTCGCTACGCTCTACGTGGACGACCTTTCGATCTCTTTTTGGTGTTGCCAAGATGACAACTCTGGAGTGTCGAATCCAACATGCATTGAACTGCGTTGTTATTGTTTAATCTCTGACGGCTCTTCGGGGAGGGCACCGCCGCGGACCGGGTTTCCGCCTCGGCCCAGTCGACGAGTCAACTTGGGATGGTGTTGGCTTATCTTGGCCTTCGGACGATGCTAGCGTCTAGCAGAAACTGCATGGTGGCGGCAGGGCGAGTCCAGAGGTGCTCTATGTTTTCTATTCCGTGTGTTACTCTGTGTATTAGTGTGTGCGGGCAGTGTAGGAGGACATGCTCTGTGTCCGCCGGTCCCGAATTGCAGTTCCGGCAGTCCAATCCTATGCTTGTATGCCGGGATGGCTGTGTGGTGTCCACACCGTAGGCGCCCCAGCTCCATCCGCTTCCACCGGGAGAGCTCACGCTCCTCATCGTTCACCGTGGGAGGGTTGGTTCCCAATAGAGGGTTGGGGCCGAGGGAGTCTAGTGCCCTCCCGGTGAATTCTGTGTGGATGTGAGTCTGCTCGAAGACATCAGGAGGAGCTGGGGGGGGGGAGGAATAGAAGGAGTGGTAGTGTCTGGCCAGCGTGTTTGCGTTGGTGTCTGCATGGTGTTTAGGGTCTGTTGTGGATGTGTATGCATGTGTACCTCTCATGACCATTTGAGACGAGAGATAGGACATGGGTTTCTTCATGTAAGTGTGTGGTGAGTGTTGCAATGCGTAGGGCAGTGTTTTGTGTTGTCTGTAGTTTATTTATGTGAGGTTGGCGGTGTCAGGCTGCCATGCAGTATGTGTGTATGTTAGTATGGGTCTAATGTATTGTTTATAAACTTTTGTAATATCCTCCTTGGTGTGCCCGTAGGTTGTGTTAGTGAGGGAGCGGATGACGTTCAGTCTGTTTTTGGCCTTAGTGTTAATGTCGTCTGTGTTGCTTGAATGTCATCCCTCTGTCAAGTGTTACTCCAAGTATTTTGGTGGTGGGTGTAACTGGGAAAGGAGTGTTGTGTAGTGTAATGTGTGGCTGTAGTCTGTGTTGTATGTGTTATGAGCGTGAGTGATGATTTGTTTGTGGAGACCTTCATTCTGTTGTAGTATAGCCAGTTCTCTATTGTGTATATGTATTGTTGAAGTTGTTTGGCGGCGGCCTCATGTTTAGGATGTTGGTTGAGAACCGGGGTGGCATGTTGCGTGTTAATGTAAGTGCATGTAGGCGTTTGAGAATGGCACGGTCCTCTGCTCTGTGAGTGAGTCTGCATATATTAGAGTAATGCTTGTTAAGGGTGTGAGCTTGGTGCTTGTTAGTTGGTATAATAGTATGTGTTGGTGTTTGGATGGCCCCATGTGGTGTATCTATTGTTGAGAACTCGTATGAGCTTCCAAAGTTTGGAAGGGTTTGTGTTGAATGTGATGTCAGAGAGAAGTTGTTTCCATTTAGTTGTTCGTGTTTGATATCATCATCTATATCTATATTGAGTGTCCTGATGCGCTCAAGAATATCCTGTGTGGGGAGCTATTTGCGGAGGTGTGCCCGTGTTTTGAGTTTTAGTTTTATGTTTCTGTTGAAACACTGGTTCTAGTGTCTGATAGTGTATGTGTGATTTGTTTGCTCGTGTAATTGTGTCATTGAAGTGTTGTACCGCAAGATTGATGTTATTGTACTCTAATGTTGAATGTTTGTAGATGTTCCTCAAATTAGGGCGCTGAAGGCGGGCCAGTTAGCTCGCGTACCTCGCTATGCCCAAAGCCAGTGGTTTCGAATGTCTTTGGACAAGACTAAAGTGGTGCAGTTCTGCTGCCATCCATGGCTCCATCCCTACCTGGACTTGTTCCTAAACGAGGTTCGCATGGAGGTGGTGAATTCGCACAGTTTCCTTGGTCTTGTTTTCGACTGACGCCTCACCTGGAAGGCTCAGTTTCTCTTGTGCCCATGCCATGGACATTCTTCGTCATGTGCCCTGTAAAGGGCACGGCGATTTGCTCTCCTGGCCGCTGTGCTGACGGGACTCAGCGCCCCGTCCGGCCCCAGCTTGGCATTCTTTTTCTTCTTCCACTAACCCCAATCTCGTCTTCTGTATCAATTTTATTCCTCGTAAGGGGCGCGGCGATTTACCTTCCTGGCTGTCGTGCTGGCGGGACTCAACGATCCGTCCGGCTACAGCTTAGCCTCTTCTTCTTTTCTTACTTCTGCCTCTACGGGTCGACGGATGCGCCCACTGGGGGGCATCGTCTGCAGGACCGTTCCTTAGAGGAGGTTTGGTTGCCCAGGTCGTCATTTTGTTTCTGGGAAGTCTTAGCACCGCAGTCCAGAGAATCTCTTATGCGGCTCCACTGTTTTTAAAACGACAGTGGGAGTCGGGGGGGGCGGGTTACTCCGTCTGGGCTGTATGGGCGCTCCTTCGGCTCACGGTGACGGTTTGGTGCATGCCCTCAGCTCCAGGGGCAGCCCAAAATAAAATATATACTTATATGGGTAAATTTAACAAAAATAACTCCCGGGCCTTGGACCCTGACGGTAGACGCTTTGATCCTTTTGGGTCATAAGTCGACCCTGAGTTGGATTACAACCAATTTTTAGTCTTGAAAGCGAACGATAGTCCTCTTAGTAAGGCTGACATCTTTGATGTCTATGAGGATTTTGTTGAGAAATGTGGCGAACCTGCCCAAATGTGGCCACGTAATGATGGCGCATTGATAGTCGAGGTGAAATCAAGCGAGCAGCATTAGCGGATTAAGAGCCTACAGTCTTTAGCTTCTGTAGACATGTGCTCTGCTTCGCACCCGACATTTAACACCAGTAAAGGTGTTATTCGATCGGGCGAGTTAATAGATTACGATGTTGACAGGCTGGTATCAAAACTTACCAATTAGAAGGTTGTAAGTGCCCACCGCATTTCCAGGTTTGTGAATGGCGCTAGGTTACCTACCTCCACCCTCATCCTGACCTTCAACAGATTGGAACCACCCAAGTACGATAACGCTGGCTATTTTAACATCCTAGTCAAGTCTTAGGTTGAAAACCCACGGCCATGCTTCCATTGCCAACGCTTTGGCCATGTAAGCAAGTTTTGTAAACAGGCAAGGTTGTGTGTGGATCGGATTATCACGGGACGCCCGGTTCTCAACAGCCGTGCTGCCCTAACTGTGCTGGAGAACACCCTGCAGCATCACAGTAATGCACTTTCTTTCTCTATGAGAGAGAAGTCATTGCCATTAGAAACAAGAACAGGGTCAGTTTTAAAGAGGCCGGAAGAAGAGTAAAGGAGATGTATGTCCAACCTGGTGTGAGCTTTTCTGATGCTCTGCGTTCTACCGGGCCAAAGAAAAGGAGAAGCCAGAGACCTCCTACTGGTTCTCCTGTGCCTGACCAGGTAAAAAGTCCTCCCCGTCCTAAACGTACATCTCTTCGTGATGAACACTCTTGGTCAGCACCTAGCAGTGCTTCTGAGGTTAGCAACAAGAAGAGGAACCTTCCATCCTCTCTTGGTTTCCCAAGGGTGGTTAAGCACCTTGCTACCCCTCCAGAACATGTGGATGTTGGTCTTCAGGTGGTATCCATTCTACCTCTGGACATTCACCCTGCCCCTAAAGGACCAAGCTCTTCTTCAGCTCCAAAGCTAGTTATCACTCTACCCCCCCCTTGTTGATACTGCTTTGGAATTCCTTCAATGCCTGAATGAGAAGGAGCCAGCTGTTGTGAAGGTTACCCCCTCATCTGAGGAAGACTCACAAAAACTGACTCCCCATCCTTCTCTATCAGCATCGAATTCACAACTTTTGCCGATGTCCTCGTCACCACCATCGCCTCTACCATCCCAACCAATACCACCAGCTGTGTCAACATCGCCTGTTCTACCTGAACTGACCCCTGGAGTTGCTTCCATCTCTGCTTCTCCAGTGAAGACAGTTCTCTCTTACAGCCACTTATCAAAATCTGATGCGCCACCTCTTGAAGAAAAACCAAAGGTGAAACTCAAGCTTACGATGCCTCCTTTGTCATACTCAAAGCCTAAGGATAGTATAACATGAATACTACTTCCGCTGGTAGTTCAAATCCAAAATCTCCTACTCCTAAGGGTAGGAAGAAATCTACCATTATGCTTAAACGGTAACAATGTTTCCAATTATTCATTGGAACCTTCAAAGTCTCTTCCTTAAATGGGAAAAGTTCAAGCTCCTGCTTAAGGATTACAATCCTGATTGTATTGCTTTACAGGAGACTTGCTTGACCCAACATTTAGGGTTTTGTGGGATATTATAAGAACCCCGGAGAACCAATATGGTTCTGCTGTTTTTGTTAACAACAGGGTTCCCCACAACCAGCTCTCTTAACACAGACCTGCAGGCGGCTGCTGTCCTCCTGTTTTCCAGTCGCCATTATTCGATCTGTTCGCTGTATCTTCCTCCTGGCGAGGAAAGAGATACAGCTGTTTTAGCTACAAAGTTAGCTAATTTAATTTCTCAACTCCCTCCTCCCTTTTTATTGATTGGCAACTTTAATGCTCGTTCCCCTCTTTGGGGGGGACCATGATAACAACCCTAGAGGAAATATGATTGAGAGATTTCTGGGTACTAATGATGTCTGCTTTCTTAACGATGACAGCCACACATCATTTCACATCCAGGCGAACATGTGTGGACTTGTCTCTCTGTTTACCTAGCTGTAGAACTGATTTTGACTGGGCAGTGGATCCTGACTTGCGAAGCAGTGATCACTTCCCCATTGTAATCACACCATGTACAAGTTGTCCTCCGCCACCACCTAGCAAAAGATGGAATACAAAAAAAAGCAAACTGGCCTAAGTTCAGGCAACTCTCGAGCCATGATGGTTCCTTCCCTCATGATGATCTTCTAGCCCACATCAATCATGCAGCTAATTCCTCCATCCCGCTCTTCGGATCAACTGCTCTTGGACCACAATTGCCCTAGGGGTCTGATGAATGCTCGAGAGTTGTCACTGAATGTAAACAGGCTTGCCGACGTTACCATCTGTGCCCCACGATGGTAGACATGGTCTGTGAGGAAACCCAGCCTCAGACGGTAGGGCCTTCCATGGGAGGGAATCCGGGCTCGGCGCCAAGCACCGAATCCGAATCCGCCACTATGCAAGGTCCTCCGCAAACGGCTGGGGCCTCCGAGGCAGTACAAGGAGGGGAGGGATCTCCTCTGACCGGTGCCCCTGCGACCACCAGGACCTTCTCCATTTCGGATAAGGACCTAGCCGAGGCCGGTCCATCTGGCCTAGGGGCTTCTGCCGGCGGAGGTGAGAAGCGGGTTCATTCCCCGCCCTCCTCTCCTACAAAGAAGAAGAAAAAGACTAAAAAGACTCGGGGCTCCTCTCCATCCGCGGGTGCTGCGGAGACGGATGGGTCTGCTGCCACTTTGGTAGGTGACCAAGCCAAGATTGGCACATCCGGCCCCTCCGCCCCCCCGGGTGCGGAGCCCCTGACTATGACAAAGACGAAAAGTGCACAGGGCGGAGCCTCGATGACATCGGGGCCCCTGATTCAGAGGTTACCTGGCGTTTTCGAGCCCGCTGGCTTCAAACGCTTCCTCGTCATTCGATCCACTGATGGCACGATGTTGGCTAAGGGCAACATGATCCATCAGAGGAGATGATTAGCTAGTGCAATTGGTAGAGAGCCGAAGGTGACCCGTTTAGCGGCGAATCCCGCTGAGGCGGCCAAGATAAGGGCTCTTCGGACACTTCATGGCACCCTGGTGAGTGTGACGCCGCACTCTACCATGAACTTTGTGAAAGGAGTAGTTTATGCGAGGAAACTCGTTGACTACAACATTGAGGACATCACCTTAGAGATTTCCGACCATGGGGCGGTCAAAGTCGAACGTGTGATGAGAAAACAGGGAGGGGCCTCGAGACCCACCCCTACACTCTTCGTCACGTTCGACTGTGACAAGCTCCCTGAGTCGGTGCATGCTGGTTGGTACCGAAACCGCGTGAAGGCATTCGTGCCACTGCCGCGGCGGTGCCATTACTGTCACCGCTTCGGCCATATGAATCGATCTTGTAGACGAGCAAAGTCGGGGTCACCCGAAGTCTGTGTAAATTGCTCCAAGGCCGCACACGATAAGTCTAAATCATGTGTGGCCAAGTGTGTCAATTGCAGAGAGCCGCACCCCGCTTCTTCGAAGCAATGTGGTGCATATCTCTTCGAGAAAGAAATCCTGCCCGTTAAGCACAGGATCGAATCTCATTCCGCGAGGCTAAGGACTTGGTCCTGGCGCGAAGGGCTCTGCCTGGGACGTCATATGCCTCAATAGTGAGAAAGGCACTCTCTGCTCCTGGCTCATCGAGGCCAACGAGCACGGTTGTTTCCGCGCCCATTCGGAGCCCTTCTGCGGGCTCTACTCAACCCGGGCGCTCCCCTGGCAAAGCTGGCGGCAAAAAGGGTTCCACTCAGCCCCGGCTAAAACCAGGGCTCCCCCCTCTTCCCCCAGCGTGACTGTTTCCCGTAAGGCGAAACGGCCACGCGCCTCCACCGAGTCATTAGACTCACTGGGGACTACACCCCTAAAGTTGGTCGCCAGACCATCTTCCGGGGTTCCTAAAGCTGTCGACCGAAAGGAGGACAGCAACAAAGGATCTTCGGCTCCTTCGCCCACGCCTAGAGGTGGAGCGAGTGGCTCGGAGACGGTGGTTCCTCGAAAAGAGGGCGCTCCGCCTCCAAAGCCGCAACGCCCGCCTAAAGTTTCGAGGCGGAGGGAGGAAAAGACTCGCATGGCGAGCCTAACCTCCCCTAATAAGTCCTCGAAGGCGACAGCGCTTTGTCCGGCCAACAGCGCCCGAGGTTCTGTCTCCAGGAAGCGTACGGCGATTCCCGTGAGGGTCTTCTGTTCGAGGAGGGCCCCCGAGTCTCCTCCGAGCTAGGCCTGGAGGGCATATTCCTTCAATGGAATTGCCGTGGACTCCGGGCCAACTGGGAGGAGCTGCGGAGGCTCGTCTCGTCCCGTTCCCCGTTAGCTATCTTTTTGCAGGAGACCATGCTAGGCGTGTGCCCCCTGCCCTCCCTCCTGGGGTAGATTACTCAATAAATCCCAGGGGACAAGTCTTTGCTGATCTGATCGAAGAGCTTGAGGTGGGTGTCCTAAACGTGGATGAGTTTACGTATCACTGTCCAAGAACCGCTTCATTTTCTTGCCTTGACCTATCTTTGTGCTCTTCGGATGCACAGCCTGATTTTGATTGGGGAGTGGTCGATGACCTCCATGGTAGTGATCACTTTCCTATTCAAATATAATTTTCAGGGCAACTGCCGCCTGAGAGCCCACCTCGGTGGTGCTTGGCGCGGGCGCGGTGGCCCCCATTTCAGGAAATGCCTGAATTCTCTATCTCAGTCGAGGAGTTTAGGTCGGTAGATGAGGCTGTTGAGTTCTTCTCCGGCAACCTCATCGCCGTGGGCCTGACTACTATTCCTAGGACGTCTGGATGTTTTGCACGCCAACCACTCCCATGGTGGTCGGACGAGTGTGAGACGGCCCTCAAACAGAAGCGTTATGCCTACATGCGCTATAAGCGCTGCCCGAACGATTTCACTGTCGCTGAATTTCGTCGGGCTAGGGCTAGGTTCCGGTATATTTCGAAGCACGCCCGCTGCTCTTCTTGGCGGGCATATGTGTCTTCACTTAACGGGAAGACCCCTTTAGCAGAGGTATTGGAAGCGAGTCAAAATGATTCGGGGCAAGTTCTCACAGGACCCCCCTCCCGTTCTCCAGGAGAATGGGACCGCAATCTCAGACCCTGCGTCCGTGGTAGAATCCTTCGCGACAGCTTTCTCCACATTCTCTACCCGGGCTGCTGCTCCACCAGCATTCAATTAACATTGTGATATCGTGGAAGACCGCCGGCTGGACTTTACCTCCAGAAGCGGAGAACCCTTCAACGACAAGTTTACTGTGAGTGAGTTACGCTCCGCTCTCGCTTCGTGCGCGGACACCGCCCATGGTCCGGACGATGTCCCGTACGCCATGCTTAGACACCTGGGTGAGCGAAGCATTGCCTTTCTGTTAGATTTGTTCAACAGGATCTGCGTGGAGGGTCTTCTCCCAGACTCCTTGCGAATCGCTACTGTGCTCGCCTTTCGCAAACCGGAGAGAGATCACTCTAGTCCGACCGGTTTCCGCCCAATCCCTAACCTCTTGCGTGTGCAAGTTGATGGAGCAATTGGTAAATGTTAGATTAGCCTTTTTCCTGGATAGCGGGATAGCGGAGGCCATCTGTCTTCTGCACAGTGCGGCTTCCGCAAGTTCCACTCCACGTCGGATGCTCTGCTCCGACTGGAAAATGCCGTCTGCGAGGCTTTCCTTCGTAGACAGCACTACGCCACGGTGTTTTTCGATCTGGAGAAGGCCTATGATACCGCATAGTGATACGGTATCATGGAGATTCTCCACACGATGGGGGCAAGGGGACGCCTCCCAATGTTTATATCTGAATTTTTGCGAGATCGTCGATTCCGTGTACGGGTGGGTTGAGCCCTATCCGGCCCAAAGAAGCAGGAAGAGGGTGTCCCGTGGGGAAGTGTCCCCAGTGTCACACTCTTTACCCTGAGCATCAACGGCATCACCTCGGTGCTGCCGGAAGATGTTCTCGCTACTCTCTACGTGGACGACATTTCGATCTCTTTTGGCGCGGCCCAGATGCCAACTCTGGAGCGTCGACTCCAACAGGCATTGAACCGCGTCTCTCGCTATGCCGAAGCGCACAGGTTTCGGTTTTCTTTGGCCAAGACTAAGGTGGTGCACTTCTGCTGCCATACACGGCTCCTCCCCGACCTAGATTTGTTTCTTAATGGGGTGCGCCTGGATGTGGTCGAATCGCACCGTTTCCTTGGTCTTGTATTCGACCGACGCCTCACCAGGGAGGCTCATATTCGCAGCCTTAGGGTCTGTTGTACCCGGCCATGGACATTCTCCGTTCCGTGACGTTCAGCGCTTGGGGTGCTGATAGGGCTGCTGCCCTACTTTTTTATCGATCCTTTGTTCGTTCGAAGCCCGACTAGGGATGCGAGTTTTATGCATCCGCAGCCGAGCGTTTATCGTGGAAGGTGGATTCGATCCAGCACACCGGCCTTCGTCTTGCGACCGGTGCCTTCCGCACTTCCCCCATTGAGAGCCTGTTAGTCGATGCTGGGGAGATGCCACTCGCTCTGCGCCGCGTGCAGTGCATCACTCGCCTGTACGCGCGAGCCCCGCGCCTCCTTCAGTCGCCAACAGCTCTCACTGCATCCGCAGCTGATCTCGACGGTGCCTATGCCGCCGAGAGACGCCAGTCATACGCTAAGCCCTTCGGGTTTAGGGCCAGGAAACTCCCTCGAGAGCTAGATATAGCTCTCTGGCCGGTGGCGCCCCTGGTTCTGCCCAGGACCCCACCCTGGAGGGTACCACATTTGGCTATTTTTCGCCACGCCTCTGCTCCCAAAGCTTGTATTGTGCTCGTCCTTTTTGGAGCACACCGTATCACGGTGGAATCGTGCCAGTGTATACCGATGGCTCTAAGTCCCAAGATGGGGTCGGCTTCCACGCCGTATCCCCTCTGTTTGAAGTCAGCGGGGCTCTACCAGGCGCTGCGTCTGTCTTCACGGCCGAGCTGGTGGCAATACACCACTCGGTACGGGAGATTACGCGACGTGCCCGGTTCGGAGACCGGATTGGGATCTGTAGCGACTCACAAAGCGCCCTGAGTGCTCTCGGGGCATTGGAATCTCCGCATCCCCTGGTTCGCTATATCCGTGACGCCACGGTTTTAGCGAGCCGGGCTGATGTTGAGATTATCTTCTGCTGGGTTCCTGGACATGTAGGAATTGCGAGGAATGAGCGCGCCAAAGAGTCCGCGAGGACTCTGCGACCGGACCAGCGTTTCGCTCTTCCTCACACCGACTACATGGCAGGAATACGGGCAGCTCTTCGGACTGTTTTGCAAAGAAGATTGGAGACGGTCGAAGGGAACTTAAAGTTGCGTGCCATTGCGCCGCGACTGTTCCCATGGACCTATCCCCCAATGCCGCGACTGTTCCCATGGACCTATCCTTCAATGCCGCGGCGGCTTCAGGTCGCTTTCTGTCGTCTCCGAATCGGGCACACTTGTGACGCATCGCTATCTGATGGAGCGGTCGCCAGCGCCATATTGCGACGACTGCGGCGTCCCCCAGATTGTTAGGCATTCTTGTCGAATGTTCCAGTCTGGGTGATCTTCCCGCATGATACCTGTCCCGATACCGGGATGGGCGGGGTCGCTACCGCCTGTCCGTTTTACTCAGGACGAGTGCGTGCACATTGACTTGTTGACTTTTTGTGCGAGGCCGGGCTTCTTCCCTTTATTTAAGAAGATTCTATTTTTTTGCTTTGTTATTGTTTTCTTTGTAGGTTGCACGCTCCTGCACCGGGGTAAGGGGGACCTCCCCCCGATGCCGGAGATTGCTTCCTAATTGTTAAGTTTTTCACATTTTTATCATTGTTATGTTTTCATATTTTTATTTTAAAGTAGCCTAGTTCTAGGCTGTCGTGTTTCCAGTGACTTATGCCCTAGTGGGCAGTTGCCAGATGGGCTTTATAAAAAAAAAAAATCTCCCTCTCAATCAGGGTTCAGAAAAAAACAGAATACCATCGACCTGCTTGTTAGAATGGAGTCTTATATAAGAGATGCTTTTTCAAAGAGGCAGCATTCTGTTGCTGTTTGCTTTGATATTGAGAAAGCATATGATATCACTTGGAGGCGTGGTATCCTTAAGCAACTCCACCATTGGGGCCTGCGGGGCTTTCTTCCCAGGTTTGACGAGCAATTCCTCGTGTGGCGCAAACTCCGTGTAAAAGTTGGAAATGCCCTATCAGAGTCCGTAGAGCAAGTTGAGGGTCTACCACAGGGAAGTGTTCTCTGTGGCCATCAATAGCATTATGGCAATTCTCCCAGCTGAGATTTCCTCAACTTTATATGTGGATTACAGAGTGCCTATCTGTTCATCGCCTACACTTCCATTTGTCATCCGTAAGCTACTGCGGGTTATAAATACCGTAGTTAATAATGCTTCTTCCAAGGGCTTTCTCTTATCCGCAGTAAAGACCAAGGCTGTCCACTTTTACAATCATAGATTGGTGACATGGGACCCTCCTCATTTGTCACTATGATGTCCCTGTCACCTTTGAGACCCATTTCAGATTTCTAGGGGTGATCTTTGATTCGAGGCTTTCTTGGAGGCCTCATTTGGACACCTTGAAATGGTTTTCTGAAGAGAATGGACATACGAGGGACGGTCAATAAGTTTTGCGAATCGGTAGGCCAAAACCGAGGAAGGGGGATGGCTTTTTATGGGGGTTTTAAGACAAGTTATGATAAGTCAGGACCTGCAGCCGCACGCTCCTGCCTCGTCTATTTAAGAAGCAGCAGCCTATCGCAGATCGTCAGTCACAAATTTTACAACAATGGAGAATGTTGAGCACCGCGCAGTGATCAAATTTTTGACCAAGGAAGGCAAGAATGCAAAGAGATCCATGAAGGCATGGTTGCAGTGTACACCGACACCGCCCCTTCCTATGCAACCATTGCTCGCTGGAATAGGGAGTTCCGCCATGGTCGTGAGTCCCTTGAAGATGACCCCCGTCCAGGACGTCCGTCAGACGTGACCAACGAGGACAATGTGGCCCGTGTGGAGAAAATGATCTTCGAAAATAGACGGGTATAGGTCTAAGAAATCGAGCGAGAACTTGGAATATCACATGGAAGTGTTTTCAACATCATCCACGACAATTTGGCCCGTTGGGTCCCAAGAAACCTCACGCCCCATGATCGACTCCAACGTCGTCAAAGTCCAGTAGCGGATTGAACAGCAGTCGGAAGATTTCTGGTTGTCGGGAATTTGAAGCCTCAGGGACAAGTGGCGCAAGTTCATTGAAGTCGAGGGTAGTTATATTGAAAAATATCTCGTTTCCTTATATCCGAATTGCAAAACTTATTGACCGCCCCTCGCGTATTATTGCACGTTCAATTTATGAACAGTGACCTCATGATGGATTTACATCCCTGGCTCGCCCTTTTCCTCTGCGCATGGCCAAGCACACAGGACGTCTAGGGGAGTTTTTTTTTTTATTCCATTTTCATTACCAAAGCTTCCCCCATGGCTCATACCACCTGTAGTGGTATGCAAGGAGCTTACTGGTAGGCCCAACACTCCTCCCACCATCGGCCTAGCACCTTTGTGTTCACTGACGGGTCCAAGTTATCGGATGGAGTTGGAGCTGCTGCTGTCTTCCCATCTCAGATAGCATTGGTTCGCCTACCAAGTGCAGCTTCAGTTTTCACAGCAGAACTCGTTGCCATTCTTGCTGGACTCTTTGTTATTGCTCCTATGCCATCTGGTTGTCTTACGATTTTCTCTGACTCCCTTAGTTCTCTGGAGGCACTGGGTGCTTTTGGTTCTAGCCATTCGCTGGTTTCCAAGATCCAGTGGTGGCTTTTTTATCTTTCTCCTATTCACAAGATTTCTTTTTGATGTGTGCCCAGTCACGTGGGCATCCCAGGTAATGAAAGGGCGGATGCTGCGGCCAAGGAGGCTATGTACAGTGCAATTTTCACTTGTACGTGCGAGCCTGGGTCCACTCTCAGGCACCAACGGCTTTCACTGCATCCGCGGCTGATCTCGACGGTGCCTAGGCCGCCAAGAGACGCCAGTCATACCCTGATTCCTTTGGTTTTAGGGCCGGGAAACTCTTTGCTCAGTGTAGCTCTTGGGCCTGTGTCGTATCTGGTTCTGCACAAGACCCAACCCTGGAGGTTACCACCTTTGACTATTTGTTGCCATACTTCTGCTCTTAAAGCTTCCACAGCGCCGTTACTATTGAGTTCGACCTTTTTGAGCGCACTTTGTGTCGCTCTTTATCCATACTATTGTACACGGATGGCCCAAGTCTCATTAGGGGGTGGCTTTCATGCCCTATTTCCTCTGTTTGAAGTCAGCGGTGCTCTACAAAACACTGTCTGTCTTGACGGCCGAGCTTATTGCAATGCACCGCTCGGTACCGAAGCTAACGCGTCGCGTCCGGTTCGGATACTGGATTGTGATCTTTAGCGACTCACAAAGTGCCCTAAGTGCTATCGCGCTATTTGAATCTCCACACCAACCGGTTCGCTGTATCCTTGACGCCACAGTTGCTGCGAGCCGGGCGGTTGTCGAGATTATCTTGTGCTGGACATTGTGAATTGTGGGGAATGAGCATGCAACTACATGGCAGAAATCAAAGCAGCCATCCTGGCTGCCTGTCCTAAAAAATGTGAGACTGCTGAGGTGAAATTAGAGTTGAATGTCATTGCACCGCGACTCTTGCCATGGACCTACCCCCCAATGCCACGATGCTTCAGGTCGTCTCCGAATTGGACTCACTGCCATTTGATGGAGCGCCCTCCTGCACCTTACTGCGATGACTGCGTTGTCCCCAGACTGTTTGGCACATTTCTGTTGAATGTCTCAGTCTGGGTGATCTTCACGCACGTTACCTGTCCCGTGTATTCAGGACGAATTTGTGTACTCACATTTGTTAAGTATCTGACTATTTGGATCGGGCTGGCCTCCTCCTCTATTTTATTAGACTCTTTGGTGTTGGTCATATGATCTTGCCCCGGAGGGAGGCGGGCCTCCCACTAACACCGTAATGTGCTCTTGTTTAGTTGTTTGTTTTTTACTTATTTTAATGTAGCCTAGTTTTAATCTTCAAATTAAGTACAGTGACTTATGCCCTTGTAAGCAGTCCCCAGATTGGCAGTATTAAAAAAATGTGAAAATTCACACATGTTATGAACATCTGTAGCAAAGCCACATCTAACTTAAACAAACTTGAAACAACACAAAATAAAACCTTTAGGAAACTCACTGGCTGTCCACAAACGACCTTCTCAATCCATCTACACTAAAAGGCAGAATTATCCCCAAACTCATTTAAACATAAGACATAGTTCTAGACCAAAATATGCTCTCAATCCTACTCATTCCACAGCATAAATACAATCCCCCTGACCCCAAGGACTAATAGGGTAACACCTTTAGCAGCACATTTCATCAGAATCTACTAACTACCCCCAAGAAATCACTCCAATAGTCAGTCATCCGCTACTTATACAACCTCCCAATCAATTCTATGCCACCACTCACCTCTCCCAGGCATAGCAAAGGAGGAGGAGTTTTTCCGTGCCAGAAACACGAGTCCCTTCCTTCAGATTCAGATCAATACTACAAACATCTTATAAGTCAAAGGCTTCTTCCGGCACAGAAGCCCACAAGCATGGGGTAACTTTTTCTCATTTTCAGCTTGCATTCTCAGAAGAAACTATGTAAGCCGTTACCCACATGAAAGCTAAACACTAGCTGAGCTTTTCAAAGGTTAAGTAACTTACATTGGTGCGGTTATTACCTCTTTGGCACACATGTCAACTTTGTCTCGATTTACCTGAAACCCCCTGTATACGCCCAAACCTTGAACCCCACAGACAGATACACAACATACTGTGTCAGAGACTTGCCCGTTCAGCCAGCTTCAGTGGTAACCTTCATTACGGACCTGGTCTCGCCATAATAGCTCACCATGGGGCAACAAACTAAGCCAGATAACACAGTAATTTCCCTCGTTCAATGAACTGATCCTTTTTTTCTCACTTTTTTTAGGGGAAGGAAACAAATTGGAAAAATTCGTCTCTGGAAGAAGCAGCCGTAAGTTTCTACACGTCACTTATTTTTTTTACCCCGCCCATCACCGTCTCCCGTTTGCCAAAAGGAAACTATCGGGGTGCGCAGTTTTCCAGGCCAGTGGTCCATATCCCGGTTTAGTCTCTTTTTACGACACTCGCCGGAACACGGTAGTGGTATCCTTCCTGCCTGACATGCAAGCATAGTAGTAAACTATTTAATTTTTTTTTTTTACTTTACACCATCATTAGTGTCAGTTGCACATCATAAAAGATGAATGAATGTGCCGCTCCTGTATATGATAATCTCGGGAAGACGTTCATTGGTCTCGGATCGGTTTCAGACACTGCCGCTCCGATTTTTTCCCAACCGGTATTGAAATTGAGATAAAGAGTAAAATGGCAATCATTGGTGAACCAGAAGCCACAGGGGCCGGCCCTCTTGTGGTTAGGGAGGTATCAGGCATTGTGTTTTGACACCAACCTACCAAGGTAAATCATAGCGATGTTGTGATTGGCTATATGCAGGATGGTGTGTATAAGAGCTGCCTTCCCATGCATTAGTAATCACAAGGATACCCCAATAGTTGGTCAGCTCATGACGATGCTGATGTCTTGTGTCCGTGTTCGCTGGAATTGAACCCGACACTTTGATGTTAGAAATCCCACGACGTAACCACTAGGTTAGCGAGAGCTCCCACTGGCTCCGACTTCATTTAAGGTTGGTCAGGCCATGAATTGATTGATGTCCAAGTTTATTCTATGGGCATTATGGTTGTGGTCTGGAGGATGACCCTATAAGGGTGTTCTAGTTTCCCGATACAGTGATGATCGTTTTGGATTCGATCCTAAAAGTTTCAAATGTTCCCTACTGACCCCTTGATGCTTTAGGGTTGCGGGTTCCTCTACTTGAAAACCGAGTGAACATTTCCATATTGTAAGCCACATCATGTAGGGTATGTCATGGCTGCAATGCCTGCTAGAGGATTTGTAATCTTCCACAAATTTTCAGTTCCATCTTCACTTTCTTTACAGTCTAGTTGCTATTGTACTTTGAATTCTAAAAAAAACTTAGCCGTGGTTCAGATCCCACAATAAACTGTAACTCCCAATGAAAAATAAAAGGTCTGAAATGGAGTGAAGATCGGTAGTAAACAACACTTCTAAATTATATTAATTGTCCCATTGGTGCTCTAAGGGCGTTAAAAGTAGTAGTACTTTTGAGTGACAGATTATTTAGTCAAGTTGCCCCATACGTGGTTTCTCCCAGAGATCCAGCAGTGACTATCTGGATTTTGTCTTGAGTGTGTGAATGTCGAGCATGTTGAGCAGTGTTGTTTTTGATGGAAGTGGAAGCAGATATCTGTGTCGGTCTCTCTGGGACAGGCGGGTCCTGCGCCAAATCAATGAGCAACCAGACTGTCACTGGTCCGCTCAGTTTCGGATGCCCCTCAGACTGGAGAGAGAATGGGACCGAGTCACCAACCCCTAAATCCTCAAAAACATAGACGAAGGTGAATGGAGGGAGCCTCGGAGACGTTGGGGCCCTTCATCGAAAGGCTACCCGGCATTTTCGAGCCCGCCGGCTTCAAACGTTTCCTTGTCCTTCGCGCGACTAATAGAGAAAGGTTGTTCGATGGATACCTGTTCCATCAGCATCAGGTATTGGCCACCCTTCCTGGTAGAGAACCCAAAGAAATCTGGTTGATTTGGTTGAACTCTCTTCGGATGCTCTATGGCACACCTGTGCAGGTGATACGCCACACTATCATGATTTATTTTTTCAGCGCCCATCTTGTGACTGCTTACTGAGCTACACTGCCATGAACTTTGTTTCAAAAGGTAATCTATTCAAGAGAATTGCTGGACTCCTAAATAGAATACGAATATAACAGCTGGCCGACTAGGGAACGCTCAAGGTCGAGCTTGTGGTTAGTAAACGGGGGTGGGGGGGGGGGGCTCTTGACACAGACCCATAAACTTCGTCACCTGTCACCTTCCACTAAAACAAGCTCCCTGAATCAAATGGTATCGCTACTTCTTAAGTCATTCGTCCTGTTACCGCTGTGTTATCACTCCCACCACTTAAGCGTTTCGTGTACAGCCAAATGCACGAATTGTGGTGGATCTCATTCCCCTTCCTCTAAGCAATGCTATTCGTATTTCTTAAGAGAGGTCTTCGCCGTTCTTTCTCCCAGCATATTTCGTGCAAAGAGGTTAAGGAGATAGCCCTGTTGTTGTTTGCGTAATTAGGCGCCTTCTACGACTCAAAGGTAAAGACCTTCTCCGCTCCTGGCTCCTCCAGGCCTACCAGCGTGGTAACTTCCACGTCCATCAGGAACTCTTCACAGTCCCCACCCTGGTTTGACTGGTACCACAAAGACCTTACCCAAAACAACCACGCCCCCTCCGCGACCGCTTTGCTGAAAACGAAGCCAGAGTGTACTTCCTATTTATTTTTGTTTGTTTGTTGTAGATTTGTTTTGGTTTTTTGCTCGTTTTGTTTTTAATCTAGCCTACCATTATGTTATAAGAAGATTACGGCGATTTATGCCCAAGTAGGCAGTCGCCAGATGGTCGCTGGAAAAATTTTGGAATGTGACTATTGGACGTGGTAAACACCAATTTTTGGCCTTGAACTGGGCGGTGATTCGCAACATTACGGTTTCTGTTTCCGTGCCATTTAAATTCTTTGTTCTGTGGCATCCCCGTAAGGGGCGCGGCGATTTGCCATCCTGGCCACCGTGCTGACGGGATCCAGCGCCCCGTCAAGCCCCAGCTTAGCCTCTCTTCCTTCCTTCAGATAGCCTGTATTTCTCCCCTACCTCGTCGCTTTTCATACAACCTATCCCACAACTTTCTCTGGTCAGCCTCTAATTTCACAGGGGAGATGCTGACCTTCTTCTCAAGCCAACCGTCCCGGATTGGAGCTGAGGGGGAAGGGGACAACGTTCCCCAATCCTTGAGCTTCGGTTCGGGATGGGTTTTTTTTAACAACCTGCTTCATCTCCACCCATACCTTCCTCACATCCCTTTTCCTTTCCTCTTCACACTCTATCAGTTTTACGCCGTGTCTAAGGTGGAGCCGCCATGCCGATGGACTGCCAGGCCACCAGGCGGGAGGGGTGGTCCCAAAGCACCTCTTGCAGTGCGGGTTACTGCAAGAGGTGATGCGCGATTGCATCCCGTGTAAAAAAGAGGGTCACCATGCCCATGTATGACAAAATTTAAAAAAAAAACCCAAATCTCTCCCCAATTCGCCTTGCTCATCAACGGAGCCGCCCTCGGGCAGCTCCACGAAAAAAAGGGAGGTCTACCCCCTCCCTGTGCTTGCACAGGGGACCCTCCATATTTCTTTAACCGGAGAGGAGGCTTACTCCTCTCCTACGCCTACGGGTGTAGGGGACTCCCCCTCACCCCCTTCTCTGGAGGTGCTTTCGGGCACCTCCCTGCTTCCAGCGGCAGTCCCTCCTTTTCTTTCCAAGGGGACTGCCAAGAAAGCCAGCAGGCAGCCCTTAGCGAACCGCAACCCATCAAAGCGGCTCGGTAGGGCAAACCCCCTTAGGGGGGACAGGGAAGCCAGGCCCCTTCGGTCGCTTCCCTCAAAAGACCTGCTGGCAAGAATATTAAACCTAGCCGGGGTCAAGGCCTGTGCCTCCCCACACAAGACTGGCGACTCTGCCAAGGGGACCTGCGATGTCCTGGGAGGGGATGGCCAACTGGAGACCCCTCCTGTGATAGACATGTTCCTTGAGGAAACCCAGCCTCAGATGGTAGGGCCTTCCATGGGGGGAAATCCGGGCTCGGCGCCAAGCACCGAACCCGAATCCGCCCCTATTCAAGGTCCTCCTCAAACGGCTGAGGGCTCCGAGGCAGTACAAGGAGGGGAGGGATCTCCTCCAACCGGTGCCCCTGTGACCACCAGGACCTTCTCCATTTCGGAGAAGGACCTGGCTGAGGCCGGTCCATCTGGCCTAGGGGCTCCTATCGGCGGAGGTGAGAATCGGGTTCATTCCCCGCCCTCCTCTCCAAAAAAGACTAAGAAGACTCGGGGCTCCTCTCCATCCGCGGAGGCTGCGGGGACGGATGGGTCTGCTGCCACCTGGGCAAGCGACCAAGCCAAGATCGGCACATCCTGCCCCTCTGCCCCCCCCGGGTGCGGAGCCCCTGACTACGACAAAGACCAAAAGTGCACGGGGCGGAGCCTCGATGACATTGGGGCCCCTCATTCAGAGGTTACCTAGCGTTTTCAAGCCCGCTGGCTTCAAACGCTTCCTCGTTATTCGCTCCACTGATGGCACCATGTTGGCCAAGGGCAACATGATCCATCAGAGGAGAGGATTAACTAGTGCAATTGGTAGAGAGCCGAAGGTGACCCGTTTCTCGGATGGGAGCCTTCTGGCGAATGTGACGAAGGCGGCGAATCCCGCCGAGGCGGCCAAGATAAGTGCTCTTCGGACACTTCATGGCACCCCGGTGAGTGTGACGCCGCACTCTACCATGAACTTTGTGAAAGGAGTAGTTTATGCGAGGGAACTCGTTGACTACTCCATTGAGGACATCACCTTAGAGCTGGCCGACCATGGGGCGGTCAAGGTCGAACGTGTGATAAGAAAACAGGGAGGGGGCTCGTGACCCACCCCTACACTCTTCGTCACGTTCGACTGTGACAAGCTCCCTGAGTCGGTGCGTGCCGGTTGGTACCGCTACCGCGTGAAGGCATTCGTGCCACTGCCGCGGCGGTGCTATTACTGTCACCGCTTCGGCCATACGAATCGCTCATGTAGACGTGCAAAGTCTGGGTCACCCGAAGTCTGTGTAAATTGCTCCAAGGCCGCACACGATAAGTCTAAATCGTGTGTAGCCAAGTGTGTCAATTGCGGAGAGTCGCACTCCGCTTCTTCGAAGCAATGTGGTGCATATCTCCTTGAGAAAGAAATCCTGGCCGTTCAGGCCCAGGATCGACTCTCATTCCGCGAGGCTAAGGACTTGGTCCTGGCGCGCCCGGCTCTGCCTGGGACGTCATATGCCTCAATAGTTAGAAAGGCACCTTCTGCTCCTTGCCCATCCAGGCCAACGAGCACGGTCGTTTCCGCGCCCATTCGGAGCCCTTCTGCGGGCTCTACTCAACTTGGGCACTCACAGGAGGCAACACCCCTGAAGTTGGTCGCTAGGCTATCTTCCGGGGTTCCTAAAGCTGTCCCCCGAAAGGAGGACAGTAAAAAAAGAGATTCGGCTCATTCGCCCAAGCCTAGTGGTGGACCGAGTCGCTCGCAGACGGTGGTTCCTCGAAAAGAGGCGCCCCCCGAAGGGAACTTAAAGTTGCGTGCCATTGCGCCGTGACTGTTCCAATGGACCTACCTATCAATGCCGCGACGGCTTCAGGTTGCTTTCTGTCGTCTCCGAATGTGGCACAATCTCGGGACGCATCGCCATTTGATGTAGCGCTCACCTGCGCCCTACTGCGATGACTGCGTTGTCCTCCAGACTGTTCGTCTCATTCTTGTTGAATGTCTCACTTTGAGTGATCTTTGCGCACGTTACCTGTCCCAGTACCTGGACGAGTGTGGTCGCTACCGCTTTTTCCTTATACTTGGGACGGGTTCCTGCACATAGACCTGTGGACTATCACTTTTTTAGGCTTGCCTACTCTATTTTATTTGACTCTCTTTGGTGTTGAGTGCATGATCTTGCTCCGAGGGGGAAGGAGCCTCTACCCGACACCGGATCGTGCTTCCTTCTTGCTTTTATGTTTTTGTTTTTATTTTTTGGCCTTTTTTGTCATTTGCATATTCGTGTTTTTGTTTTTATAATCTGAGGAATAAAATTTTCTGGCACATGGTACCCTTCTATTGACTATTAGTAAGGTCATTGGTGGGGGCAGGAACTAGTGTTTAACGTAGTATCCGAACCACGGTTCCATACATGGTATCCACTAAAGCGATGTCGATTCAAATCGGGACTTCTCTCTCCAGCGAATTGCAACATCCGATGTTGCTTAACTTCTCTCATTGGTTTACACGGGGTTATGCTTTAGTTCTGAGTTTACACGTGTGTTGCCTTGTTCGATTCAGCTGATTGCGTATTTCTGTCCTTCAGGTCGTCGGAAAATGGTTGGGTTCCATTGCTCTTAGGGTCGAATTTGTTGACAAGTGGGTCGTCCGTACCGATTGCCGTCGCGGAGAAGGAAGAAGTGGTCTCTCTCGCTAAATCTGACCTAATCCTGCCTGCTGGAGTCGGTTCTCGCAACGATAAGATAATCCCGCCCCTCTATGTCGAATCGCCAAGTTCTGAGAACATAGGCATCACCGTCGATAGCCAAATTCCTTACGTGATTCAATCCACGAATGAGATTAACAGCGATTAATCGGGACACTGAGAATCTCTTGATTGCGAAGTCTCTCCGAACGCAGGTGCCCAGATTCTTGGGCTCCGGAGTAAACGCTCGAGATCTCCTGTGAAGCACTGAGTTGTCTGAAATCTCTGGGGAACGTCAATTTACCGAGAGAGAGAGCAATTGGTCATCATACTAGTAAAATACATTTACTGTCTTGTCACTGACAAATTTGGTTATTTTTATGTTTATATTTTATTTTTTGTGATTATACTACTCCCTGTGCCAGGTCGGCCAAATAGTATGATGCATTGTTTGGTTGTGATAAATTTCAGGTGTGTGTGTTGCTAATGACTAGCAAAAGTGTTGGGAATTTGCTGTAATAAATAAAGTACTTGGGGGTGACTGAGAAAAGATATAATAACTAAAAGGTTGATTGGGGAAGTGAAACAAGTGATCAAGACAGAGTAAGAAAGCAGCAAATGTAGCATTTGGCACGAAGATGAATGAGGATCTGGATGGGAAAAGGAAATGAAAAGGATTTTGAGGTGGTTTTACACCTCCATCTGCTCTCATTTGGGCCTTTTATTTCTTCTTGTGGACCTACTGATTATCCGAATCATGGGTTTCTACAGCGTATGACAGCCGCCTTAAAGGTGAGCTGAAACGGACTCCATCTGGTAACTTGCCACACACAATATGGCTTAACTCCGCTATAATCGGAAGTATTTCAACTTGTCTGAAGGAAGTGAGAAAGCTAGACCAAAAAACAAGAGAAGAATAGTTGTATGAACATCAGAGATAAGAATAGCAGAGTACTTGTGAGCAATGGCGAGGTCAAAAGTAGGTGGCGATAATGCTTTGAGCTGCATAATGTGTTTATCGAAGATGAAGCAAATGTGAAATGATTGGCTGTGGGTGTCAACCGAGCACTATGTCAAGATAATAGAAGTAGGAAGTAGATAAGATGTAACTACTATGAGAAGGCAGCTCGAATGTATGATATTAGTGAAAAGCTAAAAGGTAGTGGTAATTGTGTTATGGAATAAGTGTGGTGGTTGTGTTATATAGCATTTAAAAGTGCCTATGGACTAAAAGAATGGCGCAATAGTACCGTTGTTTAATATTGAAGACCAACTAAAAGCGCACATGTGCGGTTGGTGTGCGCCAATGCCATTAAATCCATGCCCTCTCACCAACCGCCCTACATGCATCCTACGGATGTTGCCTGCTCGTGGTTAGATTGCTATTCGTCACAGGCTCGAACACGCTGAAAGGAGACATCCGACTCCAAGAAGGCAAACTCAGCCAGTATCAAATACAAAGGCATCAATCAACACATTCCCTGCCTCGAGTTTTATTATCCTTATGCCTTTTATCCACCTTACATCTTACACCTTTTAAGTTTTTATTGATTCAAGGAGCGTATTATAAGCTCTTTAACTTCCGACCATCCCTTTGCCTCCAAAATAAATTCCTGGTTGGTCAAGAATTCTTGCAGATATAAAGTAGTTTAGCTGGGTTCCTAGTTATGTCGGAATCCAGGGTAACGAGCCGGCTCGAATTGCGGACACCCGGACACTGTCTTGTTGCAGTTTGTCTTATCGTGACTTTTATCCTCTTATTAGGAGTATATTCGGTTACTGACAGTCAGAATGGGATGGCTGTATCGATAACAACTGCATTCTAATAAGCCTTCGGTTTTACAGTGGGCTAGCAGTTATCTACCTCGTCAGAGCTCTGAGGGGGTCCTTCGTCGCCCACGAATTGGCCACACACGCCTCACACATGGACATTTAATGAGTAGGGATGGGTCCCCTCTGCTATTCTCCTATATTAGTACGACCTCCTCCACTTTATTCGAGTCCTTGATGTAAGTCGCATGTTCGTGCACCGGAGGGAGGCGGGCCTAATCCCCGATGCCGGAGCGCGCTTCCTTCTTGTTGCCTTTTTGCTGATCTTTTTTGTTTTTTATCCCGTGTCTTAGCCTTTGTTCGTTTTTTCTTTGTTATTTGTTGTTTAATCAAGCCTAGTATTAGGCTGGAGTTTGAATACGGCCACTTTTGCCCTAGTAGACAATGACCAGATGGGCCCTTAAAATTTTTAAAAATATATCGGTACGTCATATTTTGGTTGACTGCCAGCCCCTCTCTGCCCTCCGTCTGGAATGTTTACCATCTATTTGACGCGCCCCATGTAACCATCGACTACGCTTCCTCTTAGCTGAGGTCCCCTCTTTTAGCACTAATCCCCTTTTTCGATTTCTAATAAGGTCTGTTTTTTAGCTTGTAATTATACCTTTTTAATTAACTAGAAATGCAAATGTTGGCATGTGGTATGTATGAACGTCTTTTTTTCGCTTGGTGCGGGGCAGAAGGTCCCCCTGCCCCCTCGCTTCGTTTTTTTATTTTTATTAGACTATGCCGAGGCATGTCATTTGTTTATTGCCCTGGAGCATTTTTAATCTTTAATTTGTTTATCGCTTTTATCTTAACCTTCCAGGGTTGGCAAATAAAAAAAAAAACGGGTTTTTTTTTTGGCTTTTTCAAGTGAAATTTGAAAAAACCCAGGTTTGGGTTTGTTGTTGTTTTTAAATTACTTTTTTTTCAAGAAATGAATGCTACTTATCATTATTTTATTCAGAAATGCATATTTATGTTTATAATTTCAACAAATATGTATCAAATTAAGATTATTTCTCTGATACTGACTCATAATTCATCTCTCCTACAGGTTATGGCTATCATGAGTACCCACAAATCTTGATCAGTGATCTGTTCTCACCTTAATATAATTGTTAAACTAATTAATATTATAAAAATAGAGATAGCTATTCTTTTTATGTTAGTTTAATGCTTGTAGTGTTTGTTTTTTTTTTTTTTTTAAATGAGATTTGATAAAACCCAGGTTTATTCAGCTTTTTCCAAATTTTTGGGGGGGTGGGCAACCCTGTAACCTTCCCACTTTTTGTATTTTATGGCCTTGTACATTTTTATGCACTATGCCGTTTAATAGTCTTGATAGATTTTAATGCTTCAAATAATAATAATAATAATTCCTTGCCTCGGTCCTCGCGATGTCCCCCCTTTCACTCTCCTACGTTTTTCCTACTATGAGTGAGGATGACACAGCCCTGCTCCATCTTCTTTAAATTGCTCCGGACATATAACAAACCTGGTCCCCTCCTCTTCGTGCCACACCTGTCACCACAGGAGCCAGGACTATTAAAATATAATAAATGCAAAAATTGGATACATACACACTACTCCAACTACCCCTACACATATCACTTCACCACAAGCTGGACCTGCACTGGATGCTCTCACACACCCCAAACACCCACAGACAATAAGCTTCCAGAACAACACCGATAACCTCCTGCAACTTAACACTCGCCCTATCTCCCACACACATGCTGAACTACAAGACTTCCTACACAAACACAACATCCATATAGCACTCATCCAAGAAACAAACGACACCACAAAAACAATCCGCCCTTTCCACCAATACACCACCCATAGACTTGGAAACCACAGACTCATAACATTAGTGCACAACCTCATTCCATTCACTGAAACCACCCCCATATAAAAATACATAAATACGATGGCCACTCAAAAATACAACCATTAGAACAGACTCTATACAACCTGATTAACATAAACATCCCACCCCCCACTCCCTCAAAAAACCTCGAAACTAGGCGCCTAAACCTAGATTCCCTTACACAACTTCCCAACCTCTTAATCTGCGGCGACTTTAACGCGCACAACCCAGCCTGCCTCAAAACCCAAACAGCAGAAAACAAGGCACCAACAGAGCAGAACAACTTCGCACACTCATCATACTCAACAGCACCTCTCTACCAACCAGACAACCGTCCCAACACACACAATAGCACATCCCCAAACATAACCCTCTGCTGACCTCACCAACACGCCAGAACCACATGCAACACTATTATATCTTTCCAAACCACGCACCGACAACCAAGCTGATTGGAAACCACATATACAAACTACAAAAAAGCATATTGGCAAAATTACCCAATACATAGAAGACAAACCTTGAAATCTTACCTTAAAAACTATCCCTCGCTAGACAAAACACTACTTACATTAACACGCAAGCAATAAATTCATCTTCCACAGCCACATAAAAATTTATAACCTCAATTTCACAAAGGAAATAGCAGACTGCATAAAGCAGGGCAACATCCTAAAACAAAACAGGTCCCCCTCATAGCAAGAAACAACACATCTAATTACTCAACACCCACACACCAACCTCCTCAAAACAAACTCAAGCCAACTCTGGGTAACCATAAAGAAGATCCACACATCATGTACCACCCCAGCCCCGAAATACGAATCATAAGTTACCGGAAAAAAAACTTGCAACACCTAGAGAACACTGCAACATTCTCACGAAATTCTACTCGAGCATAACTTCCTCCCAACACACAGAAAAAAAACTCAGACGAATCCACAAAAAAATCAAGACCACACATATATCCAAAGTCAAGCACCCCCCTTCACCACAGTAAATGTCCACAAACCATCAAATCGCTCAAAAACTCTAAAGCGCCACTGGTCCAGACAACATATCTAACATCCATCTCAAGCACTTAGTCAACACATAAATTTTCAGCCACTACTGGCTCACCAACACACAATCACCTCAATCTGGAAATTAGCCCGCATTATACCCATACTCATACTAAACAAACCCCCAACACAATCCAACTCTTAGCGACCAATCCCGCTACTGTGTACACTATCAAAAGCACACTAAAGAATCAGTCCAAACATACCTGTCTCAGACACAGCACAGTTTCAGGAAAAAACACTCGACCACAACCCCCCCCCTCACCAACCTCACACAACACCTAATCAATGGATTTAATCAGCCTTTACACTCCTCACGTACAATCTTTGCTGCAATAGACAAATAAATCCTTTGACACGGTACCAAAACACATCTTAGTGCACACAATTCTGAACACCAACCTTAGCAACAACGACAGAAAGAGGATAATTTACTTCATTTTTGGCAAGCAAGCCAAAGTCCCCACTGAACCCATAAATCATCACCCGACCTCTACAATGGCTTCCCACAAGGAGCCATTCTCTCACCCTACTATTCACATATGACATCCCACAACCATAAATCCCATTAATTAATACCTACACCTACGCAGACGACATCTCATTCACAGCACAATAGCAAGCAGGACACCAACAAAATGTATACACACTAGAACACTGGCTCACGCAAAACCGCATAACTGGCTCAGCCAACAAATCAACAATATAGCATTTCACACCCAACTACCACGAATCGAACAAACACCCCCAAATCAGACTAAACGGACAACACTAAACAAAAAAAAAAAACCCTTCTAGGACTTATACTAGACACCCATATAGCATTAGAAAAAAACACAACAAGCGTTACAAACAATGCCAAAAAGAAAATCAACGCCCTCAAAGCACTATTAAACTTTACATTTGGACAACAGAAAGAGCTTCTCACCACTCTATACAAACAATTCACCTGCACCACTAGCATGGCACCCAACCACAGCCAAATCTTACACAAACCTACCCCAAACCACCTACACGCCGCTGAAACCAAAATACTCACAATCACAATACAACAAGACATGATTGGAACCAAACACTTTAGGCAAAGCATTGACCCGTTCCCATCCCAACCACCATCTGACAGCAAAGCTCCCACCACCCAGACAGGAAAAAAAAGCCCCAACACACTATTTACAACACCTACAATAACTTTCCCCGCCACTAAACCCCAACTTAATCAAACATATCCACACTACCCTCTCCCAAAGATACATCAACACACTACCACCACCATCCTACACGAGCCCCATCCCCCTTAATAAACCAATCAGAGAAATCACTACATACAACACACAGAGTAATCCTATCCCAACTCAGGTCAGGCCACTCCACTAGCCACGCCCACTATACTATAACAATACAAAGCACAGAATAAACCTCGCCCCGACACCGACATTCACCAGATGAAACCAAAACCCAGATAACATTACACATACACTGCCCAAACCTCACAAGCTTGCATTACATACATTTCTTAGGGACCTGTGGACCCACTCAGGCAGCCTGGTAGCCTTCCAATGGCCCGCTCACCTCTCAGAAGAAAGGTAGGGGGTGGGGGTAAAAGTACTCAAGAGCTAAACTTTAATTTTATTGTCTTTCAAGATAGATTTTTTTTTTTTATTTGCGTTCCAAACTTTTGGATAACTAAACACAAAGACTTTGGGGGGTAAATTTATTTAATGCGCTTAACACCGTCTTTATTTAAATTACTATTATGAAATGTAATATGTGTTTAGTCTGGAAGCCCTTAGGAGGTGGACAGAGACAAAAGCTAATGAGTAGAAGTGAGAAGGTGTACACCACTTCGTACAAAAAGCACAAACAATTCCTCCGTTTGTTTTTAACTTAAGTAATGTGAAGGTTGGGTCTCTTCCTGCTAATTAGGAGCCAAAGTTGATGATTTAGTCGAGGTCTTAGCGTCAGTAGGTGGGGGAGCTGGAGGAGAGAGGTTTGGGAAATGTCTCTCCTCGTTTGGAGGAGCTTGAGGAGAGGGGTCTGGGAATTCCCTCTCCTCGTTTGGAGGGGAAGGGTTTGGGAAGTGCCTCTCCTCGTTTGGAGGAGGAGGGGGACTGGGGTCCGTCTCGAATTTGCCGTCGGGAATTTCTAGAGGGGGCCCCGTGGGTTCATCACTGTCGATATGATAGTACTCTTCAAATGCCCGTCGCACCTTCTTAGCTTGATCGAAGAGGGGTGTCTTGAGTACGAAGATCCGGTAAGTATCCGGACCGTCGTTTAAGGAGAACATTTTATGGACTGAGATTCCGTTCGCGGAAATTTGACCTGAAAATCACATAAGTTAATATGGTCTGTGGTAGGAGAGTAATACCACCATGATACCAAATGCGACCTGATGGAATAGGCAGAGATTCTGTTAACAATTTACATAATAATCCTGTGAAAACGTGTGACCGAGGAATTTTTTCTCGTTCTGCCCAAAGACCGGATCGTAAGAATAGAAGGGGCTTGCAAAAAGGCTCATCATCATGATGTTCAGTCCTACCTAGCATAACTTCATCCAGAAATATAGCTAGTCTATTCTTAAACCCTCGGGAGGACGCTTCTAATCATATGACTAGTGAGCCTATTCCATTCATCTACCATTCAATTTGTAAAACCTTCTACCAATCCCCTAAACCTAAACTTATCCAGCTCAACCTATAGCTCATGTTCTAGCTTAAAAATAAGAACATTACCTATATCTCCCCAATTATAACCTTTCTAAGGTATGTAGATTTAGCCCCCTAAGTCTTTCACCCTCCTCAACCCATGAATCATCTTATTCATCCTTCTTTGCAAAGAGTCGAGCAAACCAATATCCATCCGATAATATATGGCGAGAAAAATTGTACCACATTAATTAGGCCTAAATAATGCCAGGTAAAGTTTCAGAATGACATGACAAGGAACACCAAGCCCTGGCACAGGGTCGTTTCTATCTTTGGTATCTTCAATTATACCTCGAGGAAACTTATCATACACAAAGGTCATTCAGGAGAGTTGCGCATCATCTGACCCCAAAGTAGTATACTCTAAATATATACAAATTTGCTCATAGGTGTCTTAAACGCGCCCATCCCCATTAAGGAAATAAATGTGGGATCATAAGTTAAGATAAAATCGAACTCTGCGCCAAAGCCATTATAGTGGAATTGGGAGTCAGACTAGAGAACATAAATAATGGTACATCTTTAATAACCAGTCCGACTCGGGCAAATCTCCAATCGGATCCAACATCATTGAATTTTGGGGATGATAATGCATGAAATAGGACCACAAATTTGGGGAAACAGATTCGTACTAAAGAGTATATGCTATTTCTACGAACTTCGTGTTGTTTATTACACGAAGGGCGGTCAATAAGTTTTGCAATTTTGATATAAGGAAAAGTGTTTTATTTTTTTTCAATATAACTACCCTCGACTTCAATGCACTTGTCCCTGAGGCTTCGAATTCCTGACAACCAGAAATCTCGCGACTGCTGTTCAATCCACTCCTGGACGGCGCGAGCTGGACATTTTCATCGTCCCCAAAGCAGCGTCCACGCATTGCAGCCTTGAGCTGGCGGAATAAAAAGTAGTCGCTAGGGACCAGGTTTGGACTGTAGGGGGGATGGTTGAGCTCCTTGAATCTGCACTCGCGCGGGGCAGCTTGTGCAACTCTGGCCGTGTGGACTTTGACGACGTTGAAGTCGATCATGGGGCGTGAGGTTTCTAGGGACCCAAAGGACAGAGACTTTGGTCATGGCCAAATTGTCGTGGATGATGTTGATAACACTTCCATGTGATATTCCAAATTCTCGCTCATTTCTCCGACCTTCACCAGTCGATTTTTGAAGATCATCCTCTCCACACGGACCACATTGTCCTTGTTGGTCACGTCTGACGGGCGTCTTGGACGGGAGTCATCTTCAAGGAACTCATTCGTAACCTGAATTCCTGCACTTGATTTATCAAGTGTTCCTCCATATTTATCTCCCCCCATTTTTTGCCTTCAGGCAAAAATGCCTCACTTGATAAAACCAATTTCTATTTTTCAATTAAAAACCAGCAAAACCTAATGATGATGGAGGACCTTAAATAGGAGTATTGGAGTAAAAATCCCTGGAGGCTCAATTGCTCTTCCCGTTCCAAAGTAATAATACAACTACCGTGATGTCGGTAGCACGTCACCAATGAAAGTAAATGTTGCACGTGAAGACGCTCGGTGGGAGCCCGCTTTGTTATAATAATTCCATGAAGGCGTTAAATGACGCCTAAGAACGCTATATTTCGCCCCCTTTTTTCCAAGTTAGTTTTCATATTCTATGTCCGTGGCCAATGCCAAGTACCTAGTGTCACAATGACCCCTATAAGCCCAAGTCTTCGTTTGAGGTATATATTATAGTTTTTTAAGCCTTCATCTTTTTATCGTCATTTTTACTCTTGTTCTGCATCTCTCTATTATTTTCACGCGCACATAAGCCCAACCAAGGACGGAAAAAGGCATTAACACACTTAAGAAAAATACGACTCACCATTAGTATCCTCCTTAATCACGATGGGCTTTCCGGACAATGTTCCCGTGTTGATTCCCGCCGGGATGTCGTCTGGATGAATGGACTCGAGAATGAGGTGGTCAAGAATGAACTCCCGGCGGAGGGGCTCGTATTTCTGGTCCGGCAGGAAGAGTGGGTGGAAAGCGTCCTGAGGGACCAAGTGTGCCATGGCAAAGTCCCCAGGTATCAACAAAGTTTTGGGCACTGCGGAAGGAATGGGGGTTATTTTTACTGTTCGTATTACAATCAATGGGTTGGTGGGGATGGTCGAAAATGGTGCCCACACCTTATACGTTTCATGGGCAACTTATCCATGCAAAGGTAAAAAGTTTCGATTTATTTGGAGAACATTTTCTATAAATGAGCCTATAAGACAAAAGTGGATATAAATCCTTAAAATAAAATAAATCTATAAATTGAGGTTTCTTTTGCGAAAAAAAAATAGTTTAGCGACGTACACCCAAAATGTTTCTAAGCTGATGGCAAACCATGACTAACAAAAACCAGTGTTAACTTCAATATTTAAAAATTGTCATTCCAAACGGTTCTCGAATATTTATGGAATTCCAGTTAACACTTTTAGTCTCACTTATTCCAGGAAAAAAAATACTAGTTCTGTCGCGCACAGTTTGCATGCATTATTTCTCTTTCTCTTCAGCATCATTTAGGTGGAATTAAGTTTCCTTTTTAAATCCTTATAGTATTTTTCCACATTAACATTTAATTTGGTGCAACAACGCTAACCTACCATCATTACATCCTTTCATAAATAAAAAGACTAGAGTTGAACAACACATTCCAAGTGAGTTTTTACCACATGTTCGGTGTGAGGAAGAGCGAAACGCTGGTCTGGTCTCCCAGTCCTCACGAACTGTTAGCGCCCTCATTGGCGCGTTTATTCCCCGTAATTCATACATGTACAGGAACCCAGCAAAAGATAATCTCGATATTTGCCCGGCTCGCAAATACCGTGTCGTTAAGGATATCGCGAACCAGGGGATGGGGAGATTCTAATGCCCAGAGAGCACTCAGGGCGCTTTGTGAGTCGCTATAAACCATAATCTGGTCTCTGAACCGGGCAAGTCGCGTTCTGTCCTGTGCCTTCAACCAGATGAATGTTAAATAAGATTGAGTCTAGGAACAACCTACCTGGACCGAGTAGCGCCACAGACTGATATATGACTTACCACACGGCCATGTTATCAACTCGGTGTTACATCATACAACCCTAAATGACGTTATATATTTAACTAACAACTTTCTAGAAACGACCCATTTAACTACAGACATCTAAAAGACAGACAGACTTATATTTTTAGGCATTTCACGTCACCTGCGAAATCAAGTTTAGATTCAGGGTATGTGAGGGATTATTTTTTCTCATGACTGAGGATGCGGACAAGCCATCCGCATCCAGTTACCAAATGGCGCAATTTTTCCGCACTAGCAGACGAATTCCGCAGAAACGGCATCACTGTCGCCATGCGGTATCATAGGCCTTCTCTATATTTAAAAACACCGTGGCGTAGTGCTGCCTAGAAAGGAAGGCCTCTCAAACGGTATTGTCCAATCGGAGCAGAGCATCTGACGTGGAGTGGAACTTGCGGAAGCCGCACTCTGCCGAAGACAGATGGAATCCGCTGTCGAGAAAAAGGTTAATCTAACATTTACCGATTTCTCCATCAACTTGCATACGCAGGAGGTTAGAGAGATTGGGCGGAAACCGGTCGGAGTAGAGTGATCTCTCCCCGGTTTGCGAAAGGCGAGCACAGTAGCGATTCACCAGAAGTCCGGGAGGAGACCCTCCACCCAGATCATATTAAACAAATCTAATAGAAAGGCCATGTTTCGCTCACCCAGATGTCGTAGCATGGCGTACGGGACATCGCCTGGACCAGGGGCGGTGTCCACGCACGAAGCAAGAGCGGAACGCAACTCACTCAAAATAAACCTGCCGTTGAAGGGTTCTCGGCCTCTGGAAGTAAAGTCCAGTCGGCGGCTTTCAGCGCCATCACAACGCGCATTGAATGCTGGCGGAGCCTCATCCCGGCTAGAGAATGCGGAGAAATTGGCAGCGAAGGAATCCGCCACCCTCGCGGGTTCCGAGATTGAGGTCCCGTTTTCCTGGAGAACGGGAAGAAAGTCCTGCGAAACCTTGCCCCGAGTCCTTTTGACTCGCTTATACACCTCAGCTAGAGGGATGGATTAAATCGTAATATACCGGAACCTAGGCGTAGCTCAACGAAATTCAACGACCGTGAAATCGTTGAGGGGCGCTTATAACGCATGTAGGCATAACGCTTCTGTTTGAGACCTTGTAGGAATAGTAGTTAGGCCCGCAGCGATGAGGCTGCCGTATAAGAACTCAACGGCCTCATCTAACGACCTAAACTACTCGACTGAGATAGAGAAATCTGTCATTTCTTGAAATTCGTACCACCGCACTAGCACCACCGGAGCAGGCTCTCATGCGGCAGCGGCCCAGAAAAGGATATTTGAATAAGAAAGTAATCACTACCATGGAGGTCATCGACCACCCCCACACGAAATTAGGCTGTGCATCAGGAGAGCACAAAGTTCGATCGACGCAGGAAAATTAATCAGTTCTCGGGCAGTGATGCGTAAACTCATCCACATTCAAGACACCTATCTCCATCTTTTAGATCAGATCGGCATGGCCTTGACCCCGGGGATTAATCGAGTAGTCTCACCAGAGGGGGTGTCTACCGTTCAGATCTCCGAGCAAAAGGAAGTGACTCGGCAACCGTGCCGCGACAAACGAAAGTCACCCGCGTCGAAGTTGGCTGACGGTTGAATGTACGCGAAAATAACTATAACTCCTATTCGGGTGAAGCTGCACATTTACTGCCTGATAGAAGGTATCTAAAGCAAAGATAAGAACGCAGACATCATGCCAGGTGTAAAGCGCGCATCGTCCTACCTGGCCCCCATCCCGTGGTGGTGAGGTCGCAAAACGCTTATACCCCGGCAGGGTAGGCATGGGGTACGCGCCCAGAATGGTCTACTGCAAAAAGATAGCTAACGGGAAGAGATGAGCCTCCGAAGCTCCTCCCAGTTGGCCCGGATTCCGCGACAATTCAATGGAATAAATATGTCCTCCAGGCCTTTCTCGGAGGGGATTCGGAGGCCCGCTTCGAAGAGAAAACCCTCATGGGCGTTGTCGCCATCGAGGATTTATCGGGGGAGGATTAGCTCGCCATGCGAGTCTTTTCCTCCCTCTGCCTCGAAACTTTAGACGAAACCTTCAGAGGCGGGGGTTCCTCTTTTGAAGGATCCACCAACTGCGAGCCACTCAGGCTACCACTGGGTTTGGGTGAAGGAGATGAAGCTCCTTTAGTGCTGACCTCCTTTGAGGAGGGGGGGAAGCGTGAGGGACCCCTGAAAATAGCCTTAGGACGATCTTCAGTGATGTTGCCTCCTATGAATCTAACGGTGTGGTGGAGGAGCGTGGCCGTTTCGCCTTACGCGAAATGGTTATGCTGGAGGAAGGGAGGGGAGCCCTTGTTTTCGCCAGTGCTCGGTGTGAACGTTTTGTGCCGTCAACTTTACCAGGGGAGCACCTGGGGCGGGTAGTACCTGCCGAAGGGTTTCGAACAGGCGCGGAAACGACTGTACTCATAGGCCTGGAGGGGCCAGGAGCAGAGGGTGTCTTTCTTATCATTGAGACATAGGACGTCCAAGCAGCGTCGGGCACGCCAGGACCAAGTCCTTAGCCTCGCGAAATGAACAAGATCCTGGGCTTGAACGCTATAATTTCCTTCTCCAGGAGATACGCACCACATTGCTTCGAAGAAGCGGGATGAGGCTTTCCGCAATTGACACACTTGGCCACATACGATTTGGACTTATCGTGTACGCCTTTAGAGCAACTTACACAGACTTTGGGTAGCCCTGATTTTGCACGTCTACATGCACGATTCGTATGGCAGAATGGGTGGCAGTAGTAGCACCTCCGCGGTAGTGGCACGAATGCTTCCACCCGGTAGCGATACCAACCGGCACGCACCGACTCATGGAGCTTGTCACAGTCGAATGTGACGAAGAGTGTAGGGGTGGGTCTCGAGGCCCTTCCCTGTTTTCTCATCACACGTTCGACCTTGACTGCTCCATGGTCGGACAGCTCTATGGGGATGCCATCTATGGAGTAGACCACGAGTTCTCTCGCATAAACTACTACTTTCACGAAATTTATGGTAGAGTGTGGCATCACACTCACAGGAGTGCCATCAAATGTCTCAAGGGCACTAATCATGGCCACCTCGGAGGGATTTGATGCATTCGCTAGAAGGCTACCGTCCGAGAAACAGGTCACTTTCGTCTCTCTACTAATCACGTTAGCTAAAGCTCTCCTCTAATGGATTATGTTAACATCAGTGTAGCGAATAACGAGGAAGCGTTTAGAGCCAGCGGGCTCGAAAACGCCAGGTAGCCTCTGAATGAGGGGCCTCGACGTAATCGAGACTCCACTCTTCACACTTTTGTTTTTTCTCAGGGACCTCCCAACCAGGGGAGCACCGCAGCCGGACGTGCCGAGCTCTGTTTGGTCGCATACCGAAACGGCAGCGGCCCCGTCCGTCCCTGTATCTCCAGCGGAGGAAGAGGAGCCCAGATTCTTTTTCGTCTTTTTCCTGTTCTTTTTTTCTTAGGAGAGGAGGGCGAGAAATGAACCCGCTTTTCTCTCCTCCGCCGGTAGGAGACCCTAGGCCTTATTGGCCTGCCTCAACAAGATCGTTCTCTGAAATGGAGAAGGTTTTGCCTAGCACAAGAGTACCAGCCGTTGGAGGAGATCCCTCCTCTCCTTGTGAGGCCTCGGTGACCCGAGCCGTCTGAGGATGAGCTTGCATAAGGGTGGACACGGTTTTTTTGCTTGGTACCGAGCACCCCCCTTGGTACCCCCCATGGAAGATCCTACCATCTGAGGCTGGGTCACTTCATGGATCATGTCCATCTCAGGGGGCATCCATGTGTTCTTCCTCCCTTAAGACTTCGCAGGTCCCTTTCGAAATGCCTTTAATTCTGTCCTGAGCTGGCATCTGTCGGGGAAGATAAGGGCATGTATAGTCATCCCCTGTAAACCTGATATGCGTGCGAGTAAGACTTTGGAAACCACGCTTTGACATGCCCTGTCGCACCCCCCCCCCCCCTCTCCCTCAGTTGATTGGCCCTATCGAGCGGTGGGAGCGGTTAATTATAGGTTTTCTAACTGCTTTCTTGGCACTCACTTTAGAAGGCAAAGGGAGGACTGCCGCTGGATTTTTTTTTCTTTGTGGTAGCCCATCTGGCGACTGCCTACTTGGGCATAAGTGGCCGTACACAACACAGCCTACTACTAGGCTATAGTAAAACTAAATAACAAAACAAATAACAATATGTAAATAACAAATAACAACGATAAAAATGAAAATATGCTAAAAATTAACAACGATGAGAAAAGGCAAGAAAGAAGCGTGCTCTGGCTTTGGGGATAGCCCCCATCCCCCCCGCGCCGGTGCAGGAACATGCGACTTACAAAAGAAACACAGAAAAAAAGGTCAAATAAAGTGGATGAGGCTTTCACAAGGGGGGGGGAAGGGCTCTATTTTGGGGGTGGAGCTAACTGAGGGCGGCCCCGACGCTGGTATAAGGGAAGAGGAAAGAGAGGTTTGTTTTTTATTTTCATCATCGGGCTTGGTGACCCTATAATTATCACGGGAAGTAAATGCTCATCACCCCCACACAGTAGCCCGCTCTGTGAGGGGTGAACACGGGACCGGCAAAACCAGCTGCCATCATTTGAGACCACTCCTTCCGCTTAGTGACCTCTCAGCCCATCGGCATGGCGGCTCCACCTTAGGCACGGCGTAAAAATGGATAGAGAATGAAGGGAGAAAGAGAGGGGATGTGAAGTGTGGCTGGGGATGAAGCAGGTTGTTAAAAACCCACCATCCCAGCTCGGAGGATAGGGATGAGGGAATCTTGTCCCCTCCCCCTTCAGCCCCAATACGGGATAGTTGAGTGAGATGAAGCTGAACAATGTTAACCCTGTGAAATTAGAGGCCGAACAGAGAAAGTTGTGGGAGAGGCTCTTGGGAAAGTGTGGAGGCAGGGCAAGGAGACAGGGTTTAAGAAAGAAGGAGAAGAGGCTAAGTTGGGGCCGGACAGGACGCTTAGTCCCGTCAGCACGGCGGCCAGGAAGGTAAATCGCCGCACCCCTTACGGGGAAAATGAAGGAAAGTAATAAATATGCATAAAGTTGTACAGATAACTTGAAATCTGGCTAATATGTTAGTTTTCTTTTCTTTTGTTATTCTTCTTTAGTCTTTGGGGTTATATAACTTCTTCTTGCTCACTTTTGTTCTCGTTTTAGTTTTTCTGTTCTTTTTGCCTAATTCTTAGTGGTACGTAGTCCATTCCATTGCTTATTAAAGATTTGTATTCGAATTATGGGGGTTCGATTACTGGAGATTTTAAGGAGTCCTGTAGATTATAGTTATAATTGTGTCAAAGTCGCAGTTAGATGACTATTTCCACTTTAAATCGTCACCCTCGATTCCGTCTAGGAGCTTATTATCCCACTCTTTTGAGATTTTTTTTTGTCTTGAGGTGTAAATCTTTAAGTCGGTTCCTTCTACTCTCGATTCTGGTAGTTCCCTTGCTTGGTATCTTGTCAACTTTTGTTCTTTTCGTTTTGATTGGGGTCCATCCTTGTGATGTTCACAGTGTTCTTTCGTGCATTTTACGGGTCAGCTTAAATACTTTCTTTTGCTTCCTCGTCTATTACCATGTGTCTCTTGTGCCGTGTCACTTTACTCATCTTTTTCGAGGTATTCTTCCGTTCCCTTGGTTATTTCCTCGGTCTCTTTTATTGCAAATGGTTCTTCCTCTGCTTCATGACTTGCCAGGTTCTTTGCGATGATCTCCTTGGGTGGAGGTTTCTCCGGGAACCAGAGATCTCCGCTTGTATCGTTATTCATTAGCAATAAGATGAACTCCCTGGCAAAAGGCCGATGATTTGATGAGTTCGCCGTGTGTGTCTACATTAGATAGTGAACATTTCCATTGCATCGATACTCTTTATTAGTTGAGCTTGTGGTTCCGCTACTGGTTCCAGTTTTTTTTTTGCTATTGCTCGCGCGCAAGTTAGTGATTTTATCTTCTTTTTTTTACTTTTCTAGAGTCTTCTTTCTTCTGCTTCCTTCTTTCTATCCTTGCCGCGCAGCACGACGTTTGAGCCTAGTGAGGACCTTGGAAGTATGTGCATTTTTTTAGGTCAGTTCGGGAATCGTAGCTGATGTAACCAGTTTCGCCGCACTCAGAGCATATTGGTTGTCTATTTGGAAAGTCTTTCAGTCTCTAGTGTTGTTTTTTAATTGAAAACACTTCATTTATATCAGTACCGGGATAAACTCTCCTGTTCTATTTGAGTGGTGGTTAGGTGGTTATCCTTGCATTGAAGGCTATAATGAGCTTTTTAGCCATTTCTGACGACTTAAATATTACTTTAATGGTGTTTAACCGTGGTCACAGTTTAACTACTGTTTTCATTCTGGCCCATTTTTGGTTGTGCTGAATTTCTTTTACGATTTCTTCTTTCGTGTGTTCTCCAATTATTGGATCCACCTGCCGACAAATGACAGCTCGGTGGGCGAAGACCTCTGGAGGGATGACCCGCTCCAGAATGATTTCATCGAAGAACTTCATTGTTTCCGGACTAGCCATACTTCCCCTTTTTTCGTCTCGCTGGCACATCGCTACATATCCCTTATGCGAGTCAGAGCCTCACCGGGGTTGCGCTTAGGGATTAATTTGTAATGTCGGCAACCTCTTCACGTGTCTGCCTGTGTACCTCTTAGAGTCTCAGTGAAAGCCTCTTCCAGCGTTCCACCTTGAGAGATAAAAGTGACTAAACCATAGCTCTTAAAATTAAGGGGAAGAATAGTTTAGTTACACAAGGGCGAACCCGTCTGTTTCTGTTTTTTTTCTTCCTAGAATCTTTTTTATTAATGAGAATAAAGACGGAAGCTTTGGGGGGGTTTCGAGATCTGTGCTGGGAATTCAAATGTAATGAGTCCGATGTTGATGAATTCCAGATGCTCAATGAAGATTTTTCCCCAACTAATCTCCTCTTCAAGGTACTCCGATTATGTACCAACCACACATTTTGTCCCCGAGCCCAATCAACTCTACTCGCTTCGGCCCACTTCAAAGGGGGAACTCCTTCCCTGACAGGTCAAAGCCACGCGAGTCTTACTCTCCGGTCGGAAGGGAGGGTATCAAGAACCGTCTCAAGAAGTATTTAAAAAAAAAGATTACCTAAAAAGAGATAATCGAAAATGAACCTTCTCTCCCTCGTAACACTTTAACCCCCAAGAGCAAAGTCACAGAAAGCGCAAAGTTCACGAAACCTAAAAAGTTCAATGTAGGGGAAACGGGGAGAAATCTAGACAGGAGATTGTATAAACACAAAAGAGATATTAGAGTGGGCAGCCAAAGCAGTGGAATATTTTGCCATGTTAGAGACAAGAATCACACGATCGATTTCAATGTAAGTAAAATGGTATTTAAATCGGCTAACTATGTCAAGAGAAGAATCGTAGAATCGAGCTTGATATCGTCAGTTCCTAATTTAAATCTACCTGAGGGTCAATTTTCTTTTAATCCTGTAATAAGAAAGCATATAAACAAAATAGTTAAATGTCAGCCCTTCAATATGTTTAGGCCTAACCCCCATCCCCCCAGATTAGCCACAAGTAGGGGATTGGAGGAAAAAAGAGGGGATCTTGTGTTATGCTTATATGCACTTCTCTTAAATTTTCTACCCAGTGTCAGTTGAAAAAGGGTGTGAGATACAACGAAACTGTTCTGAATTAAATTGTCTTCGGAGAATGTGGTTTAATTCCTCAACTTTTCTTGCGATATTGCATTAATTTTCATCATATATATATATATATATATATATATATATATATATATATATATATATATATATATTGATAATTGAACAACAGCATTCAAATCAATGTAGTTAGGTAAGGTTGATAGTAATAATTCCATAATTCGCTAGGAAAGTCTCCTGGAGTTCGTAGACCCTCTTCAAGATCGCTATCCATATGCCACTGAGCATTCATTCATTTCTCTAAAGAGAGAAACTTCAAGAAGTCTTTTTGTAAGAGATAGCGTTTACTTTACCCGAAATCGAGAACGCGAACGTTTTCTCTCCTCCAGAGGGTTGAGGAACTCCAAGACACCTTTCTAAATAGTTTAGATATGTGAAGAACCGCGGGAACATTCGCATTCCCGTGTTTTAACCTTTGCATATATATATATATATATATATATATATATATATATATATATATATATATATATATATATATATATATATATATATATCAACCAAGTACTTTTATAAATCAAGCCTGTTCACTCACAAGAATGATTGTCATTCTCTGCAAACAGACCTGCCTTTTATAGTCAAAAAGGAGCAAGGCCAGGAGCAAGGCCAAGAGAAGTACTCAGTTCCTGCTCCGTAACACCCAAAATAGCTTTCCCCCCACCTTTTTCGATCTACTTTATGTACCTTCCATACAATATTCACTATCCCAAACCAGGCGAAATCTACTAAAAACTGGTTGAGATATCCTGGTTCGTTTTTTCGCACATCTTTTCTTTAATCTCGACAGATTCCACCTGTTTATCTCAAATTTCACATCGTCATAGGAAACGCTTTAGATTAGTTATACAATCAATAATATAATCCTCTGTTCGGAGGATCAATTATACTAAGAAACAAAACAATTAAACTTTACCCATTAATGCCCTGGTTTGAGCCAGCCGGTTCTCCATTTTAATAGAAAATTCCCAAATGGAGATAAACATCCTAAATCCTTCACTCGAGCCCTTTATGGCAGGAGCCAAATCGGGCGTGAAGGCGATTCTAGCAGTCTCGCATCCGACAGACCGGATAAACCAAATAAAAGAGAGACTAACTAGTTTTAACACTACCATCTTAGAGGAGCAAAGAATTAAGGTACACAAATCGAAACTAAACTTCCTATTCTCGGAACAGAAGACTATTTCGTTGAAATCAGGAAAGTCACTGATGGAAAGCTCGAACGCATTGCTTTTATAGTGGCAGGTCACGGGGAAAACGCACAAACTTACCAAACACTTCCTTTTTTGACTTGTTCATATGCTAACGGAAGGCGGAAAAACATAAGTGTGTGAATTTTCATGGTCATTTGCTATTCGCAAACAGATCAAAGATATTTACTTGTTTTGTTACGAGGAACAAAGTGATTGTTCCTTACTCCCCTCCCCCAAGCAGGTTTTCGAAAGATGAGCACAACTAAAGAGAGATGCGGACAACTAAGTCCATTGCTCCCTCGCCCCTCCGTAATGGTCTCTTCATTTGGCTACTTAAGTTATGCACCTTTCACGCATTTTCACTTCCTCTAATTTCACCACATTTTAACCAATGTCTTCAAAAATAGCTTTCTGGTGTGATGAGTCGAATGATTTCGTTTTTTTAATAAAATAAAAGGTATTACTTTTATAATTTTTCGCAACCATTTTTAGAAAGTTATACTTTAAATAAGGGGAAATTTGTGAGCATATTTTTTGTTGTTGTCATCTCATTCGTCCATTTCAAATTACTGACTTGTGGATTATTTTCTACATTCATTTTTACGATCAAATCCACTATTTTTTATGAGTTTTCACATGGATTAAAAGGTAGACAGCAATTTTACCTTTTGACATCAGTAACATAATACAATAATCCTCCTCTGATTGAGGCTACCGAGACATTCCATACATCTTCATATGGTAGCTAAAGGGTCCTAGAAGTCTAATTTTAATTATAGGGTCGCCACAAGTAAATACTTCAAACCTATTTTGCAGTTTTGTTGTTTTTGCTTATTTTGAACAATTTGATGTGTTAAGGAGGTTAGGTTGTTTAGGCTTCTTAGTTTTATATGCAGATTATAAGTTATTTGCATTTTATAATTACGCAGAAAGTTGATAAAAATAATCTTTAAACTGAAAACAAACTTGGCTGGCGACGCTATTTTCAAATTCAATAAAATGGTCTAAATTACCTAAACTCGTTCGTTTGTAGATTGCGGCCATGGGAGCTTGTTTATAAGTTTAATATTAGTTTGATTGTTTGGGAGCAATTATAAAGCTGTAAATAACGTATCTCTTCCGCAAGCAAATTCTTCTGTGGATGTACCAAAGGCATGTGCTTCACATTGTATCGGCCAACTATGGGTTCTCTTTCGGTCCACCTTTTGACAATATAATGGTTCTTGTCGTCACGGCTGTTCCATAGGCATAAGGTGCACATATTCTTTGTATATCCTAGCTGCAGTCCAAGAAGTAAAGAAATTAAATGCAAACGTCAAGAAAGGAGTGTTTTTTTACCAGACAAATACCATGGATATTTAATACCCATGAACAAAAATAGCTCAGAGAGAAGCCTAAAGTAAATACCACATTTTTTTTTTTTAAATTAGGAAGGATTTTTATTCTTTAAAAAAGTGGAAGAGGAAAATGTTACACAAAAATATCCGCCATAAAGTTTGAGAAAGATTGGCGGTGAGAGTAATGTTAGAAACAAATGTAGAGAAGGTACATAACCAGGGTGGCTCAAAGATGACACTACCAGGGGCACAGGGAACTAGGGAGGCATGGAACTTTCCTAAACACGGATCCACCTCAAAAGAAGGCAGGTCGCCTTGCAAGAGAAATTAGGCTGGATATGTACAGGTCTTTGGAGAGAGATGAAACCAGAGCGAGAAAGAGCGAATAGAATGAACCTGGTTAGTCATTAAAGGAAGGAGGGGCTAAAACTACTTACCCTATACACGTTAAGAAATGCTAAATGATACCTTTATGAACTTTTCTATTAGGAAGGCCAAGGATAAAACAAGATCTAAAAGATACACCTTAAAATACCCCATTTCGGGAAATCAGTAGCATATTATGTAAAATTAAAAGATGAAATATGAAAGGATTGCAAAACGAGGAAAAATAGAAATAGTGAAAAAGGAAAGGTTTGAAAAACTAAGTAAAATGTAAATAATGAAAAAAGAAAGGAATAAAAAATTAGGAAGATAGAAATAATGGAAAAATGAAAGGATTAAAAAACGAAGGAAAATGAAAATAATGAAAAAAGACATGGAAAATCGAGGAGGAAAAGAAAATAATGAGAAAATGAAAGGATTGAAAAACGAGGGGGAAATGGCTGAGTAAAACCTCTGTACTCATCTGCTTTAGCTCATCAAAGCACTTAAACAACTTGTATTTGTTGCGTTGTTAAACCCGTCATATGAGAATCTGGAATGAATTTGTGCCCTGGAGATGTGAAAGTTAGATTTTATCTTTCGCTCGTGCTTACATCAAGGTTGAGAAGAGGATTGGAAGCACCTTCCATTATTTATACTGAAGATATGCCGGTAGGCCTCCGGACAATTCGTTACCAGCACAATTCGCTCCCTGTTTGCTCATTAGAGGAATAACACTTCAAAATAATAACTTAAAACACACAAATATTTATTTATTTGGGTACATATATTTATTATGTAGATTATATTATATTTATTAAGCTTCATTTTTGTTAAAACATGTAGATTAGATTATTTATCAAGCTTCAAATTTGTTAAAACATGTAGATTAGATTATTTATTGCGATTCAAATTTCTTAAAACATGTAGATTAGATCAAAACTTTAAATTGTGTACAGCCTAAAAAAATTGCGCTTTTGGGAGGAATCATAGCGTCGCAACAGAGTAATTATACGTTTGTTTGAGTCTCTATACTTTTGTTGTAGAATTTGTTCTCCTTGAAGGAAGTTCTGTACTTTGCAGTTTGAAAGTTCCTCTTCACGTTTTAGGATTTTAATCAAATTCCAGATATTAGGATGATATGCCGTTAGAGCGTGATTTAAAATTCCATGGTAGGTTTCCAGACTATTAATTGTGCGTGGCATTTCTATCAGACATCGTTCATAAATATTCCAAGATGCGATGGGGAATGTTAGTTCAAGTCGTCGCCGCCTTCTTTGATCCCTCCCTCTGACTGGGTCTATATAATTATTTTCAAAATACGAGTATGACACCAATGATTGTGGAATATCGTCATCATCGATTAATTCTTTAAATCCGTCAATTACGTCGTCACCTTGTAAAAAAGCTAATCCGACAAAACAGCGGAAAGTATCAACTTAATGATATTTACACTTGAGTCCTTCTTGTACTATGTGTCTATACACATTTTGACCTAAATGAAAAAGGCAACTTGTTAAATCGGCATTAGGGAATGTATCCAAAAAAACTGTTGCGAGATACTTTTTCAAAATCCATGATAATGCTTTCAGGGCCTTGACTTTGCACTAAATCATTTACTTTTGCTAAAAATATATCATAGGTTCTTTGGCTTTTGTCGGAAAGCAGGGAAAATAATCTCGGCGCGTTAAAATTGTCAACCTAGATGTGAATAATGTAAAGTTGATAAGACACTGCAGGACAAGACTTGAAGGTAACATCTACTCCCTATGTTTTATTTTGCTTCATATGTTCCGAGCCTTCATCATTTGCAAAAATGATGAATCTTTTTGGATCGTCAATACCACTATCATATTGCATAAATTTAATGCCATTATCAAAGTTAGAAAATTCAAGGGGAATTGAAAAATCGATATTTAATCCTGGAGAAGCGGGGAAAATTTGCTTGCGGATGTCTCCACGTCGAATATTACGATTAAGATGCGGCATTTTCGGCACTTCAGAAAGCGCACAAGCATTTATCTGGCCAATTTCATTACCAATGATTAAACGGGGAGGACTATGACTTGTGTAGAGGTAATGTAGAGGTATAACATAGGAGAACGGGCACAATAGTAAATTTTAGGAGACAGATTCCTGACCCCAGCTCAAAACGCAGGCCCTTCGAGGGTGTACTTATAAACAATCAATTCAAAAGTGCAAACTGCCGATCTCGTATTACCCTCTCTCAGAGCTACAATACGCCAAGCCCAGGAGACCACCCTGGGGTCTCACCTTGCGAGTCCCCCCTCCACCTCCCCATTACCCCGCGGGAGTAATTTGGGTATATAACAGGTTGACACGAGGAAAGGCGGCTTTTTGTTCGTTCCAATAGAAGAGACAAGAAAGTCCCCGGAGGAGAAGATTTTTCAAGTTCAAGAAGAAAACAAAAAAATCACCGGTAGAAAGTTTTTTCGCAAGTTAAGGAGAACTTGCAGTCCTTGTACAATACCTGATTGTACCAAGGAAGCTCGGCGCCGTTCGAGCCCCAAGATTATTGAGTATCAAGCTACCCAGTTTGAGGACTCCAAATCTTACTCTATCTGAGTTGGACCAATCCCAACTAAATAGAAAACAAGAGAAGAAAACTATTTCTTCTCGGCCGGAAGAAAACGAGGTCAAGGTCACCACGACCGCCTAGAAAGAGAAGGATTAAAGCTGTCGCTTGAAGCCGCCTCCCTCAACTCAGATTCCTAGTGGCGTCACCCGTCAAATCGGCAGGCTGGTCTACGAACGCCATATATTGAGCAACCAACCAATTACTCGAGCTAAGCCTCTCAGGAACAAAATCTCCGAAGATATTCTAACTGGTCTCGGGTATTTAATCTCCATTACCTTAGGTAAGTAAATAATAATCCTATTGTTTATGTCTCCGTGCATAATAATTAGTTTATTGGATGTCTGGCTAAGGACAAAGATATTAACTTAAAATTGTTCCCCGCCAACAGACTTCCTTAATTGCCTTGGGTCGCGATAAGGTTCCATAGCACGAAGTCGCGATGCCCACTTAATGGCCTTTCCATTGTTCTAATTTTCGCAGTATATAGGGCAGATGAATTTACACCAGTCAACGGCGAACTGGGAAAGTCAGGGAGGGGGGGGGGGTCTATTCTCTCTCTCATTCTTTCACATATATCTTATTTGTGTTTTATTTCAATTTATTTACATTTTAATTAATACTAGTACCGAATTGTGATCGTACCGAATTGTCCTAACGCCATGCCCTACGTGTTGAACAAGTTAGAAGTTAAAAGTATATAGTTAGAGTAGAGTGGATAGTAGGTGCTAAGGTAAAGTGGTGAAAGGGAATGAGTATGAGATATTGCTGTTTGCTGGGTGACCAGCCATCTGTTGTTCGTTCTTTGTCCTAACGCCATGCCGGTATTACTTATTTTTTAAAGAATCTTACAACCATTGCAGAAACATTTATTTCTGGTTCCAATATTCCCTGATAGTGCAGAATTTGTAACTCATTCCGGAAGTTTGATAATTATGGGGGGGGAAAGGGTAGGTTTTATTGAGCCAGCTTATTGATGCAAGTGATAAACAGGTATTTTCGGTTCCTTTAGTAAAGTGAGTCGACAAGATTTCCTTTTATTGACCCTTGAACTTTTTTATTTTTCAAATTAATCCCTCTTCTTCTGTTTTTCTCAGAGTTCTAGATTTTTTTTTCCAATAAACAAATAAAGATAGTCAAGTGGAAAGGTTTTGATTTTGACCTGATCTTAAGTTCGATACCACTACACTTGAAAATACTGAATTATCAACAGCATTTTAAACCTCATTTCTTTCCCATTAAAATATTAGCGTAAAACCAAATGTTAATTCAAAGTAAATAGAAATTTATTATCGAAGTCATTTTGAATAAACTACACTCAATGGGATTTTGGGGGAAATTTCAATTATGATTACCACTTTTTCACATAGAGGTGGTGTTAGCATGCAATAACATAAAATAATATCATCCCTTTAGAGTTTAGACCTTATTAAATACAAAGATATACTGTATATTATATTTTGCGCTGCTGAGCCTTCATAACGATGGGGCTCTACGGTGCAAAACACCACAAACAAGGCTACTCTCAAGCCCCTTCGACACCTACCTACCATAAGCAATATTATCAACTCGTCCCTCTGAGATTCTCCGTTCTGTTAACTACTTTCACCTAATAAATCCATTTTTTATGCAGCCTTCTCTTTGCAAGCTAATGCACCAAATATCTTTTCTTCTCTTCACAACGCTGTTTTTATCTATTCTTCTTACATTCCCGTCCATTCTATCATTACTATTAGCACAGGTTTGCCTCTCTTCGTTTCACACCTTTCTCGCGTCCCCCAAATAACTTCTTGTTGATATCTGGATTCTCTTTCACCCTCCTCCCGGTCGTTTTAGTTTTTATTCTCTTACTTTGATAAGTCACTCGCTTCACTGTTCCTTTCGTCTCCATGTATGAACATCTGCCCTATCAAAGTCTTCTAGTACACCACACGCTTCTCCACTTCACGTTTTACATCATATTTTCACCATTAAGCAATGCACTCTCTTTCCAGTTTTAGGACACCCACATAGTTTTTTTTTTGTACTACCCCCTATAACTTCAAACTTGTTCCATATTAGATTTATTACACTATTCAGAATTCCTCTCTCCTGCTCTCAAAGTGTTATCATCCGCGCACACCGACCAATTTAAATATTGCTCAACGTACTCTTAACACTATCCCCTCCTCCCTCCTATTCATGCATTTCTCAAGTTAGCAGCTTATTCTTTTTTATCGAAAACAATATTATTATCAAAAAGGTTTCTACCACTATAAGTGAATTGGATCAAAGCCTATCATGAAATCTTTCCCCTAGTGTGCATCAGTTATTTTACCTCTATTGTGAAATTACCTTGGCCTAATCACTTTTTACGAATGCTGGTATATAGAGATCGCTAATTTCGCAAGTTGTTACCCGCAACCTGTCATATTTTATAGCTGTGAAAGCAGTTAAATAAATTTATAATGCAATTAAAAGTTTAAAACTCACATGAAACTACTTTTAAAAGCGATTTGGGTTTATTTATTTCCGTATATATATTTTTCGACATTTATTCTGGATGCGAGGCTATTCTAAATGACAGGAATGTTTCTCACGCCGCATCCTGATTCATGCAATCATCTTTCTCTTCATTATCCTCATCATACTAACCGTCCTTCCATAAAAGGTATCCTCTCATAACACTCATGATCTATAAAACTCAAAACGACCAATCCATTTCTTCCGCGTCATTGACCTTTCATATCGTTGGCGTTGAGACGCTATGTGCTGTGGCACCTCGTCAATTCAGGGGTCCTCCTACGGCACGATGCCCCAATCATACTCCTTCACAAACCCCCTCCATTCTCAACTATCATACAAAATATCATACATTTGTACCTCAGTTAGTACCCCGTTTTTAAACTCTCTCGCATAAATAACCCATATTTTGCCCAGTCTTTTAATCATTTCCACACATGCACTCTAACTCTCATAGATTCTCTTCAGAAGTCTATTTTCAATCATTCTTATTTCATTTCCAACCTCAAAGCATTTTGAGGCACAACCTTATTCACATCTTCATCTTCTTACCCACTCGTTCATCAGTCTACTTTCTACTTTTATCACACCTAACATCCCTATCAAACCATCTATTAGCACTGGTCATAGTTTCATCTCATACAAACAATGACACCACCCTTAGCACCAACTTCAGGGCAAATACCACATTTAACATTCACTAACCCTGTAATAGTTTCTGAGGCTTTATACCCCATGGTAACCAAAACATCGCTTATGAAGCTTAACACTTCATGTTACCATACCATCGCTTTTGAAGCTTTCCACCCTATAGTAACCATACCATCACTTATGAGGTTTTCCACCCTATGGTAACCAAACTATCGTTTCTAAGGCATTACGCCCCATGGTAACCAAACCATCGCTTCTGGGGCTTTCTACCCCATGGTAACCAAACCTTCGCTTCTGAGGCTTTCCACTCCATGGTGACCAAACCATCGCTTCTGAAGCTTACCAACCTAATGTACCTAAACCATCGATTCTGAGGCTTTCCACTCGATGGTGACCAAACCATCGCTTCTGAAGCTTACCAACATATTGTACCCAAACCATCGATTCTGAGGCTTTCCACCCTTTGGTAACCAAACTATCGTTTCTGAGGCATTACACCCCATGATAACCAAACCATCGCTTTTGAGGCTTTCCACCCTATTTTAATCAAGCAGCGCTTCTGAGGCTTTCCACCCCATGGTAACCAAACCATTGATTTTTAGGCTTTCCACTCTATGGCAACCATACCATCACTTCTGAGGCTTTCCACCCCATGGCTACCATACCATCGCGTCTGAGGTTTTCCTCCTTATGGTAAACAAACCATCGCTTCTGCGGCTTTTCACCTTATGTTTAACATATCATCGTTTATGTGTTTTTCCTTCCGATGGTAAACATACCATCACTTTCCAGGCTTTCTACCCCATGGTAACCATATCATCGCTCATGTGCCTTTCCATACCATGGTAACCATACCATCGCTTCTCAGGCTTTCCACCCCATGGTAACCATATCATCGCATATGTGGCTTTCCATCCTATGGTAGCCATACCATCGCCAGCAGCCTCATACGCCCTGCTACCATTCACGATACAAACGCCCCCCGAGGTCTTACTATTCAGCTCCTCCTACCACTCTTCTGCGAGGTAGCCGACACCGACCGAGGAAGCCCACCACGTCCCCAGGACTGGCCCACTGGTCCTTGAGGTCGGAGACTAATAAAATAATGACACGAGGAGAAAAGTGTGCAACCATCGAGGGTAATTTTCAGTGGTGAGAGTCATACGAAGGTTAAGAGAGAATAAATTGAAGGAATCTTATTAACTTTAAAGACTGAGGTAGGAAGGGCATAGTGATCGTCTTCTTAGTATAAAAAACAATGAAGAAATAGCCTTATTGTAAATTAGGTACCCCCTGCCTATTCCCAAATATTTACACAATGCTAACAGTGGGTAAATAATAATAACAGAATAACAAACAATAATAATGACAATAATAGCAACAATTATAGGTGATCCGAAAAGTTCGTATTACTTTGGAAAAATTAAAACAAGAAATTAAGTAAATTTAATTAATTCTAGTGTTCATTTTTATCACAACTTTTACAATTTATTTGGATAAAAAAACCCGAAACATTTTTCTAAAATAAGAATTGGTATGCAAAAGATTGGAGTCAACAAATGACGAATAAACTTACCTAATAAATAAATTATTCTTGCCCTGTTTGAAAAGTTCTAAAGTTTTGTTCTTGTCAAAATTTGCTTATATATTTCCAGCAATCGACAAGCCTAGTCTTAGTTAATAGACTAACTAGGCTAACCTAATCCTCATTTGTCGCTTATTAGTGATAGAAGTATTGTTAATCATAGATGTTTTGCATATCAATTCTTTTTTTTTTAAATGGTTTAGTTTAAAAAAAAAACACAAAAAACAAAACAAAATGGTATCTATATAGTTAATTAAATTTACTCCTCTTTTCATTTTTTCAAAGCTGCACGAAATTTTCGAATACCCTAATATAGTATAACATCAATTAGTACAACAACAATCAAAATAAGAACAACAGCGGGTGTACTATGTAAATACTTTGAATATTTATAGGTATAAACAGATCTAATTTACATTTAAAATAATGTATAGAAAAATATTTTGTTGACATTTTCCTGGACTGTTTTGAAGAAAAAAGAAAATTGTCGTCATTTCAAATATCTTTTTAAGGCAGAAAGAAAGATGAAGAAACCGGGTAGTTGTACGAGGCTATAAACCGGAGTTTTAAATTGCGAGAGAAAGGGACATTGAAAGAAAATCACAGCTCAATTAAAGCAACACATACTCGAGAAAACGGGTATAAAGATCCAGGGCAAAAAAAATATATATCCTGACCCTGAATTGTAATTGCATCTGATATGGATAGTGTCTTAAAATTGTGATTGGGTTAGAGATTTGATATAAAAAGCCCTTGGAAGTACCTTCTAGCCTGGGGAGATGTGTTTGATTGTTTGACCCGTTTTGAAGTGATGTGCCTGGTAGCCTAGTAGCCTAGTGGTTAGAGCCATCGACCTGGAATTAGGACATCTGACTTCGACTATCGGCCAGGATCTTTAATTGCTTTAATTGAACTGCACTTTGCTCTCCTTGATCTTTGTGTTCCAATGTCCCTTTAAAACTTCATTTCTAGTCTTTTGAGCTCATTCGCATCAAAATTTATTTCTTATAATAGAAGGAAATATTGATTTTGACGCTTTCGTCTTAAATAAAATTATTCAGGAATGAGAGAATGCAAGGAGTGAAGTTCTTAAATATAGGTTGCGTGGGATATTTTGTCGCCGTTCGCAACTCTGAATCCCGCGCATACCTGTCATCTGAAGTCGGTTCAATTCTTCTTCCTATCACAGTAGACTCAGTTGTGCTCCGTCTTTGAAGGATGCAATATCATAGCTTTATTCAATCCTAGAAATATTTGGAGAAGGCAAGCTGTGCTGCTTGAGATTCACGCCGGGAGCTCCAATGCAAAGATCCCATTATTTGGCTGTCAATCTGAGGAAGGTGCAGAGGATCAGGAAATAATTGAATAAGTCAGGCTAGGATTACGATGAAAAGACTGTTCAGAAACCTCATTAAGCGTTCTGATACGAAAACACCCCGAATTTGTTGTAGAGATCCAGGCCATCATTGAAAACGATTCTAGCAAGTCAATGAGGTCCATATCCAGGGACAAGAGAGTGTCAAATTCTCTCATCAGGAAGTTAGTGTCTGAGGACATCTGCCAATACTTATAGAAGATGAGAAAAAGTTAGCTTCTGTCGCAGAAGATTGAGAAAGAAAGGATGGAAGGCGCTGGGAAGCTTGTGAGCAAACTGAAGTAGCCCTTCTCAGAGACAAAATTTCTGCCAGGACCAGGTGGTGGTGAAACCACAAAACAACCACTGGATTGCTGTGTCTCCCCTAAATGTAGCGAGAGTCATAAAGACCAAGTTCCCGTTCCATATCATGGTGTTTTAGATGGTCACCAGCGAATGCCATGTTATGCCCCCGTTTATCCTGCGGAAGGGTCTAGTTCTTCTCTACGTGTACAGATTCAGCAAAACCTTTTGTTTGATTTCGCACAAGAATTGTGAAAGTGTTTTCGCGCGTTTAGTGATTCCTCGCTTACGAGTTCTTACGCAGCTTACGTGGAAAGTGTTATTACGTTTTACAGTAAAAAATGAAATTTCACTCGCTTCGTGCGCCGGTAGCGAGGGTGAACTTGTTTCCACCCTCCCCCTCTGTTTTCCTCATCGGATTCCCTTTGAGGTGGACCAAGGACCTGCAGGCTCTCGAAAAGCGCCTGCACCTAAGGTAAAGTGCCATTTTTGCTTGGGTTATTTTTGCTTTGGACAGGGACTACCCTCTTTGACTAGCTCTGTTCTCACTGGTGAAAAAATCACACACACACACACACACACACACACATACACGAACACAGCCAAACACATCGAGCCTTCACGAAAATTTGTTTTTCCGGATCCTATGGCCCCAAGCCAGATTGGGGGGAGGTCTTCGCAATTACCCATGAGGAACTAGGGGTGACCCTAGTGAGACTCATAGATACCCACAATGTATACTCGGCTATCTGCCAAAAGGACAGCGACTGCGAAGTCCTCACCTCCCAAAAAGCGGCAGAATCCCTAAGGAAAATTAATCTGAAACCCCACACGCCTCCACAAATAAAAACTCACCGCAGCATCATTCTTCGCCGCCTCGATCCTTGGGTCGGAGGCCACAGCATCGAAGAAATTCATGCTAAGGTCGAAAAAAATCACTCTTGGGCTAAGGTAGCGAAAGTCTTTAAATTCAAGGACTATACGCACGTTTTCAAAATTATATTTACTGATTCGGCAATGGCGGTAAAGGCTACGGAGGGCGGTATGCTCCTCTTCAACGTTCGAATCTGCTCCGAGCAGGTCGAGCGTGAGGAGTTTATCCACCTCCAAATGTGCTTCAAATGCTATAAGTATGAGGAGCACACTACAGCCAACTGCCCCAGAGGAAATGCTATCTCCTCCATGAAGTGTCTCAACTGCGCTGGTGAACATAAGACACTCTCCATGGCTTGCCCCATCAAGAAGCAAATTTTGAAAAAAAAAGCTAACCTAAAGAAACTGGAAGAGGAAACAAAGGCCAACACAACCTTTGCCAAAGTTGCAAAAGCTGCGGTAGCGGAATCAAAAGGAAACCCGACATTTCTCGACGTCGAGAATGAAAACTCGACTAAAATTATGTGTTGCATATATTATGCTCATATTGTGAATCTCTCCTCCCCAGGGTGCTTTGCGGATGAGCTTAATAAGATGCTAATTCATGATGGAATGGAAAAAATGTGGTTTCCCCCAAACCCGCGGTCGGAGGAGATCCTGAAAATTAGTCTTAAACCCCAGTGCGACACTAGTTGTCAGAAGCTCCCAACTCCCAGCAATGCCACAACCCCAGCCTCCTCCAGGGACCCCAGGATCCAGGCTGCAAAAGCAGGCACGGAACAACAACAAAAACGCAAACTCACCAAAACAAAACCACCCACGCACACACACCCACACAGGTTGAAAATGAGGCTACGGAGACTGGAGCTGCGAGAGCCGAGGGGGGGGGGGCTACGTTCGCCCCGCTAACGGAAAACCTCGCAGCCCCAGAGACGCCCGAGATCGTCCTCTTCTTGCAAGAGGGAATCTAGGCACGCTTACCATTCAAGAAAAATTAACTTGAAGGTATTCGCTGCCGAAAGGTCCCCTTTTCCTAAGGAGATGGATGCCCTTGATGTATCAGAAGGTATAATAGCTGGAAGATACAAATGGGAATTTACCTCGGACGAGCTCAGTGAAAAGCAGGTCGAGGAGGCTTTACTCCAAGGCTTGATTAAACTGACTCCGGATACTTTTGTCACCCTTACTGACGGCGAATACAGGAAAAAACGGACAGATAAAACTATCACGCCTCCTAACACTCCACAAGCTCGTAAGAGAATAAGTCCTAAAAAACATCATATCACACTCAAGAACCCTTAAGTGAACTATACAATGACGACTCTAAAAATATTACACTTTAACTCTGACGGATGGACAAATAAACAGACAGTGTACGGAAATGTATTGAGACAATGCGACCCAGACGTTATATTTATTTCGGAACATGGAATAAATGACGCAAACACATTAAAAAATTTTCCCTACGAGGTCTTGACCGAAAATCACAGCGGAGAACGTTTTGGCGGATGCGCTATAGCTGTGAAAAGAGGTCTTGACTTCAGATCAATAAGTGGACTCGACGAATCTTACCTCGCTGTGGAGGTTCGTACGGAAGTGGGACCCCTGGTCCTGGCAACGGGATACCAACCCCCAAGGAGAGGGTATTTGCCCCTTCCTAACTTCTTGCAGCTATGTGGTCACGGCAGAACCGTTCTCTTTGCCGGTGACCTCAATGCAAGAAGCGCTGCCTCCGGTTATACGTCGACCAACCCAGCAGGCAGGAGTCTCGAAACACTTATCGATAGACATATTATGACTAGAATTGGACCAGACTTCCCCACATTCATCACACACAGGTCAGCCACCAAACCAGACATTGTACTAACCAGCAATATGTTCCCATATAATTACTTCATTGAGCCAGCTCCCCCTATTCCCAGCGACCACCAGGCTATCCTTATTAAAATCTCAACCTCCCCCATTCAAATCCCTAACCCAGAGCGAAAGAGCTACGCTCGAGCCAACTGGGATAAGTATAAACAACTCCTCGAAAGTTATAACCCAGAACCCTTAATTAATGCCTCCCTAGAAGAAATTGACGATGAGTTGGATAAAATGAATGAAAATTTATTAAAAGCCGACAAGGAAGCCGTCTCCCGAGTTAAATATAAAACTCTCCCTGCCCCCTCATGGACCCCTAGAATGAAATCCCTCGCGAGGGAGTATAGGGAACGGATCAATGAAGTGAACCTCACTGGCCCCAACATCAACACACACCGACAAACACGACTCATTCGTGACGAACTAATGACTCTTATAAGGGACCAACAGAATGTACTCTGGAATAATTTAATTAACAGGCTGAACGTAGAAACCGACTCACGTACATTCTGGCAGACTGTTAAACGACTAAAAGGCGGACAACCACCAAAGACTATTAAGTTTAGACGTGATGACACTGAAATTTCGGACGTGGAAAGAATCGAAGAGGAATTCAGACTCTTTTGGCCATCTATATTTAAGATATCCCCGGAAGAGAATGATGACTTCGATTTGGACTTCGAAGACGGAATCATTAACGACCTGAATGATCAAATACACAGAACCCACCCTCACCGTTGCGTATCACAGGATAGGGAAATGGAAGGACTCGGCGGTAGAATTACTGCCGAGGAACTCTCAATGACCTTAAAATCCTTTCGACAGCGAGCACCGGGGCGTACAGGATTGACGAAGGGAGAATTTTATTCGAGCCCCGCTCAACATCTTATTGGGGCTCATGAATATCATGAACGCGTGCCTGAATGTGGGTTACTTCCCTGACCACTGGAAGGTAGCGAAAATGATATTCATTCCAAAAGCCGGTAAACCACCGGACAGTCCAGCTAACTTCAGGCCTATGTCTCTCTTAGAATTTTCAGGGAAAGTCTTGGAAAAGATATTGGCCAATAGGGTAAATACGTTCCTTGAGAATAACAATTCTCATAATAATCAACAGCATGGCTTCCAAGCGAAGCGAGGAACAGACACGGCGCTAGCCATAATTACCGAGAAGTTGGCAAAAGTAAAATCAGAAAAACGCCACGCAAATCTGGTGCTACGCGATGTCAAAAAGGCCTTTGATAAAGTATGGGGGAGAGGTCTACAATACAAGATCTTACAACTGGCCTCAATCCCATACTTGAGAGGATCCTTTGTGACTACGTGATGGGGAGGAGGGCGTTTTTGAGTATTAAAGGTTATAGTGGCCCTAAGTTCGAACTCGAGGCGGGGGTGCCGCAAGGCAGGTGCATCACTCTTCTGCTCTATAACATATACATCATTGACCTTCCCCAACCTCTGACTGAAGGTTCCTTGTACGTCCAATTTGCGGACGACATAACAATGATATGTACGGGGCCTTATCGGAATGCGAATTTCATGGCACATAGTACGGCAGTGGAAATCGAAAACATCAACTCTTTCGAGAGAAGATGAAAGATATCCACCAATGCCCAAAAGTTCCGTGTAATTCCATTATTCCGAAGGACACTGGCAGACATCCGTGTGGGGGGTGCACGCATCCCATACCGCACGGAGGGCACGGTTCTGGGACTACATATTGCGACTGGTGGGTATAGGAATCATGTAGCGAAAACTACACAGAATGCACGGAGGGACTTGGGTGAATTTTTCAAATTCGTAAACCTGAGCACCTCCAACAAACTTAAAATCTATAATGCGTGCATTCGCTCAAAACTCCTGTACCCACCGGTCCCTATAAACGTAGTTTCCAAGACCCAAGTCCTTAAACTGCAAAGGGTCCAGAATAAGGCAGTATATATCATTACGGGAACCCGAAGGAGAGAAAGGAGAAGGCAGAGTGAACTCCATGGTGAACTGGGGATGACCCCCATATCGTTTAAAAGCAGCAGACTACCGATTGACATTGACGTCGACCCAAAGTTCACTTAAAGTAAAAAAACCCAATTCACAACACAAATCATGAACAAAGCCAAGCGAAATTAGCCACTAAATTAGCATTTGTTAATTTTAGTTTCTAGTAAATACTTCCCCAAAATTTTTGTGCGAAATATCGCCCCCAAAAAACAACAACTAACAAACAAAACAACACAAAACAAAAAACAAAATCTGGGTGTAAAATACCCAGAAAAGAAGATGAAAATCTTCAACAAGCCACGTAGAGAATAAAATCATCTACTACTACAAAGGCTTGAATGCCCAGCGCATTACCTGAGAATATATTTATATATTGTCCAAAAAAAAACACACCAAAACGCAATGAAAGCCAGGGATACCCTTTCACCAGGGATCTGTCTTTCATACTTCTTTTCATTTTCACTTTCCTATTATTTTCTCCTATTTCCCCACTATTTCTCCTACTAAAACCCTCTTCTACTATATTCCTCACTTTATATGTCCAATGTTAAATCTGTTAAATCTCCGTCCAGATTCTTTTTAAGCTGGCACTCTTTACTAGGGAGGTTACCACCGTGACCCGGGCATCACATGGTGGGGAGTTGGGGCTTGCCCTGGCTGATGTCCGCCTGATAAGCAGCAACACATCAGCTTGATATGAGGACCCAAACTAGCGAACTTTAAATTGGAGTTTGGGATATATTTTATACACATCCAGTCAAGAATGTTTTTTTCAACACTTATTTTTAATTAATATTGTAGCATTTTCCCAATCTATTCAATGATTTAGCCTAGCTAGACATATGTACAAATACAGCAGTACTTTCTATTTCTAATTTACCATTACCCTTATGTTGTTTAATCCTAATGCCGTCTTTCTTTGTCAGATTGTTTAATAAAAGACATTACAAATACCTAATTGAATAACCCCTTCAGTTTTCATTCCATTGTTATTAATTAATAATTTTACAGAGAATTCTGATAATTGAAAACAATATTGATGTTGAATAGTTGGAATAAGTTAAGTTAGGTAGGTTAGTAAAATCTGTAAAAATGGCAAACTAAGGAAATTTTTTGGTAAAGATTCGTTTTAACACATTTACGATTTTATACTTTTTATACCGTTTTTAATTTTAAAAATGGTGCTTATAGATATCATTTATAACCTCCGGAACTTAATAATAACGTAGTTATTCATTTTTCGAAACTATATTGCTATTTTGCTAACTTCGAATCTTTCTGCGTCATTTTCGACCTAGCTCCTTCAACTTTTGCCTTGCTTCAAACACCTAGAGCTGGGCTTTTGAGATCTAGAGGCGATTTGCATATGCCAATCAGGTAAATGTTTAAAAAAACGAATTTCTCAGCATAAATATAATGTCCGTCGTGGTGAAGAAAGCAGCTCATTTTATGTTCATAGGTCATATTTTGACCTATCATCTGTCATAATAACGATACAATTTCACGAAATATCATTGAATCGACCTTTATTAGTAAATTTCCAAATTTTAATTTAAGTTCTGGCTTATATAAACTTGATGGTTATTTTTTTAATTATATTCACAATGTACTATCGAAACTTTTAATTTGAGACTAAATATTTATATTAATCTTAATAAACTATTTAATTTTATTTTGTGTGCATCTATGTTGCCTTATGTTTATGTCTGTGTATTTATTTCCATTTGAGTCAAGTCTTTACAACATTTGTACTTATTCTACCTTGTTTTTAGATCCAGACCTCTGAGTTTAATCTCTCATTCAGATATTCTCCCTCTCTAATTGCTTAGGCGGTATTTTAATCCTCTTGTCAACCTTTAGTCTTTTTAATTTACCTTATTTAATGATCTTAGTTTGCATTTATCTTCGCTACTCCTAAGGTTTCCATTTCATATTAATTCATTTTGTTGATTGTCTTTTTTTCATTTTTGTGGGCGTTCCCTCTCCTCTGTATCATCCTTATAAATATTACAATTTTCAATACTCTTTGTTATTCCTTGATAAAGAACTCGAAATAAAGTTCGAAAGTACTTGGAATCCTCGTATTAATTTTCCCTGTGAGAAAATATATATATATATATATATATATATATATATATATATATATATAAATATATATATATATATATATATATATATATATATATATATATATATATATATATATATATATATATATATATATATATATATATATATATATATATATATATATATATGGTTAATTTAGGGTTTATGCGCACACTCGAATTTTGTGGACGCTTTGTTATAAATATCTCTATTTTTTAAATATATACAAATGCTACATAGTGTATATCACAGATATATTCTACATAGCTCTTTCACTAATTAATGTGGGCAAATTTCTAATTAAGATATTATGACAAAGAATAGATTGGAAGACACATTGTGAATTTTGAATCACTTTATAATCTTATTATATATGATTTAAAAATGATTTTTTTATGAATTAAAATATGATGTGGACATTTCATATTAATAAATTTTAAAGAAAATATAATTGATTTAAATAGCATCGGGGGGGGGGGGCTTATATGCCTGAAATCAACGACATTTAGCAATCGACTTTTGAATTCGAATCTAATGTTAAGCTGTTAGGCTTTCGAATTAGTAATATTAGGAGTTTTTTATTTCGAGGAGCTGGGTATGGGGAGCGAAGCCCCCCATTTCCAAATTACCTAAAAAATTATATCTATAATACAATATGATGCGATTGCAATAGCCTAACATAACCTCCCACCAAAAAGGACTTTATTTAATTTGCTGAAGAAAAAACTATGTTTACATTAAAAAACAATTGTTTTTAAACATATATATATATATATATATATATATATATATATATTTTTATATATATATATATATATATATATATATATATATATATATATATATATATATATATATATATATATATATATATATATATTTATTGAAAACACATGACGCGTGATTTTTTATAGATGTATTTTTAAAGGCCCAAGGAAATGAAAATTGGTGGCACAACCCGGAAAAACACGTAGGAGAATATCACGTGAACTAATCAAAGCTTAAGAAGAAAAATGGGAGACGTAGAGAACAGAAAGATAGGAAAAACTATTTTAACCGTTATATGAAAATAAATAAAGAAGTTGGATTTGAACCTGTATCATTAAGCGCTCATCGCTTATATGATCAAGACGCTGATCGCCAGAGCTATCATCCTCAACTCCAAAAAAGGGTGATTCAAGAAGCCTTTTGAAGAAGAAACAAAATTTAGTTGGGGCGTTAGCATATTAATGAATCGCTAGTATTGAGGTCAATGTGTCTATGTTCAATGCATTGAATGTGTTTGTTGTTGTTTTTGTCTTAATCGGTTACATAAGTCAAGCGTAAATATTTTTAATGCAGTACAATGTTCTGAAAGTTTATGCTACAACACAATAATGTGTTTAGTGATCATATCCCGATTTATTAACACAGTTAAGACCAGCAAACCTTTAGGTCCTGCACTCTCATCAACAAACATGAGAATATTGAGCTCGTTCTTGAATCAGTCCACGAAGTTCTATCCGAGGATAGTCTCTTCTCAATTTGTCACTGGCTAATGCTTTTCGCATATTGCATTCCCTTGAGATATCCACACAAAAGAGCAACGTCCTAATATTTAAGTGTCTGTGATTAAAATATATACTTTTTGAGTTCAGCCAAAGTTTCCTTGAAATGAAAAAAAAACAAAAAACAGAGCCACAGTTACTAAATAAACTTATCAAGTGATTAAGCCCGTTTTAATGTCACTGGTGATGTCAACCGTCATAACTTCTGTTATCTGGAAAGTGAAGAGCCAGGAAAAATTTAAGAATTGACCTTTAGTCTCCTAAGGTGACGGTTTTGTGCGGAATCAGTTAAAATAATTGGACGTGTCTTCTTTTAGGGCGACAACGGAGTTACGTTTACATGCTTCCAATACAGAGAGATACAGAAATATAATTGTTTTCCTACGTTCCGAACTTGAAGAGCTCGAAAACTACCATAAATTTTGTTACGAACACGATGATTAAACACACGCCCCTAGAAAGTGTATGGAAGTGTGGCAAGATATGTTTCCTGAATGTCACGTTCGAGAGTGTATGGGTGGAAATAGAGGCCATTTATTACATATATTCGAAAGGATGCCAAATTTGAATTGGGCGACACTTTTGTGTTTTGGGGTGGCATGCTTTTATCATGCTTGATATCTCATTTCACTTCGATTAATAGTTTTTTGTTTGTTTTTCAGAATACTTGTGTGCTGTGTGTCATGGAGCAGTTTAGAACTTTCAGCGCGTTCTCATCGTGAAGACATTTTACCAAAAAGGAGAAAGTGCGGCGCAAATATTTCAAACACTTCGTACCGGTGGCGGCTCGTAGCTAAAATAAGTGAGGGTACTGCATCGGATTTTTTTTTAGCATTGTTTTAATATTATACAAAAGGAAATAAACATATGAAGGAAATTTATAGATAAACTTGATATAATACTAAACAGAACAAAATCTAACAATTTTTTTAATTAATAATAACCAAAATTGTTACAGTTCAAGCTTTATCCAGTCATTTAAATACAAAATCCATTCTTCTTGTTTTAATTTGCGCGCAAAGATTAACTATTTTCTCCTTGATCACTAGATGACTACTGAAGATTTTTTTTCTCCATTGAAAGCACTGCAAGTGCATTTAGTCCTTTAGAATTCATAGTGCTGCTTAGAATTTTTTTAATTCTTTTCATTGTTGAAAAGCAGCGTTCTGCCTCTGATGTAGTCATGGGCATTGTCAAGAGTATTTTTATCAGTTTCGTAATTTCACTAGGAGCATCATCTAGATTATTTTTCAAGATAAAATTCAGCAGTTCAGTTAATTAATTAATAAAATAACATAAACTAATATGAATTAAATTCTACACTTTATCACATTCAAGAATATAAACACGTTTTTAAGCACAACACGCAGAGTAAAAATGAAACACTACCTTCCACCAGCGCACCAGGGTCGGCAGTGCGTGCAGCTTCCTATCTCGTACATGTGAGCATGCGCACAACAGCAAAACACCGCGTCATAGGAACTGTGAAGCGCAAAGTTCTATACAAGGATTTTTGTATTTTTTCATAAACTAGGGGATGGCTACTGACATTAAGCTTAAGGATTATACAAAGTACAAATATAAAGAAATAATTAAAGAAATAGGACTCATTATATTGAATGTTATCGATAATATCGAGTGGAAATAGGGGGTGCTGCAGTTCCGCAGTGCTTATACACGAGCCGTTACTACTTCGTACCATTTTGGGGAGAAATGAAGCACCAACGAGTCTACGGTCCACAGACTAAAGACGAAGTTTAAAACAACTGGTTCAGTTGCAACGGCCAAATCGCCTCGGCGGAATCGTTCTTGTTAGATAAAGCAAAAAATTGCTCTTGTGCGAGACAATGTCACGCTGAGTCCGGGAAAATTGATAGGCAGCAGTTGGACATCCCAACGACTTCATTACATCGAATTATGCATAAAGATCTCCATATGCATGCGTACAAAATTCAACTTACGTAGCATCTTCAGTCACAAAACCACCGGAGGCCGAAGCAATTTGCTGACTGTGTTGCGGAGTTACTTGCAGCTGACGAAAATTATCTTCAGTGACGAAGCCAACTTCCATTTGAGTGGAACTGCCGGATTTAGGGACATGGAAATCCTCGAATAATGCAGGAGCGTGAAATGCATCCACTGAAAGCGACTATGTGGTGTGGTTTGGGGGCAGATGGAATGCGTGGACAGTTCTTCTTTGAAAAAGATGAGGGAAATGTAGTTACCATTAATGGAGAACATTACCGAGACATGATATTTACTCAGTTATGGCCGAACTTGGAAGATACGGAGATTAACAACATCTGGTTTCAGCAGGATAGAGAGACCTGTCACACTTCACGCCAAACGCATGCATTACTTCACGAAAAATTTCCGCGAATCATATCCTTGCATCGGGACTCAGGAATGGCCACCAAGGTCCTGCGATCTTACCCCTTGTGATTTCTCTTATGTGGGTATGTGAAATCACAGGTATACGCCAACAATCCAAGCACAATTCCTTAACTGAAGGCTGACATCGGTGGTGTGATTGAAGACATTGAGCAACACATCTGTGAGAGATTTATCGGAAATTTCGAGAACGCATAAATGTATGCTGACTCAATGCAGGTGGACATTGTTTTCCAGCCCCTAACGGGGAGCTTAACTATTTAGAAATATGCAGAATATAACCATGTTTCTAAAAATTAGTTTTAATTATTCACCTTTCAAATTCAGCGTCTTTTATGGAACACCCTTTATCTTCAGTCCGTAATTTTTGTCATCTAGCAAGAAAGATTCATGAGAATTGTAATTATTTGGAAGTATATTAATTTTCTGCGAACCCACAAAAGACAATGTTATTAATGATTTAAATAGTTAAGAAGGACATGGACGGAACCAAATGGAACAAAAATGAGGTCAATTAATTACTCTTCGACAAGAAAAATCATATTAAAGATGTATCAGTTATTTCAGCACTTCGACAAAAGGAGCTACCACAGACTAGTACTCACAATCAAGATCAAACTAGGACTAAAACAAAAGCTAAACTCATGATAAAAGGAACAAACCAACTAAAACTTGACACTCAAAGTAAAATAAATACTTTTCAAATTACACTTACAAACAATCTAGAAAATTTTTAAATCATCATCATCATCACTAACTATAATTTAAGAACAAGATTTTTGGGAGCATTTGAATAATAATTTCATCTTAGTTTGTTATGAGATGTATATTTTAAATTTTTATCAAGGTAATTTCTAAGAATTTCTTTAGAGTTTGAAAAAAATGTTTTTAAAAGAAAATGAAGGTAAATATGTAGATTGGCGGCTCGGCCGAAAAAGTGGATTTTTGTTTTTGTTTATATTTCGTTTACACCTGCCTGAATATTCATGCGCGCTGGAGTCCTATTTGAAATATACGCAGCGCCATTTTTTTAGAAAAATGCCCGAAACTAACGAAACAAAAAACGCTATACTCGGGGGCTGTGCCTCCCAGACCCCCCCAATTTAATGAAACTCCGGATATTCATAGTGTGGTCTTCCCCTTGTGTTTACCCCCACACGAGCCGCCCCCTTAAATGTACTCCAAAAACGTGAAATATTTTGGAACACGGACGAAATAGTACGTCCCATCGTTCGAGCTGCCAATCTACATATTTACCAACCAAAATGAATTCGAATTGGTGAAGTTCAGAAAATTGAGTAAAATTTAAGTATGGCTGCTTTTTAATTTTATCTATAACTATATTTTAGCAACGTGATTTTTGGAAAGGGGGGAAATAGTTTAGAGTTCATTTTTAAAATTATTATAATTGGCAAAGTTCAGAAAATTTTAAAAAATTTAACCATTGCTGCTTTTTAATAGATTTTATTCTTAGTAATGAAGCGCCAGCTTCACTACAGCATGCAACGATTTTACAAAATGCAAAAAAATTATAGAATGTAACAATTTTACAGAATGCAAAAAAATATAGAATGCAACAATTTTACAGAATGCAAAAAAATTACAGAATGCAAAAAAAAATACAGAATGCAACAATTTTACAGAATGCAAAAAATTACAGAATGCAACAATTTTACAGAATGCAAAAAATTACAGAATGCAACAATTTTACAGAATGAAAAAAATACAGAATGCAACAATTTAACAGAATGTAACAATTTTACAGTATGTAACAATTTTACAGAATGCAACAATTTTACAGAATGCATCAATTTTACAGAATGCAACAATTTTACAGAATGCAACAATTTTACAAAATGCAAGAAATTACAGAATGCAACAATTTTACAGAATGTACAACTTACAGAATGCAACAATTTTACAGAATGCAAAAAATTACAGGATGCAACAATTTTTCAGAATTAAAAAAATACAGAATGCAACCATTTTACAGAATGTTAAAAAATTACACAATGCAACAATTTTACAGAATACAACAATTTTACAGTATGCAACAATTTTACAGAATGCAACAATTTTACAGAATGCAACCATTTTAGAGAATGCAAAAATTTACAGAATGCAAAAATTTAACCGAATGCAACAATTTTACAGAATGTAAAAATTACAGAATGCAAAAAAATACAGGATGCAACAATTTTACAGAATGAAAAAAATACAGAATGCAACCATTTTACAGAATGTTAAAAAATTACAGAATGCAACAATTTTACAGAATGCAACAATTTTACAGAATACAACAATTTTACAGTATGCAACAATTTTACTGAATGCAACAATTTTACAAAATGCAAATTTTACAGAGTGCAAAAAACTACAAGTTGCAACAATTTTAAAGAATGCAACAATTTTAAATACTCGTAATACAACAATTTTACAGAATGAAAAAAATACAGTGGCAACAATTTTACAGAATGCAAAAACTTACAGGATGCAACAATTTTACAGAATGCAACAATTTAACTGAATGCAACAATTTCACAGAATGTAAACAAATTACAGAATGCAACAATTTTACAGAATATAGAAAAATTACAGAATGCAACAATTTTACAGAACGCAGAAAATTACAGGATGCAACAATTTTACAGAATGAAAAAAATACAGAATGCAACCATTTTACAGAATACAACAATTTTACAGAAAGCAAAAAATTACAGGATGCAACAATTTTACAGAATGAAAAAAATATAGAATGCAACCAATTTACAGAATGTAAAAAAATACAGAATTGAACAATTTTACAGAATGCAGAAAATTACAGAATGCAACAATTTTACAGAATGTAAAGAAATTGCAGAATGCAACAATTTTACAGAATGAAAAAAATACAGAATGAACCATTTTACAAAATGTAAAAAAATACAGAATGCAACAATTTTACAGAATGCAACAATTTTACAGTATGCAACAATTTTATAGAATGCAACAATTTTACAGAATGCAACAATTTTACAGAATGCAAAAATTTACAGAATGCAACAATTTAACTGAATGCAACAATTTTACAGAATGTAAAAATTACAGAATGCAACAATTTTACAGAATGCCAAAAAATACAGGATGCAACAATTTTATAGAATGAAAAAAATACAGAATGCAACCATTTTACAGAATGTTAAAAAATTACAGAATGCAACAATTTTACAGAATACAACAATTTTACACTATGCAACAATTTTACTGAATGCAACAATTTTACAGAATGCAAATTTTACAGAGTGCAAAAAACTACAAGTTGCAACAATTTTAAAGTATGCAACAATTTTACATACTCGTAATACAACAATTTTACAGAATGAAAAAAATACAGAATGCAACAATTTTACAGAATGCAAAAACTTACAGGATGCAACAATTTTACAGAATGCAACAATTTAACCGAATGCAACAATTTTACAGAATGTAAAAAAAATACAGAATGCAACAATTTTACTGAATGCAGAAAATTACAGGATGCAACAATTTTACAGAATGAAAAAAATAGAGAATGCAACAATTTAACAGAATGAAAAAAATACAGAATGCAACCATTTTACAGAATGTAAAGAAATTACATAATGCAACAATTTTACAGAAAGCAAAAAATTACAGGATGCAACAATTTTACAGAATGAAAAAAATAGAGAATGCAACCATTTTACAGAATGTAAAAAAAATACAGAATTCAACAATTTTACTGAATGCAGAAAATTACAGGATGCAACAATTTTACAGAATGAAAAAAATAGAGAATGCAACCATTTTACAGAATGTAAAGACATTGCAGAATGCAACAATTTTACAGAAAGAAAAAAATTACAGGATTCAACAATTTTACAGAATGCAACAATTTTACAGAATGCAACAATTTTATAAAATGCAACTTTAGGAAATAAAGATGAAACAAGGTCATCTTTAAGGAGAAAAATACTTTTATATAATACGAAGAATGAGACGAGATGAAATAATTAGAGAAAGGATCAAATAGACAGAACTGAATCAGCTTAATCAATACAACTCAAAGTAGAACAAATAATACAAACTTAGTGACAAAAACAATTGAAAACAATAGATCACTAAAATATGAGACAACCTCCAACAATTGGCAGGCAACAAATAACAACACTAAAAAGTAAACATGGATCCAAAATCACAAGCAGAGAAAAGATCATTGAACAAGTCAATAGACCTAAGTCGCGTGCTCTCAATTATTCTGACTTATGACCTTACAACCCTAAAGACTTTAAATAATTCCAGGACTAACCTTGAGAGGACCTTGGTAATTATATCATTTGAAAGTGAATATAAAACAACCTGAATAATTTTAAATTTCGTTAGAATCGGCCGAATAGTTACGATGTTATTGCAAAAAAACTCATTGGAAAGTAAAATGGTTACCATCTGACCGACGACCTACGGGCCGACATAGTTACTTCTAAAGTCGCGCGCACGCGACTCAAAAGTAAAATAATAGCAATGACTATCTTACACTAGACGACACTTTCTCATTAAATGAGAGCATAAAAAATGGTAAAGCGCCTGGGGATGAAGGCTTGCTCACCTACTAGCTAGTCTGTTTGCCAAATGTTTAATGAAAGGTAAGACTTCAATGGCATGGTACGATACTGTTGTACTTCTTTTTTAAAGTTGCAACAAGGAAGACTTAGAAAACTACAAGTCAATTAATTTATATCAGCAACATATAAATGAATTACAAAAATTATAGCCACCAAACTAACAAAAACACGAATGGAATCAGCCACCGGAACAAGCAGGTTTTAGAAGTAACTATAATATTGGAATCTGCAGCCTCTTGAACAACTATTGCGGGGATCAAATTAATATGAAATACTTCTATGCATGGCACTTGTACACTTTAACTCAGAAACACTAATTCAGTTATAAGAGCACTACAGAGAGAAGGAATTAATAAAACCTACATTGGCAATTTGACATAATCTTACCAATATAGTCACGAAACGTCATTTAGGCTGAAGTCAGTGAGTAATGAAATACAAATAAAAAAAAAGAGTAGGGCAAAGTCACCCCAAGTCCACAAAACTCTAGTGCTCTCGGAGATTTTCAGGACCTTATAGTGAGAACAAAAGGGAGAAGGAATTAATGAGAAATATTTAACGGAATTATCACAAACCAGTCACACAGTTTGACTGAAAATGGAATTTTCGAAGAGAAAAATAATGCTGAATAGTTTTGCAGAAGAAGAGCAATTAGGATTAACGATCCTATACTTAGGAGAGGTTGGGGCTCCTGATTGGAATAGGATAAAGGAAATGAGTTGCACATAATTAGGCTGGAGAGTGATAAGGAAGCTTAACTATATCTTCTAAAGCAACATCTCTATATGCTTGAAATCTAAGGTATTTAATCAATGCATTTTACCAGTCCTAACCTATGGAAGTGAAACTTGGCCATTGAAGATAAACAGCATGCGGAAACGAGGACAATTCAGTTTTATTTTTTAATTCTAAAGCGGCTCACCTTGCGACTACCACCAAGGGTATAGCCAGCCAAATTTATCACTGACCTATTCTTAGGCTATATTCAAGTTATATTAAAAAGAAAAACAAAAGGAACAACAGTAAATCAATAAAAACAAAAAACAAACAAACCAAAATCCTTCTGGGCCTCAAACATGTACCCAACACCCAAGAAACCAAATGCTATGGAGGAGTCCAGCTTCATCCAGAGACTAAAAAAAGGCTGATACAAACAGGTTTGCCCGACCCCCGTCCCGAATATAAGGGACAAGAGGTAGTGACCCTGCTCGACCCGGTTTCGGTTGGCTCGGTGCGTGAGTCTTCCTTCCCTTTTTTCGAAACCTTTGGCTGTGACACGGCTGCGGGTTAGAGTTTTTCGTATTTTGGGGGATTCCGACTATATCAAGCTTTCCATCCGCCAGGGGCGTAGAAGCAGAATCCCTTTTCACTACCCTCATCTCGGCGGGTGATTTGAAAACTTTAAGGGTGGCTTCACAACCACATTCCGTTGGTTTCCACCCTGAAAGTTTAAAGACTCGGTAGAGGCACGCCGCGGCTTCGCTTTTTGCGAAGGTGTCGCGTGGAAGGCACCCCTAGTTCTTAGCAGGGGCGGAGTAAGAGTCCGTATTGCCACTAACTATACCTGAGCGTTTCAATGAGAAGGTAAGACTCATAGAAGGGTTCCGACTGGGTGCGGGAGATACCGCGCTCGTAGGCCTAGAAGGGCCAGTAGCGGTGCGCGTTGAAAGTCGTCGGAATTCCCTGGTTACGTAGACCGCAACAGAACCAATACCTTGGTGTCTTTTGAAAGAGATTCTGCGGGCAGCTTGAAAGACCAAGACTTCCTTCTCAAACAAATACGAGTCACATTGCTTCGACGAAGCATTATATCGCTCGCTGCAATTCACAAACTTAGCCTTACATGGCACAGCTTTGCCCTTAAAAGCCTTTGAGCAGTTATCTTAGATTTAAGGTTGACCTGAATTAGCACATATTCAAGTTCTATAATTCTGAGCCGAAGGGGTAGCAATGGTAGCGCCTCCACAGTAACGACACGAATGTTTCACAGGGTAGTGATACCAGCCGGCTCGCACTGACTGAGGGAGCCTATCTCGATTGAAAGTAGGAATTGAGGCCCCTCTTCTGTGATCTCCTGTGGGGAGTACTCGACAAGTTTCCTCGCATAGGCTAGTCCTTTTATTAAGTTCACGATAAAGTGGGATGTCACCTATACAAACGAGATATTGAGCGTTCGAAGAGCATTCACTATGACCGCATAGCCAGAGTTAGCTGCATTCATCAGAAGAGTCCTGTTCAAGAAACGGGCAACCTTCGGTTCCCTATTGAGAACTCTAGCTAATGTCTAACGCTGATGAAACATGTGTTATCTAGATAGCATTTTACTATTAGTAGAACGGACTAATAAAAATCGTTTCAAGCCGGCGAGTTCGAAGACGCCGGGCATTCTCTTGTGAGGGGCTCCGGCGCCATCGAGCCTCCTCCACCTTACTTTACTTTGGATCCTCTTCCCCCAGCTCTCGAGGGAGCATTTAGGTCGGACGTGCCATCTTTGGCTTAGTCATACACATAGTTGGAATTGTACTCGCCATTAGCCGGAATCGCCCCCCTCCCCCTTCAGAAAGAGAAAATCCCCTATTTGATTGTACTTCCTTTGGAGAGGAGAGCGTGAGCGCATCTCCTTCTCTCTCCGCACGAAGTGCTCCAAAGCCGGTTGGAATAGTCTCGGCCAGATCCCTCAACAAAATGGAGCAGAACCCGGTCTTCAGAGGAGGAATGGCGTTCCTATCCTTTTTGGTTCCCTGGAACATGCACACCTATGGGAGAATCTTGCCCAGGAGAGGACTTATGTTTGAGGGTGTTTCCTACAGAGTCTTTGCCGAATCCAGGGAAGGATCTACTGCCTGGGGAAAAAGCACCTTCGAGTTTTCGATCAGCGTGGGATTGACCGCTATCTGGCCATCCCGCCCCCAAAGCGTCGGGGATCCTTAAGTCTGCGGATGTTCTGCTGTAATTCCTTCACTCGTAGCCATTGTTTTTTTTGAAAAAGAGGAAGAGAACCATGGAAGAAAAATACTAAATTTACCCTCGAACAAAATGGTGTCCTTCAGTTCTTAGATCTACTTATTCATAGGACTCCATCTGGATTTAAATTTTCCGTCTATCGTAAGCCTACCAACGTCAGTTCTTATATTCATTTTTACTCAGGTCATCATAATAATAAAGTCAAACAGTCTGTATTTATTTCAATGTTTATCCGGGGGTTGCGGGTAGCCAGCCTGGAATTCTTGGATCTTGAGATTTCCAAGATCATGGAAATACGAGGGGCGGTTAATAAGTTTTGTGAATCGGTAGGGCAAAAAAGAGGAAGGGGGATGGCTGTTTGTGGAGGTGTTAGGACAAGTTTTGACAAGTTAGGACCTGCAGCCGCACGCTCCTCCCCCATCTATTTAAGAAGCAGTAGCTGATCGCAGATCGTCAATCAGAAATATTTCAACAATGGAGAAGGTTGAGCCCCGCTCAGTGATCAAATTTTTGACCAAGGAAGGCAAGAATGCAAAAGAGATCCATGAACGTATGGTTGCAGTGTACACCGACACCGCCCCTTCCTATGCAAACATTGCTTACTGGAATATGGAGTTTATCCATGGTCGTGACTCCCTTGAAGATGACCCCCATCCAGGACGCCTGTCAGACGTGACCAACGAGGACAATTTGGCCCGTGTGGAGAGGATGATCCTCGAAAATCGACGGGCGAAGGTCAAAGAAATCGAGCGAGAACTTGTAATATCACATGGAAGTGTTATCAACATCATCCACGACAATTTGGCCATGACCAAGGTCTGTGCCCGTTGGGTCCCTAGAAACCTCACGCCCTATGATCGACTTTAACGTCGTCAAAGTTCGGAGGAGCTGCTGCTCCTGTGCAACCAAGACCCGGCGGGATTTGAGTCACGCATAGTGACAGGTGATGAAACGTGGGTCCATCACTGGGATCCCAAAACCAAGCTCGAAAGCATGGCCTGGAAGCACAGGGGCTCTCCGACCCCCATTAAGTTGATGGTGGACTATGCGCCTCGTGGAAGGACCATCACAGGCCAATATTACGCCCAGGAACTGGCTGGGTTAAAGAAGTACATCCGTCAGAAACGGTGCAGCAAGTTGACACGCGGTGTCCTGCTCCTCCACGACAATGCCCCTGTCCATAAGGCCAGAGTTGTACAAGCTGCCCTGCGCGAGCGTTGATTCGAGGAGCTCAACCATCCCCCCTACAGTCCAGATCTGGCCCCTAGCGACTACTTTTTATTCTGCCAGCTCAAGGCTGAACTGTGTGGACGCCGGTTTGGGGACGATGAAGATGTCCAGCTCGCCGTCCAGGAGTGGATTGAACAGCAGTCAGGAGATTTCTGGTTGTCAGGAATTCGAAACCTCATATCTCGTTTCCTTATATCCGAATTGCAAAACTTATTGACCGCCCCTCGTAGGTAACAATCTTTGCTACCCTCAAAAATATCTTGCAGGATGCCTACATTTGGCAGAAAAATCCTTTTATAGAACTGAAATCCCCCCCCCCCCGCATACAATTTTAAGAACTCTCTTGTTTAACCGTTTTCTGAGTCCTTTTCCTTGCTTCCCCGCCTCTGGAATAAGTTAAATATTTCTGTCATATTCAAGTATCAGTCTACTATTTGCAAAATGTTGATTCATAATAATAACAATGGTATAGGGGGGGGGGCGTTCTGTCGATTGTTTAGTTTGCCCCAAGCAATACTTTGGGAAAACCGGTATATCATTAAGTGTACACTTGACGCAAGCAACATAAATACAATATTAGGAGGGGGGATAGCAGTAGTGCTTTCTTTGTCCATTTATCTGAAAATAGTCACCCTATCAATTGGAATTCAGCTAAAACTATTTAAAAATCTGATGACTTTATTCAAAGAAATATTGTCGAATGCTCATTCATTAATTCCTCGCCCAATTTTAATATAGCCCCCGGTCTCTTTAAACTGGCCTCTGTTATTAAAAGGCTTATTTATAACGAAATTGTCCATTTTAAATCTTAGCCCTTTGATTTATTAATTTAGTTATGTTTCTCTCGCTTATTTTTATGTATTCACAATTAAGTATGTATGTATTTAGTTTAGTGACCTAAATGTCTACATTCTGTGCTAACAGTTGGATATATATATATATATATATATATATATATATATATATATATATATATATATATATATATATATATACTTTATATATATATATATATATATATATATATATATATATATATATATATATATATATATATATATATATATATATATAAGTAAATATCATGATATTTCAGTAGATCTGGCAACACAGGAATTTTCGCTGAGCTACGATCTCAATATTTCTCATTAATATCACTACTCAGCTGATTTGTCCCATTTTCTGTTATTGATATTTAATATTAACTATGCTTAACTTTTATATGCATTAATAGGATAAGTACATTATGTTTATTACACCCCTAACTTACCTTACAGTCAGACAAAGAAATACAAATTTAAAAATCCATCGCCGGGACCTTCATACCTTTCAATTTATATATGTTTATTTCTGCTGCACCCAGAAGGTCCTGATTTGGACAGCGGGCCGCCAGTTAAGTTGCCCGGGACTATACGGTGTACTACTATAACATAATGTCTAAGGGCAAAAACTTAATTATTACTAATTATTTACATCCTTGCGGTGTCCGTAGCACGTGCTACTAGGTTAAACCGGCACTGCTTGGCAGGTATAGGAAAACGTCCCCATAGGATCAGAAACATCTAGAATATGATCATTTACACACACTTGACTTGCGGATGTGAGCGTAGCTGGGTTCTGCCAACCCAACCTGCCGTAGTCGGCGACTTTGTCTTTGTGCTTTAATCCAACCAGGATGGAACCGGTGAAGCCACCTCATATGTGCACTAGAAGCGGTGAAGAGAGTCGGTAACCCCACAAGTTTTGCCCCTAATGCCTTTCCCAGCCATCGGACTTTCGTCCTTCGAGGCAGGTAGGGACCTCACTGTGTATCCTGACACAGAGTCAGATTCTGGTAAGAGACCGTAAGTACATTGATCTACCAGAACGTCGCTGGATAGTAAAAAGAAAACGCGGAAGGTATGGTATGTAATGAAGAAGAATTAGGGATAGGCGGGTCCACTGAGGATAAGGGTGTGATACTTCAGCACTTGGACCAGGAAGACACGCATATCCTCTAGTTCTTAATTGAAACAAGAGTGTTATCTCTCGCTAAGCCCCCACCCCTCTTACGAAGAGAAGTCAGTAGGGAGAGATCTGAAAGGAAATTGGAGAATGTAAACAAAGTGAAAATAATGGAACACATAAAGCCACCTGTTCTGCAAACACTGGGGCATGGAGGGTGCACAACTGCAGCACGGGGGTTATGGGGCCGTATTAGATGGTATTTAACCGCAGGCACTCGCGCCGGGTGGGCATGTCGCTCTTACAGGTACGAGGTGAGCAGTCTGGACAGGGCCCCTCTGCGGGGAGGATAACTCAGAGAAGCATTGGACGATACATGATTGGAACAACTCACATGGACCATAACAAGGTCTGCTGACCGAAGTTTCGTGCTCTCACTTATTATTATGATTTATGACCTTACGACCTTCAAAACTTTCAATGAGTACCAGATTAACCTTGGGAGGACCTTGACAATTCTATCATTCGGAAGATAATGTAAAACAACATAAGAGATTCAAATTTCGTTAGAATCGGACGAATAGTTACAATGTTATTAAAAAATATATAAAAAGGCAAAACGGGGACCGACCGACAGATATAGTGAGATATAGAGTCGCACGCGAATAAAAATTATACATGAATAAGAACGCAAACACGGGGGACAGACAGTAAAAACAATAAAAGTTCTCATGTGGAGATGAGCAGGACACATTGCTAGAATAAACCGTACAAGAGGACAAATTAAATTATAAACTGACCTCATTGTATATATATATATATATATATATATATATATATATATATATATATATATATATATATATATATATATATATATATATATATATATATATATTCACCATTATTTCTTCTACAAAGCTCGAGTTTAATGTTAATTAAGAAGGACAAAACGAAGAAGGCGGGTGCCATCTTTAATTTCAATATTTCGGGTCATTACTAAGCCCATCTTCAGGAGCTAAAAAAAATCGAAATAAATTGACACAAGTGAAGGTAAGTACTAAAATGAATGTGCTGTTAATGGAAAAAAAACAAGTGAGGTAAAGTACAGCAGAAAATTGTAAAACAGACGTGTCTCTGTTTTACAATGAATCGGGGGAATGATAGGGAAAAGAAATATGGGAGAGTAGATAGAAAAAAGGGTGGAAAGAATACCTACCCATAGGGGAATGGACGAAAGCTGGTCGGCGACTAAGCTGTGAAATTAGCCGCCGCACTAGAAACTAGATGAGAAGAGGCTTGCAAAGAAAGTGATGGGAAAAAAAAGATAGAGTAGAGATGGTTAAAAGGAATAAAGCCCAGGTAGACTCAAACTAATTTGATATCGCCGGAGTCGGGAGGCCGTGGCGCTCCTTTACGTACGAGGTGCAACACTCTACACGGAACATCGCCTTGTGGGGTAGAATAAGTATTTTATATAGCACTGGTGTAATAAAATTTTATCGTGATTTTGCACTTAAATTCAGACAGCCGAACGTGTATTTATGTTTACTATTACATAAGTCTAAGCTATTATGGCAATATTATGTCAATAATTGTCGTCGATAAGTAAAAGAAAACGCAAAATGATAAATTAGGAGTCAGTTTACATTGGTAATTTGTGATTTAGTGCAGTAGAAGAAAGATGGTTGTGGTAGTTTTCTTTTTCCGGATTGTAGGTTCTTTCGCCTTCTTTAGAACAGTAAATCTTGCGGTTCTTTTTCCTACCCCCCTGCCCATAACTCCTCATAATACCTTGGATTTGGTTGTGGTCAAGACTCTCATTTATAATCCGAGAACGGATCCCCGTCTTTATAAGCGCTCAACTCTGGCTTTGGCGATTGATCTGTGCTTAGCTTCCCGCAGGACTTATTTTAATGGAGGGTCTGGGAGCGGAATTAGTGCTGCATTCTCTCCTAAGTGGGTATGGTTGTTGTAGTTTCCCAACCTGACTTTACCCAGGCGGATCCAGACCTGATAATAAAATTGATATAAAGGTCAGTATACCAATCGCTGATGAGCCCGAGGTCACCAGGGGCCTTCCTGTCCAAACTTCGAACACCTCTGACAAAAACAAAGTTTCATCAGTCAGGGAATTATGGCTCCGCCCAACTAGATGTCATCTTCCAGTGGGGACACGGGGGCTGGCCATGATACCATCTCAGAGGAAGAAAAGATTTAAAAAAGTAAAAAAAAAATACAAACGAAAACCAACAAAGGCATCATTGGCAGAAAGTTTTTGAAATTCATAAAGTGGTGAAGTTAAGGTAACTAAAAATGTGTGGCGCCCTTGAAATTAAACTACTAGTGTGCTATTGACAGGGCAAAGGCGCGTTCCGCAACCAAGGCAGGTCGCGATGCGGGTTTCTGCTGGACATATTTAATTCAGTGGCCCTCCTGGAAGTGCCTTTTACCTCCTCATGAACTGCGTTTGCGATTTGGTCCTACTACAGCCATCCGCAGAGCGATTGCTGGCCGAGTGGATACGGCGTTTGCCTGCCAACGTCGTGGTACCGGGTTAGATCCCGGCATAGGGGAATGTCCGGCAAAGCGGACACAAACGTCAGCGCACGAAGAGATCTGGCTACCAATTGGTGGACGCTCTGTGCTCAGCCGCGTACTGGGTGGGTAGATCTTACACTTCTCATCACACACAAAGCCAATTGCAACACTGCTTTATTTACTCTCACATCTTCGCAGCACAACACACACACTCTGTTTAAAGGAATCCTGCCGATGGGTATCTATATCCACATAACTCTGACGCGGAACAGGCCCCTCTACCCTGGGGGGACGAAGGTTCCACCTGAACGCTGCTTGGTGTCAAAAACATAATACTTCCCGACAGCTTTCCCCAAAGAGGAAGGCCCCTGGTGCCCTCGGGCTCATCAGCGATTGGTATACTGACTTTTATGTCAATTTCATTATCATGGGCATTTTGTGTTGTTTGTTTGCTTTGTTGGGTGTTTGTAGCACTCTAGGGATGTGCGGTGGCTAGCCACAGAGCCTGGATAAGGTTTAAGGGTTTAAAGTAAGGAACCAGTGGGTTGCTGCCCAATCCAAGTGGATTCTATATGGCAGCTAGCATAAAACGAGGCAAATCATCTATAAAAGGTGGAGGAGACCACTTTGTGACAAAAATTTAAAAAACGACGGGTTAAAAGATTTCTCCGCCAATATGAATCGAAGACAGGTGTGTTGAGTTGAGGAATAGTTAAAAGGGTGGGGAAACAGGACAACCGGAGAATGGCGAAATGGCTACAATCCAATAAAAGGTGGGCAACCGATTGGTCCCCACCGCAAAAACGACAGCAAGGGCTGATATGAACATCACCCGAAACAAGATGGCCGTGAGTAAGTCTCGTGTGGCCAATGCGAACTCGGCAAAGGGCCACCTCCAACGACCGCATTCTATGACGGCTCGAGGGCCAAGAGCGAATAGAATTTTTTATTTTGTATAGTTTGGATGATGAACAGTCATCCCATTCATTCTGCCACAGCTGAAAAATATACTTTCTTATTGAAGGAAAGTAGTCCCTAAAAGGCAGAGCCGAGTTCTCAGGGGACACAGAATGTGCTGAGCGGGCTAGCCGATCAGCCTTCTCGTTGCCCACGACCCCCACATGCCCAGGGACCCAGCAAAAAATAATTCTATATCGGGATGCATTTTGGATCAGCCAGTTGCAAATTTCTGTGGCCAGGGGATGGGACGCATTAAAAGATCTAATTGACTGTAAGAACCTCCTTGAGTCGGAAAAAATGACAAAATCACTAAAAGGTAAAATTTGGACGAGTCTAAAGGCTAAAAGGATTGCTGAAAGTTCAGCGGTAAAAATGGATGCTGCTGGCGGCAAAGATAGAGTTAGGAATTCTCCTCCTGGGTAGATGGCTGCAGCGCCCACGCCACCGTCCGACTTAGAGCCATCCGTGTATAGTGGGCAGCATTGTTTGTGTGAGGTCGAATGCTCTAAGAACAGGCTCTTAATGATGCGAGGGTCCATGGAGGACTTCTCCAGGCTCCACATACGGGTACATGTAAAATGCAATGACTCTCTCTGTTCGCCAAAATAGGAGCCAGTGAGTGCTCATAGTGCGTTAAATTTTTATTGCTGTCTTGCTGCAGGTATCAGTCCATGTTGTCAGGTCATGTGTGTTGAATGTGAGGCCGAGTATTGTGGGGGTCTTATTGAGTAGGATGCGGGTGTAGTTTAGTGGTGTGATATTTGAATGGCTGTGTGATTACTTTTTGTAAGAGGTGAACAGAGTTACGGAGGGTATAGGGTTGTATTGTGCGTTGGGGGGCGGATGTGGGGGGATTCTTTTATCGTCAAGACCCCGCTCTAGACTGGAGAAGTACTCGTATGTTTGCATGCTCATAGTGGCTATGTTTACGTTGCTGGGGTGTGAAGTTATAGTGAGTTCATCAGTGTATGATTGTGGTAATGGGGAATGAGCGAGAAGAGAAAGAGATAAAGAAAAGTCGAGAGGACTGGGCGAGAAAATGCTATAATAGCACTCAATCACAGATGTTTGGGGTATTGGAAGGAACGATGTTCTAAATCTAGAAAGGCCAAGAATGCTAAAGAGAGTTGGTACTCGAGAGGGTTTTACTTTCTGATCAATTAAAAGTCAATCCAAGAACCTCCTTCCTGTTTGCTTCACTTCCAATGTACTAGCGCTTTGCTTTTTGGAGATCTTAACTGATGGTCTCGAGCGAAGATCTCCTCAGACCTTCATTAAAGTTTAAGGGATCAGTCATACATGTTGGCCATTTTCTTAACTCTCGCTAAAGCAACCCCATTCCTAGTGAACTACGTCAGAATATTTTTGAAAGATGCTCTTAAAGAAACTGGTTAAATTAGGGAATTAAAATGTGTATAGTCTTAATTACCTGAATCAGAGACAACTTGGGGCGGTTTGGCCCAGGAAAACGCACACCTCTCCCAAACCGACCGACCACCCATCTTCAACGAAGGTAGGAGACCGGGATGTATACACGCATGAATATGTGTGCAACGTGCATGTATGTACCTGTATTTGTGAGTCCCGCATAATCCCATGTAAAGCCTCTATGCTTCCTCCTCAATCAAGGTCGTTAAAATGGAACGATTCTCTCCTTTCACTCGATCAACGAAGGAAGATCTATCTGTGTTTATGATTCGGTCATATGCTGACGGAAAGTTTATCTCCCGCATATTTTTTTATTACATATGGAAGAGTTTTTTACCCTCTCCCGTTAATTTTCCTACTATCCTTGGAAACTACGGAAGGAAATTTCTCGTATCGGCACATTTTTATCCTGGCGGATCCAGGATAAAAAATTGTGGGGGAGCTAACCCGAATTCCTCCCTCTGCAGAGTCAGAAAAGTGCATCGATGATTAATAATGGTTATCTTACACAACATTGATAATAAATAACAGTAATTCACACAAGAGTGAACACAACTCTCTCAGATCCGATTTTTTTCCCACAGAAAATTATGAATTGTAGTGTTTGGACGTCAGCGAAGGTGCAATACTGAATTCAATAATTATTTTCGGGATTTACCTGCATTTTAGACATGTCTCTTATAAGGTACATCGATCACAACATTTTAAAACTTTTTAAAAAAAATACTTTATATTATAGCATGGCTCTTTCTGAATAGCAGAATACAATTATGGCTTAAAAAAGAAATATAAACACAAACCGGTCTGAAATTGTAAGGGAAGGCTTCAGGCCCCTCAGCCTCCCCCTGCATCCGCGCCTGGCACGTAACGTCAAAGAACTTTGTATTTTTAACGTATTCTTTGCGTTGGTAACTATATTTTTGAAGTCTCTAAATTCGTTTTACATACATTTAGGATAAGATGAGAGAGCATTATTGGAATACTCACTCTCTGTCTTGATCTTTTAACATTCCTGGATGATTAAAGTAGATCTCAGTACAACGGGGTAAGCAAATATTAAGGAAGATGCGCAGAACCTACTTCGGGAAGTTCTCAAATGGAGCTAGAGCCTAGTGATTTTCATCTGATAAGCCATGGCAGTTAACATAATTTCACGGATGACAAAAGCGATAAGGGCCTATCAAAGATCATTCGTATCTGTTGAAACCGACCTAAACAAATTAGTTCTTAACATAACATAATTTCAGTTGTGCTCTAGTTTCAAAGTTACACAAAGGGAATGGGGAGGATGTGACAAAAAAATGTACAAAGGAAAATATAAACCTTTGTAACAAACATCGGAGTTTACTTGTAGGAGATGAAAGTTGAGGAAAATTGTACACTTTCTTCATTTCTCCCCCTCATCCTACCCCTTCTCTTTTTCTTCAATATCCTCCTTATATTTTCGTTCTTTCTCTTCTTCTTCTCCTTCCCCTTTTCTCCCTTAGCCCAATTTTCCTTTCCTTCATTTTATATTCATTACATAGGGGAACAATTTTAATCACATTTTCTCGTGACTTAGATTTATCTGCCAATTTTAATTCGTTTTTTCATGCTGATTTCAAATATATAATCCATTTTTACCTATATGCTATAGTTATTGTGTAATTACTATTTTCTCGTTTCCTCGAAAACTGTCCTCTGGACGGACAGAGAGGGTGCTTGTAGAAACCAAATACTTCACAGTACATAGTCTTGAGATAGTAATAAGTGTTATTGTGCAAAATATTGACATTATTGTTTCTTTTTTCAGATCTCATGTTAGAGGGATGGCTTCGTCAAGAGGAAATTGCGTTAATAATCCAGACACCTTCTGCTACATATGTGGCTGTTACATGCTAGTTCGTCAAAGGCGCAATATATCAAACTTTGTGATCCGCACTTATAAGGTATATTTTGATGTTCTTCTTGGCGATCAAGATAAGAAGTGGGCCCCACTTGCTGTTTACCATAGTTGTGTGGAACATCTTTGTGAGTGGACGAAAGGAAAGAGAAATGGTCTTCCTTTTGGAATCTCCATGGTGTGGCGAGAGCCAAAGAATCATGTATCAGACTGTTATTTCTGTCTGGTAAATACTAAAGGGATTGGCAAGGAAAATCGGCACAAGATCGACTACCCCAACATTTCCTCGGCGACCCGGCCAGTACCTCATTCTGAGTCTCTACCAGTTCCGATTTTCAGTGGATATGCTTCCTCCGAGGATGCAAATGATGTACCTGATATGGACGTCCACGGAATGGATTAAGAGTCTGCAGATTCATCATCAGATGCTAAACAGTCATTAGCTCCTCACTTTTTCAATTAAGAGGATTTGAATGACCTGATTCGTGATTTGGCGCTCTCCAAGAAAGCTGCAGAACTTTTGACTGAAAGACATATGCTTGACAGGTTGGTACGGGTATCATATTACCGAACAAGGCAGCACATTTGTTAAATATTTATTTGAGGACAATTTGTATACTACCACGATGTTCCTGGTCTATTTACCGAGTTGGGACTTGGCATCTATAGCCCTGCTGAGGGAAGACTGTTTCTGAATAGCTCCAAGCGTAGCCTCAAGTGTGTCCTTTTGCATAATGGCAATAACTTTGGTGAAGTTACTCTCGGTCACCCTGTCCATCTGTGAGAAACTTACGATGACATAAGAATGGTCATGGATTTACTTAAGTACCATGAACACGATTGGATCATATGTGTAGACATTAAGATGGTCAACTTCCTCCTTGGCCAGCAGAAGGGATATACAAAGTTTCCATGCTTTTGAGCCGCTCGCCTGCACTTCTCGTACGCTATACAACCCACCTCCTAGAAGCGGAGCGTATTTTGAAAAAATGAAGAGAGCCCGTTTGGAAATGCTCTCCAAGGGCTAACGCTATCCCTCTTGGGTTCGGGCACCATTGTAGATAGAGGAGAGTGGGAAAAGGGGCAAAGAAAAATAAAATAATAGCGTAGGCGAATTGCGAACAGCTTCCCGCGTCGCTGGAAACACTGTTAGCCAGCGGCGAATCCACTCGGCCATCCTGAGTCTCAAAAAAGACTCATTCAAACGAAGCTTTTAAGCCGCTCGCCTGCACTTCTTGTACGCTATACTATTCCATCGAAAGTGAAAAATTATGACAAATAAGGGTTGAATAAATGATTTATAATTATAATCTCTTTCGTAATATTTTTTGTAAAAATAAATGTTTGAATATTTTTCAAATTCAGAAATGGTTCTTTCCAAAGAAAAGTGTGCAACTATTGTTGTTTTACCAAAGTACCCTGAAATGCAAGCAGATAGTTACAAAGGGCATTGCATCAAGGAGCTACATATTTAGGATCATTAATGTCATTTAAAAGACTGGTTACACTCCTGTGAAGAAGTCTTCTGGAATTCCAAGATCATAAAATGAACGCCAAGATGGCTTCCTGGTAAGACCCTAGTTCAAGGATCAGATTGCCTTCAGTACCAAACTTGCTCACGGTTGGGAAGAAGCAAATGTAAACGCTTCAGCGCACACAGTGTAGCGGAGACTTCGACAGAGGTAGGTAAGGGCTGCTTAGAAGTCTCAGCTTACCAAAAAGAACATAACGAATAGGGTTCACTTTTGCAGTAAATATAAAGAATAGGCCGTTGAAGACTTGGGCAAAGTGATATTCTCTGAAGTTCCTTTCTGCTTGTTTACAGCTTCTGGAACATCCCTGGTTAAGAGGAGAACAAGAGGGAAAGTTCCTCCAATGACCTGCGGCGTTTTGTGATTGTGAGGGAATTTCCACGTGGATCATCTTTAACAGAAAGGAACTCCCATGTGCAGCAGAAGGCCCGGCTAGGCCTAAAGTCGTAAGCCTACCCCCCTCTTCCCTTCCACAAGCGGTAGCCTCGAATCGAGTCCCCCACGATTCACCTTTATGCGGGCTAAAATAGCTCTGCAAGAAGATTCGACGCCCTTCGAGAGTAGAGCTGTTTCCCGCTAACCCCCAACTCCGGGAAGAGCCTCGGACATAAATAACGCTCGACTTCCCGGAAGAGACACAGAGTTGAGAAGTCTCGTCCAGAACCCAGAAGAGGTAATTTTACCCATCAATTCTCTCATTATTTTTGTGTAAATAAAATTATATTTTTGTACATGTCTCTTTAAATAACCTTGAGCTTTGCCATTGTCCATAATTTACCTGACCTCGTTGCACTCTCTCGCTACTCAGCTTGTCTGAACTCGTGGTTTTCCGTCCCTTTTGTCGGTTCGCTTTCAAGTTATTGCTCCCTCCCTCATAGATATAATATGGTATTGATATAATGTAATGTTATACCACGACATATTTATATATATATATATATATATATATATATATATATATATATATATATATATATATATTAATATAATTATTATATAAATCTGGTGTCAAGTGTGTTGGGGTTTTTACGAACCCGTGTCATTTTAATTTCGACATTAGAAGTTCCTTGTTATTCACGTACATCCCTTTTATTTTAATTTTTGTATTGTACTGGCAGAAGGCAAGTTCAAGTTATTTGAAGAGCAGTGGACCGTAATCTATTTAGATTTTGTGTTGGACCCCAGGTAATTATTATTTTTATTATTGTGTTCGAATTCTGGAGACCCTCCTGGTTATTAATCCAAAAGAGGTTAAGGTCTCTGGTTTCCTAATTCTGGTAGAACCATTTGAATTTTTTTTTCCCGCTTAAAAATAGCAGAGGTAGGTAGCTGTATCTTAATTTTTGTGTGTGATCAAGGCCTTCACGAATATCCAAGTATTCGTTTCGCGTGGATAGTGTCCTAGCTCGTTCACGTATCAGTGTTCCCTCACTTAACTGCATAAAAATGTCATCCTTCGAAAAATTCAAGAGTCAGGGTGAAATATTAGGTCTTTCGGGCAAAGACCTGCTAAATTACGTACAGGAAGAAGATAGGAACGAACGGGCAGAGCGAAGGGAAGAGGAACTAAGAAAAACGGAGATGGAGATGGAGGAGAACAAACTGAAAATGGAGATGGAAAGAACAAAATGGAGGAGAACAAACTGAAGATGGAGATGGAGAAGAACAAAATGGAGATGGAAGAACGTGAACAAATTAGGCAGCATGAGCTGGAAATGAGCCGAAATCAAATGGATTCTCAGTCCATCGGTTCCCGGGCTGAAATTCCCCAAACTCCTTCAGTCCACCTTCCCGCTTTCAATGATGGAGAGGACTTGGGGTCATTTTTGGTCAATTTTGAGAGAATCTTTCAGATCAATAGATGAGATTTAGAAAATGATGGCGTCGCTCGCTTACTTCCCCTCCTAAATGCCAAGTTAAGGGATATCTTCGTATTCCTTTCCCCGGAAGCAACTTTGGACTATTCCACGTTAAAGTCCGAATTGTTAGCCGCTGTTCATATGAATAGCGAATTCTACCGCTCCTGATTCCGCCAGGAAAGGATCCACCCTGGCCAAACATTTCGACAACACGGGTACATCTTCCAAAGAAACCTTCAGTGTTGGCTGGATGCGTGCAAAATTCCCCAGGTCTACGAGTCCCTTCTGGACTTCTTCCTTAGGGATCAGCTTTTAGCTGCCGTGGCTCCCGAAATTCGCGCCTTCATTAAAGATAAACATTGCGCCACTTTCAAGGAGTGCTTGGAAGAGGCCGATGTCTACGCGGGTAGTCACGATTTATACCTTAAGGATGTTAAAAAGGCTCCCCAATCACCCCCCAAAACTAAATTTTATGGCCTTAAGACCCCCCCTAATTTGGTTCCAAGATTTACCAAAGTTCCTAGTCCCTCGAAGACAAGAAACTTGCATCCATCGGAACACCGAGACGTTAAGCCCCTAGTTTCTTCTCCCCCGGTTGTGCCGTACCAAAAAAAACCCGACTGTCTGCTACACCTGCGGAGTTCCCGGCATTACCGCACGAACTGTCCTCAAAACTCCCGATTCGCAAACTCTCAGTCCCACCAAGTACACCAAATCTGGGCCACCCCTGATCCTCCTCCGTCGCCTCAGAAGACTCCCGAACCTCCCTCGCCCGCCAAAGACCCGGTCCATCAGGTAAACTTTCTCTTTGATGAGAACAACCCTGGTGGATTGAAGTTCGAGAACGGAACTGTGAACGGTCGCCGAGTATCCACCCTCGTGCGTGACACCGGGTGCACCTGTATTTTAATGTCTGAGGACCTACTCTCCCCTGTTGGGCCTGGCCACAAGAAATTTGCGGTGGTCCACGACTACCTTGGCCGGGGGAGTCGTTTCCTAGTAATTCGTTGTCACATCGAGTGTGGCTATATCTCCGGTTGGGCCGAAGTGGTAGCGGCCCCAATCCAGTTCTGCTCCGTATTATTTGGTCAGAACCCCGTAATTCACGACCATCCCGTGGCCCAGCCAATCACGGGCAGCCCTGGAATCCCGTGCACCTGTTTCCCTGAAAACCCCTATCGACCCGGAGTTCCAAGCCCTCCGGAGCGATAAGTTTTCTCGCGTCCAGAAGGAGTGCGCAACTCCCCCCCTCCTTTCGGAGAAAACCAAAGCACTCGAGCGTGAGTCCACCCGAGGCAACAAACGAGTCTCGTATCCTGTGAAGGACTTATTGAGAGGTTTGAGACCTAATTGGACTTTAAGTCACGAGAACGAAAATTCAAGCCTGGCGCGAAGGTGCTGGTGCTACTTCCCATGGGAAGCAACAAAATCTTTAGCCAGTGAAAGGGACCCTACCCCGTCCTCGAGGCTAGAGGACCCGTGAATTACCTCATCCATAGTCCGGTGGGAGCGAAGGTTTTCCACGTGAATTGTATATATATATATATATATATATATATATATATATATATATATATATATATATATATATATATATATATATATATATTATATCATCAATGTTCCTAATTATGATTTTTGGGGGGTCCACTAAATTGTTAATTTTTTTTGTCCCATATTTATGCCTCCATTTAATTGTATTTGTTTTTTTTTGGTTCCACTGAAATGTCGCCAATGTTCTCCTGTGATTTTTCTTTTGTTTAAAATTGTATTAGTTGAATTCTCTATAATCGACCTGTTTAAGGCTTACGCCCGTAAATTCCCCGCTGAGCTCAGATTTACGTTTTTTGTGTGTGTACACCTGTCGTAGCAGGTCAGAATTTCCCTAGAACTTTGATAATACTAGTTTGACGGGTTGGGATGATCCTTTCCTACGCAACTACTCTGTAAAGCATCATCTGTCGGTTGGGAGATGTGTGAGGGAATCCCCACGTGGAAGATCTTTAGCAGAAAGGAACTCCCATGTGCAGCAGAAGGCCAGGCTAGGCCTAAAGTCGTAAGCCTATCCTCCCATCCCCCCACACTTCCACAAGCGGTAGCCTCGAATCGAGTCCCCCACGATTCACCTTTATGCGGGCTAAAATAGCTCTGTAAGAAGATTCGAGGACCTTCGAGAGTAGAGCTGTTTCCCGCTAACCCCCAACTCCGGGGAGAGCCTCGGACATAAATAACGCTCGACTTCCCGGAAGAGAGACAGAGTTGAGAAGTCTCGCCCAGAACCCAGAAGATATCCCCATGGTTCCAAGTCAAGTGCTAGCAACAAAGCAAAGTGACAGCTGGACTATTTTGTGTATTTGGAATCAGCCCCAGCCAGGAGGTAATTCCACTGAACGATCGCTCCGAGTGATTTTCCCCGACTTCTTTCATCAACTCCTGTCGAAGCTCTCCTTATTTCGGGTAGCCGAAATACTCTACCCTGGATCGGAAGTTACCCCCCCCCCCTTGCTTTTGGAGAACCGTCATCACTCCAACCTCCCGCGTTGAATTCCGAGCGGTCTCACCTCAAGTGCAGAAGACATCCGTAAGCCAATCCCCCCCCCCCTCATTTGAATAGTCCTCTCCGGGAATACCTTAAGTTCTAACTTCATAGCCTGATTTATAACTACAATTCCCCCTTTCATTTACTGATGTGATTTTGCCCGTTAATTCTCTGAGGTAATTTTACCCATCAATTCTCTCATTATTTTGCCATTGTCCATAATTTACCTGACCTCGTTGCACTCTCTCGCTACTCAGCTCGTCTGAACTCGTGGTTTTCCGTCCCTTTTGTCGGTTCGCTTTCAAGTTATTTGTACATCCCTCATATATATAATATGGTATTGATATAATGTAATGTCATACCAATGCAGTGATAAGATGATAAATGGTTATTGCATTGATGGTGTTCCATGGTTCAAATCACTTACAAGTGCCTTTGAATGGCTAAATGAGGCTTCTGCCACTAGATGGCACCACTCAGCGCCAAATCCGATGGCTGATTTGAAATCTTCAGGGTGAATAACCATATGTTTCATCGTCATATGGGTCATTTCATAGCTCTAAGTGGGTACAATTGAACTTTACTGCTTTTGAAAAACAAGCGACGCCTTGACCTGGCGCTTCGCCACGGTGAAGCATCCAGACACTCTCCATGTCTGGGGCTGCTTCTCATCCAAGGGAGCTGGAGCAATAACAATTTTGCCCGAGAACACAGCCATGAACTCAAAATAGTACCAAAACCTACTTCATCAGCACCTTTTCCCATCAGTTCAGAACAAACTTGGAGATGATAATTGTATTTTTCAGCATGATGGCGCACATTTCCACCAAGCAAAAAAACAATAACAAAGTTCTTGGTTGAAAATAACAGCGAAACTTTGAGCCCTTCGCCCGCGAATTCGAAAGATTTGAATCCAATCGAGAATTTGAGGGCGATAATCAAACTAGCAGTTGATAAACAGAAGCCCTCCAATTGTGAGCAGTTGCGTGTGCTTATCGAACACAAACGGAGCAATATCACCGATATATGTCAATATATCATTAGAAATTTGATCTACAGCGTGCTAAAATGAATTGAAGCAGTCTTGAAGAATAAGGTACGATTGTAAATATTGAGTTTGCACACCAAATGACTATTTATATATATAAAAAAAATGGGTTTGGGCTCTAAATCTTTGGATATTTCACCTTCAAATTATGCTGCAAACATACTAAAACAAAATGAAACGTTTGATTAGATCTATTAATTTTCTTATATGAAAAAACATTTTTGGCCATATCTGTAGATAGATGGCGCTTGAGTCACAAAAATGTATTTTCTGGCAACGCCTTTGACCCCCCTCCGAACGCCGCGTCTTTTCAAAAGGCAAGAAGAAAGATAGTTTCTTAAGGATAAGGGTAGTTTAAATTTGAGGCCAAGGCCAAGGAGAGACTTTTCAGGCGGAGATAGATTATAATCGGAGAGATTCCAAATGACGTTCCCTGGTTTAAAGTATTAAGGCGAAGATAAATATAAAGAATTGTTTCTTGTAATGAATATTTTTAGGCGCGTGTGAATCTAGTCGCGTGCGACTCTACATCTCACTATGTCGGTCCCCGTTTTGCTTTATTTTTTGTTTTTGTAATAACATTGTAACTATTCGGCTGATTCTAACGAAATTTGAAACCATTATGTTGTTTTACATTCTATTTCGAATGCTACAATTGTCAAAGTCCTCCCAAGGTTAGCCTATGAATTATTGAAAGTTTTGAAGGTCGTAAGGTCATAAATCAGAATAAGTGAGAGCACGCGAATTTTAGGTCAGCAGACTTTGTTTTGTTTTAACACAGTATTATTGGAGATCACGTTCTACGAAGTTGGTAAATAGGAGAAAATAAATGAGGACAAATTTAAGTTTTAGGGTGGAATACAATTCCAAGACAACAGTTGATAACTGTTCTATAAGTTTTGACTTACAGTCAATTTCATAGTTTAATAAATAATAGTCCAAGAGGTTGGTATCAAAATTAAAATGAGAAAGTGAGGCGGATACTTTTCGACAAAGGTCTCAATGGGAGAAGGGCTGCCGAGAAGCCTCATCTTAGCAAGAAGAATCTTAGAAATAGGCTCTACTTTTGTAGGAAATATAAAGAATGGATTGCTGAAGACTGGGGCAAAGTGTTATTCTATGATGAAGTACCCGCCAATGCTTTCATGTCTTCGAATTGGGCATAGTCGCGTGACGGTCCACAATTTGATGGAACCTTCTCCTGCCCCTTACTGCGATGACTGCATTGTCCACTAGACTGTTTGGCCCATCATTGTTGATGGGGAATCTCGGTCTGTGGAATCTTCGCGCACGTTAGCTGTCCCAGTACAGAGGCGAGCGGTGGGAGGGGGATGGCGTCGTTACTGCTTGTCCTTTGCACCCTAGACGGGTTCGTGTACACCAGAGTGTGGCCTATTTGAGTTTTTGACAGGGGCTGTCCTCCTTTTTATTTATAAATTTCTTGGTGTTGGGTGCATGGCGTCACCGGAAGGAGGTGGGCCTCCCTCCTACGCTAGAGATCGCCTTCTTTCTCTTTTTTTCGTCGTTCTATATTTTTGTTTATTACCTGTATTTCGTTTTTTGTGTATTTTAAACATAGCCTTATAGTTGGCTGATTTGATTGCAGCGACTTGTACCCTTGGTAGTAGTCGCCAGATAGCCCTTTAAAAGAAAGAAAAAATCACAGGTAGGGAGCAGGGTTGGGAGATTCGTATGTGGGCAAGGAGCAAGAACTAACTGCGAAGATGGCCATGCTCTAAGAGTGACGGCTGCATGGCCGGTTGGCAAGAGGTGATTGTAGACTCAGGCGGGGGTCATCATCTACTGAAGGGCACCTGAGAAAGGGGTCTCATAACCAGGGTGCAAACAGAACGGCAGTGCGGAGAAGAGCGGCGCCAGTGATCTCCAGTGGATGGGGCAGCGGACATCATCGGAAATGACGAAATGTCTGCACGGACGGGGATGCGTGTCTAATTGGCAAGGGAGAAACACCACACTCCTGGAAAGGAGTGGGAGACATCTGAAATCATACGGCAACTCAGGTGTAAAATTGGATCAAGGCGACGGACGGTCGACGATGATGCGCAGGCATACACTGAATTTTTTTGTGTGATCAAATTTTAGGAACACATCTGGTGATTGCCTACTTGGGCATAAGTCGCCGTATTCGACCCAGCTTATTACTAAGCTATATTAAAAAGACATAAAAACAAATGACAATATGCAAACACAAAGGCTAGAAAAACAACAAAGTAAAAAAACAGAAAAAGGCAAGAAGGAAGCGCGCTCCAGCGTCAGGGGTAGGCCCGCCTCTCCCTGGTGTGGGAACATGCGATCCAAAACAAAGGGTCAAATAAAGTGGAGGAGACCAGCCTCCTCCGAAAAGTCGTAGAGTCCACAAACCAGTGTGTACGAACTCATCCTGAGTACAAAGGAAAAGCAGTAGTGACCCAGCGCGTCCAGGTACCGGGACAGGTAACGTGCGCGAAGATTGCCCAGACTGGAACATTCAACAAGAATGTGCCGAACAGTCTGGGGGACGACGCACTCGCCACAATAAGGCGCAGGTGAGCGCTCGATCAAATGGCGGTGGGTCCCGCGACTGTGTCCAATTCGAAGACGACAGAAATCAAACGGAAGCCGTCGCCGCATTGGAAGGTAGGTTCATTGGAACAGTCGCGGTGCAATGGAACACAACTTTAGGTTCTCCTCAACCGTCTCCCATCTTCTTTGCCAAGCAGCCAGGAGAGCTGCCCCTATTACTGCCATGATATCGCTATGAGGAAAAGCGAAACGCTGGTCTGGTCGCCCAGTCTTAGCGGACTCTTTGGCGCCATCATTCCCCGCAATTACGACATGTCCAGGAACCCAGCAGAAGATAATCTCGACATCCGTCCCGCTCGCCAAAACCGTGGCGTCACGGATATCGCAAACCAGGGGATGCGGAGATTCCAATGCCCCGGGAGCACTCAGGGCGCTTTGTGAGTCGCTATAGATCACAAGCCGGTCTCAGAACCGGGCACGTCGCGTAATCTCCCGTACCGAGCAGGGTTGGCAAAAAAAAAAAAATTGAAAAAGCCCAATAAAAGCTTGGTTTTATTCTGGGTTTTTCAAATCTTGTGTTTTTTCAAAAAACAAATGCTACAAGCATTAGAATAACATAAAAAAAGAATAGCTACCTCTATTTTTATATTAATAATAAATTAGTTTAATAATTATATTATATTAAGAACAGATCACAGTAACAGATTACTGATCGAGAATTTGGGGTACCCATGATAGCTATAACTTGTAGAAGGAGAGATGAAATATTGAGTCAGTATCAGAAAAATAACCTTAATTTGATACATATTTGTTGAAATTATAAACAAATATGAATTTTAAATAAAATAATGATAAGAAGCATTCATTTCTTGAAAAAAAAGAGTAATTTTGAATAAAAAACCCAAACCTGGGTTTTTTCAAATTTCACTTGAAAAAGCTCAGAAAACTCAGGAATAAAACCCGGGTTTTTTTTATTTGCACACCCTGGTACAGAGTAGTGTATTGCCACCAGCTCGGCCGTGAAGACAGACGCAGCGCCTGGCAGAGCCCCGCTGACTTCAAACAGAGGGGATACGGCGTGGACACCGATCCCCTCTTGGGACTTAGAGCCATCGGTTACACTGGCACGGTTCCAGGGTGACACGTAGTGTGCTCCAAAATGGCCGAACGCAATACTCCTGGGGTTGTAGAAACTTTGGGAGCAGAGGCGTGGCGACAAATAGTCAAAGGTGGTACCCTCCAGGATGGCCTCTTCGGATGAACCAGGGGTGCCACCGGCCTGAGCTATACCTAGTTCTCAAAGAAGTTTCCTAATCCTAAACCCAAAGGGCTTCGGGTATGACTGGAGGCTCTGGGCAGCATAGCCACCGACGAGATCAGCTGCGGATGCAGTGGGAGCTGTTGGCGATTGAAGGAGGCGCCGGACTCGTGCGTACTGGCGAATAATGCACTGTGCACGGCGCAGAGAGAGAGTGGCATCTCCTCAGCATCGACAAGTAGGCTCTTAATGGGAGAAGTGGGGAAGGAAGCGGTCACTTTGCGAAGGCCGGTGTTATAGATCGAGTCCACCTTCCACAATACGAAGCTCGACTGCGGATGCATAAAACCCGCATTCGTAGTCGAGCTTCAAGCCAACAAATGATCAATAAAAAGTAAGGCAGTAGCGTTATCAGCGCTCCGAGCAAAGAATGTCACGGAAAGAAGAATATCCGTGGCACGGGTACAAGACACCATAAGGCTGCAAATATGAGCCTACCAGGTCAGGCGTCGGTAAAATAAAAGACCAAGGAACGCTGCGAGTCCACTGCCAGGCGCATCCCATTGAGAACTAGTCTGGGTCAGGGTGGAACGTGGATGGCGGCAGAAGTGTACCACCTTATGTAGTCTTGACCAAAGAAAACCAAAGCCTGTGCGCTTCGGCATAGCGAGACTCAAGGTTCAATGCCTGTTGGAGTCGATGCTCCAGAGTTGGCATCTGGGACGTGCCAAAAGAGATCGAAAGGTCGTCCACGTAAAGCGTAGCGAGAACATTGAAGGAATATTTCCTACAGGCCTAGCTCGGGGGAGATACGGGGGCCCTCTTCGTACAGAAGACTCTCACGGGAATGGCCGTACGCTTCCCGGAGGCAGAACTCCGGGCGCTGTTGGCCGGACAATGCGCTGAAGGCGCTGTCGCCTTGAGGACTTATTGGGGAAGAATGGGCTCGCTATGCGAGTCTTTTTCCCTCTCAGCCTCGAAACCTTAGGCGGGCGGGGGAAGGCCCTCTTTTCGAGGATCCACCGTCTAAGAGCCACTCCGTCCACCATTGGGCGTGGGCGAATGAGCTGAAGCACCTTTAGTGCTGTCCTCCTTTCGGGGGGCAGCTTAAGGAACCCCAGAAGATGGCCTGGCGACTAACTTCACGAGTGTTGCCTCCTGTGAGTATAACGACTAGGTGGAGGCGCGTGGCCGTTTCGCCTTACACGAAACGGTCACGTTGGGGGAAGGGGAAGCCCTGGTTTTAGCCGGGGCGGGTCTCGAGGCCCCTCCGTGTTTTCTCATCACACGTTCGACTTTGGCCGTCACATGGTTGGCCAGCTCTAAGGTGATGTCCTCTATGGAGTAGTCCATGAGTTCCCTCGCATAAACTACTCCTTTCACGAAGTTCATGGTAGAGTGCGGCGTCACACTCATAGGCGTGCCATTAAGTGTCCGAAGGGCACTAATCATGGCCTCCTCGGAGGGATTCGACGCATTCGCCAAAAAGCTCTCGTCCGAGAAACCAATCACACTAGCTAAAGTTCTCCTCTGATGGATCATGTTGCCCTTAGCCAACATGTTGTCACCAGGGAGCGAAAAACCAGGAAGCGTTTGAAGCCAGTGGGCTCGAAAACGCCGGGTAGTGTCTGAATGAGGGGCCCCGATGTAATCGAGGCTCCGCTCTGCGCACTTGTAATTTTTTAACTTTGTCAGGGACTCCACACACGGAGGGGGGGGGGGGGGGTGGCAGCAGGGATGAACGTGCCGATCTTGGTTTGGCCGCTTACCGAAGCAGCAGACCCATCCGTCCCCGCAGATTGAGAAGAACCCTGAGTCTTTTTCGTCCTTTTCTTGCTGTTTCTCTTCTTTTTTTGGAGGGGGGCGGGGAATGAACCCGCTTCTCCCCCTCCACCGGCAGGAGCCCCCAGGACAGATGGACCGGCCTCAGCAAGGTCCTTCTCCGAGATGGAGAAGGTCCTGGCGGTTGCAGGGGCACCAGCCGGAGGAGAAGATCGCTCTCATCCTTGTACTGCCTCGGAGACCCGAGCCGTTTGAGGAGGACCTCGCATAGGGGCGGACTCGAGTTCGGTGCTTGGCGCTGAGCCCGGATTCTCCCCCATGGAAGGCCCTACTGTCTGAGGCTGGGTTGCCTCAAGGACTATGTCTATCTCGTGGGGGGGGGGGATAACAGCTCCATTTGGCCATCCCCTCCAGGACATCATAGGTCCCATTGGCAGCAGTGTCACGAGTCGAGTATGCGGAGGCACACGCTTTGACACCCGCTAAAGTCAGCAGGTCTCTAAAGGGAAGCGGCCGATGGGCCCTATCTTCACTCTCCATCATAAGGGGGGGGGGGTTGCCCTACCAAGCCGCTTCAATGGGGAGCGGTCGGTTATGGGCTGCTTGCTGGCTTTCTTGGCCGTCCCCTTGGAAAGTAAAGGGGGGACCGACACGGAAACACGGAGGCACACGAAGGCACCTCCAGACAAGGGGGTGAGGGGGAGTTCCCTACACCCTAGGCAAAGGAGAGGAGTAATTCTCAACTCCAGGTAAAGAGATTTGGAGGGGCCTCTGTGAAAACACAAGGGAAGGGGCTCCATTTTTTTCAGTGGAGCTGCCCGAGGGTGGCTCCGACAGTCGACGTGAGGAAATAATTGGATTTTTTTGTTAGACTCATCATTGAGCATAGTGGCCCCTTTTTATTCACAGGATGCAGACGCTATCACCCCTCGTAGTAGCCTGCTCTACAAGGGGTGCTTACGGGGCTGGCAGAGCCAGGGGCCGCCATTTAAGGCCACTCCTCCCGCCTGGTGACATGACAGCCATTCGGCATGGTGGCTCCACCTTTGGCACGGCGTAAAAGGATAGAGTGTGAAGTGACAAGGAAAGGGGATGTTAGGACGGTATGGGTGGAGATGAACCAGGTTGTTAAAAACCTACCATCTCAAACCGAAGCTAAGGGGTTAGAGAACATTGTCCCCTTTCCCATTAGCCCCGATCCGGAATAGTTAGCTGAGAAGAAGGTCAGCATATACCCTGTGAAAATAGAGGCTGACCAGAGAAAGTTGTGGGAGAGGTTGTAGAGGAAGTGAAGACGTAGAAGAGAAATACACGGTGTCTGAAAGAAGGAGAAGAGGCTAAGCTGGGGCCGGACGGGGTACTGAGTCCCGTCAGCCCGGCGGCCAGGAAGGCAAATCGCCGCGCCCATTGCGGGATCTTTTGAGGGAAGCGTCCGATGGGCCCTGTCTTCCCTCTTCCCCTAAGATGGAAGAGGGGGCTTAGAGTAATAGGGGGGACCTACATTTTATCAGTGCAGCTGCCCGAGGGCGGCTCCGACGGTGGACGTTTTTTTTTTTTTATCTCATCATTGGGCATGGTGACCCTATTATTTTCACAGGATATATATGCTAATCACCCCTCGCAAGGGGTGAGTACGGGGCTGGCAGAACTAGGTGCCGCAATTTTTTGGCCACCCCTGCCGAGTGGTGACCTAGCTGCTCTTCGTCATAGCGTCTCCACCTTGGGCACGGCGTTAAAAGATAGATAGTGTAGTCAGAAAGGTGTGGGTGGGGATGAAGCAGGTTATTAAAAACCCACCACCCCAAACCGGAGCCGAGGGGTGGGATGGCGTTGTCTCCTCTTCTTCAGCCAGCCCCGATCCGGGATAGTTGGCTGAGAAGGTCAGTATCTACCCTGTGAACATAGAGGCTGACCAGAGAGAGTTGTGGGAGAGGTTGTAGGGGAGAAACACAGGCTGAATGAAGGAAGAAGAAGAGGCTAAGGTGGGGCAGGACGGGGCGCTGAGTCCCGTCCGCACGGCGGCCAGGATGGCAAATCGACGTGCCCCTTACGGGGAGCAGGGAACGCATACACTCATCAACCCACGCAGTAGCCCGCTCTGCAAGGAGTGAACACGGAGCCGGCAGAACCGGCTGCCGCCATTGGAGGTCACTCCTCACGCCTAGTGACCTGGCAGCCCATCAGCATGGCGGCTCATCTGGCGACTGCCTACATGGGCATTAGTTGCCGTATTAAAACTGGCCTAGTTCTAGGCTACTTTAAAATAAAATTAATGAGAACAAAAAAAACACAAAAAGGAAGAAAGGAAGCAAGCTGGTGCGTCGGGGGGAGGGCCCCCGGCACAGGAGCGTGCAACCTAAAGGGGGAAAAAAACGAATTCAAAAAACAAAACAAAACAAAAAACAAACCTTGCTTAAATAATAGGGAGAAGGCCGGCCTACCCCAAGAAGTCACAAGGGACACAAGTAAATGTGCACGAATCTGTACCGAGTACAAGGGACAGGCGGTAGCGACCCCGCCCATCCCGGTACCGGGACAGGTATCGTGGGCGAAAATCACCCAGACTGGGACATTCGACAAGAATGTACCGAACAGCCTGGGGGACGAGAAAGTCGTTGCAATAGGGCGCAGGCGAGCGCTCCATCAAATAGCAATGCGTCACACGAGTGTGTCCGATTCGGAGACGACAGAAAGCAACCTGAAGCCGCCGCGGCATTGGGGGATAGGTCCATTGGAACAGTCGCGGCGCAATGGCACGCAACTTTAGGTTCCCTTCGACTGTCTCCCATCTTCTTTTGCCAAGCAGTCCGAAGAGCTGCCCGTATTCGTGCCATGTAGTCGGTGTGAGGAAGAGCGAAACGCTGGTCCGGTCGAAGAGTCCTCGCGGACTCTTTGGCGTGCTTATTTCCCGCAATTCCTACATGTCCAGGAACCCAGCAGAAGATAATCTCGACATCTGCCCTGCTCGCCAAAACCGTGGCGTGACGGATATCGCGAACTAGGGGATGCGGAGATTCCAATGCCCTGAGAGCACTCAGGGCGCTTTGTGAATCGCTATAGATCACAATCCGGTCTCCAAACCGGGCACGTCGCGTAATCTCCCGTACCGAGTGGTGTATTGCCACCAGCTCGGCCGTGAAGACAGACGCAGCGCCTGGTAGAGCCCCGCTGACTTCAAACAGATGGGATACAGCGTGGAAGCCGACCCCCTCTTGGGACTTGGAGCCATCCGTATACACTGGCACGGTTCCAGTGTGACACGATGTGTGCTCAAAAAAGGTCAAACGCAATACTCCCGGCGCAGTACAAGCTTTGGGAGCAGAGGCGTGGCGACAAATAGCCAAATGTGGTACCCTCCAGGGTGGCGTCCTGGGCAGAACCAGGGGCGCCACCTGCCCGAGAGCTATATCTACATCTCGAAGGAGTTTCCTGGCCCTAAACCCAAAGGGCTTAGGGTATGACTGGCGTCTCTCGGTGGCATAGGCACCATCGAAATCAGCTGCAGATGCAGTGAGAGCTGTTAGCGACTGAGGGAGGCGCCGGTCTCGCGCGTACAGGCGAGTGATGCACTGCACGGGGCGTAGAGCGAGTAGCATCTCCCCAGCATCGACCAACAGGCTCTTAATGGGGAAAGTGCGGAAGGCACCGGTCGCAAGGCGAAGGCCGGTGTGGTGGATCGAATCCACCTTCCGCAATAAACGCTTGGCTGCGGATGCATAAAACTTGCATCTGTAGTCGAGCTTTGAACGAACAAAGGATCGATAAAAAAGTAGGACAGTAGCCCTATCAGCGCCCCAAGCGCTGAACGTCACGGAACGGAGAATGTCCATGGCGCGGGTACAACAGACCCTAAAACTGCGAATATGAGCCTCCCAGGTGAGGCGTCGGTCGAATACAAGACCAAGGAAACGGTGCGACTCAACCACATCCAGGCGCACCCCTTTGAGAAACAAATCTGGGTCGGGGTGTAGCCGCGGATGGCGGCAGAAGTGCACCACCTTAGTCTTGGCCAAAGAAAACCGAAACCTGTGCGCTTCGGCATAGCGAGAGACGCAGTTCAATGCCTGTTGGAGTCGACGCTCCAGATTTGGCATCTGGGCAGCACCAAAAGAGATCGAAAGGTCGTCCACGTAGAGCGTAGCGAGAACATCTTCCGGCAGCACCGATGAGACGACGTTAATGCTGAGGGCAAAGAGTGTGACACTGATGACACTTCCCTGCGGGACACCCTCTTCCTGCTCCTTTGGGCCGGAGAGAGCTCCCCCCCCCAACCGTACGTGGAATCGATGATCTCGCAAAAATTCAGATATAAACATTAGGAGGCGTCCCCTTGCTCCCATCGTGTCGAGAGTCTCCATGATACCGTATCGCCATGCAGGATCATAGGCCTTCTCCAGATCGAAAAAGTCCGTGGCGTAGAGGTGTCTACGAAGAAAAACCTCGCGGATGGCATTTTCCAGTCGGAGCAGAGCATCTGACGTGGAGTGGAACTTGCGGAAGCCGCACTGTGCGGAAGATAGATGGCCTCCGCTGTCCAGGAAAAAGGCTAATCTAACATTTACCAATTTCTCCATCAACTTGCACACGCAAGAGGTTAGAAAAATTGGGCGGAAACCGGTCGGAGTAGAGTGATCTCTTTCCGGGTTGCGAAAGGCGAGCACAGTAGCGATTCGCCAGGAGTCTGGGAGAAGACCCTCCACCCAGATCCTGTTGAACAAATCTAACAGAAAGGCCATGCCTCGCTCACCCAGGTGTCGAAGCAGGGCGTACGGGACATCGCCTGGACCATGGGCGGTGTACGCGCACAAAGCGAGAGCGGAACGCAACTCACTTACAGTAAACTTGTCGTTGAAGGGTTCTCCGCCTCTAGAGGTAAAGTCCAGCCGGCGGCCTTCCGCGACATCACGACGTGCATTGAATGCTGGTGGAGCCGCATCCCGGCTGGAGAATGTGAAAAAAGCGGTCGCTAAGGATTCCGCCACGGCCGCGGGTTCCGAGATTGCGGTCTCATTCTCCTAGAGAACGGAACGGGTACCCTGAGAGAACTTGCCCCGAATCCTTTTGACTCGCTTCCACACCTCAGCTAAAGGGGTCTTCCCGTTAAGTGAAGACACGTATGCCCGCCAAAAATAGCAGGATGCGTGCTTCGAAATATACCGGAACCTAGCCCTAGCCCGACGAAATTCAGCGACAGTGAAATCGTTCGGGCGGCGCTTATAGCGCATGTAGGCATAACGCTTCGGTTTGTGGGCCGTCTCACACTTGGCCGACCACCATGCGAGTGGTCGGGGTGCAAAACGGCCAGACGTCCTAGGAATAGTAGTCAGGCCCACGGCGATGAGGTTGCCGGAGAAGAACTCAACGGCCTTATCTACCAACCCTAAACTCCTCGACTGAGATAGAGAATTCAGTCATTTCCTGAAATGCAGGCCACAGCGCCCGCGCCAAGCACCACCGAGGTGGTCTCTCAGGCGGCTGTTGCCTTGAAAATGATATTTGAATATGAAAGTGATCACTGCCATGGAGGTCATCGACAACCCCCCAATCAAAATCAGGCTGTGCATCCGAAGAGCACAAAGATAGGTCAAGGCAAGAAAATGAAGCGGTTCTCGGACAGTGATGCGTAAACTCATCCACGTTTAGGACACCCATCTCAAGCTCTTCGATCAGATCGGCAAGGACTTGTCCCCTGGGATTTATGGAGTAATCTCCCCAGAGAGGATGCCTGCCGTTCAGATCTCCAAGCAAGAGAAAGGGCCTTGGCAACCATGCCACTACGCGGTGGAAGTCCACCGCGTCGAAGTCAGCTGACGGTGGAATGTACGCAGAAATGATAGTATACCTCCTATCCAGGTGCAGCTGCACAGCCACTGCCTGCAAGGAGGTATCTAAAGAGAAAGGAAGAACGGAGACATCATGCCGGGTGTAAACCGCGCATCCCCCAGCGCGTCCATCCCGCGGTGGTGGGGTCGCAAGACCCTTATATCCCGGGAGGGTCGGCAGGGGGCACGCGCCTAGCATGGTCTCCTGCAAAAAGATAGCTAACGGAGAACGGGACGAGACGAGCCTCCGCAGCTCCTCCCAGTTGGCCCGGAATCCACGGCAATTCCATTGAAGGAATATGCCCTCCAGGCCTAGCACCGGAGGAGACGCGGGGGCCCTCCTCGAACTGAAGACCCTCACGGGAATGGCCGTACGCTTCCCGGGGGCAGAACCCCGGGCGCTGTCACCTTTGAGGACTTATTGGGGGAGGTTGGGCTCGCCATGCGAGTCTTTTCCTCCCTCCGCCTCGAAACCTTAGGCGGGCGCTCCGGCTTCGGAGGCGGGGGGCCCTCTTTTCGAGCAACCACCGTCTCCGAGCCACTCGCTACACCTCGGGGCGTGGGCGAAGGAGCCGAAGCTCCTTTGTTGCTGTCCTCCTTTCGGGGGACAGCTTTAGGAATCTCGGAAGATGGCCTAGCGATCATCTTCACGGGTGTTGCCTCCTGTGAGTCTAACGACTAGGTGGAGGCGACTGGCCGTTTCGCCTTGTGAGAAACGGTCACGTTGGGGGAAGAGGGGGGGGGAGCCCTGGTTTTAGCCGGGGCTGGAGATGAACCCTTTTTGCCGCCAGCTTTACCAGGGGAGCACCCGGGTTGGGTAAAGCCCGCAGAAGTGCTCCGAATTGGCGCCGGAAACAGCTGTGCTCGTTGGCCTGGATTGGCCAGGAGCAGAGGGTGCTTTTCTAAATATTGAGGCATATAAAGTCCCAGGCAGAGCTGGGCGCGTTAGGGCCAAGTCCTTAGCCTCGCGGAATGAGAGTCTATCCTGGGCCTGAACGGCCAGGATTTCTTTCTCCAGGAGATATGCACATTGCTTAGAAGAAGCAGGGTGCGGCTCTCCGCAATTGGCACACTTGGCCACACACGATTTGGACTTATCGTGTGCGACCTTGGAGCAATTTACACATACTTCGGGTTACCCCGACTTTGCACGTCTATATGAGTGATTCGTATGGCCGAAGCGGTGACAGTAATAGCACCGCCGCGGCAGTGGCAAGAATGCCTTCACGCGGTAGTGGTACCAACCGGCACGCACCGACTCAGGGAGCTTGTCACAGTCGAACGTGACGAAGAGTGTAGGGGTGGGTCTCGGGGTCCCTCCCTGTTTTCTCATCACACGTTCAACCTTGACCGCCCCATGGTCGGCCAGATCTAGGGTGATGTCCTCAATGGAGTAGTCAACGAGTTCCCTCGCATAAACTACTCCTTTCACAAAGTTCATAGGAGAGTGCGGCGTTAAACTCACTGGGGTGCCATGAAGTGTCCGAAGAGCACTTATCTTGGCCGCCTCGGCGGGATTCGCCACATTCGCCAGAAGGCTCTCGTCCGAGAAGCGGGCAACCTTCGGCTCTTTACCAATTGCACTAGCTAATCCTCTCCTCTGATGGATCATGTTGCCCCTGGACAACATGCTGCCATCAGTGGAGCGAATAACGAGGAAGTGCTTGAAGCCAGCGGGCTCGAAAACGCCAGGTAACCTCTGAATCACGAGGCCCTGATGTTATCGAGGCTCCGCTCAGTGTACTCTTGGTTTTAGTCAGGGGCTCCGCAAATGGTGGGGGGGGGATAGAGATGCCGGATGTGCCCTATCTTGGCTTGGTCGCCTACCAAAGTGGCAGCAGACCCATCCGTCCCTGCAGCCCCCGCGGATGGAGACGAGCCCTAAGTCTTCTTTGTCTTTTTATTCTTCTTTTTTGGAGAGAAGGGCGGGGAATGAACCCGCTTCTCACCTCAACCGGCAGAAGCCCCCATGCCAGAAGAACCGGCCTCAGCAAGGTCCCTCTCCGAAATGGAGGTCATGGTAGTCGTAGGGGCACCTGTCGGAGGAGATGCCTCCCCTCCTTGAACTGCCTCGGAGCCCTCAGACGTTTGAGTAGGACCTTGCATAGAGTGGACTTTTAAAGACTGGGAAACGATATATTCTCATATTAAGCTCCCTTCAGTTTGTTTGGATCTTCTGAAAAATGCTTCGTTAGGGGAAGAAAAACGAGCGTTTTCACGAGTCGTGTTTCGTACCCTCCATGAAGCATCCGGACACTCTTTATGTCTGGGCTCCTCATCTAGGAAAACTGGAGTATTAACAATTTTGCCCAAGAACACTACCATGAACTTAAAATGACATCAAAACGTGCTTCATCCGCATCTTTTCCCAACAGTTTAGGAAAATTTGCGGATGGTAACTATTTTTCAGCATGATGGTGTACCTTTGAGTAGGACCTTGCATAGGGAGGGATTCTGGTTCGGTGCTTGGCGCTGAGCTCGGATTCCCCCATATGGAAGGCCCTACCATCAGAGGCTGGGGCTCCTCAAGGACCATGTGTGTCACAGGAGGGGACTCCAGTTAGCCATCCCCTCCCAAGACATCGCAGGTCCCGTTGGTAGTATTGTCACTAGTCCTTTGTGGGGAAGCACAGGCCTTAACCCCGGAAGGTTCAATATCCTTGCCAGCAGGTCCTTTGAGGGAAGCGACCGAAAAGGCATGGCTTCCCTCTCCCCCCTAAGGGGGTTTGCCCTACCGAGCCGCTCCGATGGGGAGCGGCTGGCTAAGGGCTGCCTGCTGGCTTTCTTGGCAGTCCCCTTGGAAAGAAAAGAGCGGACTGCCGCTGGAAAAAGGGAGGCGCCCGAAAGCACCTCCAGAGAAGGGGGTGAGGGGGAGTCCCCTGGACCAGTAGGCGAAGTAGAGGAGTAAGCCTCCTCTCCGGTTAGAGAAATATGTAGGGTCCCCTGCAAGGGCACAGGGAGGAAGACCTCAATTTTTTTGTTGGAGCTGCCCGAGGGCGGATCCGTCGCTGTTTCAGGGGAAGTTGAGGGTTGGATTTTTTTTGTTGTACATACATGGCCATGGTGACCCTCTTTTTAATACGAGACGCAATCGCACATCACCTCTCGCAGTAGCCCGCACTGCGAGAGGTGCTTACAAGCCCGGCAGAGCCAGGCGCCGCCATTTGGGACCACCCCTCCCGCATGGTGGCCTGGCAGTCCATCGACATGACGGCTCCATCTTAGACACGGCGTAAAACAGACAGAATGTAAAGAAGAGAGGAAAAGGAATGTGAGGAAGGTATGGGTGATGATGAAGAAGGTTGTTAAACCTAACCACCCCAGACCGGAACTCAGGGGTTAGGGAACATTGGCCGCTTCCCCCTCACCCTCAGCCCAGATCCAGGACGGTTGGCCGAGAAGAAGGTCAGCATCAACCCTGTGAAATTAGAGGCTGATCAGAGAAAGTTGTAAGAGAGGGTGTATGAAAAGAGAGGAAACAAGTGTTTTGAAGGAAGAAAGAGAGGCTAAGCTGGGACCGGACGGGGTGCTGAGTCCCATCAGCACGAAGGCCAGGATGGAAAATCGCACAGCCCCTTACGGAGTCCATCAAATAGCGATGCGTCACACGAGTGTCCTCGATTCGGAGACGACAGAAAGCAACCCGAAGCGACCGCGGCATTGGGGGATAGGTCCATGGGAACAGTCGCGGCGCAATGGCACGCAACTTTAAGTTCCCTTCGACCGTCTCCCATTTTCTTTGCCAAGCAGTCCGAAGAGCTGCCCGTATTCGTGCCATGTAGTCAGTGTGAGGAAGAGCGAAACGCTGGTCCGGTCGCAGAGTCCTCGCGGACTCTTTGGCGCGCTCATTCCCCGCAATTCCTACATGTCCAGGAACCCAGCAGAAGATAATCTCGACATCTCCCTGGCTCGCCAAAACGTGGCGTCATGGATATCGCGAACCAGGGGATGCGGAGATTCCAATGCCCCGAGATCACTCAGGGCGCTTTGTGAGTCGCTATAGATCACAATCCAGTCTCCAACCCGGGCACGTCGCGTAATCTCCCGTACCGAGTGGTTTATTGCCACCAGCTCGGCCGTGAAGACAGACGCAGCGCCTGGTCGAGCCCCGCTGACTTCAAACAGAGGGGATACAGCGTGGAAGCCGACCCCCTCTTGGGACTTGGGGCTATCTGTATACACTGGGACGGTTCCAGTGTGACACGATGTGTGCTCTAAAAAGGTCGAACGCAACACTCCCGGCGTGGTAGAAGCTTTGGGAGCAAAGGCGTGGCGACAAATAGCCAAATGTGGTACCCTCCAGGGTAGCGTCCTGGGCAGAACCAGGGGTGTCACCGGCCCGAGAGCGATATCTACCTCTCGAAGGAGTTTCCTGGCCCTAAACCCAAAGGGCTTAGGGTATGACTGGCGTCTCTCGGCGGCATAGGCACCATCGAGATCAGCTATGGAAGCAGTGAGAGCTGTTGGTGACTGAAGGAGGCACCGGGCTCGCGCGTACAGGCGGGTAATGCACTGCACGCGGCGCAGAGCGAGTGGCATCTCTCCAGCATCGACCAACAGGCTCTCAATGGGGGAAGTGCGGAAGGCACCGGTCGCAAGGCGAAGGCCGGTGTGCTGGATCGAATCCACCTTCCGCAATAAACGCTCGGCTGCGGATGCATTAAACTCGCATCCGTAGTCGAGCTTCGAGCGAACAAAGGATCGATAAAAAAGTAAGGCAGTAGCCCTATCAGCGCCCCAAGCGCTGAACGTCACGGAACGGAGAATGTCCATGGCGCGGGTACAAGAGACCCTAAGGCTGCGAATATGAGCCTCCCAGGTGAGGCGTCGGTCGAATACAAGACCAAGAAAACGGTGCGACTCAACCACATCCAGGCGCACCCCATTAAGAAACAAATCTGGGTCGGCGTGAAGCCGTGGATGGCGGCAGAAGTGCACCACCTTAGTCTTGGCCAAAGAAAAGCGAAACCTGTGCGCTTCAGGCGGTTCAATTCCTGTTGGAGTTGACGCTCCAGAGTTGGCATCTGGGCCGCGCCAAAAGAGATCGAAAGGTCGTCCACGTAGAGCGTAGCGAGAACATCTTCCGGCAGCACCGAGGTGATGCCGTTGATGCCCAGGGCAAAGAGTGTTACACTGAGGACACTTCCCTGCGGGACACCCTCTTCCTGCTCCTTTGGGCCGGAGAGGGCCCCCCCCCCCACCCGTACGCGGAATCGACGATCTCGCAAAAATTCAGATATAAACATTGGGAGGCGTCCCCTCGCCCCCATCGTGTGGAGAGTCTCCATGATACCGTATCGCCATGCGGTATCATAGGCCTTCTCCAGATCGAAAAACACCGTGGAGTAGTGCTGTCTACGAAGGAAAGCCTCGCAGACGGCATTTTACAGTCGGAGCAGAGCATCCGACGTGGAGTGGAACTTGCGGAAGCCGCACTGTGCAGAAGACAGATGGCGCCCGCTGTCCAGGAAATAGGCTAATCTAACATTTACCAATTTCTCCATCAACTTGCACACGCAAGAGGTTAGAGAGATTGGGCGGAAACCGGTCGGAGTAGAGTGATCTCTCCCCGGTTTGCGAAAGGCGAGCACAGTAGCGATTCGCCAGGAGTCTGGGAGAAGACCTTCTACCCGGATCCTGTTGAACAAATCTAACAGAAAGGCCATGCCTCGCTCACCCAGGTTTCGAAGCATGGCGTACGGGACATCATGGGCGGTGTCCGCGCACGAAGCGAAAGCGGAACGCAACTCACTCACAGTAAACTTGTCGTTGAAGGGTTCTCCGCCTCTGGGGGTAAAGTCCAGCCGGCGGCCTTCCGCGACATGACGACGTGCATTGAATGCTGGCGGAGCAGCATCACGGCTAGAAAATGCGAAAAAAGCGGTCGCTAAGGATTCCGCCACGGATGCGGGGTCCGAGATTGCGGTCCCATTCTCCTGGAGAACGGTAGGGGGGGCCTGCGAGAACTTGCCCCGAATTCTTTTTGACTCGCTTCCACACCTCAGCTAAAGGGGTCTTATCGTTAAGTGAAGACACGAATGCCCGCAAAGAAGAGCGGCGGGCGTGCTTCGAAATATACCGGAACCTAGCCCTAGCCCGACGAAATTCAGCGACAGTGAAATCGTTCGGGCGGCGTTTATAGCGCATGTAGGCATAACGCTTCTGTTTGAGGGCTGTCTCACACTCGGCCGACCACCATGGGAGTGGTTCGCGTGCAAAACGGCCAGACGTCCTAGGAATAGTAGTGAGGCCCAGAGCGATGAGGTTGCCGGAGAAGAACTCAAAGGCCTCATCTACCGACCTAAACTCCTTAACTGATTTTTTTTTATGGAGCCCATCTGGCAACTACCCACTTGGGCATTAGTCGCCGAAAAACACGACAGCCTAGAACAAGGCTACTTTAAAGTAAAGATATGAAAACATAACAGGGATATAAATTGGAAAAACTTAACAATCGAAGCAATCTCCGGCAGCGGGGAGAGGTCCCTTTCACCCCGGTGCAGGAGAGTGCAAACTACAAACAAAACATTAACAAAAAAAGGAACCTTAAATAAAGGAGAGAAGCCCAGCCTCCCCCCAAAAGTCAACAAGTCCACAAGTCAATGTGCACGAATCTGTCCCGAGCACAAGGGACAGGCGGTAGCGACCCCTCCCATCCCGGTACTGGGACAGGTATCGTGCGCGAAGATCACCCAGACTGGGACATTCGACAAGAATGTGCCGAACAGTCTGGGGGACGACGCAGTCGTTTCAATAGGGCGCAGGCGAGCGCTCCATCAAATAGCGATGCGTCACACGAGTGTGTCCGATTCGGAGACGACAGAAAGCAACCTGAAGCCGCCGCGGCATTGGGGGATAGGTCCATGGGAACAGTCGCGGCGCAATGGCACGCAACTTTAAGTTCCCTTTGACCGTCTCCCATCTTCTTTGCCAAGCAGTGCGAAGAGCTGCCCGTATTCGTGCCATGTAGTCGGTGTGAGGAAGAGCGAAACGCTGGTCCGGTCGCAGAATCCCCGCGGACTCTTTGGCGCCCTCATCAGCGTGCTCATTCCCCGCAATTCCTACATGTCCAGGAACCCAGCAGAAGATAATCTCGACATCCGCCCGGCTCGCCAAAACCGTGGCGTCATGGATATCGCGAAATAGGGGATGCGGAGATTCCAATGCCAGGAGAGCACTCAGGGCGCTTTGTGAGTCGTACAGATCACAATCCGGTCTCCAAACCGGGCACGTCGCGTAATCTCCCGTACCAAGTGGAGTATTGACACCAGCTCCGCCGTGAAGACAGACGCAGCGCCTGGTAGAGCCCCGCTGACTTCAAACAGAGGGAATAGGGCGTGGAAGCCGACCCCCTCCTTGGACTTGGGGCCATCCGTATACACTGGCACGGTTCCAGCGTGACACGATGTGTGCTCCAAAAAGGTCGAACGCAACACTCCCGGCGTGGTAGAAGCTTTGGGAGCAGAGGCGTGGCGACAAATAGCCAAATGTGGTACCTTCCAGGGTAGCGTCCTGGGTAGAACCAGGGGTGTCACCGGCCCGAGAGCTATATCTACCTCTCGAATGAGTTTCCTGGCCCTAAACCCAAAGGGCTTAGGGTATGACTGGCGTCTCTCGGCGGCATAGGCACCATCGAGATCAGCTGCGGATGCAGTGAGAGCTGTTGGCGACTGAGGGAGGCGCCGGGCTCGCGCGTACAGGCGGGTGATGCACTGCACTCGGCGCAGAGCGAGTGGCATCTCCCCAGCATCGACCAACAGGCTCTCAATGGGGGAAGTGCGGAAGGCACCGGTTGCAAGGCGAAGGCCGGTGTGGTGGATCGAATCCACCTTCCGCAATAAACGCTCGGCTGCGGACTCATAAAACTCGCATCCGTAGTCGAGCTTCGAGCGAACAAAGGATCGATAAAAAAGTAAGGCAGTAGCCCTATCAGCGCCCCAAGCGCTAAACGTCACGGAACGTAGAATGTCCATGTCGTGGGTACAAGAGACCCTAAGGCTGCAAATATGAGCCTGCCAGGTGAGGCGTCGGTCGAATACAAGACCAAGAAAACGGTGCGACTCAACCACATCCAGGCGCACCCCATTAAGAAACAAATCTGGGTCCGGGTGAAGCCGTGGATGGCGGTAGAAGTGCACCACCTTAGTCTTGGCCAAAGAAAACCGAAACCTGTTCGCTTCGGCATAGCGAGAGACGCGGTTCAATACCTGTTGGAGTCGACGTTCCAGAGTTGGCATCTGGGCCGCGCCAAAAGAGATCGAAAGGTCGTCCACGTAGAGCGTAGCGAGAACATCTTCCGGCAGCACCGAGGTGATGCCGTTGATGCCCAGGGCAAAGAGTGTTACACTGAGGACACTTCCCTGCGGGACACCCTCTTCCTGCTCCTTTGGGCCGGAGAGGGCCCCCCCCCCCACCCGTACGCGGAATCGACGATCTCGCAAAAATTCAGATATAAACATTGGGAGGCGTCCCCTCGCCCCCATCGTGTGGAGAGTCTCCATGATACCGTATCGCCATGCGGTATCATAGGCCTTCTCCAGATCGAAAAACACCGTGGAGTAGTGCTGTCTACGAAGGAAAGCCTCGCAGACGGCATTTTACAGTCGGAGCAGAGCATCCGACGTGGAGTGGAACTTGCGGAAGCCGCACTGTGCAGAAGACAGATGGCGCCCGCTGTCCAGGAAATAGGCTAATCTAACATTTACCAATTTCTCCATCAACTTGCACATGCAAGAGGTTAGAGAGATTGGGCGGAAACCGGTCGGAGTAGAGTGATCTCTCCCCGGTTTGCGAAAGGCGAGCACAGTAGCGATTCGCCAGGAGTCTGGGAGAAGACCTTCTACCCGGATCCTGTTGAACAAATCTAACAGAAAGGCCATGCCTCGCTCACCCAGGTTTCGAAGCATGGCGTACGGGACATCATGGGCGGTGTCCGCGCACGAAGCGAGAGCGGAACGCAACTCACTCACAGTAAACTTGTCGTTGAAGGGTTCTCCGCCTCTGGGGGTAAAGTCCAGCCGGCGGCCTTCCGCGACATGACGACGTGCATTGAATGCTGGCGGAGCAGCATCACGGCTAGAAAATGCGAAAAAAGCGGTCGCTAAGGATTCCGCCACGGATGCGGGGTCCGAGATTGCGGTCCCATTCTCCTGGAGAACGGTAGGGGGGGCCTGCGAGAACTTGCCCCGAATCCTTTTGACTCGCTTCCACACCTCAGCTAAAGGGGTCTTATCGTTAAGTGAAGACACGAATGCCCGCAAAGAAGAGCGGCGGGCGTGCTTCGAAATATACCGGAACCTAGCCCTAGCCCGACGAAATTCAGCGACAGTGAAATCGTTCGGGCGGCGTTTATAGCGCATGTAGGCATAACGCTTCTGTTTGAGGGCTGTCTCACACTCGGCCGACCACCATGGGAGTGGTTCGCGTGCAAAACGGCCAGACGTCCTAGGAATAGTAGTGAGGCCCAGAGCGATGAGGTTGCCGGAGAAGAACTCAAAGGCCTCATCTACCGACCTAAACTCCTCAACTGATTTTTTTTTATGGAGCCCATCTGGCAACTACCCACTTGGGCATTAGTCGCCGAAAAACACGACAGCCTAGAACAAGGCTACTTTAAAGTAAAGATATGAAAACATAACAGGGATATAAATTGGAAAAACTTAACAATCGAAGCAATCTCCGGCAGCGGGGAGAGGTCCCTTTCACCCCGGTGCAGGAGAGTGCAAACTACAAACAAAACATTAACAAAAAAAGGAACCTTAAATAAAGGAGAGAAGCCCAGCCTCCCCCCAAAAGTCAACAAGTCCACAAGTCAATGTGCACGAATCTGTCCCGAGCACAAGGGACAGGCGGTAGCGACCCCTCCCATCCCGGTACTGGGACAGGTATCGTGCGCGAAGATCACCCAGACTGGGACATTCGACAAGAATGTGCCGAACAGTCTGGGGGACGACGCAGTCGTTTCAATAGGGCGCAGGCGAGCGCTCCATCAAATAGCGATGCGTCACACGAGTGTGTCCGATTCGGAGACGACAGAAAGCAACCTGAAGCCGCCGCGGCATTGGGGGATAGGTCCATGGGAACAGTCGCGGCGCAATGGCACGCAACTTTAAGTTCCCTTTGACCGTCTCCCATCTTCTTTGCCAAGCAGTGCGAAGAGCTGCCCGTATTCGTGCCATGTAGTCGGTGTGAGGAAGAGCGAAACGCTGGTCCGGTCGCAGAATCCCCGCGGACTCTTTGGCGCCCTCATCAGCGTGCTCATTCCCCGCAATTCCTACATGTCCAGGAACCCAGCAGAAGATAATCTCGACATCCGCCCGGCTCGCCAAAACCGTGGCGTCATGGATATCGCGAAATAGGGGATGCGGAGATTCCAATGCCAGGAGAGCACTCAGGGCGCTTTGTGAGTCGTACAGATCACAATCCGGTCTCCAAACCGGGCACGTCGCGTAATCTCCCGTACCGAGTGGAGTATTGACACCAGCTCCGCCGTGAAGACAGACGCAGCGCCTGGTAGAGCCCCGCTGACTTCAAACAGAGGGAATAGGGCGTGGAAGCCGACCCCCTCCTTGGACTTGGGGCCATCCGTATACACTGGCACGGTTCCAGCGTGACACGATGTGTGCTCCAAAAAGGTCGAACGCAACACTCCCGGCGTGGTAGAAGCTTTGGGAGCAGAGGCGTGGCGACAAATAGCCAAATGTGGTACCTTCCAGGGTAGCGTCCTGGGTAGAACCAGGGGTGTCACCGGCCCGAGAGCTATATCTACCTCTCGAAGGAGTTTCCTGGCCCTAAACCCAAAGGGCTTAGGGTATGACTGGCGTCTCTCGGCGGCATAGGCACCATCGAGATCAGCTGCGGATGCAGTGAGAGCTGTTGGCGACTGAGGGAGGCGCCGGGCTCGCGCGTACAGGCGGGTGATGCACTGCACTCGGCGCAGAGCGAGTGGCATCTCCCCAGCATCGACCAACAGGCTCTCAATGGGGGAAGTGCGGAAGGCACCGGTTGCAAGGCGAAGGCCGGTGTGGTGGATCGAATCCACCTTCCGCAATAAACGCTCGGCTGCGGACTCATAAAACTCGCATCCGTAGTCGAGCTTCGAGCGAACAAAGGATCGATAAAAAAGTAAGGCAGTAGCCCTATCAGCGCCCCAAGCGCTAAACGTCACGGAACGTAGAATGTCCATGTCGTGGGTACAAGAGACCCTAAGGCTGCAAATATGAGCCTGCCAGGTGAGGCGTCGGTCGAATACAAGACCAAGAAAACGGTGCGACTCAACCACATCCAGGCGCACCCCATTAAGAAACAAATCTGGGTCCGGGTGAAGCCGTGGATGGCGGTAGAAGTGCACCACCTTAGTCTTGGCCAAAGAAAACCGAAACCTGTTCGCTTCGGCATAGCGAGAGACGCGGTTCAATGCCTGTTGGAGTCGACGTTCCAGAGTTGGCATCTGGGCCGCGCCAAAAGAGATCGAAAGGTCGTCCACGTAGAGCGTAGCGAGAACATCTTCCGGCAGCACCGAGGTGATGCCGTTGATGCCCAGGGCAAAGAGTGTTACACTGAGGACACTTCCCTGCGGGACACCCTCTTCCTGCTCCTTTGGGCCGGAGAGGGCCCCCCCCCCACCCGTACGCGGAATCGACGATCTCGCAAAAATTCAGATATAAACATTGGGAGGCGTCCCCTCGCCCCCATCGTGTGGAGAGTCTCCATGATACCGTATCGCCATGCGGTATCATAGGCCTTCTCCAGATCGAAAAACACCGTGGAGTAGTGCTGTCTACGAAGGAAAGCCTCGCAGACGGCATTTTACAGTCGGAGCAGAGCATCCGACGTGGAGTGGAACTTGCGGAAGCCGCACTGTGCAGAAGACAGATGGCGCCCGCTGTCCAGGAAATAGGCTAATCTAACATTTACCAATTTCTCCATCAACTTGCACACGCAAGAGGTTAGAGAGATTGGGCGGAAACCGGTCGGAGTAGAGTGATCTCTCCCCGGTTTGCGAAAGGCGAGCACAGTAGCGATTCGCCAGGAGTCTGGGAGAAGACCTTCTACCCGGATCCTGTTGAACAAATCTAACAGAAAGGCCATGCCTCGCTCACCCAGGTTTCGAAGCATGGCGTACGGGACATCATGGGCGGTGTCCGCGCACGAAGCGAGAGCGGAACGCAACTCACTCACAGTAAACTTGTCGTTGAAGGGTTCTCCGCCTCTGGGGGTAAAGTCCAGCCGGCGGCCTTCCGCGACATGACGACGTGCATTGAATGCTGGCGGAGCAGCATCACGGCTAGAAAATGCGAAAAAAGCGGTCGCTAAGGATTCCGCCACGGATGCGGGGTCCGAGATTGCGGTCCCATTCTCCTGGAGAACGGTAGGGGGGGCCTGCGAGAACTTGCCCCGAATCCTTTTGACTCGCTTCCACACCTCAGCTAAAGGGGTCTTATCGTTAAGTGAAGACACGAATGCCCGCAAAGAAGAGCGGCGGGCGTGCTTCGAAATATACCGGAACCTAGCCCTAGCCCGACGAAATTCAGCGACAGTGAAATCGTTCGGGCGGCGTTTATAGCGCATGTAGGCATAACGCTTCTGTTTGAGGGCTGTCTCACACTCGGCCGACCACCATGGGAGTGGTTCGCGTGCAAAACGGCCAGACGTCCTAGGAATAGTAGTGAGGCCCAGAGCGATGAGGTTGCCGGAGAAGAACTCAAAGGCCTCATCTACCGACCTAAACTCCTCAACTGATTTTTTTTTATGGAGCCCATCTGGCAACTACCCACTTGGGCATTAGTCGCCGAAAAACACGACAGCCTAGAACAAGGCTACTTTAAAGTAAAGATATGAAAACATAACAGGGATATAAATTGGAAAAACTTAACAATCGAAGCAATCTCCGGCAGCGGGGAGAGGTCCCTTTCACCCCGGTGCAGGAGAGTGCAAACTACAAACAAAACATTAACAAAAAAAGGAACCTTAAATAAAGGAGAGAAGCCCAGCCTCCCCCCAAAAGTCAACAAGTCCACAAGTCAATGTGCACGAATCTGTCCCGAGCACAAGGGACAGGCGGTAGCGACCCCTCCCATCCCGGTACTGGGACAGGTATCGTGCGCGAAGATCACCCAGACTGGGACATTCGACAAGAATGTGCCGAACAGTCTGGGGGACGACGCAGTCGTTTCAATAGGGCGCAGGCGAGCGCTCCATCAAATAGCGATGCGTCACACGAGTGTGTCCGATTCGGAGACGACAGAAAGCAACCTGAAGCCGCCGCGGCATTGGGGGATAGGTCCATGGGAACAGTCGCGGCGCAATGGCACGCAACTTTAAGTTCCCTTTGACCGTCTCCCATCTTCTTTGCCAAGCAGTGCGAAGAGCTGCCCGTATTCGTGCCATGTAGTCGGTGTGAGGAAGAGCGAAACGCTGGTCCGGTCGCAGAATCCCCGCGGACTCTTTGGCGCCCTCATCAGCGTGCTCATTCCCCGCAATTCCTACATGTCCAGGAACCCAGCAGAAGATAATCTCGACATCCGCCCGGCTCGCCAAAACCGTGGCGTCATGGATATCGCGAAATAGGGGATGCGGAGATTCCAATGCCAGGAGAGCACTCAGGGCGCTTTGTGAGTCGTACAGATCACAATCCGGTCTCCAAACCGGGCACGTCGCGTAATCTCCCGTACCGAGTGGAGTATTGACACCAGCTCCGCCGTGAAGACAGACGCAGCGCCTGGTAGAGCCCCGCTGACTTCAAACAGAGGGAATAGGGCGTGGAAGCCGACCCCCTCCTTGGACTTGGGGCCATCCGTATACACTGGCACGGTTCCAGCGTGACACGATGTGTGCTCCAAAAAGGTCGAACGCAACACTCCCGGCGTGGTAGAAGCTTTGGGAGCAGAGGCGTGGCGACAAATAGCCAAATGTGGTACCTTCCAGGGTAGCGTCCTGGGTAGAACCAGGGGTGTCACCGGCCCGAGAGCTATATCTACCTCTCGAAGGAGTTTCCTGGCCCTAAACCCAAAGGGCTTAGGGTATGACTGGCGTCTCTCAGCGGCATAGGCACCATCGAGATCAGCTGCGGATGCAGTGAGAGCTGTTGGCGACTGAGGGAGGCGCGGGGCTCGCGCGTACAGGCGGGTGATGCACTGCACTCGGCGCAGAGCGAGTGGCATCTCCCCAGCATCGACCAACAGGCTCTCAATGGGGGAAGTGCGGAAGGCACCGGTTGCAAGGCGAAGGCCGGTGTGGTGGATCGAATCCACCTTCCGCAATAAACGCTCGGCTGCGGACTCATAAAACTCGCATCCGTAGTCGAGCTTCGAGCGAACAAAGGATCGATAAAAAAGTAAGGCAGTAGCCCTATCAGCGCCCCAAGCGCTAAACGTCACGGAACGTAGAATGTCCATGTCGTGGGTACAAGAGACCCTAAGGCTGCAAATATGAGCCTGCCAGGTGAGGCGTCGGTCGAATACAAGACCAAGAAAACGGTGCGACTCAACCACATCCAGGCGCACCCCATTAAGAAACAAATCTGGGTCCGGGTGAAGCCGTGGATGGCGGTAGAAGTGCACCACCTTAGTCTTGGCCAAAGAAAACCGAAACCTGTTCGCTTCGGCATAGCGAGAGACGCGGTTCAATGCCTGTTGGAGTCGACGTTCCAGAGTTGGCATCTGGGCCGCGCCAAAAGAGATCGAAAGGTCGTCCACGTAGAGCGTAGCGAGAACATCTTCCGGCAGCACCGAGGTGATGCCGTTGATGCCCAGGGCAAAGAGTGTTACACTGAGGACACTTCCCTGCGGGACACGCTCTTCCTGCTCCTTTGGGCCGGAGAGGGCCCCCCCCCCCACCCGTACGCGGAATCGACGATCTCGCAAAAATTCAGATATAAACATTGGGAGGCGTCCCCTCGCCCCCATCGTGTGGAGAGTCTCCATGATACCGTATCGCCATGCGGTATCATAGGCCTTCTCCAGATCGAAAAACACCGTGGAGTAGTGCTGTCTACGAAGGAAAGCCTCGCAGACGGCATTTTACAGTCGGAGCAGAGCATCCGACGTGGAGTGGAACTTGCGGAAGCCGCACTGTGCAGAAGACAGATGGCGCCCGCTGTCCAGGAAATAGGCTAATCTAACATTTACCAATTTCTCCATCAACTTGCACACGCACGATGTTAGAGAGATTGGGCGGAAACCGGTCGGAGTAGAGTGATCTCTCCCCGGTTTGCGAAAGGCGAGCACAGTAGCGATTCGCCAGGAGTCTGGGAGAAGACCTTCTACCCGGATCCTGTTGAACAAATCTAACAGAAAGGCCATGCCTCGCTCACCCAGGTTTCGAAGCATGGCGTACGGGACATCATGGGCGGTGTCCGCGCACGAAGCGAGAGCGGAACGCAACTCACTCACAGTAAACTTGTCGTTGAAGGGTTCTCCGCCTCTGGGGGTAAAGTCCAGCCGGCGGCCTTCCGCGACATGACGACGTGCATTGAATGCTGGCGGAGCAGCATCACGGCTAGAAAATGCGAAAAAAGCGGTCGCTAAGGATTCCGCCACGGATGCGGGGTCCGAGATTGCGGTCCCATTCTCCTGGAGAACGGTAGGGGGGGCCTGCGAGAACTTGCCCCGAATCCTTTTGACTCGCTTCCACACCTCAGCTAAAGGGGTCTTATCGTTAAGTGAAGACACGAATGCCCGCAAAGAAGAGCGGCGGGCGTGCTTCGAAATATACCGGAACCTAGCCCTAGCCCGACGAAATTCAGCGACAGTGAAATCGTTCGGGCGGCGTTTATAGCGCATGTAGGCATAACGCTTCTGTTTGAGGGCTGTCTCACACTCGGCCGACCACCATGGGAGTGGTTCGCGTGCAAAACGGCCAGACGTCCTAGGAATAGTAGTGAGGCCCAGAGCGATGAGGTTGCCGGAGAAGAACTCAAAGGCCTCATCTACCGACCTAAACTCCTCAACTGATTTTTTTTTATGGAGCCCATCTGGCAACTACCCACTTGGGCATTAGTCGCCGAAAAACACGACAGCCTAGAACAAGGCTACTTTAAAGTAAAGATATGAAAACATAACAGGGATATAAATTGGAAAAACTTAACAATCGAAGCAATCTCCGGCAGCGGGGAGAGGTCCCTTTCACCCCGGTGCAGGAGAGTGCAAACTACAAACAAAACATTAACAAAAAAAGGAACCTTAAATAAAGGAGAGAAGCCCAGCCTCCCCCCAAAAGTCAACAAGTCCACAAGTCAATGTGCACGAATCTGTCCCGAGCACAAGGGACAGGCGGTAGCGACCCCTCCCATCCCGGTACTGGGACAGGTATCGTGCGCGAAGATCACCCAGACTGGGACATTCAACAAGAATGTGCCGAACAGTCTGGGGGACGACGCAGTCGTTTCAATAGGGCGCAGGCGAGCGCTCCATCAAATAGCGATGCGTCACACGAGTGTGTCCGATTCGGAGACGACAGAAAGCAACCTGAAGCCGCCGCGGCATTGGGGGATAGGTCCATGGGAACAGTCGCGGCGCAATGGCACGCAACTTTAAGTTCCCTTTGACCGTCTCCCATCTTCTTTGCCAAGCAGTGCGAAGAGCTGCCCGTATTCGTGCCATGTAGTCGGTGTGAGGAAGAGCGAAACGCTGGTCCGGTCGCAGAATCCCCGCGGACTCTTTGGCGCCCTCATCAGCGTGCTCATTCCCCGCAATTCCTACATGTCCAGGAACCCAGCAGAAGATAATCTCGACATCCGCCCGGCTCGCCAAAACCGTGGCGTCATGGATATCGCGAAATAGGGGATGCGGAGATTCCAATGCCAGGAGAGCACTCAGGGCGCTTTGTGAGTCGAACAGATCACAATCCGGTCTCCAAACCGGGCACGTCGCGTAATCTCCCGTACCGAGTGGAGTATTGACACCAGCTCCGCCGTGAAGACAGACGCAGCGCCTGGTAGAGCCCCGCTGACTTCAAACAGAGGGAATAGGGCGTGGAAGCCGACCCCCTCCTTGGACTTGGGGCCATCCGTATACACTGGCACGGTTCCAGCGTGACACGATGTGTGCTCCAAAAAGGTCGAACGCAACACTCCCGGCGTGGTAGAAGCTTTGGGAGCAGAGGCGTGGCGACAAATAGCCAAATGTGGTACCTTCCAGGGTAGCGTCCTGGGTAGAACCAGGGGTGTCACCGGCCCGAGAGCTATATCTACCTCTCGAAGGAGTTTCCTGGCCCTAAACCCAAAGGGCTTAGGGTATGACTGGCGTCTCTCAGCGGCATAGGCACCATCGAGATCAGCTGCGGATGCAGTGAGAGCTGTTGGCGACTGAGGGAGGCGCGGGGCTCGCGCGTACAGGCGGGTGATGCACTGCACTCGGCGCAGAGCGAGTGGCATCTCCCCAGCATCGACCAACAGGCTCTCAATGGGGGAAGTGCGGAAGGCACCGGTTGCAAGGCGAAGGCCGGTGTGGTGGATCGAATCCACCTTCCGCAATAAACGCTCGGCTGCGGACTCATAAAACTCGCATCCGTAGTCGAGCTTCGAGCGAACAAAGGATCGATAAAAAAGTAAGGCAGTAGCCCTATCAGCGCCCCAAGCGCTAAACGTCACGGAACGTAGAATGTCCATGTCGTGGGTACAAGAGACCCTAAGGCTGCAAATATGAGCCTGCCAGGTGAGGCGTCGGTCGAATACAAGACCAAGAAAACGGTGCGACTCAACCACATCCAGGCGCACCCCATTAAGAAACAAATCTGGGTCCGGGTGAAGCCGTGGATGGCGGTAGAAGTGCACCACCTTAGTCTTGGCCAAAGAAAACCGAAACCTGTTCGCTTCGGCATAGCGAGAGACGCGGTTCAATGCCTGTTGGAGTCGACGTTCCAGAGTTGGCATCTGGGCCGCGCCAAAAGAGATCGAAAGGTCGTCCACGTAGAGCGTAGCGAGAACATCTTCCGGCAGCACCGAGGTGATGCCGTTGATGCCCAGGGCAAAGAGTGTTACACTGAGGACACTTCCCTGCGGGACACGCTCTTCCTGCTCCTTTGGGCCGGAGAGGGCCCCCCCCCCCACCCGTACGCGGAATCGACGATCTCGCAAAAATTCAGATATAAACATTGGGAGGCGTCCCCTCGCCCCCATCGTGTGGAGAGTCTCCATGATACCGTATCGCCATGCGGTATCATAGGCCTTCTCCAGATCGAAAAACACCGTGGAGTAGTGCTGTCTACGAAGGAAAGCCTCGCAGACGGCATTTTACAGTCGGAGCAGAGCATCCGACGTGGAGTGGAACTTGCGGAAGCCGCACTGTGCAGAAGACAGATGGCGCCCGCTGTCCAGGAAATAGGCTAATCTAACATTTACCAATTTCTCCATCAACTTGCACACGCACGATGTTAGAGAGATTGGGCGGAAACCGGTCGGAGTAGAGTGATCTCTCCCCGGTTTGCGAAAGGCGAGCACAGTAGCGATTCGCCAGGAGTCTGGGAGAAGACCTTCTACCCGGATCCTGTTGAACAAATCTAACAGAAAGGCCATGCCTCGCTCACCCAGGTTTCGAAGCATGGCGTACGGGACATCATGGGCGGTGTCCGCGCACGAAGCGAGAGCGGAACGCAACTCACTCACAGTAAACTTGTCGTTGAAGGGTTCTCCGCCTCTGGGGGTAAAGTCCAGCCGGCGGCCTTCCGCGACATGACGACGTGCATTGAATGCTGGCGGAGCAGCATCACGGCTAGAAAATGCGAAAAAAGCGGTCGCTAAGGATTCCGCCACGGATGCGGGGTCCGAGATTGCGGTCCCATTCTCCTGGAGAACGGTAGGGGGGGCCTGCGAGAACTTGCCCCGAATCCTTTTGACTCGCTTCCACACCTCAGCTAAAGGGGTCTTATCGTTAAGTGAAGACACGAATGCCCGCAAAGAAGAGCGGCGGGCGTGCTTCGAAATATACCGGAACCTAGCCCTAGCCCGACGAAATTCAGCGACAGTGAAATCGTTCGGGCGGCGTTTATAGCGCATGTAGGCATAACGCTTCTGTTTGAGGGCTGTCTCACACTCGGCCGACCACCATGGGAGTGGTTCGCGTGCAAAACGGCCAGACGTCCTAGGAATAGTAGTGAGGCCCAGAGCGATGAGGTTGCCGGAGAAGAACTCAAAGGCCTCATCTACCGACCTAAACTCCTCAACTGATTTTTTTTTATGGAGCCCATCTGGCAACTACCCACTTGGGCATTAGTCGCTGAAAAACACGACAGCCTAGAACAAGGCTACTTTAAAGTAAAGATATGAAAACATAACAGGGATATAAATTGGAAAAACTTAACAATCGAAGCAATCTCCGGCAGCGGGGAGAGGTCCCTTTCACCCCGGTGCAGGAGAGTGCAAACTACAAACAAAACATTAACAAAAAAAGGAACCTTAAATAAAGGAGAGAAGCCCAGCCTCCCCCCAAAAGTCAACAAGTCCACAAGTCAATGTGCACGAATCTGTCCCGAGCACAAGGGACAGGCGGTAGCGACCCCTCCCATCCCGGTACTGGGACAGGTATCGTGCGCGAAGATCACCCAGACTGGGACATTCGACAAGAATGTGCCGAACAGTCTGGGGGACGACGCAGTCGTTTCAATAGGGCGCAGGCGAGCGCTCCATCAAATAGCGATGCGTCACACGAGTGTGTCCGATTCGGAGACGACAGAAAGCAACCTGAAGCCGCCGCGGCATTGGGGGATAGGTCCATGGGAACAGTCGCGGCGCAATGGCACGCAACTTTAAGTTCCCTTTGACCGTCTCCCATCTTCTTTGCCAAGCAGTGCGAAGAGCTGCCCGTATTCGTGCCATGTAGTCGGTGTGAGGAAGAGCGAAACGCTGGTCCGGTCGCAGAATCCCCGCGGACTCTTTGGCGCCCTCATCAGCGTGCTCATTCCCCGCAATTCCTACATGTCCAGGAACCCAGCAGAAGATAATCTCGACATCCGCCCGGCTCGCCAAAACCGTGGCGTCATGGATATCGCGAAATAGGGGATGCGGAGATTCCAATGCCAGGAGAGCACTCAGGGCGCTTTGTGAGTCGTACAGATCACAATCCGGTCTCCAAACCGGGCACGTCGCGTAATCTCCCGTACCGAGTGGAGTATTGACACCAGCTCCGCCGTGAAGACAGACGCAGCGCCTGGTAGAGCCCCGCTGACTTCAAACAGAGGAAATAGGGCGTGGAAGCCGACCCCCTCCTTGGACTTGGGGCCATCCGTATACACTGGCACGGTTCCAGCGTGACACGATGTGTGCTCCAAAAAGGTCGAACGCAACACTCCCGGCGTGGTAGAAGCTTTGGGAGCAGAGGCGTGGCGACAAATAGCCAAATGTGGTACCTTCCAGGGTAGCGTCCTGGGTAGAACCAGGGGTGTCACCGGCCCGAGAGCTATATCTACCTCTCGAAGGAGTTTCCTGGCCCTAAACCCAAAGGGCTTAGGGTATGACTGGCGTCTCTCGGCGGCATAGGCACCATCGAGATCAGCTGCGGATGCAGTGAGAGCTGTTGGCGACTGAGGGAGGCGCCGGGCTCGCGCGTACAGGCGGGTGATGCACTGCACTCGGCGCAGAGCGAGTGGCATCTCCCCAGCATCGACCAACAGGCTCTCAATGGGGGAAGTGCGGAAGGCACCGGTTGCAAGGCGAAGGCCGGTGTGGTGGATCGAATCCACCTTCCGCAATAAACGCTCGGCTGCGGACTCATAAAACTCGCATCCGTAGTCGAGCTTCGAGCGAACAAAGGATCGATAAAAAAGTAAGGCAGTAGCCCTATCAGCGCCCCAAGCGCTAAACGTCACGGAACGTAGAATGTCCATGTCGTGGGTACAAGAGACCCTAAGGCTGCAAATATGAGCCTGCCAGGTGAGGCGTCGGTCGAATACAAGACCAAGAAAACGGTGCGACTCAACCACATCCAGGCGCACCCCATTAAGAAACAAATCTGGGTCCGGGTGAAGCCGTGGATGGCGGTAGAAGTGCACCACCTTAGTCTTGGCCAAAGAAAACCGAAACCTGTTCGCTTCGGCATAGCGAGAGACGCGGTTCAATGCCTGTTGGAGTCGACGTTCCAGAGTTGGCATCTGGGCCGCGCCAAAAGAGATCGAAAGGTCGTCCACGTAGAGCGTAGCGAGAACATCTTCCGGCAGCACCGAGGTGATGCCGTTGATGCCCAGGGCAAAGAGTGTTACACTGAGGACACTTCCCTGCGGGACACCCTCTTCCTGCTCCTTTGGGCCGGAGAGGGCTCCCCCCACCCGTACGTGGAATCGACGATCTCGCAAAAATTCAGATATAAACATTGAGAGGAGTCCCCTCGCCCCCATCGTGTGGAGAGTCTCCATGATACCGTATCGCCATGCGGTATCATAGGCCTTCTCCAGATCGAAAAACACCGTGGCGTAGTGCTGTCTACGAAGGAAAGCCTCGCAGACGGCATTTTCCAGTCAGAGCAGAGCATCCGACGTGGAGTGGAACTTGCGGAAGCCGCACTGTGCGGAAGACAGATGGAATCCGCTGTCCAGGAAAAAGGCTAATCTAACATTTACCAATTTCTCCATCAACTTGCACACGCACGAGGTTAGAGAGATTGGGCGGAAACCGGTCGGAGTAGAGTGATCTCTCCCCGGTTTGCGAAAGGCGAGCACAGTTGCGATTCGCCAGGAGTCTGGGAGAAGACCTTTCACCCAGATCCTGTTGAACAAATCTAACAGAAAGGCCATGCCTCGCTCACCCAGGTGTCGAAGCAGGGCGTACGGGACATCGCCTGGACCATGGGCGGTGTACGCGCACGAAGCGAGAGCGGAACGCAACTCACTTACAGTAAACTTGTCGTTGAAGGGTTCTCCGCCTCTAGAGGTAAAGTCCAGCCGGCGGCCTTCCGCGACATCACGACGTGCATTGAATGCTGGTGGAGCCGCATCCCGGCTGGAGAACGTGAAAAAAGCGGTCGCTAAGGATTCCGCCACGGCCGCGGGTTCCGAGATTGCGGTCTCATTCTCCTAGAGAACGGAACTGGTACCCTGAGAGAACTTGCCCCGAATCCTTTTGACTCGCTTCCACACCTCAGCTAAAGGGGTCTTCCCGTTAAGTGAAGACACGTATGCCCGCCAAAAATAGCAGGGGGCGTGCTTCGAAATATACCGGAACCTAGCCCTAGCCCGACGAAATTCAGCGACGGTGAAATCGTTCGGGCAGCGCTTATAGCGCATGTAGGCATAACGCTTCTGTTTGAGGGCCGTCTCGCACTCGGCCGACCACCATGGGAGTGGTCGGTGTGCAAAACGGCCAGACGTCCTAAAAATAGTAGTGAGGCCCACGGCGATGAGGTTGCCGGAGAAGAACTCAACGGCCTCATCTACCGACCTAAACTCCTCGACTGAGATAGAGAATTCAGTCATTTCCTGAAATGCAGGCCACCGCGCCCGCGCCAAGCCCCACCGAGGTGGTCTCTCAGGCGGCAGTTGCCCTGAAAATGATATTTGAATGGGAAAGTGTTTACTACCATGGAGGTCATCGACCACCCCCCAATCAAAATTAGGCTGTGCATCCGAAGAGCACAAAGATAGGTCAAGGCAAGAAAATGAAGCGGTTCTCGGACAGTGATGCGTAAACTCATCCACGTTTAGGACACCCATCTCAAGCTTTTCGATCAGATCGGCAAGAACTTGTCCCCTTGGATTTATGGAGTAATCTCCCCAGAGAGGATGCCTGCCGTTCAGATCTCCAAGCAAGAGATAGGGCCTCGGCAACCGTGCCACGACGCGGCGGAAGTCTCCCGCGTCGAAGTCAGCTGACGGTGGAATGTACGCAGAAATGATAGTATACCTCCTATCCAGGTGCAGCTGCACAGCCACTGCCTGCAAGGAGGTATCTAAAGAGAAAGGAAGAACGGAGACATCATGCCGGGTGTAAACCGCGCATCCCCCAGCCCGGCCATCCCGCGGTGGTGGGGTCGCAAGACCCTTATACCCCGGGAGGGCAGGCAGCGGGCACGCGCCTAACATGGTCTCCTGCAAAAAAATAGCTAACGGAGAACGGGACGAGACGAGCCTCCGCAGCTCCTCCCAGTTGGCCCGGAGTCCACGGCAATTCCATTGAAGGAATATGCCCTCTAGGCCTAGTTCGGAGGAGACGCGGGGGCCCTCCTCGAATTGAAGACCCTCACGGGAATGGCCGTACGCTTCCCGGGGGCAGAACCCCGGGCGCTGTTGGCCGGACAAAGCGCTGAAGGCGCTGTCGCCTTCGAGGACTTATTGGGGGAGGTTGGGCTCGCCATGCGAGTCTTTTCCTCCCTCCGCCTCGAAACCTTAGGCGGGCGTTGCGGCTCGGGAGGCGGGGGGCCCTCTTTTCGAGGAACCACCATCTCCGAGCCACTCGCTCCACCTCGGGGCGTGGGCGAAGGGGCCGAAGCTCCTTTGTTGCTGTCCTCCTTTCGGGGAACAGCTTTAGGAACCGCGGAAGATGGCCTAGCGACCATCTTCAGGGGTGTTGCCTCCTGTGAGTCTAACGACTCTGTGGAGGCGCGTGGCCGTTTCGCCTTGCGGGAAACGGTCACGCTGGGGGAAGAGGGGGAAGCCCTGGTTTTAGCCGGGGCTGGGTACGAACCCTTTTTGCCGCCAGCTTTACCAGGGGAGCGCCCGGGTTGGGTAGAGCCCGCAGAAGGGCTCCGAATGGGCGCGGAAACAACCGTGCTCGTTGGCCTGGATGGGCCAGGAGCAGAGGGTGCCTTTCGAACTACTGAGGCATATGACGTCCCAGGCAGAGTTGGGCGCGCCAGGACCAAGTCCTTAGCCTCGCGGAATGAGAGTCGATCCTGGGCCTGAACGGCCAGGATTTCTTTCTCCAGGAGATATGCACCACATTGCTTCGAAGAAGCAGGGTGCGGCTCTCCGCAATTGACACACTTGGCCACACACGATTTGGACTTATCGTGTGCGACCTTGGAGCAATTTACACAGACTTCGGGTGACCCCGACTTTGCACGTCTACATGAGCGATTCGTATGGCCGAAGCGGTGACAGTAATAGCACCGCCGCGGCAGTGGCACGAATGCCTTCACGCGGTAGCGGTACCAACCGGCACGCACCGACTCAGGGAGCTTGTCACAGTCGAACGTGACGAAGAGTGTAGGGGTGGGTCTCGAAGCCCCTCCCTGTTTTCTCATCACACGTTCGACCTTGACCGCCCCATGGTCGGCCAGCTCTAGGGTGATGTCCTCAATGGAGTAGTCAACGAGTTCCCTCGCATAAACTACTCCTTTCACAAAGTTCATGGTAGAGTGCGGCGTCACACTCACCGGGGTGCCATGAAGTGTCCGAAGAGCACTTATCTTGGCCGCCTCGGCGGGATTCGCCGCATTCGCCAGAAGGCTGCCGTCCGAGAAACGGGTCACCTTCGGCTCTCTACCAATTGCACTAGCTAATCCTCTCCTCTGATGGATCATGTTGCCCTTGGACAACATGGTGCCATCAGTGGAGCGAATAACGAGGAAGCGTTTGAAGCCAGCGGGCTCGAAAACGCCAGGTAACCTCTGAATGAGGGGCCCCGATGTCATCGAGGCTCCGCCCTGTGCACTCTTGGTCCTAGTCAGGTGCTCCGCACACGAGGGGGTAGAGGGGCCGGATGTGCCGATCTTGGCTTGGTCGCCTACCAAAGTGGCAGCAGACCCATCCGTCCCCGCAGCACCCGCGGATGGAGAGGAGCCCCGAGTCTTTTTCGTCCTTTTAGTCTTTTTCTTTTTTTGGAGAGGAGGGCGGGGAATGAATCCGCTTTTCACCTCCGCCGGCAGAAGCCCGCAGGCCAGGTGGACCGGCCTTAGCCAGGTCCCTCTCCGAAATGGAGAAGGTCCTGGTTGTCGTAGGGGCACCTGTCGGAGGAGATCCCTCCCCTCCTTCTACTGCCTCGGAGCCCTCAGCCATTTGAGGAGGACCTTGCATAGGGGCGGACTCAGGTTCGGTGCTTGGCGCCGAGCCCGAATTCCCCCCCATGGAATGCCCTACCGTCTGAGGCTGGGTCTCCTCAAGGACCATGTCTATCACGGGAGGGGCCTCCAGTTGGCCATCCCCATCAGGACATTGCAGGTCCCCTTGGCAGTGTCTCTAGTCTTGTTTGGGGAGGCACAGGCCTTGACCCCGGCAAGGTTTAATATTTTTGCCAGCAGGTCTTTTGAGGGAAGCGACCGAAGGGGCCTGGCTTGCCTCTTACCCCTAAGGGGGTTTGCCCTACCGAGCCGCTTTGATGGGGAGCGGCTGGCTAAGGGCTGCCTGCTGGCTTTCTTGGCAGTCCCCTTGGAAAGAAAAGAGGGGACTGCCGCTGGGAAAACGGAGGTGCCCGAAAGCACCTCCAGAGAAGGGGGTGAGGGGGAATCCCCTGCACCCGTTGGCGAAGGAGAGGAGTAAGCCTCCTCTCCGGTTAGAGAAATATGGAGGGTCCCCTGTGCAAGCACAGGGGAAGGGACCTCCATTTTTTTGCTGGAGCTGCCCGAGGGCGGCTCCGTTGTTCTTGGGGAAGTTGGGGGTTGGGTTTTTTTGGTGTGATTTTCATCATTGGGCATGGTGACCCTTCTTTTAATACGGGATGCAATAGCGCACACCTCTCGCAGTAGCCCGCACTGCGAGAGGTGCTTACAGGCCCAGCGAGCCAGGCGCCGCCATTTGGGACCACCCCTCCCGCCTGGTGGCCTGGCAGTCCATTGGCATGGCGGCTCCACCTTGGACACGGCGTATAAATGATTGATTTTGAAGACGAGAGGAAAAGGGATGTGAGGAAGGTATGGGTGGGGATGAAGCAGGTAGTTAAAAACTAGCAACCCCAGACCGGAGCTCAGGGGTTAGGGAACATTGTCCCCCACCCCCTCAGCCCCGATGCGGGACGGTTGGCTGAAAGGAAGGTCAGCATCTACCCTGTGAAATTAGAGGCTGACCAGAGAAAGTTGTGGGAGAGGTTCTGTGAAAAGAGAGGAAACAAGTGTTTTGAAGGAAGGAAGAGAGGCTAGGCTGGGGCCGGACGGGGTGCTGAGTCCCGTCAGCACGGCGGCCAGAATGGCAAATCGTCGCGCCCCTTACGGGGTGGGGATGAAGCAGGTAGTTAAAAACCAGCCACCCCAGACCGGAGCTCAGGGGTTAGGGAACATTGTCCCCCACCCCCTCAGCCCCGATGCGGGACGGTTGGCTGAAAGGAAGGTCAGCATCTACCCTGTGAAATTAGAGGCTGACCAGAGAAAGTTGTGGGAGAGGTTGTGTGAAAAGAGAGGAAACAAGTGTTTTGAAGGAAGGAAGAGAGGCTAAGCTGGGGCCGGAGGAAGCGCTGGATCCCGTCAGCACGGCGGCCAGAGTGGCAAATCGCCGCGCCCCTTACGGGGAGCCCCGATCCGGGGTGGTTGGCTTGAGAAGAAGGTCAGCATCTACCCTGTGAAATTAGAGGCTGACCAGAGAAAGTTGTGGGAGAGGTTGTATGAAAAGCAATGAGGTAGGGGAGAAATCGGGCTATCTGAAGGAAGGAAGAGAGGCTAAGCTGGGGCCGGATGGAGCGCTGGATCCCGTTAGCACGGCGGCCAGGATGGCAAATCGCCGCGCCCCTTACGGGGGGTATGGGTGGGGATGAAGCAGGTTGTTAAAAACCAACCACCCCAGACCGGAGCTCAGGGGTTAGGGGTTTTTTTTTTTTTAAGGGCTCATCTGGCGACTGCCTACTTGGGCATTAGTCGCCGTATTAAAACTGGCCTAGTTCTAGGCTACTTTAAAATAAAATTAAAGAAAAAAACAAAACAAAACACCCCAAAATGGGGAAAGGAAGCAAGCTGGTGCGTCGGGGAGAGGTCCCCCCGGCGCAGGAGCGTGCAACTAAAGGAAAAAAACAAACAAAAAACAAAACAAAACAAAACACAAACCTTGCTTAAATAATAGGGAGAAGGCCGGCCTCCCCCCAAAAGTCAGCAAGTCCACCAGTCAAAGTGCACGCACTCGTCCCGAGTACAAGGGACAGGCGGTAGCGACCCCGCCCATCCCGGTACCGGGACAGGTGTCGTGCGCGAAGATCACCCAGACTGGGACATTCGACAAGAATGTGCCGAACAGTCTGGGGGACGACGCAGTCGTTGCAATAGGGCGCAGGCGAGCGCTCCACCAGATAGCGATGCGTCACACGAGTGTGTCCGATTTGGAGACGACAGAAAGCAACCTGAAGCCGCCGCGGCATTGGGGGATAGGTCCATGGGAACAGTCGCGGCGCAATGGCACGCAACTTTAAGTTCCCTTCGACCGTCTCCCATCTTCTTTGCCAAGCAGTCCGAAGAGCTGCCCGTATTCCTGCCATGTAGTCGGTGTGAGGAAGAGCGAAACGCTGGTCCGGTCGCAGAGTCCTCGCGGACTCTTTGGCGCCCTCATCGGCGCGCTCATTCCCCGCAATTCCCACATGTCCAGGAACCCAGCAGAAGATAATCTCGACATCTGCCCGGCTCGCCAAAACCGTGGCGTCACGGATATCGCGAACCAGGGGATGCGGAGATTCCAATGCCCCGAGAGCACTCAGGGCGCTTTGTGAGTCGCTATAGATCACAATCCGGTCTCCGAACCGGGCACGTCGCGTAATCTCCCGTACCGAGTGGTGTATTGCCACCAGCTCGGCCGTGAAGACAGACGCAGCGCCTGTAGAGCCTCGCTGACTTCAAACAGAGGGGATACGGCGTGGAAGCCGACCCCCTCTTGGGACTTGGAGCCATCCGTATACACTGGCACGGTTCCAGCGTGACACGATGTGTGCTCCAAAAAGGTCGAACGCAATACTCCCGGCGCAGTACAAGCTTTGGGAGCAGAGGCGTGGCGACAAATAGCCAAATGTGGTACCCTCCAGGGTGGCGTCCTGGGCAGAACCAGGGGCGCCACCGGCCCGAGAGCTATATCTACCTCTCGAAGGAGTTTCCTGGCCCTAAACCCAAAAGGCTTAGGGTATGACTGGCGTCTCTCGGCGGCATAGGCACCATCGAGATCAGCTGCGGATGCAGTGAGAGCTGTTGGCGACTGAGGGAGGCGCCGGGCTCGCGCGTACAGGCGAGTGATGCACTGCACGCGGCGCAGAGCGAGTGGCATCTCCCCAGCATCGACCAACAGGCTCTCAATGGGGGAAGTGCGGAAGGCACCGGTCGCAAGGCGAAGGCCGGTGTGGTGGATCGAATCCACCTTCCGCAATAAACGCTCGGCTGCGGATGCATAAAACTCGCATCCGTAGTCGAGCTTCGAGCGAACAAAGGATCGATAAAAAAGTAAGGCGGTAGCCCTATCAGCGCCCCAAGCGCTGAACGTCACGGAACGGAGAATGTCCATGGCGCGGGTACAAGAGACCCTAAGGCTGCGAATATGAGCCTCCCAGGTGAGGCGTCGGTCGAATACAAGACCAAGGAAACGGTGCGACTCAACCACATCCAGGCGCACCCCATTAAAAAACAAATCTGGGTCGGGGTGAAGCCGTGGATGGCGGCAGAAGTGCACCACCTTAGTCTTGGCCAAAGAAAACCGAAACCTGTGCGCTTCGGCATAGCGAGAGACGCGGTTCAATGCCTGTTGGAGTCGACGCTCCAGAGTTGGCATCTGGGCCGTGCCAAAACAGATCGAAAGGTCGTCCACGTAGAGCGTAGCGAGAACATCTTCCGGCAGCACCGAGGTGATGCCGTTGATGCTCAGGGCAAAGAGTGTGACACTGAGGACACTTCCCTGCGGGACACCCTCTTCCTGCTCCTTTGGGCCGGAGAGAGCTCCCCCCACCCGTACGCGGAATCGACGATCTCGCAAAAATTCAGATATAAACATTGGGAGGCGTCCCCTCGCCCCCATCGTGTAGAGAGTCTCCATGATACCGTATCGCCATGCGGTATCATAGGCCTTCTCCAGATCGAAAAACACCATGGCGTAGTGCTGTCTACGAAGGAAAGCCTCGCAGACGGCATTTTCCAGTCGGAGCAGAGCATCCGACGTGGAGTGGAACTTGCGGAAGCCGCACTGTGCGGAAGACAGATGGCCTCCGCTGTCAAGGAAAAAAGCTAATCTAACGTTTACCAATTTCTCCATCAACTTGCACACGCAAGAGGTTAGAGAGATTGGGCGGAAACCCGTCGGAGTAGAGTGATCTCTCCCCGGTTTGCGAAAGGCGAGCACAGTAGCGATTCGCCAGGAGTCTGGGAGAAGACCTTCCACCCAGATCCTGTTGAACAGATCTAACAGAAAGGCCATGCCTCGCACACCTAGGTGTCGAAGCATGGCGTACGGGACATCGTCCGGACCATGGGCGGTGTCTGCGCACGAAGCGAGAGCGGAACGCAACTCACTCACAGTAAACTTGTCGTTGAAGGGTTCTCCGCCTCTGGAGGTAAAGTCCAGCCGGCGGCCTTCCGCGACATCACGACGTGCATTGAATGCTGGCGGAGCAGCATCACGGCTAGAGAATGCGGAAAAAGCGGTCGCTAAGGATTCCGCCACGGACGCGGGGTCCGAGATTGCGGTCCCATTCTGCTGGAGAACGGGAGGGGGGTCCTGCGAGAACTTGCCCCGAATCCTTTTGACTCGCTTCCACACCTCAGCTAAAGGGGTCTTCCCGTTAAGTGAAGACACGTATGCCCGCCAAGAAGAGCGGCGGGCGTGCTTCGAAATATACCGGAACCTAGCCCTAGCCCGACGAAATTCAGCGACAGTGAAATCGTTCGGGCGGCGCTTATAGCGCATGAAGGCATAACGCTTCTGTTTAAGGGCCGTCTCACACTCGGCCGACCACCATGGGAGTGGTCGGCGTGCAAAACGGCCAGACGTCCTAGGAATAGTAGTCAGGCCCACGGCGATGAGGTTGCCGGAGAAGAACTCAACGGCCTCATCTACCGACCTAAACTCCTCGACTGAGATAGAGAATTCAGTCATTTCCTGAAATGCAGGCCACCGCGCCCGCGCCAAGCACCACCGAGGTGGTCTCTCAGGCGGCAGTTGCCCTGAAAATGATATTTAAATGGGAAAGTGATCACTACCATGGAGGTCATCGACCACCCCCCAATCAAAATCAGGCTGTGCATCCGAAGAGCACAAAGATAGGTCAAGGCAAGAAAATGAAGCGGTTCTCGGACAGTGATGCGTAAACTCATCCACGTTTAGGACACCCATCTCAAGCTCTTCGATCAGATCGGCAAGGACTTGTCCCCTGGGATTTATGGAGTAATCTCCCCAGAGAGGATGCCTGCCGTTCAGATCTCCAAGCAAGAGATAGGGCCTCGGCAACCGTGCAACGACGCGGCGGAAGTCCCCCGCGTCGAAGTCAGCTGACGGTGGAATGTACGCAGAAATGATAGTATACCTCCTATCCAGGTGCAGCTGCACAGCCACTGCCTGAAAGGAGGTATCTAAAGAGAAAGGAAGAACGGAGACATCATGCCGGGTGTAAACTGCGCATCCCCCAGCCCGGCCATCCCGCGGTGGTGGGGTCGCAAGACCCTTATACCCCGGGAGGGCAGGGAGGGGGCACGCACCTAGCATGGTCTCCTGCAAAAAAATAGCTAACGGGGAACGGGACGAGACGAGCCTCCGCAGCTCCTCCCAGTTGGCCCGGAGTCCACGGCAATTCCATTGAAGGAATATGCCCTCAGGCCTAGCTCGGAGGAGACGCGGGGGCCCTCCTCGAATTGAAGACCCTCACGGGAATGGCCGTACGCTTCCCGGGGGCAGAACCCCGGGCGCTGTTGGCCGGACAAAGCGCTGAAGGCGCTGTCGCCTTCGAGGACTTATTGGGGGAGGTTGGGCTCGCCATGCGAGTCTTTTCCTCCCTCCGCCTCGAAACCTTAGGCGGGCGTTGCGGCTTCGGAGGCGGGGGGCCCTCTTTTCGAGGAACCACCGTCTCCGAGCCACTCGCTCCACCTCGGGGCGTGGGCGAAGGAGCCGAAGCTCCTTTGCTGCTGTCCTCCTTTCGGGGGGCAGCTTTAGGAACCCCGGAAGATGGCCTAGCGACCATCTTCAGGGGTGTTGCCTCCTGTGAGTCTAACGACTCGGTGGAGGCGCGTGGCCGTTTCGCCTTACGGGAAACGGTCACGCTGGGGGAAGAGGGGGGAGCCCTGCTTTTAGCCGGGGCAGGGTATGAGCCCTTTTTGCCGCCAGCTTTACCAGGGGAGCGCCCGGGTTGGGTAGAGCCCGCAGAAAGGCTCCGAATGGGCGCGGAAACAACCGTGCTCGTTGGCCTGGATGGGCCGGGAGCAGAGGGTGCCTTCCTAACTATTGAGGCATATGACGTCCCAGGCAGAGCCGGGCGCGCCAGGACCAAGTCCTTTGCCTCGCGGAATGAGAGTCGATCCTGGGCCTGAACGGCCAGGATTTCTTTCTCAAGGAGATATGCACCACATTGCTTCGAAGAAGAAGGGTGCGGCTCTCCGCAATTGACACACTTGGCCACACACGATTTGGACTTATCGTGTGCGACCTTGGAGCAATTTACACAGACTTCGGGTGACCCCGACTTTGCACGTCTACATGAGCGATTTGTATGGCCGAAGCGGTGACAGTAATAGCACCGCCGCGGAAGTGGCACGAATGCCTTCACGCGGTAGCGGTACCAACCGGCACGCACCGACTCAGGGAGCTTGTCACAGTCGAACGTGACGAAGAGTGTAGGGGTGGGTCTCGAGGCCCCTCCCTGTTTTCTCATCACACGTTCGACCTTGACCGCCCCATGGTCGGCCAGCTCTAAGGTGATGTCCTCAATGGAGTAGTCAACGAGTTCCCTCGCATAAACTACTCCTTTCACAAAGTTCATGGTAGAGTGCGGCGTCACACTCACCGGGGTGCCATGAAGTGTCCGAAGAGCACTAATCTTAGCCGCCTCGGCGGGATTCGCCAGAAGGCTCCCGTCCGAGAAACGGGTTACCTTCGGCTCTCTACCAATTGCACTAGCTAATCCTCTCCTCTGATAGATCATGTTGCCCTTGGACAACATGGTGCCATCAGTGGAGCGAATAACGAGGAAGCGTTTGAAGCCAGCGGGCTCGAAAACGCCAGGTAACCTCTGAATCAGGGGCCCCGATGTCATTGAGGCTCCGCCCTGTGCACTCTTGGTATTAGTCTTCTTTGTCAGGGGCTCCGCAACCGGGGGGGCAGAGGGGGCGGATGTGCCGATCTTGGCTTGGTCGCTTGCCAGAGTGGCAGCAGACCCATCCGTCCCCGCAGCCCCCGCGGATGGAGAGGAGCCCCAAGTCTTTTTCTTTTTCTTTTTCGGAGAGGAGGGCGGGGAATGAACCCGCTTTTCACCTCCGCCGGCAGAAGTCCCCAGGCCAGATGGACCAGCCTCAGCCAGGTCCCTCTCCGAAATGGAGAAGGTCCTGGTTGTCGTAGGGGCACCTGTCGGAGGAGATCCCTCCCCTCCTTCTACTGCCTCGGAGCCCTCAGCCATTTGAGGTGGACCTTGCATAGGGGCGGATTCGGGTTCGGTGCTTGGCGCCGAGCCCGAATTCTCCCCCATGGAAGGCTCTACCTTCTGGGGCTGGGTCTCCTCAAGGACCATGTCTATCACAGGAGGGGTCTCCAGTTGGCCATCCCCTCCCAGGACATCGCAGGTCCCCTTGGCAGTGTCGCCAGTCTTGTATGGGGAGGCACAGGCCTTGACCCCGGCAAGGTTTAATATTCTTGCCAGCAGGTCTTTTGAGGGAAGCGACCGAAGGGGCCTGGCTTCCCTCTCCCCCCTAAGGGGGTTTGCCCTACCGAGCCGCTTTGATGGGGAGCGGCTGGCTAAGGGCTGCCTGCTGGCTTTCTTGGCAGTCCCCTTGAAAAGAAAAGATGGGACTGCCGCTGGGAAAAGGGAGGTGCCCGAAAGCACCTCCAGAGAAGGGGGTGAGGGGGAGTCCCCTGCACCCGTAGGCATAGGAGAGGAGTAAGCCTCCTCTCCGGTTAGATAAATATGGAGGGTCTTCTGTGCAAGCACAGGGGGGGATGGGGACCTCCATTTTTTCGGTGGAGCTGCCCAAGGGCGGCTCCATCGATGAGCAAGGGGGAGTTAAAGGGGTTTGGGTTTTTTTTGGTTGTTCATCTATGGGCATGGTGACCCTATTTTGGCCACGGGACGCAATAGCTCTTCACCCCTCGCAGTAGCCCGCACTGCGAGAGGTGCTTACAAGCCCGGCAGAGCCAGGCGCCGCCATTCGGGACCACCCCTCCCGCCTGGTGGCCTGGCAGTCCATCGGCATGGCGGCTCCACCTTGGACACGGCGTAAAAAAGATAGATTTTGAAGAGGAGAGGAAAAGGGATGTGAGGAAGGTATGGGTGGGGATGAAGCAGGTTGTTAAAAAACCCCCATCCCGAACCGGAGCTCAGGGGTTAGGGAACAATGTCCCCTCCCCCCCAGCCCCGATCCGGGGTGGTTGGCTTGAGAAGAAGGTCAGCATCTACCCTGTGATTTTTTTTTTTTTTTTTTTTTTTTTAAGAGCTCATCTGGCGACTGCCTACTTGGGCATTAGTCGCCGTATTAAAACTGGCCTAGTTCTAGGCTACTTTAAAATAAAATTAAAGAAAAAAACAAAAAACAAAACACCCCAAAATGGGGAAAGGAAGCAAGCTGGTGCGTCGGGGAGAGGTCCCCCCGGCGCAGGAGCGTGCAACCAAAGGAAAAAAACAAACAAAAAACAAAACAAAACAAAACACAAACCTTGCTTAAATAATAGGGAGAAGGCCGGCCTCCCCCCAAAAGTCAGCAAGTCCACCAGTCAAAGTGCACGCACTCGTCCCGAGTACAAGGGACAGGCGGTAGCGACCCCGCCCATCCCGGTACCGGGACAGGTGTCGTGCGCGAAGATCACCCAGACTGGGACATTCGACAAGAATGTGACGAACAGTCAGGGGGACGACGCAGTCGTTGCAATAGGGCGCAGGCGAGCGCTCCACCAGATAGCGATGCGTCACACGAGTGTGTCCGATTCGGAGACGACAGAAAGCAACCTGAAGCCGCCGCGGCATTGGGGGATAGGTCCATGGGAACAGTCGCGGCGCAATGGCACGCAACTTTAAGTTCCCTTCGACCGTCTCCCATCTTCTTTGCCAAGCATTCCGAAGAGCTGCCCGTATTCCTGCCATGTAGTCGGTGTGAGGAAGAGCGAAACGCTGGTCCGGGCGCAGAGTCCTCGCGGACTCTTTGGCGCGCTCATTCCCCGCAATTCCTACATGTCCAGGAACCCAGCAGAAGATAATCTCGACATCTGCCCGGCTCGCCAAAACCGTGGCGTCACGGATATCGCGAACCAGGGGATGCGGAGATTCCAATGCCCCGAGAGCACTCAGGGCGCTTTGTGAGTCGCTATAGATCACAATCCGGTCTCCGAACCGGGCACGTCGCGTAATCTCCCGTACCGAGTGGTGTATTGCCACCAGCTCGGCCGTGAAGACAGACGCAGCGCCTGGTAGAGCCCCGCTGACTTCAAACAGAGGGGAAACGGCGTGGAAGCCGACCCCCTCTTGGGACTTGGAGCCATCCGTACACACTGGCACGGTACCAGCGTGACGCGATGTGTGCTCCAAAAAGGTCGAACGCAATACTCCCGGCGCAGTACAAGCTTTGGGAGCAGAGGCGTGGCGACAAATAGCCAAATGTGGTACCATCCAGGGTGGCGTCCTGGGCAGAACCAGGGGCGCCACCGGCCCGAGAGCTATATCTACCTCTCGAAGGAGTTTCCTGGCCCTAAACCCAAAGGGCTTAGGGTATGACTGGCGTCTCTCGGCGGCATAGGCACCATCGGGATCAGCTGCGGATGCAGTGAGAGCTGTTGGCGACTGAGGGAGGCGCCGGGCTCGCGCGTACAGGCGAGTGATGCACTGCACGCGGCGCAGAGCGAGTGGCATCTCCCCAGCATCGACCAACAGGCTCTCAATGGGGGAAGTGCGGAAGGCACCGGTCGCAAGGCGAAGGCCGGTGTGGTGGATCGAATCCACCTTCCGCAATAAACGCTCGGCTGCGGATGCATAAAACTCGCATCCGTAGTCGAGCTTCGAGCGAACAAAGGATCGATAAAAAGTAAGGCGGTAGCCCTATCAGCGCCCCAAGCGCTGAACGTCACGGAACGGAGAATGTCCATGGCGCGGGTACAAGAGACCCTAAGGCTGCGAATATGAGCCTCCCAGGTGAGGCGTCGGTCGAATACAAGACCAAGGAAACGGTGCGACTCAACCACATCCAGGCGCACCCCATTAAGAAACAAATCTGGGTCGGGGTGAAGCCGTGGATGGCGGCACAAGTGCACCACCTTAGTCTTGGCCAAAGAAAAGCGAAACCTGTGCGCTTCGGCATAGCGAGAGACGCGGTTCAATGCCTGTTGGAGTCGATGCTCCAGAGTTGGCATCTGGGCCGCGCCAAAAGAGATCGAAAGGTCGTCCACGTAGAGCGTAGCGAGAACATCTTCCGGCAGCACCGAGGTGATGCCGTTGATGCTCAGGGCAAAGAGTGTGACACTGAGGACACTTCCCTGCGGGACACCCTCTTCCTGCTCCTTTGGGCCGGAGAGGGCTCCCCCCACCCGTACGCGGAATCGACGATCTCGCAAAAATTCAGATATAAACATTGGGAGGCGTCCCCTCGCCCCCATCGTGTGGAGAGTCTCCATGATACCGTATCGCCATGCGGTATCATAGGCCTTCTCCAGATCGAAAAACACCGTGGCGTAGTGCTGTCTACGAAGGAAAGCCTCGCAGACGGCGTTTTCCAGTCGGAGCAGAGCATCCGACGTGGAGTGGAACTTACGGAAGCCGCACTGCGCAGAAGACAGATGGCCTCCGCTGTCCAGGAAATAGGCTAATCTAACATTTACTAATTTCTCCATCAACTTGCACACGCAAGAGGTTAGAGAGATTGGGCGGAAACCGGTCGGAGTAGAGTGATCTCTCCCCTGTTTGCGAAAGGCGAGCACAGTAGCGATTCGCCAGGAGTCTGGGAGAAGACCTTCCACCCAGATCCTGTTGAACAAATCTAACAGAAAGGCCATGCCTCGCTCACCCAGGTGTCGAAGCATGGTGTACGGGACATCGTCCGGACCATGGGCGGTGTCCGCGCACGAAGCGAGAGCGGAACGCAACTCACTCACAGTAAACTTGTCGTTGAAGGGTTCTCCGCCTCTGGAGGTAAAGTCCAGCCGGCGGCCTTCCGCGACATCACGACGTGCATTGAATGCTGGCGGAGCAGCATCACGGCTAGAGAATGCGGAAAAAGCGGTCGCTAAGGATTCCGCCACGGACGCGGGGTCCGAGATTGCGGTCCCATTCTCCTGGAGAACGGGAGGGGGGTCCTGCGAGAACTTGCCCCGAATCCTTTTGACTCGCTTCCACACCTCAGCTAAAGGGGTCTTCCCGTTAAGTGAAGACACGTATGCCCGCCAAGAAGAGCGGCGGGCGTGCTTCGAAATATACCGGAACCTAGCCCTAGCCCGACGAAATTCAGCGACAGTGAAATCGTTCGGGCGGCGCTTATAGCGCATGTAGGCATAACGCTTCTGTTTGAGGGCCGTCTCACACTCGGCTGACCACCATGGGAGTGGTCGGCGTGCAAAACGGCCAGACGTCCTAGGAATAGTAGTCAGGCCCACGGCGATGAGGTTGCCGGAGAAGAACTCAACGGCCTCATCTACCGACCTAAACTCCTCGACTGAGATAGAGAATTCAGTCATTTCCTGAAATGCAGGCCACCGCGCCCGCGCCAAGCACCACCGAGGTGGTCTCTCAGGCGGCAGTTGCCCTGAAAATGATATTTGAATGGGAAAGTGATCACTACCATGGAGGTCATCGACCACCCCCCAATCAAAATCAGGCAGTGCATCCGAAGAGCACAAAGATAGGTCAAGGCAAGAAAATGAAGCTATTCTCGGACAGTGATGCGTAAACTCATCCACGTTTAGGACACCCATCTCAAGCTCTTCGATCAGATCGGCAAGGACTTGTCCCCTGGGATTTATGGAGTAATCTCCCCAGAGAGGATGCCTGCCGTTCAGATCTCCAAGCAAGAGATAGGGCCTCGGCAACCGTGCCACGACGCGGCGGAAGTCCCCCGCGTCGAAGTCAGCTGACGGTGGAATGTACGCAGAAATGATAGTATACCTCCTATCCAGGTGCATTTTTTTTTTTTTTTTTTTTTTTCAATTTAAGGGGCTATCTGGCGACTGCCGACTTAGGCATAAGTCGCCGTAAACAAACAGCCTAGTTCTAGGCTACTTCAAAAAATGGAACAGGGAACAACAAAAAAGAAATAACAATAACAAAACAATAACAAAAACAACAACAACAAAAATTAAGCCTGGTTAAAAAAAAGGGAGAAGGCCGGCCTCCCCCCAAAAGTTAGCAAGTCCACCAGTCAAAGTGCACGCACTCGTCCCGAGTACAAGGGACAGGCCGTAGCGACCCCGCCCATCCCGGTACCAGGGCAGGTGTCGTGCGCGAAGATCACCCAGACTGGGACATTCGACAAGAATGTGCCGAACAGTCTGGGGGACGACGCAGTCGTTGCAATAGGGCGCAGGCGAGCGCTCCACCAGATAGCGATGCGTCACACGAGTGTGTCCGATTCGGAGACGACAGAAAGCAACCTGAAGCCGCCGCGGCATTGGGGGATAGGTCCATGGGAACAGTCGCGGCGCAATGGCACGCAACTTTAAGTTCCCTTCGACCGTCTCCCATCTTCTTTGCCAAGCAGTCCGAAGAGCTGCCCGTATTCCTGCCATGTAGTCGGTGTGAGGAAGAGCGAAACGCTGGTCCGGTCGCAGAGTCCTCACGGACTCTTTGGCGCCCTCATCGGCGCGCTCATTTCCCGCAATTCCCACATGTCCAGGAACCCAGCAGAAGATAATCTCGACATCTGCCCGGCTCGCCAAAACCGTGGCGTCACGGATATCGCGAACCAGGGGATGCGGAGATTCCAATGCCCCGAGAGCACTCAGGGCGCTTTGTGAGTCGCTATAGATCACAATCCGGTCTCCGAACCGGGCACGTCGCGTAATCTCCCGTACCGAGTGGTGTATTGCCACCAGCTCGGCCGTGAAGACAGACGCAGCGCCTGGGAGAGCCCCGCTGACTTCAAACAGAGGGGATACGGCGTGGAAGCCGACCCCCTCTTGGGACTTGGAGCCATCCGTATACACTGGCACGGTTCCAGCGTGACACGATGTGTGCTCCAAAAAGGTCGAACGCAATACTCCCGGCGCAGTACAAGCTTTGGGAGCAGAGGCGTGGCGACAAATAGCCAAATGTGGTACCCTCCAGGGTGGCGTCCTGGGCAGAACCAGGGGCGCCACCGGCCCGAGAGCTATATCTAGCTCTCGAAGGAGTTTCCTGGCCCTAAACCCAAAGGGCTTAGGGTATGACTGGCGTCTCTCGGCGGCATAGGCACCATCGAGATCAGCTGCGGATGCAGTGAGAGCTGTTGGCGACTGAGGGAGGCGCCGGGCTCGCGCGTACAGGCGAGTGATGCACTGCACGCGGCGCAGAGCGAGTGGCATCTCCCCAGCATCGACCAACAGGCTCTCAATGGGGGAAGTGCGGAAGGCACCGGTCGCAAGGCGAAGGCCGGTGTGGTGGATCGAATCCACCTTCCGCAATAAACGCTCGGCTGCGGATGCATAAAACTCGCATCCGTAGTCGAGCTTCGAGCGAACAAAGGATCGATAAAAAAGTAAGGCGGTAGCCCTATCAGCGCCCCAAGCGCTGAACGTCACGGAACGGAGAATGTCCATGGCGCGGGTACAACAGACCCTAAGGCTGCGAATATGAGCCTCCCAGGTGAGGCGTCGGTCGAATACAAGACCAAGGAAACGGTGCGACTCAACCACATCCAGGCGCACCCCATTAAAAAACAAATCTGGGTCGGGGTGAAGCCGTGGATGGCGGCAGAAGTGCACCACCTTAGTCTTGGCCAAAGAAAAGCGAAACCTGTGCGCTTCGGCATAGCGAGAGACGCGGTTCAATGCCTGTTGGAGTCGACGCTCCATAGTTGGCATCTGGGCCGCGCCAAAACAGATCGAAAGGTCGTCCACGTAGAGCGTAGCGAGAACATCTTCCGGCAGCACCGAGGTGATGCCGTTGAAGCTCAGGGCAAAGAGTGTGACACTGAGGACACTTCCCTGCAGGACACCCTCTTCCTGCTCCTTTGGGCCGGAGAGAGCTCCCCCACCCGTACGCGGAATCGACGATCTTTCAAAAATTCAGATATAAACATTGGGAGGCGTCCCCTCGCCCCCATCGTGTAGAGAGTCTCCATGATACCGTATCGCCATGCGGTATCATAGGCCTTCTCCAGATCGAAAAACACCGTGGCGTAGTGCTGTCTACGAAGGAAAGCCTCGCAGACGGCATTTTCCAGTCGGAGCAGAGCATCCGACGTGGAGTGGAACTTGCGGAAGCCGTACTGTGCGGAAGACAGATGGCCTCCGCTGTCCAGGAAAAAAGCTAATCTAACGTTTACCAATTTCTCCATCAACTTGCACACGCAAGAGGTTAGAGAGATTGGGCGGAAACCGGTCGGAGTAGAGTGATCTCTCCCCGGTTTGCGAAAGGCGAGCATAGTAGCGATTCGCCAGGAGTCTGGGAGAAGACCTTCCACCCAGATCCTGTTGAACAGATCTAACAGAAAGGCCATGCCTCGCTCACCCAGGTGTCGAAGCATGGCGTACGGGACATCGTCCGGACCATGGGCGGTGTCCGCGCACGAAGCGAGAGCGGAACGCAACTCACTCACAGTAAACTTGTCGTTGAAGGGTTCTCCGCCACTGGAGGTAAAGTCCAGCCGGCGGCCTTCCGCGACATCACGACGTGCATTGAATGCTGGCGGAGCAGCATCACGGCTAGAGAATGCGGAAAAAGCGGTCGCTAATGATTCCGCCACGGACGCGGGGTCTGAGATTGCGGTCCCATTCTCCTGGAGAACGGGAGGGGGGTCCTGCGAGAACTTGCCCCGAATCCTTTTGACTCGCTTCCACACCTCAGCTAAAGGGGTCTTCCCGTTAAGTGAAGACACGTATGCCCGCCAAGAAGAGCGGCGGGCGTGCTTCGAAATATACCGGAACCTAGCCCTAGCCCGACGAAATTCAGCGACAGTGAAATCGTTCGGGCGGCGCTTATAGCGCATGTAGGCATAACGCTTCTGTTTGAGGGCCGTCTCACACTCGGCCGACCACCATGGGAGTGGTCGGCGTGCAAAACGGCCAGACGTCCTAGGAATAGTAGTCAGGCCCACGGCGATGAGGTTGCCGGAGAAGAACTCAACGGCCTCATCTACCGACCTAAACTCCTCGACTGAGATAGAGAATTCAGTCATTTCCTGAAATGCAGGCCACCGCGCCCGCGCCAAGCACCACCGAGGTGGTCTCTCAGGCGGCAGTTGCCCTGAAAATCATATTTGAATGGGAAAGTGATCACTACCATGGAGGTCATCGACCACCCCCCCAATCAAAATCAGGCTGTGCATCCGAAGAGCACAAAGATAGGTCAAGGCAAGAAAATGAAGCGGTTCTCGGACAGTGATGCGTAAACTCATCCACGTTTAGGACACCCATCTCAAGCTCTTCGATCAGATCGGCAGGGACTTGTCCCCTGGGATTTATGGAGTAATCTCCCCAGAGAGGATGCCTGCCGTTCAGATCTCCAAGCAAGAGATAGGGCCTCGGCAACCGTGCCACGACGCGGCGGAAGTCCCCCGCGTCAAAGTCAGCTGACGGTGGAATGTACGCAGAAATGATAGTATACCTCCTATCCAGGTGCAGCTGCACAGCCACTGCCTGAAGGGAGGTATCTAAAGAGAAAGGAAGTACGGAGACATCATGCCGGGTGTAAACTGCGAATCCCCCAGCCCGGCCATCCCGCGGTGGTGGGGTCGCAAGACCCTTATACCCCGGGAGGGCAGGGAGGGGGCACGCACCTAGCATGGTCTCCTGCAAAAAAATAGCTAACGGGGAACGGGACGAGACGAGCCTCCGCAGCTCCTCCCAGTTGGCCCGGAGTCCACGGCAATTCCATTGAAGGAATATGCCCTCCAGGCCTAGCTCGGAGGAGACGCGGGGGCCCTCCTCGAATTGAAGACCCTCACGGGAATGGCCGTACGCTTCCCGGGGGCAGAACCCCGGGCGCTGTTGGCCGGACAAAGCGCTGAAGGCGCTGTCGCCTTCGAGGACTTATTGGGGGAGGTTGGGCTCGCCATGCGAGTCTTTTCCTCCCTCCGCCTCGAAACCTTAGGCGGGCGTTGCGGCTTCGGAGGCGGGGGGCCCTCTTTTCGAGGAACCACCGTCTCCGAGCCACTCGCTCCACCTCGGGGCGTGGGCGAAGGAGCCGAAGCTCCTTTGTTGCTGTCCTCCATTCGAGGGACAGCTTTAGGAACCCCGGAAGATGGCCTAGCGACCATCTTCAGGGGTGTTGCCTCCTGTGAGTCTAACGACTCGGTGGAGGCGCGTGGCCGTTTCGCCTTACGGGAAACAGTCACGCTGGGGGAGGAGGGGGGAGCCCTGGTTTTAGCCGGGGCAGGGTATGAACCCTTTTTGCCCCCAGCTTTACCAGGGGAGCGCCCGGGTTGGGTAGAGCCCGCAGAAGGGCTCCGAATGGGCGCGGAAACAACCGTGCTCGTTGGCCTGGATGGGCCAGGAGCAGAGGGTGCCTTCCTAACTATTGAGGCATATGACGTCCCAGGCAGAGCCGGGCGCGCCAGGACCAAGTCCTTTGCCTCGCGGAATGAGAGTCGTTCCTGGGCCTGAACGGCCAGGCTTTCTTTCTCAAGGAGATATGCACCACATTGCTTCGAAGAAGCAGGGTGCGGCTCTCCGCAATTGACACACTTGGCCACACACGATTTGGACTTATCGTGTGCGACCTTGGAGCAATTTACACAGACTTCGGGTGACCCCGACTTTGCACGTCTATATGAGCGATTCGTATGGCCGAAGCGTTGACAGTAATAGCACCGCCGCGGCAGTGGCACGAATGCCTTCACGCGGTAGCGGTACCAACCGGCACGCAACGACTCAGGAAGCTTGTCACAGTCGAACGTGACGAAGAGTGTAGGGGTGGGTCTCAAGGCCCCTCCCTGTTTTCTCATCACACGTTCGACCTTGACCGCCCCATGGTCGGCCAGCTCTAGGGTTATGTCTTCTATGGAGTAGTCAACGAGTTCCCTCGCATAAACTACTCCTTTTACAAAGTTCATGGTAGAGTGCGGCGTCACACTCACCGGGGTGCCATGAAGTGTCCGAAGAGCACTAATCTTGGCCGCCTCGGCGGGATTCGCCGCATTCGCCAGAAGGCTCCCGTCCAAAAAACGGGTTACCTTCGGCTCTCTACCAATTGCACTAGCTAATCCTCTCCTCTGATGGATCATGTTGCCCTTGGACAACATGGTGCCATCAGTGGAGCGAATAACGAGGAAGCGTTTGAAGCCAGCCGGCTCGAAAACGCCAGGTAACCTCTTAATGAGGGGCCCCGATGTCATCGAGGCTCCGCCCTGTGCACTCTTGGTCTTAGTCAGGGGCTCCGCACACGAGGGGGTAGAGGGGCCGGATGTGCCGATCTTGGCTTGGTCGCCTACCAATTTGGCAGCAGACCCATCCGTCCCCGCAGCCCCCGCGGATGGAGAGGATCCCCGAGTCTTTTTCGTCCTTTTAGTCTTTTTCTTTTTAGGAGAGGAGGGCGGGGAATGAACCCGCTTTTCACCCCCGCCGGTAGAAGCCCCCAGGCCAGATGGACCGGCCTCAGCCAGGTCCTTCTCTGAAATGGAGAAGGTCCCGGTTGGCGCAGGGGATTCATCCGGAGGAGATCCCTCCCCTCTTTGTCCTGCCTGAGAATCTACAGCCGTTTGATGAGGACCTTGCATAGGGGCGGATTCGGGTTCGGTGCTTGGCGCCAAGCCCGGATTCCCCCCCATGGAAGGCCCTACCTTCTGGGGCTGGTTTTCCTCAAGGACCATGTCTATCACAGGAGGGGCCTCCAATTGGCCATCCCCTCCCAGGACACCGCAGGTCCCCTTGGCAGCGTCATAAGTCTTTAGTGGGGAGGCACAGGCCTTGACCCCGGCAAGGTTTAATATTTTTGCCAGCAGGTCTTTTGAGGGAAGCGACCGAAGGGGCCTGGTTTCCCTCTCCCCCCTAAGGGGGTTTGCCCTACCGAGCCGCTTTGATGTGGAGCGGCTGGCTAAGGGTGGCCTGCTGGCTTTCTTGGCAGTCCCCTTAGAAAGCATAGGAGGGACTGCCGCTGGAGATAGGGAGATGCCCGAAAGCACCTCCAGAGAAGGGGGTGAGGGGGAGTCCCCTACACCCGTAGGCGTAGGAGAGGAGTAAGCCTCCTCTCCGGTTAAAGAGGTATGGAGGGTCCCCTGCGCAAGCACAGGGGGGGGACCTCCATCTTTTCTGTGGAGCTGCACGAGGGCGGCTCCGTTGTTGTTATAGGGGGAATTAAGGGGAGATGTTTTTTTTTTTCATCATTGGGCATGGTGACCCTCTTTGTTTTACGGGACGCAATCGCTCACCACCTCTTGCAGTAGCCCGCACTGCAAGAGGTGCTTACAGGCCCGGCAGAGCCAGGCGCCGCCATTTGGGACCACCCCTCCCGCCTGGTGGCCTGGCAGTCCTTCGGCATGGCGGCTCCACCTTGAACACGGCATAAAACGGATAGATTTTGAAGACGAGAGGAAAAGGGATGTGAGGAAGGTATGGGTGGGGATGAAGCAGGTTGTTAAAAGCCAACCACCCCAGACCGGAGCTCAGGGGTTAGGGGACATTGTCCCCTCCCCCCTCAGCCCCGATCCGGGACGATTGGCTGAGAAGAAGGTCAGCTTCTACCCTGTGAAATTAGAGCCTGACCAGAGAAAGTTGTGGGAGAGGTTGTATGAAAAGCGACGAGGTAGGATAGGAATACAGGCTATCTGAAGGAAGGAAGAGAGGCTAAGCTGGGGCCGGACGGGGCGCTGGATCCCGTCAGCACGGCGGCCAGGATGGCAAATCGCCGCGCCCCTTACTAAAGAGAAAGGAAGAACGGAGACATCATGCCGGGTGTAAACAGCGCATCCCCCAGCCCGGCCATCCCGCGGTGGTGGGGTCGCAAGACCCTTATACCCCGGGAGGGCAGGCAGGGGGCACGCGCCTAGCATGGTCTCCTGCAAAAAAATAGCTAACGGGGAACGGGACGAGACGAGCCTCCGCAGCTCCTCCCAGTTGGCCCGGAGTCCACGGCAATTCCATTGAAGGAATATGCCCTCCAGGCCTAGTTCGGAGGAGACGCGGGGGCCCTCCTCGAATTGAAGACCCTCACGGGAATGGCCGTACGCTTCCCGGGGGCAGAACCCCGGGCGCTGTCGCCTTCGAGGACTTATTGGGGGAGGTTGGGTTCGCCATGCGAGTCTTTTCCTCCCTCTGCCTCGAAACCTTAGGCGGGCGCTGCGGCTTCGGAGGCGGGGGGGCCTCTTTTCGAGGAACCACCGTCTCCGAGCCACTCGCTCCACCTCGGGGCGTGGGCGAAGGGGCCGAAGCTCCTTTGTTGCTGTCCTCCTTTCGGGGAACAGCTTTAGGAACCCCGGAAGATGGCCTAGCGACCATCTTCAGGGGTGTTGCCTCCTGTGAGTCTAACGACTCGGTGGAGGCGCGTGGCCGTTTCGCCTTGCGGGAAACGGTCACGCTGGAGGAAGAGGGGGGAGCCCTGGTTTTAGCCGGGGCTGGGTATGAACCCTTTTTGCCGCCAGCTTTACCAGGGGAGCGCCCGGGTTGGGTAGAGCCCGCAGAAGGGCTCCGAATGGGCGTGGAAACAACCATGCTCGTTGGCCTGGATGGGCCAGGAGCAGAGGGTGCCTTTCGAACTACTGAGGCATATGACGTCCCAGGCAATGCTGGGCGCGCCAGGACCAAGTCCTTAGCCTCGCGGAATGAGAGTCTATCCTGGGCCTGAACGGCCAGGATTTCTTTCTCCAGGAGATATGCACCACATTGCTTCGAAGAAGCAGGGTGCGGCTCTCCGCAATTGACACACTTGGCCACACACGATTTGGACTTATCGTGTGCGACCTTGGAGCAATTTACACAGACTTCGGGTGACCCCGACTTTGCACGTCTACATGATCGATTCGTATGGCCGAAGCGGTGACAGTAATAGCACCGCCGCGGCAGTGGCACGAATGCCTTCACGCGGTAGCGGTACCAACCGGCACGCACCGACTCAGGGAGCTTGTCACAGTCGAACGTGACGAAGAGTGTAGGGGTGAGTCTCGAAGCCCCTCCCTGTTTTCTCATCACACGTTCGACCTTGACCGCCCCATGGTCGGCCAGCTCTAAGCTGATGTCCTCAATGGAGTAGTCAACGAGTTCCCTCGCATAAACTACTCCTTTCACAAAGTTCATGGTAGAGTGCGGCGTCACACTCACCGGGGTGCCATGAAGTGTCCGAAGAGCACTTATCTTGGCCGCCTCGGCGGGATTCGCCGCATTCGCCAGAAGGCTGCCGTCCGAGAAACGGGTCACCTTCGGCTCTCTACCAATTGCACTAGCTAATCCTCTCCTCTGATGGATCATGTTGCCCTTGGACAACATGGTGCCATCAGTGGAGCGAATAACGAGGAAGCGTTTGAAGCCAGCGGGCTCGAAAACGCCAGGTAACCTCTGAATGAGGGGCCCCGATGTCATCGAGGCTCCGCCCTGTGCACTCTTGGTCTTAGTCAGGGTCTCCGCACACGAGGGGGTAGAGGGGCCGGATGTGCCGATCTTGGCTTGGTCGCCTACCAAAGTGGCAGCAGACCCATCCGTCCCCGCAGCCCCCGCGGATGGAGAGGAGCCCCGAGTCTTTTTCGTCCTTTTAGTCTTTTTCTTTTTTGGAGAGGAGGGCGGGGAATGAATCCGCTTTTCACCTCCGCCGGCAGAAGCCCCCAGGCCAGATGGACCGGCCTCAGCCAGGTCCCTCTCCGAAATGGAGAAGGTCCTGGTTGTCGTAGGGGCACCTGTCGGAGGAGATCCCTCCCCTCCTTCTACTGCCTCGGAGCCCTCAGCCATTTGAGGAGGACCTTGCATAGGGGCGGACTCGGGTTCGGTGCTTGGCGCCGAGCCCGAATTCCCTCCCCATGGAATGCCCTACCGTCTGAGGCTGGGTCTCCTCAAGGACCATGTCTATCACGGGAGGGGCCTCCAGTTGGCCATCCCCTCCCAGGACATTGCAGGTCCCCTTGGCAGTGTCGCCAGTCTTGTTTGGGGAGGCACAGGCCTTGACCCCGGCAAGGTTTAATATTTTTGCCAGCAGGTCTTTTGAGGGAAGCGACCGAAGGGGCCTGGCTTGCCTCTCCCCCCTAAGGGGGTTTGCCCTACCGAGCCGCTTTGATGGGGAGCGGCTGGCTAAGGGCTGCCTGCTGGCTTTCTTGGCAGTCCCCTTGAAAAGAAAAGATGGGACTGCCGCTGGGAAAAGGGAGGTGCCCGAAAGCACCTCCAGAGAAGGGGGTGAGGGGGAGTCCCCTGCACCCGTAGGCGAAGGAGAGGAGTAAGTCTCCTCTCCGGTTAGATAAATATGGAGAGTCCCCTGTGCAAGCACAGGGGAGGGACCTCCATTTTTTCGGTGGAGCTGCCCAAGGGCGGCTCCGTCGATGAGCAAGGGGGAGTTAAAGGGGTTTGGGTTTTTTTTTTTTGTTGTTCATCTATGGGCACGGTGACCCTATTTTTGCCACGGGACGCAATAGCTCATCACCCCTCGCAGTAGCCCGCACTGCGAGAGGTGCTTACAAGCCCGGCAGATCCAGGCGCCGCCATTCGGGACCACCCCTCCCGCCTGGTGGCCTGGCAGTCCATCGGCATGGCGGCTCCACCTTGGAAACGGCGTAAAAAATATAGGTTGTGAAGAGGAGAGGAAAAGGGATGTGAGGAAGGTATGGGAGGGGATGAAGCAGGTTGTTAAAAACCCCCCATCCCGAACCGGAGCACAGGGGTTAGGGGACAATGTCCCCTCCCCCCCCAGCCCCGATCCGGGGTGGTTGGCTTGAGAAGAAGGTCAGCATTCTACCCTTTGAAATTAGAGGCTGACCAGAGAAAGTTGTGGGAGAGGTTGTATGAAAAGCGACAAGGTAGGGGAGAAATCGGGCTATCTGAAGGAAGGAAGAGAGGCTAAGCTGGGGCCGGACGGAGCGCTGGATCCCGTCACGGCGGCCAGGATGGCATACGGGGTCAGGGGTTAGGGAACATTGTCCCCTTCCCCTCAGCCCCGATCGGGACGGTTGACTGAGAAGGTCAGCATCTACGCTGTGAAATTAGAGGCTGACCAGAGAAAGCTGTGGGAGAGGTTGTATGAAAAGCAAGGAAACAAGTGTTTTTAAGGAAGAAGAGGCCAAGTTGGGGTCGGACGAGGCGCTGAGTCCCGTCAGCACGGCGGCCAGGATTGCAAATCGCCGCACCCCTTACGGGGCAGGCTGTCTGTTAGGAGAAGAGGCTAAGCTCCTTTGATGTGAAATAGGTTGAGACACTCTGATGGCAACCCCTTTATTTATTTCATTAAATAAATTGCCCTGGATGTTTGCCAGTCCCACTCTGCCTTTAGACATTCTCTTTACTCTCATATCCAGTTATATCTTCTACTCTGCTATTTCCATTGAAGACTCGTTATTGAGTAAAATGGTTACAATAAATCCAAATAGGAAGAAAATTATAACGGTTTATTTACAAATTTCTTCTTCGTTAGCTTATTTTAAACATTATACAAACGATATTAGGAAATAATTGGGTCAAAAATTAAAATTCAAACAATCTAATTTTGTGTGGTGAAAACGTAACATGAAAAAATGCTAACGAATACAATGCAAATTTTTTTTCAACACTGACGAATTATATATCTGGTATTTAATGTTTTATTAAAAAAAACATACAAACTCGCATTTACACTTCAACTTTAATTGTGGATTCACATTAACAAACTTTCAATTTATATAGCTTCATTTTATAAAAATTGCATTTATTAATATAAAGTTCATTATAAAAATATTCTCCAAGTTTACAGTGCCGGGAAACCTTTCCTTTTCTTTGTATATAGTTTTGAGGTCTTTTAGATCACTACTTTTATGCCGGACACTACGACTCCCTCTAATTATTTACAAAGTTGAATATAAAAGGAACATTGCTTAAAAGTATATTTAACAGCCTCTTAATATTCAATATATTACAATTAGCAAACATATACAGATTGCTAAATATCTTTCTAAAATCGACATGACCTGTCTAAAATTATCCTGTTAAAAGAATAAAAATATCCAAAAGCATGTATGTGCTACGAGCAATTTAAGTTATAAAAATGATACACTATAAAAAAACATATTCCGAAACGACAGAAAAAAAAAATATATATATATATATATATATAAAAAAATCATTCCGAGGATGCTGAGATTTGATCAGTGTGGTAAAGAGACATAGGGCATTGTTGAAAGTTGCTTCCATCGCCATCTTCAGCTCTCGATGACGGAGTCAGTTGGAACGTACTGGTCTTCAGCTTCTCTCTTCACGACGAAGGTACGATCTCCCTTCGACTCGAGGTTCGCATTTTCATCGTCAGTGAGAGCCAGAGTAACCAAGGTCTCTTGCTTCGTTTCCACCTGGGCAAGAAACAAAATAGATGTTTACAATTGTATAGAAGACTTGCTAGTTCTTATCTCTCTTGTGGATAAAACGCCAAGTATATTACAGATATTGCGCGAGCAAATCCATTAATATCTTAAATGATGGTAAAGAGATTGGTATGGCTACCTCAGACATTGAATTCTGATAAAACACAGATGAACTAATTTTATAATCACTAACGGATAAAATCAGGGTTTATCATGAATTGATTTCATAGCTTTAAGTTGTTTTTAATTCATGCAACCATTAAAGATCGCAGTATTACCGATCCTTTTTTGAAAGTGAGCATGCATGAAATAAGATCGACCCAGCTGGAGCACAATTACAGCAAAAGACAATTTCATTTAGATTGGAAAAACGAGCGTCATTTAAAAAAACCCAGGAGTAAACACTTCTGGAAAAGAGGAATACCTAACTCAATTTCACATTCTACCTTCAAACAGTGCGATTTTATGACGACCTTTCATCGTTTCAATTTAAAGAAAATGTCAATTTCCACCAAATATTTTGAGCACCATTGTCTGGAAAACCAAGTAAAAATATTTACGAGCATGACAAATAATTTGCCTGTATGTGGGGCAGAAGGATACCCAATATCCATACTCTTGTGGCGCGTGTCGTAAGAGACAACAAAACCCAGATAGGGGTCCGCTCGCCTTGGAAGTCGTTCGGGGTTTGTTTTGTCCTACGAGTGCAAGGTGGAACGGTGGTAATGGGAGGGCCTGTCGCGCACCCTGTCCTGGTAGGCACGTTAATCGGCGAAAATATATGAATCTAGTGGGTGTATGGCATATGAAAGGCAGATGTGATGTTTGAAAGAGGGGAGTGGTAGCCAATGTGTTTAAAACAGGGAGATTGCAGATGTTTGCTATATGTGAGACAAACATGAAAAGGGATGAAGAGTTTGAGTAAGGAGTGTCATGATGATTGGGTATAATGTGTGAGCTTGAGAAGGTGGGATAGCGGAGATTTGCGTAGGGGCAGTGTAAAGATCATGTATTTTTTTTTTTTTTTTTTTTTTTATAGAGCCCATCTGGCAACTACCCACTTGGGCATAAGTCGCCGAAAAACACGACAGCCTAGAATTAGGCTACTTTAAAGTTAAAATATGAAAACTTAACAATCAATATAAATTTGAAAAACTTAACAATCGAAGCAATCTCCGGCAGCGGGGGGAGGTCCCCCTCACCCCGGTGCAGGAGAGTGCAATCTAAAACAAAACAATAACAAAAAAAGGAACCTTAAATAAAGGGGAGAAGGCCGGCCTCCCCCAAAAAGTCAATAAGTCCACCAGTCATGGTGCACGCACTCGTCCCGAGTACAAGGGACAGGCGGTAGCGACCCCGCCCATCCCGGTACCGAGACAGGTATCGTGCGCGAAGATCACCCAGACTGGGACATTCGACAAGAATATGCCGAACAGTCTGGGGGACGACGCAGTCGTTGCAATAGGGCACATGCGAGCGCTCCACCAAGTAACGATGCGTCACACGAGTGTGTCCGATTCGAAGACGACAGAAAGCAACCTGAAGCCGCCGCGGCATTGGGGGATAGGTCCATGGGAACAGTCGCGGCGCAATGGCACGCAACTTTAAGTTCCCCTCGACCGTCTCCCATCTTCTTTGCCAAGCAGTCCGAAGAGCTGCCCGTATTCCTGCCATGTAGTCGGTGTGAGGAAGAGCGAAACGCTGGTCCGGTCGCAGAGTCCTCGCGGACTCTTTGGCGCCCTCATCGGCGCGCTCATTCCCCGCAATTCCTACATGTCCAGGAACCCAGCAGAAGATAATCTCGACATCTGCCCGGCTCGCCAAAACCGTGGCGTCACGGATTTCGCGAACCAGGGGATGCGGAGATTCCAATGCCCCGAGAGCACTCAGGGCGCTTTGTGAGTCGCTATAAATCACAATCCGGTCTCCGAACCGGGCACGTCGCGTAATCTCCCGTACCGAGTGGTGTATTGCCACCAGCTCGGCCGTGAAGACAGACGCAGCGCCTGGTAGAGCCCCGCTGACTTCAAACAGAGGGGATACGGCGTGGAAGCAGACCCCCTCTTGGGACTTGGAGCCATCCGTATACACTGGCACGGTACCAGCGTGACACGATGTGTGCTCCAAAAAGATCGAACGCAATACTCCCGGCGCAGTACAAGCTTTGGGAGCAGAGGCGTGGCGACAAATAGCCAAATGTGGTACCCTCCAGGGTGGCGTCCTGGGCAGAACCAGGGGTGCCACCGGCCCGAGAGCTATATCTACCTCTCGAAGGAGTTTCCTGGCCCTAAACCCAAAGGGCTTAGGGTATGACTGGCGTCTCTCGGCGGCATAGGCACCATCGAGATCAGCTGCGGATGCAGTGAGAGCTGTTGGCGACTGGGGGAGGCGCCGGGCTCGCGCGTACAGGCGAGTGATGCACTGCACGCGGCGCAGAGCGAGTGGCATCTCCCCAGCATCGACCAACAGGCTCTCAATGGGGGAAGTGCGGAAGGCACCGGTCGCAAGGCGAAGGCCGGTGTGGTGGATCGAATCCACCTTCCGCAATAAACGCTCGGCTGCGGATGCATAAAACTCGCATCCGTAGTCGAGCTTCGAGCGAACAAAGGATCGATAAAAAAGTAAGGCGGTAGCCCTATCAGCGCCCCAAGCGCTGAACGTCACGGAACGGAGAATGTCCATGGCGCGGGTACAACAGACCCTAAGGCTGCGAATGTGAGCCTCCCAGGTGAGGCGTCGGTCGAATACAAGACCAAGGAAACGGTGCGACTCAACCACATCCAGGCGCACCCCATTAAGAAACAAATCTGGGTCGGGGTGAAGCCGTGGATGGCGGCACAAGTGCACCACCTTAGTCTTGGCCAAAGAAAACCGAAACCTGTGCGCTTCGGCATAGCGAGAGACGCGGTTCAATGCCTGTTGGAGTCGGCGCTCCAGAGTTGGCATCTGGGCCGCGCCAAAAGAGATCGAAAGGTCGTCCACGTAGAGCGTAGCGAGAACATCTTCCGGCAGCACCGAGGTGATGCCGTTGATGCTCAGGGCAAAGAGTGTGACACTGAGGACACTTCCCTGCGGGACACCCTCTTCCTGCTCCTTTGGGCCGGAGAGGGCTCCCCCCACCCGTACGCGGAATCGACGATCTCGCAAAAATTCAGATATAAACATTGGGAGGCGTCCCCTCGCCCCCATCGTGTGGAGAGTCTCCATGATACCGTATCGCCATGCGGTATCATAGGCTTTCTCCAGATCAAAAAACACCGTGGCGTAGTGCTGTCTACGAAGGAAAGCCTCGCAGACGGCATTTTCCAGTCGGAGCAGAGCATCCGACGTGGAGTGGAACTTACGGAAGCCGCACTGTGCAGAAGACAGATGGCCTCCGCTGTCCAGGAAATAGGCTAATCTAACATTTACCAATTTCTCCATCAACTTGCACACGCAAGAGGTTAGAGAGATTGGGCGGAAACCGGTCGGAGTAGAGTGATCTCTCCCCGGCTTGCGAAAGGCGAGCACAGTAGCGATTCGCCAGGAGTCTGGGAGGAGACCTTCCACCCAGATCCTGTTGAACAAATCTAATAGAAAGGCCATGCCTCGCTCACCCAGGTGTCGAAGCATGGCGTACGGGACATCGTCCGGACCATGGGCGGTGTCCGCGCACGAAGCGAGAGCGGAACGCAACTCACTCACAGTAAACTTGTCGTTGAAGGGTTCTCCGCCTCTGGAGGTAAAGTCCAGCCGGCGGCCTTCCGCGACATCACGACGTGCATTGAATGCTGGCGGAGCAGCATCACGGCTAGAGAATGCGGAAAAAGCGGTCGCTAAGGATTCCGCCACGGACGCGGGGTCCGAGATTGCGGTCCCATTCTCCTGGAGAACGGGAGGGGGGTCCTGCGAGAACTTGCCCCGAATCCTTTTGACTCGCTTCCACACCTCAGCTAAAGGGGTCTTCCCGTTAAGTGAAGACACGTATGCCCGCCAAGAAGAGCGGCGGGCGTGCTTCGAAATATACCGGAACCTAGCCCTAGCCCGACGAAATTCAGCGACGGTGAAATCGTTCGGGCGGCGCTTATAGCGCATGTAGGCATAACGCTTCTGTTTGAGGGCCGTCTCACACTCGGCCGACCACCATGGGAGTGGTCGGCGTGCAAAACGGCCAGACGTCCTAGGAATAGTAGTCAGGCCCACGGCGATGAGGTTGCCGGAGAAGAACTCGACGGCCTCATCTACCGACCTAAACTCCTTGACTGAGATAGAGAATTCAGTCATTTCCTGAAATGCAGGCCACCGCGCCCGCGCCAAGCACCACCGAGGTGGTCTCTCAGGCGGCAGTTGCCCTGAAAATGATATTTGAATGGGAAAGTGATCACTACCATGGAGGTCATCGACCACCCCCCAATCAAAATCAGGCTGTGCATCCGAAGAGCACAAAGATAGGTCAAGGCAAGAAAATGAAGCGGTTCTCGGACAGTGATGCGTAAACTCATCCACGTTTAGGACACCCATCTCAAGCTCTTCGATCAGATCGGCAAGGACTTGTCCCCTGGGATTTATGGTGTAATCTTCCCAGAGAGGATGCCTGCCGTTCAGATCTCCAAGCAAGAGATAGGGCCTCGGCAACCGTGCCACGACGCGGCGAAAGTCCCCCGCGTCGAAGTCAGCTGACGGTGGAATGTACGCAGAAATGATAGTATACCTCCTATCCAGGTGCAGCTGCACAGCCACTGCCTGAAAGGAGGTATCTAAAGAGAAAGGAAGAACGGAGACATCATGCCGGGTGTAAACCGCGCATCCCCCAGCCCGGCCGTCCCGCGGTGGTTGGGTCGCAAGACCCTTATACCCCGGGAGGGCAGGCAGGGGGCACGCGCCTAGCATGGTCTCCTGCAAAAGAATAGCTAACGGGGAACGGGATGAGGCGAGCCTCCGCAGCTCCTCCCAGTTGGCCCGGAGTCCACGGCAATTCCATTGAAGGAATATGCCCTCCAGGCCTAGCTCGGAGGAGACGCGGGGGCCCTCCTCGAATTGAAGACCCTCACGGGAATGGCCGTACGCTTCCCGGGGGCAGAACCCCGGGCGCTGTTGGCCGGACAAAGCGCTGAAGGCGCTGTCGCCTTCGAGGACTTATTGGGGGAGGTTGGGCTCGCCATGCGAGTCTTTTCCTCCCTCCGCCTCGAAACTTTAGGCGGGCGTTGCGGCTTCGGAGGCGGGGGGCCCTCTTTTCGAGGAACCACCGTCTCCGAGCCACTCGCTCCACCTCGGGGCATGGGCAAAGGGGCCGAAGCTCCTTTGTTGCTGTCCTCCTTTCGGGGAACAGCTTTAGGAACCCCGGAAGATGGCCTAGCGACCATCTTCAGGGGTGTTGCCTCCTGTGAGTCTAACGACTCGGTGGAGGCGCGTGGCCGTTTCGCTTTACGCGAAACGGTCACGCTGGGGGAAGAGGGGGGAGCCCTGGTTTTAGCCGGGGCAGGGTATGAACCCTTTTTGCCGCCACCTTTACCAGGGGAGCGCCCAGGTTGGGTAGAGCCCACAGAAGGGCTCCGAATGGGCGCGGAAACAACCGTGCTCGTTGGCCTGGATGGGCCAGGAGCAGAGGGTGCCTTTCTAACTATTGAGGCATATGACGTCCCAGGCAGAGCCGGGCGCGCCAGGACCAAGTCCTTTGCCTCGCGGAATGAGAGTCGATCCTGGGCCTGAACGGCCAGGATTTCTTTCTCAAGGAGATATGCACCACATTGCTTCGAAGAAGCAGGGTGCGGCTCTCCGCAATTGACACACTTGGCCACACACGATTTGGACTTATCGTGTGCGACCTTGGAGCAATTTACACAGACTTCGGGTGACCCCGATTTTGCACGTCTACATGATCGATTCGTATGGCCGAAGCGGTGGCAGTAATAGCACCGCCGCGGCAGTGGCACGAATGCCTTCACGCGGTAGCGGTACCAACCGGCACGCACCGACTCAGGGAGCTTGTCACAGTCGAACGTGACGAAGAGTGTAGGGTTTTTTTTTTTTTTTTTTTTTTTATAGAGCCCATCTGGCAACTACCCACTTGGGCATAAGTCGCCGAAAAACACGACAGCCTAGAATTAGGCTACTTTAAAGTTAAAATATGAAAACTTAACAATCAATATAAATTTGAAAAACTTAACAATCGAAGCAATCTCCGGCAGCGGGGGGAGGTCCCCCTCACCCCGGTGCAGGAGAGTGCAATCTAAAACAAAACAATAACAAAAAAAGGAACCTTAAATAAAGGGGAGAAGGCCGGCCTCCCCCAAAAAGTCAATAAGTCCACCAGTCATGGTGCACGCACTCGTCCCGAGTACAAGGGACAGGCGGTAGCGACCCCGCCCATCCCGGTACCGAGACAGGTATCGTGCGCGAAGATCACCCAGACTGGGACATTCGACAAGAATATGCCGAACAGTCTGGGGGACGACGCAGTCGTTGCAATAGGGCACATGCGAGCGCTCCACCAAGTAACGATGCGTCACACGAGTGTGTCCGATTCGAAGACGACAGAAAGCAACCTGAAGCCGCCGCGGCATTGGGGGATAGGTCCATGGGAACAGTCGCGGCGCAATGGCACGCAACTTTAAGTTCCCCTCGACCGTCTCCCATCTTCTTTGCCAAGCAGTCCGAAGAGCTGCCCGTATTCCTGCCATGTAGTCGGTGTGAGGAAGAGCGAAACGCTGGTCCGGTCGCAGAGTCCTCGCGGACTCTTTGGCGCCCTCATCGGCGCGCTCATTCCCCGCAATTCCTACATGTCCAGGAACCCAGCAGAAGATAATCTCGACATCTGCCCGGCTCGCCAAAACCGTGGCGTCACGGATTTCGCGAACCAGGGGATGCGGAGATTCCAATGCCCCGAGAGCACTCAGGGCGCTTTGTGAGTCGCTATAAATCACAATCCGGTCTCCGAACCGGGCACGTCGCGTAATCTCCCGTACCGAGTGGTGTATTGCCACCAGCTCGGCCGTGAAGACAGACGCAGCGCCTGGTAGAGCCCCGCTGACTTCAAACAGAGGGGATACGGCGTGGAAGCAGACCCCCTCTTGGGACTTGGAGCCATCCGTATACACTGGCACGGTACCAGCGTGACACGATGTGTGCTCCAAAAAGATCGAACGCAATACTCCCGGCGCAGTACAAGCTTTGGGAGCAGAGGCGTGGCGACAAATAGCCAAATGTGGTACCCTCCAGGGTGGCGTCCTGGGCAGAACCAGGGGTGCCACCGGCCCGAGAGCTATATCTACCTCTCGAAGGAGTTTCCTGGCCCTAAACCCAAAGGGCTTAGGGTATGACTGGCGTCTCTCGGCGGCATAGGCACCATCGAGATCAGCTGCGGATGCAGTGAGAGCTGTTGGCGACTGGGGGAGGCGCCGGGCTCGCGCGTACAGGCGAGTGATGCACTGCACGCGGCGCAGAGCGAGTGGCATCTCCCCAGCATCGACCAACAGGCTCTCAATGGGGGAAGTGCGGAAGGCACCGGTCGCAAGGCGAAGGCCGGTGTGGTGGATCGAATCCACCTTCCGCAATAAACGCTCGGCTGCGGATGCATAAAACTCGCATCCGTAGTCGAGCTTCGAGCGAACAAAGGATCGATAAAAAAGTAAGGCGGTAGCCCTATCAGCGCCCCAAGCGCTGAACGTCACGGAACGGAGAATGTCCATGGCGCGGGTACAACAGACCCTAAGGCTGCGAATGTGAGCCTCCCAGGTGAGGCGTCGGTCGAATACAAGACCAAGGAAACGGTGCGACTCAACCACATCCAGGCGCACCCCATTAAGAAACAAATCTGGGTCGGGGTGAAGCCGTGGATGGCGGCACAAGTGCACCACCTTAGTCTTGGCCAAAGAAAACCGAAACCTGTGCGCTTCGGCATAGCGAGAGACGCGGTTCAATGCCTGTTGGAGTCGGCGCTCCAGAGTTGGCATCTGGGCCGCGCCAAAAGAGATCGAAAGGTCGTCCACGTAGAGCGTAGCGAGAACATCTTCCGGCAGCACCGAGGTGATGCCGTTGATGCTCAGGGCAAAGAGTGTGACACTGAGGACACTTCCCTGCGGGACACCCTCTTCCTGCTCCTTTGGGCCGGAGAGGGCTCCCCCCACCCGTACGCGGAATCGACGATCTCGCAAAAATTCAGATATAAACATTGGGAGGCGTCCCCTCGCCCCCATCGTGTGGAGAGTCTCCATGATACCGTATCGCCATGCGGTATCATAGGCTTTCTCCAGATCAAAAAACACCGTGGCGTAGTGCTGTCTACGAAGGAAAGCCTCGCAGACGGCATTTTCCAGTCGGAGCAGAGCATCCGACGTGGAGTGGAACTTACGGAAGCCGCACTGTGCAGAAGACAGATGGCCTCCGCTGTCCAGGAAATAGGCTAATCTAACATTTACCAATTTCTCCATCAACTTGCACACGCAAGAGGTTAGAGAGATTGGGCGGAAACCGGTCGGAGTAGAGTGATCTCTCCCCGGCTTGCGAAAGGCGAGCACAGTAGCGATTCGCCAGGAGTCTGGGAGGAGACCTTCCACCCAGATCCTGTTGAACAAATCTAATAGAAAGGCCATGCCTCGCTCACCCAGGTGTCGAAGCATGGCGTACGGGACATCGTCCGGACCATGGGCGGTGTCCGCGCACGAAGCGAGAGCGGAACGCAACTCACTCACAGTAAACTTGTCGTTGAAGGGTTCTCCGCCTCTGGAGGTAAAGTCCAGCCGGCGGCCTTCCGCGACATCACGACGTGCATTGAATGCTGGCGGAGCAGCATCACGGCTAGAGAATGCGGAAAAAGCGGTCGCTAAGGATTCCGCCACGGACGCGGGGTCCGAGATTGCGGTCCCATTCTCCTGGAGAACGGGAGGGGGGTCCTGCGAGAACTTGCCCCGAATCCTTTTGACTCGCTTCCACACCTCAGCTAAAGGGGTCTTCCCGTTAAGTGAAGACACGTATGCCCGCCAAGAAGAGCGGCGGGCGTGCTTCGAAATATACCGGAACCTAGCCCTAGCCCGACGAAATTCAGCGACGGTGAAATCGTTCGGGCGGCGCTTATAGCGCATGTAGGCATAACGCTTCTGTTTGAGGGCCGTCTCACACTCGGCCGACCACCATGGGAGTGGTCGGCGTGCAAAACGGCCAGACGTCCTAGGAATAGTAGTCAGGCCCACGGCGATGAGGTTGCCGGAGAAGAACTCGACGGCCTCATCTACCGACCTAAACTCCTTGACTGAGATAGAGAATTCAGTCATTTCCTGAAATGCAGGCCACCGCGCCCGCGCCAAGCACCACCGAGGTGGTCTCTCAGGCGGCAGTTGCCCTGAAAATGATATTTGAATGGGAAAGTGATCACTACCATGGAGGTCATCGACCACCCCCCAATCAAAATCAGGCTGTGCATCCGAAGAGCACAAAGATAGGTCAAGGCAAGAAAATGAAGCGGTTCTCGGACAGTGATGCGTAAACTCATCCACGTTTAGGACACCCATCTCAAGCTCTTCGATCAGATCGGCAAGGACTTGTCCCCTGGGATTTATGGTGTAATCTTCCCAGAGAGGATGCCTGCCGTTCAGATCTCCAAGCAAGAGATAGGGCCTCGGCAACCGTGCCACGACGCGGCGAAAGTCCCCCGCGTCGAAGTCAGCTGACGGTGGAATGTACGCAGAAATGATAGTATACCTCCTATCCAGGTGCAGCTGCACAGCCACTGCCTGAAAGGAGGTATCTAAAGAGAAAGGAAGAACGGAGACATCATGCCGGGTGTAAACCGCGCATCCCCCAGCCCGGCCGTCCCGCGGTGGTTGGGTCGCAAGACCCTTATACCCCGGGAGGGCAGGCAGGGGGCACGCGCCTAGCATGGTCTCCTGCAAAAGAATAGCTAACGGGGAACGGGATGAGGCGAGCCTCCGCAGCTCCTCCCAGTTGGCCCGGAGTCCACGGCAATTCCATTGAAGGAATATGCCCTCCAGGCCTAGCTCGGAGGAGACGCGGGGGCCCTCCTCGAATTGAAGACCCTCACGGGAATGGCCGTACGCTTCCCGGGGGCAGAACCCCGGGCGCTGTTGGCCGGACAAAGCGCTGAAGGCGCTGTCGCCTTCGAGGACTTATTGGGGGAGGTTGGGCTCGCCATGCGAGTCTTTTCCTCCCTCCGCCTCGAAACTTTAGGCGGGCGTTGCGGCTTCGGAGGCGGGGGGCCCTCTTTTCGAGGAACCACCGTCTCCGAGCCACTCGCTCCACCTCGGGGCATGGGCAAAGGGGCCGAAGCTCCTTTGTTGCTGTCCTCCTTTCGGGGAACAGCTTTAGGAACCCCGGAAGATGGCCTAGCGACCATCTTCAGGGGTGTTGCCTCCTGTGAGTCTAACGACTCGGTGGAGGCGCGTGGCCGTTTCGCTTTACGCGAAACGGTCACGCTGGGGGAAGAGGGGGGAGCCCTGGTTTTAGCCGGGGCAGGGTATGAACCCTTTTTGCCGCCACCTTTACCAGGGGAGCGCCCAGGTTGGGTAGAGCCCACAGAAGGGCTCCGAATGGGCGCGGAAACAACCGTGCTCGTTGGCCTGGATGGGCCAGGAGCAGAGGGTGCCTTTCTAACTATTGAGGCATATGACGTCCCAGGCAGAGCCGGGCGCGCCAGGACCAAGTCCTTTGCCTCGCGGAATGAGAGTCGATCCTGGGCCTGAACGGCCAGGATTTCTTTCTCAAGGAGATATGCACCACATTGCTTCGAAGAAGCAGGGTGCGGCTCTCCGCAATTGACACACTTGGCCACACACGATTTGGACTTATCGTGTGCGACCTTGGAGCAATTTACACAGACTTCGGGTGACCCCGATTTTGCACGTCTACATGATCGATTCGTATGGCCGAAGCGGTGGCAGTAATAGCACCGCCGCGGCAGTGGCACGAATGCCTTCACGCGGTAGCGGTACCAACCGGCACGCACCGACTCAGGGAGCTTGTCACAGTCGAACGTGACGAAGAGTGTAGGGGTTTTTTTTTTTTTTTTTTTTTATAGAGCCCATCTGGCAACTACCCACTTGGGCATAAGTCGCCGAAAAACACGACAGCCTAGAATTAGGCTACTTTAAAGTTAAAATATGAAAACTTAACAATCAATATAAATTTGAAAAACTTAACAATCGAAGCAATCTCCGGCAGCGGGGGGAGGTCCCCTTCACCCCGGTGCAGGAGAGTGCAATCTAAAACAAAACAATAACAAAAAAAGGAACCTTAAATAAAGGGGAGAAGGCCGGCCTCCCCCAAAAAGTCAATAAGTCCACCAGTCATGGTGCACGCACTCGTCCCGAGTACAAGGGACAGGCGGTAGCGACCCCGCCCATCCCGGTACCGAGACAGGTATCGTGCGCGAAGATCACCCAGACTGGGACATTCGACAAGAATATGCCGAACAGTCTGGGGGACGACGCAGTCGTTGCAATAGGGCACATGCGAGCGCTCCACCAAGTAACGATGCGTCACACGAGTGTGTCCGATTCGAAGACGACAGAAAGCAACCTGAAGCCGCCGCGGCATTGGGGGATAGGTCCATGGGAACAGTCGCGGCGCAATGGCACGCAACTTTAAGTTCCCCTCGACCGTCTCCCATCTTCTTTGCCAAGCAGTCCGAAGAGCTGCCCGTATTCCTGCCATGTAGTCGGTGTGAGGAAGAGCGAAACGCTGGTCCGGTCGCAGAGTCCTCGCGGACTCTTTGGCGCCCTCATCGGCGCGCTCATTCCCCGCAATTCCTACATGTCCAGGAACCCAGCAGAAGATAATCTCGACATCTGCCCGGCTCGCCAAAACCGTGGCGTCACGGATTTCGCGAACCAGGGGATGCGGAGATTCCAATGCCCCGAGAGCACTCAGGGCGCTTTGTGAGTCGCTATAAATCACAATCCGGTCTCCGAACCGGGCACGTCGCGTAATCTCCCGTACCGAGTGGTGTATTGCCACCAGCTCGGCCGTGAAGACAGACGCAGCGCCTGGTAGAGCCCCGCTGACTTCAAACAGAGGGGATACGGCGTGGAAGCCGACCCCCTCTTGGGACTTGGAGCCATCCGTATACACTGGCACGGTACCAGCGTGACACGATGTGTGCTCCAAAAAGATCGAACGCAATACTCCCGGCGCAGTACAAGCTTTGGGAGCAGAGGCGTGGCGACAAATAGCCAAATGTGGTACCCTCCAGGGTGGCGTCCTGGGCAGAACCAGGGGTGCCACCGGCCCGAGAGCTATATCTACCTCTCGAAGGAGGTTCCTGGCCCTAAACCCAAAGGGCTTAGGGTATGACTGGCGTCTCTCGGCGGCATAGGCACCATCGAGATCAGCTGCGGATGCAGTGAGAGCTGTTGGCGACTGGGGGAGGCGCCGGGCTCGCGCGTACAGGCGAGTGATGCACTGCACGCGGCGCAGAGCGAGTGGCATCTCCCCAGCATCGACCAACAGGCTCTCAATGGGGGAAGTGCGGAAGGCACCGGTCGCAAGGCGAAGGCCGGTGTGGTGGATCGAATCCACCTTCCGCAATAAACGCTCGGCTGCGGATGCATAAAACTCGCATCCGTAGTCGAGCTTCGAGCGAACAAAGGATCGATAAAAAAGTAAGGCGGTAGCCCTATCAGCGCCCCAAGCGCTGAACGTCACGGAACGGAGAATGTCCATGGCGCGGGTACAACAGACCCTAAGGCTGCGAATGTGAGCCTCCCAGGTGAGGCGTCGGTCGAATACAAGACCAAGGAAACGGTGCGACTCAACCACATCCAGGCGCACCCCATTAAGAAACAAATCTGGGTCGGGGTGAAGCCGTGGATGGCGGCACAAGTGCACCACCTTAGTCTTGGCCAAAGAAAACCGAAACCTGTGCGCTTCGGCATAGCGAGAGACGCGGTTCAATGCCTGTTGGAGTCGGCGCTCCAGAGTTGGCATCTGGGCCGCGCCAAAAGAGATCGAAAGGTCGTCCACGTAGAGCGTAGCGAGAACATCTTCCGGCAGCACCGAGGTGATGCCGTTGATGCTCAGGGCAAAGAGTGTGACACTGAGGACACTTCCCTGCGGGACACCCTCTTCCTGCTCCTTTGGGCCGGAGAGGGCTCCCCCCACCCGTACGCGGAATCGACGATCTCGCAAAAATTCAGATATAAACATTGGGAGGCGTCCCCTCGCCCCCATCGTGTGGAGAGTCTCCATGATACCGTATCGCCATGCGGTATCATAGGCTTTCTCCAGATCAAAAAACACCGTGGCGTAGTGCTGTCTACGAAGGAAAGCCTCGCAGACGGCATTTTCCAGTCGGAGCAGAGCATCCGACGTGGAGTGGAACTTACGGAAGCCGCACTGTGCAGAAGACAGATGGCCTCCGCTGTCCAGGAAATAGGCTAATCTAACATTTACCAATTTCTCCATCAACTTGCACACGCAAGAGGTTAGAGAGATTGGGCGGAAACCGGTCGGAGTAGAGTGATCTCTCCCCGGCTTGCGAAAGGCGAGCACAGTAGCGATTCGCCAGGAGTCTGGGAGGAGACCTTCCACCCAGATCCTGTTGAACAAATCTAATAGAAAGGCCATGCCTCGCTCACCCAGGTGTCGAAGCATGGCGTACGGGACATCGTCCGGACCATGGGCGGTGTCCGCGCACGAAGCGAGAGCGGAACGCAACTCACTCACAGTAAACTTGTCGTTGAAGGGTTCTCCGCCTCTGGAGGTAAAGTCCAGCCGGCGGCCTTCCGCGACATCACGACGTGCATTGAATGCTGGCGGAGCAGCATCACGGCTAGAGAATGCGGAAAAAGCGGTCGCTAAGGATTCCGCCACGGACGCGGGGTCCGAGATTGCGGTCCCATTCTCCTGGAGAACGGGAGGGGGGTCCTGCGAGAACTTGCCCCGAATCCTTTTGACTCGCTTCCACACCTCAGCTAAAGGGGTCTTCCCGTTAAGTGAAGACACGTATGCCCGCCAAGAAGAGCGGCGGGCGTGCTTCGAAATATACCGGAACCTAGCCCTAGCCCGACGAAATTCAGCGACGGTGAAATCGTTCGGGCGGCGCTTATAGCGCATGTAGGCATAACGCTTCTGTTTGAGGGCCGTCTCACACTCGGCCGACCACCATGGGAGTGGTCGGCGTGCAAAACGGCCAGACGTCCTAGGAATAGTAGTCAGGCCCACGGCGATGAGGTTGCCGGAGAAGAACTCGACGGCCTCATCTACCGACCTAAACTCCTTGACTGAGATAGAGAATTCAGTCATTTCCTGAAATGCAGGCCACCGCGCCCGCGCCAAGCACCACCGAGGTGGTCTCTCAGGCGGCAGTTGCCCTGAAAATGATATTTGAATGGGAAAGTGATCACTACCATGGAGGTCATCGACCACCCCCCAATCAAAATCAGGCTGTGCATCCGAAGAGCACAAAGATAGGTCAAGGCAAGAAAATGAAGCGGTTCTCGGACAGTGATGCGTAAACTCATCCACGTTTAGGACACCCATCTCAAGCTCTTCGATCAGATCGGCAAGGACTTGTCCCCTGGGATTTATGGTGTAATCTCCCCAGAGAGGATGCCTGCCGTTCAGATCTCCAAGCAAGAGATAGGGCCTCGGCAACCGTGCCACGACGCGGCGAAAGTCCCCCGCGTCGAAGTCAGCTGACGGTGGAATGTACGCAGAAATGATAGTATACCTCCTATCCAGGTGCAGCTGCACAGCCACTGCCTGAAAGGAGGTATCTAAAGAGAAAGGAAGAACGGAGAAATCATGCCGGGTGTAAACCGCGCATCCCCCAGCCCGGCCGTCCCGCGGTGGTTGGGTCGCAAGACCCTTATACCCCGGGAGGGCAGGCAGGGGGCACGCGCCTAGCATGGTCTCCTGCAAAAGAATAGCTAACGGGGAACGGGATGAGGCGAGCCTCCGCAGCTCCTCCCAGTTGGCCCGGAGTCCACGGCAATTCCATTGAAGGAATATGCCCTCCAGGCCTAGCTCGGAGGAGACGCGGGGGCCCTCCTCGAATTGAAGACCCTCACGGGAATGGCCGTACGCTTCCCGGGGGCAGAACCCCGGGCGCTGTTGGCCGGACAAAGCGCTGAAGGCGCTGTCGCCTTCGAGGACTTATTGGGGGAGGTTGGGCTCGCCATGCGAGTCTTTTCCTCCCTCCGCCTCGAAACTTTAGGCGGGCGTTGCGGCTTCGGAGGCGGGGGGCCCTCTTTTCGAGGAACCACCGTCTCCGAGCCACTCGCTCCACCTCGGGGCGTGGGCAAAGGGGCCGAAGCTCCTTTGTTGCTGTCCTCCTTTCGGGGAACAGCTTTAGGAACCCCGGAAGATGGCCTAGCGACCATCTTCAGGGGTGTTGCCTCCTGTGAGTCTAACGACTCGGTGGAGGCGCGTGGCCGTTTCGCTTTACGCGAAACGGTCACGCTGGGGGAAGAGGGGGGAGCCCTGGTTTTAGCCGGGGCAGGGTATGAACCCTTTTTGCCGCCAGCTTTACCAGGGGAGCGCCCAGGTTGGGTAGAGCCCACAGAAGGGCTCCGAATGGGCGCGGAAACAACCGTGCTCGTTGGCCTGGATGGGCCAGGAGCAGAGGGTGCCTTTCTAACTATTGAGGCATATGACGTCCCAGGCAGAGCCGGGCGCGCCAGGACCAAGTCCTTTGCCTCGCGGAATGAGAGTCGATCCTGGGCCTGAACGGCCAGGATTTCTTTCTCAAGGAGATATGCACCACATTGCTTCGAAGAAGCAGGGTGCGGCTCTCCGCAATTGACACACTTGGCCACACACGATTTGGACTTATCGTGTGCGACCTTGGAGCAATTTACACAGACTTCGGGTGACCCCGATTTTGCACGTCTACATGATCGATTCGTATGGCCGAAGCGGTGGCAGTAATAGCACCGCCGCGGCAGTGGCACGAATGCCTTCACGCGGTAGCGGTACCAACCGGCACGCACCGACTCAGGGAGCTTGTCACAGTCGAACGTGACGAAGAGTGTAGGGGTGGGTCTCGAGGCCCCTCCCTGTTTTCTCATCACACGTTCGACCTTGACCGCCCCATGGTCGGCCAGCTCTAGGGTGATGTCCTCAATGGAGTAGTCAACGAGTTCCCTCGCATAAACTACTCCTTTCACAAAGTTCATGGTAGAGTGCGGCGTCACACTCACCGGGGTGCCATGAAGTGTCCGAAGAGCACTTATCTTGGCCGCCTCGGCGGGATTCGCCGCATTCGCCAGAAGGCTCCCGTCCGAGAAACGGGTTACCTTCGGCTCTCTACCAATTGCACTAGCTAATCCTCTCCTCTGATGGATCATGTTGCCCTTGGACAACATGGTGCCATCAGTGGAGCGAATAACGAGGAAGCGTTTGAAGCCAGCGGGCTCGAAAACGCCAGGTAACCTCTGAATCAGGGGCCCCGATGTCATCGAGGCTCCGCCCTGTGCATTCTTGGTCTTAGTCGTAGTCATGGGCTCCGCACACGAGGGGGTAGAGGGGCCGGATGTGCCGATCTTGGCTTGGTCGCCTACCAAAGTGGTAGCAGACCCATCCGTCCCCGCAGCCCCCGCGGATGGAGAGGAGCCCCGAGTCTTCTTCGTCTTTTGAGTCTTTTTAGTCTTTTTCTTTTTAGGAGAGGAGGGCGGGGAATGAACCCGCTTTTCACCTCCGCCGGCAGAAGTCCCCAGGCCAGATGGACCAGCCTCAGCCAGGTCCCTCTCCGAAATGGAGAAGGTCCTGGTTGTCGTAGGGGCACCTGTCGGAGGAGATCCCTCCCCTCCTTCTACTGCCTCGGAGCCCTCAGCCATTTGAGGAGGACCTTGCATAGGGGCGGATTCGGGTTCGGTGCTTGGCGCCGAGCCCGAATTCCCCCCCATGGAAGGCCCTACCGTCTGGGGCTGGGTCTCCTCAAGGACCATGTCTATCACAGGAGGGGCCTCCAGTTGGCCATCCCCTCCCAGGACATCGCAGGTCCCCTTGGCAGTATTGTCACTAGTCAGGTGGTGTGGGGAGGCACAGGCCTTGACCCCAGCAAGGTTCAAAATTCTTGCCAGCAGGTCTTTTGAGGGAAGCGACCGAAGGGGCCTGGCTTCCCTCTCCCCCCTAAGGGGGTTTGCCCTACCGAGCCGCTTGCACGAGGGGCGGTCGGCAATGGGCTGCCTGCTGGCTTTCTTGGCAGTCCCCTTAGAAAGCAAAGGAGGGACTGCCGCTGGAGATAGGGAGGTGCCCGAAAGCACCTCCAGAGAAGGGGGTGAGGGGGAGTCCCCTACACCCGTAGGCGTAGGAGAGGAGTAAGCCTCCTCTCCGGTTAAAGAATTATGGAGGGTCCCTTGCGCAAGCACAAGGGGGGGGACCTCCATTTTCTCGGTGGAGCTGCCCGAGGGCGGCTCCGTAGATGTTTTTGGGGAAGTTGGGGGTTGGGGTTTTTGTTTTTTTTCATACATGGGCATGGTGACCCTCTTTTGATTACGGGACGCAATAGCTCATCACCTCTCGCAGTTGCCCGCACTGCGAGAGGTGCTTACAAGCCCGGCAGAGCCAGGCGCCGCCATTCGGGACCACCCCTCCCGCCTGGTGGCCTGGCAGTCCTTCGGCATGGCGGCTCCACCTTGGACACGGCGTAAAAAATATAGGTTGTGAAGAGGAGAGGAAAAGGGATGTGAGGAAGATGTGGGTGGGGATGAAGCAGGTTGTTAAAAAAAAAACCCATCCCGAACCGGAGCTGAGGGGTTAGGGAACAATGTCCCCTCCCCCCCTCAGCCCCGATCCGGGGTGGTTGGCTTGAGAAGAAGGTCAGCATTCTACCCTGTGAAATTAGAGGCTGACCAGAGAAAGTTGTGGGAGAGGTTGTATGAAAAGCGACGAGGTAGGGGAGAAATCGGGCTATCTGAAGGAAGGAAGAGAGGCTAAGCTGGGGCCGGACGGAGCGCTGGATCCCGTCAGCACGGCGGCCAGGATGGCAAATCGCCGCGCCCCTTACGGGGTAAAGATCATGTAATGATAGGAGTGAAGCTGAGAAATGACGTGGTAGGAGTGGTGGATGGAATTGTGGGGAGGTATCAGTTGATGGTTGTTGTAAGAGATATGAATGAACGAATGAGTGACAAGATGAGAAATTGGAAAACCTGGAGCTTTTGGCACATGTGAAGGGTTAAACTTGATTGATCTGTGTAGTAAGAATATAATTAGGAACTAAAAAGAGACAAAGATCCACTCGAGCCTAGTTCAAAGAAGGGGAGGAGAAGGAAAAGGAAGAGGATATGTATGGGCAAAGAATTAGTTTCAAACTCTTATTTCTGCAATGTCATATTTTAAAGTAATATTTATCGATGCTATTCTTACATATATTTGGTGTAGTACTTTACTGACACTCTTAAGTAAACTACTCCAAGTTTGCATTATTTTATAAGAAAAGAAATTTTGTGATATCACTTTAAATCTTTTGTTCGCTAGTTTTAAACCATTATTTTTAGTTGTTGCTCAGTTATCTAACTTAAATATCAAATCATAATTTATATTAGTAAACACGTTTAGTATCTTAAATACTTCATTAAGTTGCCACGCAGATGACGATCTTGCAGTGAAAGTAAATTAAAGTGGCCGCGCCTTTCTTCGTACGATCTATTTCTAAGTACAGGAATTAATTTCGTCGTTCGACGCCAACCAATATTATAATATCGTTTTGCGTGTATGGAATTGCATCGCAAACACCAAACAAGGCTATAGTAATATCCTTTCGATTTAAACGGCTGTACCCGCCAGCTGAGGGCCATAAAAAAAGAAAATAGTTTTTTTTTTTTTTTTTAAGTGCAAAGGTCTATGTATCCAAGACTCTTTATTCGCCTCTTGTGACGCTACAAGGCATTTTTTCGAAACATTTTAATCGCTCGGGATTAAAAGGCATCTCAACTTTTTTTTTTTATGTCAGTTAAGAATATGGGACTATCGGATTACATGATTATGATGGGCAAGGTTGGCGTGCAGAAAATGATGGTAGTCTTGGAGCTAGATTGGGCATAAAGGGATGGTAGTTTTAGCGGCGCTGGTACACGCTGACCGCACTTTTGTGAAATTGGTGTAGGTTGAAGAAGAATAATAGGAAAAATAAGTTTTCCGCCTACCTACCTATTTCACTTGTTCTTAGTGACTAATTATTGCACACATACGAACAGAATCATACAAAAGCGATTTAGATAAAATAGTAGAGACCCTAATTTTTTTAAAAAGTATTTAACATATCATCCAATGAAAACTCGCCTTCGAAAGCAGTTTTATTTGACACTTTGGCGAATGACAAAGTGAATGAGAGAAGGTGAGCGAGAAGAACTTAAACCACTTGGACCCAGAAGATACCAACGAAGTGACTGCCCTGCAGTGGATCAAGTGAAGTGGCGAAGCAAAGCTTGTCGAGAAGCTGTTATACACAAGTGAGGGTAGAAGCGTGGGGGTGTATGAGTATGAGGAAATAAGGTGAGGGTGGGGTATAAATGAAATAAGCTGAAGTGATAGTGGATATGAAAAAAAAGTGATGTGGGGTGAAAGAATAAAATGGAGTTAAGTGAGGTGAAATGAACTATTAGTAAGTGCTATGAACGAGGCGATGATGATGAGGAGGAGGAAAGCAAGGAGCATCGGGAAGACAGGATGAGGGTGCCGGTTAGTGCGCCCGTTGCGTTGAAGTTGTGCGTCGTCACCTGTCTCTCAATCACCCTCTCGACGATCTCCGTGGTGTGGATGTTCACCTTTCCCGTGAAGGGGTCTTCCCGGGCTTCGGGACTCCTGCGAACAGTCTCTGAGATCACCTTCTCGCTTTCCTCGACGGACGTGGCCCCGGGGCTTCTAAGAGCAACGAGGCGAATCCACCTGTGGCCCCGAAAGGGTTTCTAAAAGGCCCCCCAGAAAACGACTTAAGGACAGGAGGACAAGAGCTCCAAAGGGAGGGGGTGGGAAACCCGTGCACTATTTTAATGCTTCTAGAAGACACAATCAACCATAAAACTGCTTTTTGCTTTATAGGTGAGCTTGAATAGCAAGGGGTAGGAAGGATGCAAGGAGGTGTACAGGGAGTTTTATCAAAGGATAATAAATCAACTAGGAAATATCGGATGTTTCTGGATGAAGTGGCAACAAATGAATGGTTTGTACAAGTAAAAAAAGTTATAGCAAAATACGACACTTTCCAACTCTCATTTATAACCAACACTTGAAAAGGGCGTCTGGATGTGGTTAAAATAGCAAACTGCGATTAAAAAAAAAGATTTCGAACGGCTCATGAAGAAGCGATACTCACCGGAATGTTGTTGTCTTCATCTTTATTTTTCAAGTTATTAATGGAAGCATCTAAATCATCTGAAATGCAAACTCCATTTAGGCTGAGACACTAGTACCGAATCCAAACATTTTTTAGTTTTTTTCTAAATTTAGGAGCCCGTCTGGCGACGGCCTAATTGGGCATAAGTCGCCGTATTCACGACAGCCTAGGACTCGACTAGATTAAAACAACAATATGCAGAGCAATAAAACACACAAAAACATTAATAAAAAAAAGGAAAGGGGCAACAAGTAGGAAGCAAGCTCCGGGGCGGGGGAAAAGTCCGCCTCCCCACGGCGCAGGAAAGTGCGACCTGCGAAGAAAACTACAAAAAAAACTAGTTAAATAAAGGGGAAAAGGCCAGCCTCCTCAAAAAAGGTAATTAAGTCCACAAGTCAATGTGCACGAACCCATCCCACGTACAAGGGATAAGCGGTAACGAACCCGCTCAAGCCAGACTGGGACATTCAACAATAATGTACCAAACAGTCTGGTAGACAACACAGTCTTAAACAGTAGGGCGCAGGCGATCGCTCCATCAAATAGCGATGCGTCACACGATTGTGTCCGATTCGGAGACGATAGAAAGCGACCTGAAGCCGTCGTGGCATTAGGGGATAGGTCTATGGGAACAGTCACGGCGCTATGGCACGCAACTTTAAGTTCCCTTCGACCGTCTCGCATCTTCTTTGCCAAGCAGTCCGAAGAGCTGCCCGTATTCCTGCCATGCAGTCGGTGTGAGGAAGAGCGAAACGCTGTTTTTTTTTTAATTATAGAGCCCATCTGGCAACTGCCCACTTGGGCATAAGTCGCCAGAAACACGACAGCCTAGAACTACTCTACTTTAAAATAAAAATATGAAAACATAACAATAATAAAAATGAGAAAAACTTAACAATTAGGAAGCAATCTCTGGCAGCGGGGGGAGGTCCCCCTCACCCCGGTGCAGGAGCGTGCAACCTACAAAAAAACAATAACAAACGAAAAAAAATACAAAAAAGGAATTTTTTTTAAATAAAGGGGAGAAGGCCGGCCTCCCCCCAAAAGTCAATGTGCACGAACTCGTCCCGAGCACAAGGGAGAGGCGGTAGCGACCCCGCCCATCCCGGTACCGGGATGGGGGTACGCCGTGGAAGCCGACCCCCTCTTGGGACTTGGAGCCATCCGTATACAATGGCACGGTTCCAGCGTGACACGAGGTGTGCTCCAAAAAGTTCGAACGCAATATTCCCGGCGCTGTACAAGCTTTGGGAGCAGATTTTTTTTTTTTTTTAAGAGCTCATATGGCGACTACCTACTGGGGCATTAGTCGCCCTATTAAAAACTCCCTAGAAGTAGGCTACTTTAAAATCTAATGCAATAATACAAAAAGCAAAAACAACCCGAACACCAGAAATTGAAAAAAGGGAAAAGGAAACGAGTGGTAAGCAAGCTCCTGCGTCGGGGGGAGGTCCCACCGGCGCAGGAGCGTGCAACCTATAAGGTAAAACAAACACAACAGAACAAAACAAAAAAACTTGGTTAAATAATAGGGAGAAGGCTGGCCTCCCACAAGAAGTCAACAAATCCACAAGTCAATGTGCACGAATCTGTCCCGAGTACAAGGGACAGGCGGTAGCGACCCCGCCCATCCCGGTACCAGGACAGGTATCGTGCGCGAAGATCACCCAGACTGGGACATTCGACAAGAATGTGCCGAACAGTCTGGGGGACGACGCAGTCGTTGCAATAGGGCGCAGGCGAGCGCTCCATCAAATAGCGATGCGTCACACGAGTTGTTGTGTTCTCCTTACGGGGGACAGCTTTAGGAACTCCGGAAGATGGCCTAGCGACCAATTTCAGGGATGTTGCCTCCTGTGAGTCTAACGACTCGGTGGAGGCGCGTGGCCGTTTCGCCTTACGGGAAACGGTCACGTTGGGGGAAGAGGGGGGAGCCCTGGTTTTAGCCGGGGCTGGGGATGAACCCTATTTGCCGCCAGCTTTACCAGGGGAGCGCCCGGGTTGAGTAGGGCCCGCAGAAGGGCTCCGAATGGGCGAGGAAACAACCGTGCTCGTTGGCCTGGATGGGCAGCCTTTCTAACTATTGAGGCATATGACGTCCCAGGCAGAGCCGGGCGCGCAAGGACCAAGTCCTTAGCGTCGCGGAATGACAGTCGATCCTGGGCCTGAACGGCCAGGATTTCTTTCTCAAGGAGATATGCACCACATTGCTTCGAAGAAGCGGGGTGCGGCTCTGCGCAATTGAAACACTTGGCCACACACGATTTAGACTTATCGTGTGCGGCCTTGGAGCAATTTACACAGACTTCGGGTGACCCCGACTTTGCACGTCTACAAGATCGATTCATATGGCCGAAGCGGTGACAGTAATAGCACCGCCGCGGCTGTGGCACGAATGTCTTCACGCGGTAGCTGTACCATCCAAGAGCACCGACTCAGGGAGCTTGTCACAGTCGAACGTGACGAAGAGTGTAGGGGTGGGTCTCAAGGCCCCTCCCTGTTTTCTCATCACACGTTCGACCTTGACCGCCCCATGGTCGGCCAGCTCTAAGGTTATGTCCTCTATGGAGTAGTCAACGAGTTCCCTCGCATAAACTTCTCCTTTTACAAAGTTCATGGTAGAGTGCGGCGTCACACACACCGGGGTGCCATGAAGTGTCCGAAGAGCACTTATCTTGGCCGCCTCGGGGGGATTCGCCGCATTCGCCAGAAGGCTCCCGTCCGAGAAACGGGTCACCTTCGGCTCTCTACCAATTGCACTAGCTAATCCTCTCCTCTGATGGATCATGTTGCCCTTGGCCAACATGGTGCCATCAGTGGATCGAATGACGAGGAAGCGTTTGAAGCCAGAGGGCTCGAAAACGCCAGGTAACCTCTAAATGAGGGGCCCGAATGTCATCGAGGCTCCGCCCTGTGCACTTTTGATCTTTGTCGTAGTCAGGGGCTCCGCACCCGGGGGGCAGAGGGGCCGGAAGTGCCGATCTTGGCTTGGTCGCTTGCCAAAGTGGCAGCAGACCTATCCATCCCCGCAGCCCCCACGGATGGAGAGGTGCCCCGAGTCTTCTTGTTTTTTTGAAGAGGAGGGCGGGGAATGAACCCGCTTCTCTCCTCCGCCGATAGGAGCCCCTAGGCCAGATGGACCGGCCTCAGCCAGGTCCTTCTCCGAAATGGAGAAGGTCCTGGTGGTCTCAGGGGCACCGGTTGGAGGAGATCCCTGCCCTCCTTTTACTGCCTCGGAGCCCTCAGCCATTTGAGGAGGACCTTGCATAGGGGCGGATTCGGGTTCGGTGCTTGGCGCCGAGCCCGAATTCTCCCCCATGGAAGGCCCTACCGTCTGAGGCTGGGTCTCCTCAAGGACCATGTCTATCACAGGAGGGGCCTCCAGTTGGCCATCCCCTCCCAGGACATCGCGGGTCCCCTTGGCAGTGTCGCCAAGCTTGTGTGGGGAGGCACAGGCCTTGACCCCGGCAAGGTTTAAAGTTCTTGCCAGCAGGTCTTTTGAGGGAAGCGACCGAAGGGGCCTGGCTTCCATCTCCCCCCTAAGGGGGTTTGCCCTACCGAGCCGCTTCGATGGGGAGCGGCTGGCTAAGGGCTGCCTGCTGGCTTTCTTGGCAGACCCCTTGGAAAGAAAAGAGGGGACTGCCGCTGGGAAAAGGGAGGTGCCCGAAAGCACCTCCAGAGAAGGTGGTGAGGGGGAGTCCCCTGCACCCGTAGGCGAAAGAGAGGAGTAAGCCTCCTCTCCGGTTAGAGAAATATGGAGGGTCCCCTGTGCAAGCACAGGGGGGGGACCTCCATTTTTTTGCTGGAGCTGCCCGAGGGCGGCTCCGTTGTTCTTGGGGAAGTTGGGGGGTTGTTTTTTTTTTTGTTTGATCTTCATCATTGGGCATGGTGACCCTTTTTTTAACACGGGATGCAATAGCGCACACCTCTCGCAGTAGCCCGCACTGCGAGAGGTGCTTACAAGCCCGGCAGAGCCAGGCGCCGCCATTTGGGACCACCCCTCCCGCCTGGTGGCCTGGCGGCTCCACCTTGAACACGGCGTAAAATATATAGATTGTGAAGAGGAGGGGAAAAGGGATGTGAGGAAGGTATGGGTGGGGATGAAGTAGGTTGTTAAAAACCAGCCACCCCAGACCGGAGCTCAGGGGTTAGGGAACATTGTCCCCCACCCCTTCAGCCCCGATGCGGGACGGTTGGCTGAAAGGAAGGTCAACATCTACCCTGCGAAATTAGAGGCTGACCAGAGAAAGTTGTGTGAAAAGAGAGGAAACAAGTGTTTTGAAGGAAGGAAGAGATGCTAAGCTGGGGCCGGACGGAGCGCTGGATCCCGTCAGCACGGCGGCCAGGATGGCAAATCGCCGCGCCCCTTACGGGGGGGGGGGGCAGGAAGGCAAATCGCCGCGGCCCTTACGGGGCAATGTGATCGGAATAAGTTAAAACAATCCAATAAATCAAAAGAAAGGAACTCCAACTTACTTATCCTTTCTATAACATACTGAGCTTGCAAGGCATCCTGAAAATAATGGAAAGAATAATTATTAACATCATCCAATTACAAATGGGATATTAATGATTGAGTAATTAAAAGACCTCATTATGTAGTAAAGGGGTTTTTATGATGAAGGAATGAGTCAATAAAAATCTACAAAACATTATAAGTGCCAAGTTCTACTTCTAAAGAGTTGAGATACTTAGCAAAACATAAACTTTACTAGTCTTAATTTTTTCAATTACATTTTCCAGGCTGTTCATTCTTGCTTGTCTCCAAGCAGATCTATTTTCCGCTTGAATTCGTCTCCGGTCTTGTGGAGTGAGTTGGGGGGAGTCAAGACCAAGTTCGTCTGGGTTGCATAATTGCAGATCATGGGGCAAAGTTCTTCTCTCCGGCTTAGTGTGAAGTGGGGTGGATGTGACATGTAGGTCTTCAGAACTACTATTGGACAGAGAAAAGCAATAGTTTTAATCGGTACAAACTTTATGAAAGAGTAGTTGCCAAATGCTATTTTAAAATAAAATTAAAGAGACGAAAAAAAAACACACCAAAAAGGAGAAAAGGAAGCAAGCTGGTGCGTCGGGAGGAGGGGGGGAAACAACCGTGCTCGTTGGCCTGGATGGGCCAGGAGCAGAGGGATTTTTTTTTTTTTTAATTAAGGGGCTATCTGGCGACTGCCGACTTAGGCATTAGTCGCCGTAAACAAACAGCCTAGAACTAGGCTACTTTAAAAATTAAACAGGAAACAATAAAAAGAGATAACAATAACAATAAAAAAGCAATAACAAAAACAACAACAACAATTAAACTGGGTTAAATGAAAGGGAGAAGGCCAGCCTCCCCCCAAAAGTCAATAAGTCCACTAGTCATGGTGCACGCACTCGTCCCGAGTACAAGGGACAGGCGGTAGCGACCCCGCCCATCCCGGTACCGGGACAGGTATCGTGCGCGAAGATCACCCAGACTGGGACATTCGACAAGATTTTTTTTTTTTTTTTTTTTTAAGAGCTCATCTGGCGACTGCCTACTTGGGCATTAGTCGCCGTATTAAAACTGGCCTAGTTCTAGGCTACTTTAAAATGAAATTAAAGAGAAAAAAAAAACAACAACACCCCAAAAGGGGAAAAGGATTCAAGCTGGTGCGTCGGGGAGAGGTCCCCCCGGCGCAGGAGCGTGCAACTAAAGAGAAAAAAAAAACAAAAAACAAAACAAACAAACCTTGCTTAAATAATAGGGAGAAGGCCGGCCTCCCCCAAGAAGTCAACAAGTCCACAAGTCAGTGTGCACGAATCTGTCCCGAGCACAAGGGACAGGCGGTAGCGACCCCGCCCATCCCGGTACTGGGACAGGTATCGTGCGCGAAGATCACCCAGACTGGGACATTCGACAAGAATGTGCCGAACAGTCTGGGGGACGACGCAGTCGTTGCAATAGGGCGCAGGCGAGCGCTCCATCAAGTAGCGATGCGTCACACGAGTGTGTCCGATTCGAAGACGACAGAAAGCAACCTGAAGCCGCCGCGGCATTGGGGGATAGGTCCATGGGAACAGTCGCGGCGCAATGGCACGCAACTTTAAGTTCCCCTCGACCGTCTCCCATCTTCTTTGCCAAGCAGTCCGAAGAGCTGCCCGTATTCCTGCCATGTAGTCAGTGTGAGGAAGAGCGAAACGCTGGTCCGGTCGCAGAGTCCTCGCGGACTCTTTGGCGCCCTCATCGGCGCGCTCATTCCCCGCAATTCCTACATGTCCAGGAACCCAGCAGAAGATAATCTCGACATCTGCCCGGCTCGCCAAAACCGTGGCGTCACGGATTTCGCGAACCAGGGGATGCGGAGATTCCAATGCCCCGAGAGCACTCAGGGCGCTTTGTGAGTCGCTATAGATCACAATCCGGTCTCCGAACAGGGCACGTCGCGTAATTTCCCATACCGAGTGGTGTATTGCCACCAGCTCGGCCGTGAAGACAGACGCAGCGCCTGGTAGAGCCCCGCTGACTTCAAACAGAGGGGATACGGCGTGGAAGCCGACCCCCTCTTGGGACTTGGAGCCATCCGTATACACTGGCACGGTACCAGCGTGACACGATGTGTGCTCCAAAAAGGTCGAACGCAATACTCCCGGCGCAGTACAAGCTTTGGGAGCAGAGGCGTGGCGACAAATAGCCAAATGTGGTACCCTCCAGGGTGGCGTCCTGGGCAGAACCAGGGGCGCCACCGGCCCGAGAGCTATATCTACTTCTCGAAGGAGTTTCCTGGCCCTAAACCCAAAGGGCTTAGGGTATGACTGGCGTCTCTCGGCGGCATAGGCACCATCGAGATCAGCTGCGGATGCAATGAGAGCTGTTGGCGACTGAGGGAGGCGCCGTGCTCGCGCGTACAGGCGAGTGATGCACTGCACGCGGCGCAGAGCGAGTGGCATCTCCCCAGCATCGACCAACAGGCTCTCAATGGGGGAAGTGCGGAAGGCACCGGTCGCAAGGCGAAGGCCGGTGTGGTGGATCGAATCCACCTTCCGCAATAAACGCTCGGCTGCGGATGCATAAAACTCGCATCCGTAGTCGAGCTTCGAGCGAACAAAGGATCGATAAAAAAGTAAGGCGGTAGCCCTATCAGCGCCCCAAGCGCTGAATATCACGGAACGGAGAATGTCCATGGCGCGGGTACAAGAGACCCTAAGGCTGCGAATATGAGCCTCCCAGGTGAGGCGTCGGTCGAATACAAGACCAAGGAAACGGTGCGACTCAACCACATCCAGGCGCACCCCATTAAGAAACAAATCTGGGTCGGGGTGAAGCCGTGGATGGCGGCACAAGTGCACCACCTTAGTCTTGGCCAAAGAAAACCGAAACCTGTGCGCTTCGGCATAGCGAGAGACGCGGTTCAATGCCTGTTGGAGTCGACGCTCCAGAGTTGGCATCTGGGCCGCGCCAAAACAGATCGAAAGGTCGTCCACGTAGAGCGTAGCGAGAACATCTTCCGGCAGCACCGAGGTGATGCCGTTGATGCTCAGGGCAAAGAGTGTGACACTGAGGACACTTCCCTGCGGGACACCCTCTTCCTGCTCCTTTGGGGCAGAGAGGGCTCCCCCCACCCGTACGCGGAATCAACGATCTCGCAAAAATTCAGATATAAACATTGGGAGGCGTCCCCTCGCCCCCATCGTGTGGAGAGTCTCCATGATACCGTATCGCCATGCGGTATCAGAGGCCTTCTCCAGATCAAAAAACACCGTGGCGTAGTGCTGTCTACGAAGGAAAGCCTCGCAGACGGCATTTTCCAGTCGGAGCAGAGCATCCGACGTGGAGTGAAACTTACGGAAGCCGCACTGTGAAGAAGACAGATGGCCTCCGCTGTCCAGGAAATAGGCTAATCTAACATTTACCAATTTCTCCATCAACTTGCACACGCAAGAGGTTAGAGAGATTGGGCGGAAACTGGTCGGAGTAGAGTGATCTTTCCCCGGCTTGCGAAAGGCGAGCACAGTAGCGATTCGCCAGGAGTCTGGGAGAAGACCTTCCACCCAGATCCTGTTGAACAGATCTAACAGAAAGGCCATGCCTCGCTCACCCATGTGTCGAAGCATGGCGTACGGGACATCGTCCGGACCATGGGCGGTGTCCGCGCACGAAGCGAGAGCGGAACGCAACTCACTTACAGTAAACTTGTCGTTGAAGGGTTCTCCGCCTCTGGAGGTAAAGTCCAGCCGGCGGCCTTCCGCGACATCACGACGTGCATTGAATGCTGGCGGAGCAGCATCACGGCTAGAGAAAGCGGAGAAAGCGGTCGCTAAGGATTCCGCCACGGACGCGGGGTCCGAGATTGCGGTCCCATTCTCCTGGAGAACGGGAGGGGGGTCCTGCGAGAACTTGCCCCGAATCCTTTTGACTCGCTTCCACACCTCAGCTAAAGGGGTCTTCCCGTTAAGTGAAGACACGTATGCCCGCCAAGAAGAGCGGCGGGCGTGCTTCGAAATATACCGGAACCTAGCCCTAGCCCGACGAAATTCAGCGACAGTGAAATCATTCGGGCGGCGCTTATAGCGCATGTAGGCATAACGCTTCTGTTTGAGGGCCGTCTCACACTCGGCTGACCACCATGGGAGTGGTCGGCGTGCAAAACGGCCAGACGTCCTAGGATTAGTAGTCAGGCCCACGGCGATGAGGTTGCCGGAGAAGAACTCAACGGCCTCATCCACCGACCTAAACTCCTCGACTGAGATAGAGAATTCAGTCATTTCCTGAAATGCAGGCCACCGCGCCCGCGCCAAGCACCACCGAGGTGGTCTCTCAGGCGGCAGTTGCCCTGAAAATGATATTTGAATGGGAAAGTGATCACTACCATGGAGGTCATCGACCACCCCCCAATCAAAATCAGGCTGTGCATCCGAAGAGCACAAAGATAGGTCAAGGCAAGAAAATGAAGCGGTTCTCGGACAGTGATGCGTAAACTCATCCACGTTTAGGACACCCATCTCAAGCTCTTCGATCAGATCGCCAAGGACTTGTCCCCTGGGATTTATGGAGTAATCTCCCCAGAGAGGATGCCTGCCGTTCAGATCTCCAAGCAAGAGATAGGGCCTCGGCAACCGTGCCACGACGCGGCGGAAGTCCCCCGCGTCGAAGTCAGCTGAGGGTGGAATGTACGCAGAAATGATAGTATACCTCCTATCCAGGTGCAGCTGCACAGCCACTGCCTGAAAGGAGGTATCTAAAGAGAAAGGAAGAACGGAGACATCATGCCGGGTGTAAACTGCGCACCCCCCAGCCCGGCCATCCCGCGGTGGTGGGGTCGCAAGACCCTTATACCCCGGGAGGGCAGGGAGGGGGCACGAACCTAGCATGGTCTCCTGCAAAAAAATAGCTAACGGGGAACGGGACGAGACGAGCCTCCGCAGCTCCTCCCAGTTGGCCCGGAGTCCACGGCAATTCCATTGAAGGAATATGCCCTCCATGCCTAGCTCGGAGGAGACGCGGGGGCCCTCCTCGAATTGAAGACCCTCACGGGAATGGGCGTACGCTTCCCGGGGGCAGAACCCCGGGCGCTGTTGGCCGGACAAAGCGCTGAAGGCGCTGTCGCCTTCGAGGACTTATTGGGGGAGGTTGGGCTCGCCATGCGAGTCTTTTCCTCCCTCCGCCTCGAAACCTTAGGCGGGCGTTGCGGCTTCGGAGGCGGGGGGCCCTCTTTTCGAGGAACCACCGTCTCCGAGCAACTCGCTCCACCTCGGGGCGTGGGCGAAGGAGCCGAAGCTCCTTTGTTGCTGTCCTCCTTTCGGGGGACAGCTTTAGGAACCCCGGAAGATGGCCTAGCGACCATCTTCAGGGGTGTTGCCTCCTGTGAGTCTAACGACTCGGTGGAGGCGCGTGGCCGTATCGCCTTACGGGAAACGGTCACGCTGGGGGAAGAGGGGGGAGCCCTGGTTTTAGCCGGGGCAGGGTATGAACCCTTTTTTCCGGCCAGCTTTACCAGGGGAGCGCCCGGGTTGGGTAGAGCCCGCAGAAGGGCTCCGAATGGGCGCGGAAACAACCGTGCTCGTTGGCCTGGATGGGCCAGGAGCAGAGGGTGCCTTCCTAACTATTGAGGCATACGACGTCCCAGGCAGAGCCGGGCGCGCCAGGACCAAGTCCTTTGCCTCGCGGAATGAGAGTCGATCCTGGGCCTGAACGGCCAGGATTTCTTTCTCAAGGAGATATGCACCACATTGCTTCGAAGAAGAAGGGTGCGGCTCTCCGCAATTGACACACTTGGCCACACACGATTTGGACTTATCGTGTGCGACCTTGGAGCAATTTACACAGACTTCGGGTGACCCCGACTTTGCACGTCTACATGAGCGATTCGTATGGCCGAAGCGGTGACAGTAATAGCACCGCCGCGGCAGTGGCACGAATGCCTTCACGCGGTAGCGGTACCAACCGGCACGCACCGGCTCAGGGAGCTTGTCACAGTCGAACGTGACGAAGAGTGTAGGGGTGGGTCTCGAGGCCCCTCCCTGTTTTCTCATCACACGTTCGACCTTGACCGCCCCATGGTCGGCCAGCTCTAAGGTGATGTCTTCAATGGAGTAGTCAACGAGTTCCCTTACATAAACTACTCCTTTCACAAAGTTCATGGTAGAGTGCGGCGTCACACTCACCGGGGTGCCATGAAGTGTCCGAAGAGCACTAATCCTGGCCGCCTCAGCGGGATTCGCCGCATTCGCCAGAAGGCTCCCGTCCGAGAAACGGGTTACCTTCGGCTCTCTACCAATTGCACTAGCTAATCCTCTCCGCTGATGGATCATGTTGCCCTTGGACAACATGGTGCCATCAGTGGAGCGAATAACGAGGAAGCGTTTGAAGCCAGCGGGCTCGAAAACGCCAGGTAACCTCTGAATCAGGGGCCCCGATGTCATCGAGGCTCCGCCCTGTGCACTCTTGGTAGTAGTCTTCTTTGTCAGGGGCTCCGCAACCGGGGGGGCAGAGGGGGCGGATGTGCCGATCTTGGCTTGGTCGCTTGCCAGAGTGGCAGCAGACCCATCCGTCCCCGCAGCCCCCGCGGATGGAGAGGAGCCCCGAGTCTTTTTTGTCTTTTTAGTCTTTTTCTTTTTCGGAGAGGAGGGCGGGGAATGAACCCGCTTTTCACCTCCGCCGGCAGAAGTCCCCAGGCCAGATGGACCAGCCTCAGCCAGGTCCCTCTCCGAAATGGAGAAGGTCCTGGTTGTCGTAGGGGCACCTGTCGGAGGAGATCCCTCCCCTCCTTTTGCCTCGGAGCCCTCAGCCATTTGAGGAGGACCTTGCATAGGGGCGGATTCGGGTTCGGTGCTTGGCGCCGAGCCCGAATTCCCCCCCATGGAAGGCCCTACCGTCTGAGACTGGGTCTCCTCAAGGACCATGTCTATCACAGGAGGGGCCTCCAGTTGGCCATCCCCTCCCAGGACATCGCAGGTCCCCTTGGCAGTATTGTCACTAGTCAGGTGGTGTGGGGAGGCACAGGCCTTGACCCCAGCAAGGTTTAAAATTCTTGCCAGCAGGTCTTTTGAGGGAAGCGACCGAAGGGGCCTGGCTTCCCTCTCCCCCCTAAGGGGGTTTGCCCTACCAAGCCGCTTGCACGAGGGGCGGTCGGCAATGGGCTGCCTGCTGGCTTTCTTGGCAGTCCCCTTAGAAAGCAAAGGAGGGACTGCCGCTGGAGATAGGGAGGTGCCCGAAAGCACCTCCAGAGAAGGGGGTGAGGGGGAGTCCCCTACACCCGTAGGCGTAGGAGAGGAGTAAGCCTCCTCTCCGGTTAAAGAATTATGGAGGGTCCCTTGCGCAAGCACAAGGGGGGGGACCTCCATTTTCTCGGTGGAGCTGCCCGAGGGCGGCTCCGTCGATTTTCTTGGGGAAGTTGGGGGTTGGGTTTTTTGTTGTTTTTTTTCATTCATGGGCATGGTGACCCTCTTTTGATTACGGGACGCAATAGCTCATCACCTCTCGCAGTTGCCCGCACTGCGAGAGGTGCTTACAAGCCCGGCAGAGCCAGGCGCCGCCATTCGGGACCACCCCTCCCGCCTGGTGGCCTGGCAGTCCTTCGGCATGGCGGCTCCACCTTGGACACGGCGTAAAAAATATAGGTTGTGAAGAGGAGAGGAAAAGGGATGTGAGGAAGATGTGGGTGGGGATGAAGCAGGTTGTTAAAAAACCCCCATCCCGAACCGGAGCTGAGGGGTTAGGGAACAATGTCCCCTCCCCCCTCAGCCCCGATCCGGGGTGGTTGGCTTGAGAAGAAGGTCAGCATTCTACCCTGTGAAATTAGAGGCTGACCAGAGAAAGTTGTGGGAGAGGTTGTATGAAAAGGCGACGAGGTAGGGGAGAAATCGGGCTATCTGAAGGAAGGAAGAGAGGCTAAGCTGGGGCCGGACGGAGTGCTGGATCCCGTCAGCACGGCGGCCAGGATGGCAAATCGCCGCGCCCCTTACGGGGAGGTCAAGGCAAGAAAATGAAGCGGTTCTCGGACAGTGATGCGTAAACTCATCCACGTTTAGGACACCCATCTCAAGCTCTTCGATCAGATCGGCAAGGACTTGTCCCCTGGGATTTATGGAGTAATCTCCCCAGAGAGGATGCCTGCCGTTCATTTTTTTTTTTTTTTTTTTTTTTTTTTATGGAGCCCATCTGGCAACTACCCACTTGGGCATAAGTCGCCGAAAAACACGACAGCCTAGAACTAGGCTACTTTAAAGTAAAAATATGAAAACTTAACAATGATATAAATTGGAAAAACTTAACAATCGAAGCAATCTCCGGCAGCGGGAGGAGGTCCCCCTCACCCCGGTGCAGGAGAGTGCAACCTAAAACAAAACAATAACAAAAAAAAAGGAACCTTAAATAAAGGGGTGAAGGCCGGCCTCCCCCCAAAAGTCAATAAGTCCACCAGTCATGGTGCACGCACTCGTCCCGAGTACAAGGGACAGGCGGTAGCGACCCCGCCCATCCCGGTACCGAGACAGGTATCGTGCGCGAAGATCACCCAGACTGGGACATTCGACAAGAATATGCCGAACAGTCTGGGGGACGACGCAGTCGTTGCAATAGGGCACATGCGAGCGCTCCACCAAGTAACGATGCGTCACACGAGTGTGTCCGATTCGAAGACGACAGAAAGCAACCTGAAGCCGCCGCGGCATTGGGGGATAGGTCCATGGGAACAGTCGCGGCGCAATGGCACGCAACTTTAAGTTCCCCTCGACCGTCTCCCATCTTCTTTGCCAAGCAGTCCGAAGAGCTGCCCGTATTCCTGCCATGTAGTCAGTGTGAGGAAGAGCGAAACGCTGGTCCGGTCGCAGAGTCCCCGCGGACTCTTTGGCGCCCTCATCGGCGCGCTCATTCCCCGCAATTCCTACATGTCCAGGAACCCAGCAGAAGATAATCTCGACATCTGCCCGGCTCGCCAAAACCGTGGCGTCACGGATTTCGCGAACCAGGGGATGCGGAGATTCCAATGCCCCGAGAGCACTCAGGGCGCTTTGTGAGTCGCTATAAATCACAATCCGGTCTCCGAACCGGGCACGTCGCGTAATCTCCCGTACCGAGTGGTGTATTGCTACCAGCTCGGCCGTGAAGACAGACGCAGCGCCTGGTAGAGCCCCGCTGACTTCAAACAGAGGGGATACGGCGTGGAAGCCGACCCCCTCTTGGGACTTGGAGCCATCCGTATACACTGGCACGGTACCAGCGTGACACGATGTGTGCTCCAAAAAGGTCGAACGCAATACTCCCGGCGCAGTACAAGCTTTGGGAGCAGAGGCGTGGCGACAAATAGCCAAGTGTGGTACCCTCCAGGGTGGCGTCCTGGGCAGAACCAGGGGCGCCACCGGCCCGAGAGCTATATCTACCTCTCGAAGGAGTTTCCTGGCCCTAAACCCAAAGGGCTTAGGGTATGACTGGCGTCTCTCGGCGGCATAGGCACCATCGAGATCAGCTGCGGATGCAGTGAGAGCTGTTGGCGACTGAGGGAGGCGCCGGGCTCGCGCGTACAGGCGAGTGATGCACTGCACGCGGCGCAGAGCGAGTGGCATCTCCCCAGCATCGACCAACAGGCTCTCAATGGGGGAAGTGCGGAAGGCACCGGTCGCAAGGCGAAGGCCGGTGTGGTGGATCGAATCCACCTTCCGCAATAAACGCTCGGCTGCGGATGCATAAAACTCGCATCCGTAGTCGAGCTTCGAGCGAACAAAGGATCGATAAAAAAGTAAGGCGGTAGCCCTATCAGCGCCCCAAGCGCTGAACGTCACGGAACGGAGAATGTCCATGGCGCGGGTACAACAGACCCTAAGGCTGCGAATGTGAGCCTCCCAGGTGAGGCGTCGGTCGAATACAAGACCAAGGAAACGGTGCGACTCAACCACATCCAGGCGCACCCCATTAAGAAACAAATCTGGGTCGGGGTGAAGCCGTGGATGGCGGCACAAGTGCACCACCTTAGTCTTGGCCAAAGAAAACCGAAACCTGTGCGCTTCGGCATAGCGAGAGACGCGGTTCAATGCCTGTTGGAGTCGGCGCTCCAGAGTTGGCATCTGGGCCGCGCCAAAAGAGATCGAAAGGTCGTCCACGTAGAGCGTAGCGAGAACATCTTCCGGCAGCACCGAGGTGATGCCGTTGATGCTCATGGCAAAGAGTGTGACACTGAGGACACTTCCCTGCGGGACACCCTCTTCCTGCTCCTTTGGGGCAGAGAGGGCTCCCCCCACCCGTACGCGGAATCAACGATCTCGCAAAAATTCAGATATAAACATTGGGAGGCGTCCCCTCGCCCCCATCGTGTGGAGAGTCTCCATGATACCGTATCGCCATGCGGTATCATAGGCCTTCTCCAGATCAAAAAACACCGTGGCGTAGTGCTGTCTACGAAGGAAAGCCTCGCAGACGGCATTTTCCAGTCGGAGCAGAGCATCCGACGTGGAGTGGAACTTACGGAAGCCGCACTGTGCAGAAGACAGATGGCCTCCGCTGTCCAGGAAATAGGCTAATCTAACATTTACCAATTTCTCCATCAACTTGCACACGCAAGAGGTTAGAGAGATTGGGCGGAATCCGGTCGGAGTAGAGTGATCTCTCCCGGCTTGCGAAAGGCGAGCACAGTAGCGATTCGCCAGGAGTCTGGGAGAAGACCTTCCACCCAGATCCTGTTGAACAAATCTAACAGAAAGGCCATGCCTCGCTCACCCAGGTGTCGAAGCATGGCGTACGGGACATCGTCCGGACCATGGGCGGTGTCCGCGCACGAAGCGAGAGCGGAGCGCAACTCACTCACAGTAAACTTGTCGTTGAAGGGTTCTCCGCCTCTGGAGGTAAAGTCCAGCCGGCGGCCTTCCGCGACATCACGACGTGCATTGAATGCTGGCGGAGCAGCATCACGGCTAGAGAATGCGGAAAAAGCGGTCGCTAAGGATTCCGCCACGGACGCGGGGTCCGAGATTGCGGTCCCATTCTGCTGGAGAACGGGAGGGGGGGTCCTGCGAGAACTTGCCCCGAATCCTTTTGACTCGCTTCCACACCTCAGCTAAAGGGGTCTTCCCGTTAAGTGAAGACACGTATGCCCGCCAAGAAGAGCGGCGGGCGTGCTTCGAAATATACCGGAACCTAGCCCTAGCCCGACGAAATTCAGCGACAGTGAAATCGTTCGGGCGGCGCTTATAGCGCATGTAGGCATAACGCTTCTGTTTGAGGGCCGTCTCACACTCGGCCGACCACCATGGGAGTGGTCGGCGTGCAAAACGGCCAGACGTCCTAGCAATAGTAGTCAGGCCCACGGCGATGAGGTTGCCGGAGAAGAACTCAACGGCCTCATCTACCGACCTAAACTCCTCGACTGAGATAGAGAATTCAGTCATTTCCTGAAATGCAGGCCACCGCGCCCGCGCCAAGCACCACCGAGGTGGTCTCTCAGGCGGCAGTGCCCTGAAAATGATATTTGAATGGGAAAGTGATCACTACCATGGAGGTCATCGACCACCCCCCAATCAAAATCAGGCTGTGCATCCGAAGAGCACAAAGATAGGTCAAGGCAAGAAAATGAAGCGGTTCTCTGACAGTGATGCGTAAACTCATCCACGTTTAGGACACCCATCTCAAGCTCTTCGATCAGATCGGCAAGGACTTGTCCCCTGGGATTTATGGAGTAATCTCCCCAGAGAGGATGCCTGCCGTTCAGATCTCCAAGCAAGAGATAGGGCCTCAGCAACCGTGCCACGACGCGGCGGAAGTCCCCCGCGTCGAAGTCAGCTGACGGTGGAATGTACGCAGAAATGATAGTATACCTCCTATCCAGGTGCAGCTGCACAGCCACTGCCTGAAAGGAGGTATCTAAAGAGAAAGGAAGAACGGAGACATCATGCCGGGTGTAAACTGCGCACCCCCCAGCCCGGCCATCCCGCGGTGGTGGGGTCGCAAGACCCTTATACCCCGGGAGGGCAGGGAGGGGGCACGAACCTAGCATGGTCTCCTGCAAAAAAATAGCTAACGGGGAACGGGACGAGACGAGCCTCCGCAGCTCCTCCCAGTTGGCCCGGAGTCCACGGCAATTCCATTGAAGGAATATGCCCTCCAGGCCTAGCTCGGAGGAGACGCGGGGGCCCTCCTCGAATTGAAGACCCTCACGGGAATGGGCGTACGCTTCCCGGGGGCAGAACCCCGGGCGCTGTTGGCCGGACAAAGCGCTGAATGCGCTGTCGCCTTCGAGGACTTATTGGGGGAGGTTGGGCTCGCCATGCGAGTCTTTTCCTCCCTCCGCCTCGAAACCTTAGGCGGGCGTTGCGGCTTCGGAGGCGGGGGGCCCTCTTTTCGAGGAACCACCGTCTCCGAGCAACTCGCTCCACCTCGGGGCGTGGGCGAAGGAGCCGAAGCTCCTTTGTTGCTGTCCTCCTTTCGGGGAACAGCTTTAGGAACCCCGGAAGATGGCCTAGCGACCATCTTCAGGGGTGTTGCCTCCTGTGAGTCTAACGACTCGGTGGAGGCGCGTGGCCGTATCGCCTTACGGGAAACGGTCACGCTGGGGGAAGAGGGGGGAGCCCTGGTTTTAGCCGGGGCAGGGTATGAACCCTTTTTTCCGCCAGCTTTACCAGGGGAGCGCCCGGGTTGGGTAGAGCCCGCAGAAGGGCTCCGAATGGGCGCGGAAACAACCGTGCTCGTTGGCCTGGATGGGCCAGGAGCAGAGGGTGCCTTCCTAACTATTGAGGCATACGACGTCCCAGGCAGAGCCGGGCGCGCCAGGACCAAGTCCTTTGCCTCGCGGAATGAGAGTCGATCCTGGGCCTGAACGGCCAGGATTTCTTTCTCAAGGAGATATGCACCACATTGCTTCGAAGAAGAAGGGTGCGGCTCTCCGCAATTGACACACTTGGCCACACACGATTTGGACTTATCGTGTGCGACCTTGGAGCAATTTACACAGACTTCGGGTGACCCCGACTTTGCACGTCTACATGAGCGATTCGTATGGCCGAAGCGGTGACAGTAATAGCACCGCCGCGGCAGTGGCACGAATGCCTTCACGCGGTAGCGGTACCAACCGGCACGCACCGACTCAGGGAGCTTGTCACAGTCGAACGTGACGAAGAGTGTAGGGGTGGGTCTCGAGGCCCCTCCCTGTTTTCTCATCACACGTTCGACCTTGACCGCCCCATGGTCGGCCAGCTCTAAGGTGATGTCTTCAATGGAGTAGTCAACGAGTTCCCTCGCATAAACTACTCCTTTCACAAAGTTCATGGTAGAGTGCGGCGTCACACTCACCGGGGTGCCATGAAGTGTCCGAAGAGCACTAATCCTGGCCGCCTCAGCGGGATTCGCCGCATTCGCCAGAAGGCTCCCGTCCGAGAAACGGGTTACCTTCGGCTCTCTACCAATTGCACTAGCTAATCCTCTCCGCTGATGGATCATGTTGCCCTTGGACAACATGGTGCCATCAGTGGAGCGAATAACGAGGAAGCGTTTGAAGCCAGCGGGCTCGAAAACGCCAGGTAACCTCTGAATCAGGGGCCCCGATGTCATCGAGGCTCCGCCCTGTGCACTCTTGGTAGTAGTCTTCTTTGTCAGGGGCTCCGCAACCGGGGGGGCAGAGGGGGCGGATGTGCCGATCTTGGCTTGGTCGCTTGCCAGAGTGGCAGCAGACCCATCCGTCCCCGCAGCCCCCGCGGATGGAGAGGAGCCCCGAGTCTTTTTGGTCTTTTTAGTCTTTTTCTTTTTCGGAGAGGAGGGCGGGGAATGAACCCGCTTTTCACCTCCGCCGGCAGAAGTCCCCAGGCCAGATGGACCAGCCTCAGCCAGGTCCCTCTCCGAAATGGAGAAGGTCCTGGTTGTCGTAGGGGCACCTGTCGGAGGAGATCCCTCCCCTCCTTCTACTGCCTCGGAGCCCTCAGCCATTTGAGGAGGACCTTGCATAGGGGCGGATTCGGGTTCGGTGCTTGGCGCCGAGCCCGAATTCTCCCCCATGGAAGGCCCTACCGTCTGGGGCTGGGTCTCCTCAAGGACCATGTCTATCACAGGAGGGGCCTCCAATTGGCCATCCCCTCCCAGGACATCGCAGGTCCCCTTGGCAGTGTCGCCAGTCTTGTATTGGGAGGCACAGGCCTTGACCCCGGCAAGGTTTAAAATTCTTGCCAGCAGGTCTTTTGAGGGAAGCGACCGAAGGGGCCTGGCTTCCCTCTCCCCCCTAAGGGGGTTTGCCCTACCGAGCCGCTTGCACGAGGGGCGGTCGGCAATGGGCTGCCTGCTGGCTTTCTTGGCAGTCCCCTTAGAAAGCAAAGGAGGGACTGCCGCTGGAGATAGGGAGGTGCCCGAAAGCACCTCCAGAGAAGGGGGTGAGGGGGAGTCCCCTACACCCGTAGGCGTAGGAGAGGAGTAAGCCTCCTCTCCGGTTAAAGAATTATGGAGGGTCCCTTGCGCAAGCACAAGGGGGGGGACCTCCATTTTCTCGGTGGAGCTGCCCGAGGGCGGCTCCGTCGATTTTCTTGGGGAAGTTGGGGGTTGGGGTTTTTGTTGTTTTTTTTCATTCATGGGCATGGTGACCCTCTTTTGATTACGGGACGCAATAGCTCATCACCTCTCGCAGTTGCCCGCACTGCGAGAGGTGCTTACAAGCCCGGCAGAGCCAGGCGCCGCCATTCGGGACCACCCCTCCCGCCTGGTGGCCTGGCAGTCCTTCGGCATGGCGGCTCCACCTTGGACACGGCGTAAAAAATATAGGTTGTGAAGAGGAGAGGAAAAGGGATGTGAGGAAGATGTGGGTGGGGATGAAGCAGGTTGTTAAAAAAACCCCATCCCGAACCGGAGCTGAGGGGTTAGGGAACAATGTCCCCTCCCCCCTCAGCCCCGATCCGGGGTGGTTGGCTTGAGAAGAAGGTCAGCATTCTACCCTGTGAAATTAGAGGCTGACCAGAGAAAGTTGTGGGAGAGGTTGTATGAAAAGGCGACGAGGTAGGGGAGAAATCGGGCTATCTGAAGGAAGGAAGAGAGGCTAAGCTGGGGCCGGACGGAGTGCTGGATCCCGTCAGCACGGCGGCCAGGATGGCAAATCGCCGCGCCCCTTACGGGGTGCCTGCCGTTCAGATCTCCAAGCAAGAGATAGGGCCTCGGCAACCGTGCCACGACGCGGTGGAAGTCCCCCGCGTCGAAGTCAGCTGACGGTGGAATATACGCAGAAATGATAGTATACCTCCTATCCAGGTGCAGCTGCACAGCCACTGCCTGAAAGGAGGTATCTAAAGAGAAAGGAAGAACGGAGACATCATGCCAGGTGTAAACCGCGCATCCCCCAGCCCGGCCATCCCGCGGTGGGGGGGTCGCAAGACCCTTGTACCCCGGGAGGGCGGGCAGGGGGCACGCGCCTAGCATGGTCTCCTGCAAAAAGATAGCTAACGGGGAGCGGGACGAGACGAGCCTCCGCAGCTCCTCCCAGTTGGCCCGGAGTCCACGGCAATTCCATCGAAGGAATATGCCCTCCAGGCCTAGCTCGGAGGAGACGCGGGGGCCCTCCTCGAACTGAAGACCCTCACGGGAATGGCCGTACGCTTCCCGGGGGCAGAACCCCGGGCGCTGTTGGCCGGACAAAGCGCTGTCGCCTTCGAGGACTTATTGGGGGAGGTTGGGCTCGCCATGCGAGTCTTTTCCTCCCTCCGCCTCGAAACCTTAGGCGGGCGTTGCGGCTTCGGAGGCGGGGGGCCCTCTTTTCGAGGAACCACCGTCTCCGAGCAACTCGCTCCACCTCGGGGCGTGGGCGAAGGAGCCGAAGCTCCTTTGTTGCTGTCCTCCTTTCGGGGAACAGCTTTAGGAACCCCGGAAGATGGCCTAGCGACCATCTTCAGGGGTGTTGCCTCCTGTGAGTCTAACGACTCGGTGGAGGCGCGTGGCCGTTTCGCCTTACGGGAAACGGTCACGCTGGGGGAAGAGGGGGGAGCCCTGGTTTTAGCCGGGGCAGGGTATGAACCCTTTTTTCCGCCAGCTTTACCAGGGGAGCGCCCGGGTTGGGTAGAGCCCGCAGAAGGGCTCCGAATGGGCGCGGAAACAACCGTGCTCGTTGGCCTGGATGGGCCAGGAGCAGAGGGTGCCTTCCTAACTATTGAGGCATACGACGTCCCAGGCAGAGCCGGGCGCGCCAGGACCAAGTCCTTTGCCTCGCGGAATGAGAGTCGATCCTGGGCCTGAACGGCCAGGATTTCTTTCTCAAGGAGATATGCACCACATTGCTTCGAAGAAGAAGGGTGCGGCTCTCCGCAATTGACACACTTGGCCACACACGATTTGGACTTATCGTGTGCGACCTTGGAGCAATTTACACAGACTTCGGGTGACCCCGACTTTGCACGTCTACATGAGCGATTCGTATGGCCGAAGCGGTGACAGTAATAGCACCGCCGCGGCAGTGGCACGAATGCCTTCACGCGGTAGCGGTACCAACCGGCACGCACCGACTCAGGGAGCTTGTCACAGTCGAACGTGACGAAGAGTGTAGGGGTGGGTCTCGAGGCCCCTCCCTGTTTTCTCATCACACGTTCGACCTTGACCGCCCCATGGTCGGCCAGCTCTAAGGTGATGTCTTCAATGGAGTAGTCAACGAGTTCCCTCGCATAAACTACTCCTTTCACAAAGTTCATGGTAGAGTGCGGCGTCACACTCACCGGGGTGCCATGAAGTGTCCGAAGAGCACTAATCCTGGCCGCCTCAGCGGGATTCGCCGCATTCGCCAGAAGGCTCCCGTCCGAGAAACGGGTTACCTTCGGCTCTCTACCAATTGCACTAGCTAATCCTCTCCGCTGATGGATCATGTTGCCCTTGGACAACATGGTGCCATCAGTGGAGCGAATAACGAGGAAGCGTTTGAAGCCAGCGGGCTCGAAAACGCCAGGTAACCTCTGAATCAGGGGCCCCGATGTCATCGAGGCTCCGCCCTGTGCACTCTTGGTAGTAGTCTTCTTTGTCAGGGGCTCCGCAACCGGGGGGGCAGAGGGGGCGGATGTGCCGATCTTGGCTTGGTCGCTTGCCAGAGTGGCAGCAGACCCATCCGTCCCCGCAGCCCCCGCGGATGGAGAGGAGCCCCGAGTCTTTTTGGTCTTTTTAGTCTTTTTCTTTTTCGGAGAGGAGGGCGGGGAATGAACCCGCTTTTCACCTCCGCCGGCAGAAGTCCCCAGGCCAGATGGACCAGCCTCAGCCAGGTCCCTCTCCGAAATGGAGAAGGTCCTGGTTGTCGTAGGGGCACCTGTCGGAGGAGATCCCTCCCCTCCTTCTACTGCCTCGGAGCCCTCAGCCATTTGAGGAGGACCTTGCATAGGGGCGGATTCGGGTTCGGTGCTTGGCGCCGAGCCCGAATTCTCCCCCATGGAAGGCCCTACCGTCTGGGGCTGGGTCTCCTCAAGGACCATGTCTATCACAGGAGGGGCCTCCAATTGGCCATCCCCTCCCAGGACATCGCAGGTCCCCTTGGCAGTGTCGCCAGTCTTGTATTGGGAGGCACAGGCCTTGACCCCGGCAAGGTTTAAAATTCTTGCCAGCAGGTCTTTTGAGGGAAGCGACCGAAGGGGCCTGGCTTCCCTCTCCCCCCTAAGGGGGTTTGCCCTACCGAGCCGCTTGCACGAGGGGCGGTCGGCAATGGGCTGCCTGCTGGCTTTCTTGGCAGTCCCCTTAGAAAGCAAAGGAGGGACTGCCGCTGGAGATAGGGAGGTGCCCGAAAGCACCTCCAGAGAAGGGGGTGAGGGGGAGTCCCCTACACCCGTAGGCGTAGGAGAGGAGTAAGCCTCCTCTCCGGTTAAAGAATTATGGAGGGTCCCTTGCGCAAGCACAAGGGGGGGGACCTCCATTTTCTCGGTGGAGCTGCCCGAGGGCGGCTCCGTCGATTTTCTTGGGGAAGTTGGGGGTTGGGGTTTTTGTTGTTTTTTTTCATTCATGGGCATGGTGACCCTCTTTTGATTACGGGACGCAATAGCTCATCACCTCTCGCAGTTGCCCGCACTGCGAGAGGTGCTTACAAGCCCGGCAGAGCCAGGCGCCGCCATTCGGGACCACCCCTCCCGCCTGGTGGCCTGGCAGTCCTTCGGCATGGCGGCTCCACCTTGGACACGGCGTAAAAAATATAGGTTGTGAAGAGGAGAGGAAAAGGGATGTGAGGAAGATGTGGGTGGGGATGAAGCAGGTTGTTAAAAAAACCCCATCCCGAACCGGAGCTGAGGGGTTAGGGAACAATGTCCCCTCCCCCCTCAGCCCCGATCCGGGGTGGTTGGCTTGAGAAGAAGGTCAGCATTCTACCCTGTGAAATTAGAGGCTGACCAGAGAAAGTTGTGGGAGAGGTTGTATGAAAAGGCGACGAGGTAGGGGAGAAATCGGGCTATCTGAAGGAAGGAAGAGAGGCTAAGCTGGGGCCGGACGGAGTGCTGGATCCCGTCAGCACGGCGGCCAGGATGGCAAATCGCCGCGCCCCTTACGGGGTGCCTGCCGTTCAGATCTCCAAGCAAGAGATAGGGCCTCGGCAACCGTGCCACGACGCGGTGGAAGTCCCCCGCGTCGAAGTCAGCTGACGGTGGAATATACGCAGAAATGATAGTATACCTCCTATCCAGGTGCAGCTGCACAGCCACTGCCTGAAAGGAGGTATCTAAAGAGAAAGGAAGAACGGAGACATCATGCCGGGTGTAAACCGCGCATCCCCCAGCCCGGCCATCCCGCGGTGGGGGGGTCGCAAGACCCTTGTACCCCGGGAGGGCGGGCAGGGGGCACGCGCCTAGCATGGTCTCCTGCAAAAAGATAGCTAACGGGGAGCGGGACGAGACGAGCCTCCGCAGCTCCTCCCAGTTGGCCCGGAGTCCACGGCAATTCCATCGAAGGAATATGCCCTCCAGGCCTAGCTCGGAGGAGACGCGGGGGCCCTCCTCGAACTGAAGACCCTCACGGGAATGGCCGTACGCTTCCCGGGGGCAGAACCCCGGGCGCTGTTGGCCGGACAAAGCGCTGTCGCCTTCGAGGACTTATTGGGGGAGGTTGGGCTCGCCATGCGAGTCTTTTCCTCCCTCCGCCTCGAAACCTTAGGCGGGCGTTGCGGCTTCGGAGGCGGGGGGCCCTCTTTTCGAGGAACCACCGTCTCCGAGCAACTCGCTCCACCTCGGGGCGTGGGCGAAGGAGCCGAAGCTCCTTTGTTGCTGTCCTCCTTTCGGGGAACAGCTTTAGGAACCCCGGAAGATGGCCTAGCGACCATCTTCAGGGGTGTTGCCTCCTGTGAGTCTAACGACTCGGTGGAGGCGCGTGGCCGTTTCGCCTTACGGGAAACGGTCACGCTGGGGGAAGAGGGGGGAGCCCTGGTTTTAGCCGGGGCAGGGTATGAACCCTTTTTTCCGCCAGCTTTACCAGGGGAGCGCCCGGGTTGGGTAGAGCCCGCAGAAGGGCTCCGAATGGGCGCGGAAACAACCGTGCTCGTTGGCCTGGATGGGCCAGGAGCAGAGGGTGCCTTCCTAACTATTGAGGCATACGACGTCCCAGGCAGAGCCGGGCGCGCCAGGACCAAGTCCTTTGCCTCGCGGAATGAGAGTCGATCCTGGGCCTGAACGGCCAGGATTTCTTTCTCAAGGAGATATGCACCACATTGCTTCGAAGAAGAAGGGTGCGGCTCTCCGCAATTGACACACTTGGCCACACACGATTTGGACTTATCGTGTGCGACCTTGGAGCAATTTACACAGACTTCGGGTGACCCCGACTTTGCACGTCTACATGAGCGATTCGTATGGCCGAAGCGGTGACAGTAATAGCACCGCCGCGGCAGTGGCACGAATGCCTTCACGCGGTAGCGGTACCAACCGGCACGCACCGACTCAGGGAGCTTGTCACAGTCGAACGTGACGAAGAGTGTAGGGGTGGGTCTCGAGGCCCCTCCCTGTTTTCTCATCACACGTTCGACCTTGACCGCCCCATGGTCGGCCAGCTCTAAGGTGATGTCTTCAATGGAGTAGTCAACGAGTTCCCTCGCATAAACTACTCCTTTCACAAAGTTCATGGTAGAGTGCGGCGTCACACTCACCGGGGTGCCATGAAGTGTCCGAAGAGCACTAATCCTGGCCGCCTCAGCGGGATTCGCCGCATTCGCCAGAAGGCTCCCGTCCGAGAAACGGGTTACCTTCGGCTCTCTACCAATTGCACTAGCTAATCCTCTCCGCTGATGGATCATGTTGCCCTTGGACAACATGGTGCCATCAGTGGAGCGAATAACGAGGAAGCGTTTGAAGCCAGCGGGCTCGAAAACGCCAGGTAACCTCTGAATCAGGGGCCCCGATGTCATCGAGGCTCCGCCCTGTGCACTCTTGGTAGTAGTCTTCTTTGTCAGGGGCTCCGCAACCGGGGGGGCAGAGGGGGCGGATGTGCCGATCTTGGCTTGGTCGCTTGCCAGAGTGGCAGCAGACCCATCCGTCCCCGCAGCCCCCGCGGATGGAGAGGAGCCCCGAGTCTTTTTGGTCTTTTTAGTCTTTTTCTTTTTCGGAGAGGAGGGCGGGGAATGAACCCGCTTTTCACCTCCGCCGGCAGAAGTCCCCAGGCCAGATGGACCAGCCTCAGCCAGGTCCCTCTCCGAAATGGAGAAGGTCCTGGTTGTCGTAGGGGCACCTGTCGGAGGAGATCCCTCCCCTCCTTCTACTGCCTCGGAGCCCTCAGCCATTTGAGGAGGACCTTGCATAGGGGCGGATTCGGGTTCGGTGCTTGGCGCCGAGCCCGAATTCTCCCCCATGGAAGGCCCTACCGTCTGGGGCTGGGTCTCCTCAAGGACCATGTCTATCACAGGAGGGGCCTCCAATTGGCCATCCCCTCCCAGGACATCGCAGGTCCCCTTGGCAGTGTCGCCAGTCTTGTATTGGGAGGCACAGGCCTTGACCCCGGCAAGGTTTAAAATTCTTGCCAGCAGGTCTTTTGAGGGAAGCGACCGAAGGGGCCTGGCTTCCCTCTCCCCCCTAAGGGGGTTTGCCCTACCGAGCCGCTTGCACGAGGGGCGGTCGGCAATGGGCTGCCTGCTGGCTTTCTTGGCAGTCCCCTTAGAAAGCAAAGGAGGGACTGCCGCTGGAGATAGGGAGGTGCCCGAAAGCACCTCCAGAGAAGGGGGTGAGGGGGAGTCCCCTACACCCGTAGGCGTAGGAGAGGAGTAAGCCTCCTCTCCGGTTAAAGAATTATGGAGGGTCCCTTGCGCAAGCACAAGGGGGGGGACCTCCATTTTCTCGGTGGAGCTGCCCGAGGGCGGCTCCGTCGATTTTCTTGGGGAAGTTGGGGGTTGGGGTTTTTGTTGTTTTTTTTCATTCATGGGCATGGTGACCCTCTTTTGATTACGGGACGCAATAGCTCATCACCTCTCGCAGTTGCCCGCACTGCGAGAGGTGCTTACAAGCCCGGCAGAGCCAGGCGCCGCCATTCGGGACCACCCCTCCCGCCTGGTGGCCTGGCAGTCCTTCGGCATGGCGGCTCCACCTTGGACACGGCGTAAAAAATATAGGTTGTGAAGAGGAGAGGAAAAGGGATGTGAGGAAGATGTGGGTGGGGATGAAGCAGGTTGTTAAAAAAACCCCATCCCGAACCGGAGCTGAGGGGTTAGGGAACAATGTCCCCTCCCCCCTCAGCCCCGATCCGGGGTGGTTGGCTTGAGAAGAAGGTCAGCATTCTACCCTGTGAAATTAGAGGCTGACCAGAGAAAGTTGTGGGAGAGGTTGTATGAAAAGGCGACGAGGTAGGGGAGAAATCGGGCTATCTGAAGGAAGGAAGAGAGGCTAAGCTGGGGCCGGACGGAGTGCTGGATCCCGTCAGCACGGCGGCCAGGATGGCAAATCGCCGCGCCCCTTACGGGGTGCCTGCCGTTCAGATCTCCAAGCAAGAGATAGGGCCTCGGCAACCGTGCCACGACGCGGTGGAAGTCCCCCGCGTCGAAGTCAGCTGACGGTGGAATATACGCAGAAATGATAGTATACCTCCTATCCAGGTGCAGCTGCACAGCCACTGCCTGAAAGGAGGTATCTAAAGAGAAAGGAAGAACGGAGACATCATGCCGGGTGTAAACCGCGCATCCCCCAGCCCGGCCATCCCGCGGTGGGGGGGTCGCAAGACCCTTGTACCCCGGGAGGGCGGGCAGGGGGCACGCGCCTAGCATGGTCTCCTGCAAAAAGATAGCTAACGGGGAGCGGGACGAGACGAGCCTCCGCAGCTCCTCCCAGTTGGCCCGGAGTCCACGGCAATTCCATCGAAGGAATATGCCCTCCAGGCCTAGCTCGGAGGAGACGCGGGGGCCCTCCTCGAACTGAAGACCCTCACGGGAATGGCCGTACGCTTCCCGGGGGCAGAACCCCGGGCGCTGTTGGCCGGACAAAGCGCTGTCGCCTTCGAGGACTTATTGGGGGAGGTTGGGCTCGCCATGCGAGTCTTTTCCTCCCTCCGCCTCGAAACCTTAGGCGGGCGCTGCGGCTTCGGAGGCGGGGGGCCCTCTTTTCGAGGAACCACCGTCTCCGAGCCACTCGCTCCACCTCGGGGCGTGGGCGAAGGAGCCGAAGCTCCTTTGTTGCTGTCCTCCTTTCGGGGGACAGCTTTAGGAACCCCCGAAGATGGCCTAGCGACCATCTTCAGGGGTGTTGCCTCCTGTGAGTCTAACGACTCGGTGGAGGCGCGTGGCCGTTTCGCCTTGCGGGAAACGGTCACGCTGGGGGAAGAGGGGCGAGCCCTGGTTTTAGCCGGGGCTGGGTATGAACCCTTTTTGCCGCCAGCTTTACCAGGGGAGCGCCCGGGTTGGGTAGAGCCCGCAGAAGGGCTCCGAATGGGCGCGGAAACAACCGTGCTCGTTGGCCTAGATGGGCCAGGAGCAGAGGGTGCCTTTCTAACTACTGAGGCATATGACGTCCCAGGCAGAGCTGGGCGCGCCAGGACCATGTCCTTAGCCTCGCGGAATGAGAGTCTATCCTGGGCCTGAACGGCCAGGATTTCTTTCTCAAGGAGATATGCACCACATTGCTTCGAAAAAGCAGGGTGCGGCTCTCCGCAATTGACACACTTGGCCACACACGATTTGGACTTATCGTGTGCGACTTTGGAGCAATTTACACAGACTTCGGTTGACCCCGACTTTGCACATCTACATGAGCGATTCGTATGGCCGAAGCGGTGACAGTAATAGCACCGCCGCGGCAGTGGCACGAATGCCTTCACGCGGTAGCGGTACCAACCGGCACGCACCGACTCAGGGAGCTTGTCACAGTCGAACGTGACGAAGAGTGTAGGGGTGGGTCTCGAAGCCCCTCCCTGTTTTCTCATCACACGTTCGACCTTGACCGCCCCATGGTCGGCCAGCTCTAGGGTGATGTCCTCAATGGAGTAGTCAACGAGTTCCCTCGCATAAACTACTCCTTTCACAAAGTTCATGGTAGAGTGCGGCGTCACACTCACCGGGGTGCCATGAAGTGTCCGAAGAGCACTTATCTTGGCCGCCTCGGCGGGATTCGCCGCATTCGCCAGAAGGCTGCCGTCTGAGAAACGGGTCACCTTCGGCTCTCTACCAATTGCACTAGCTAATCCTCTCCTCTGATGGATCATGTTGCCCTTGGACAACATGGTGCCATCAGTGGAGCGAATTACGAGGAAGCGTTTGAAGCCAGAGGGCTCGAAAACGCCAGGTAACCTCTGAATCAGGGGCTCCGATGTCATCGAGGCTCCGCCCTGTGCACTCTTGGTGTTAGTCTTGGTCAGGGGCTCCACACACGAGGGGGTAGAGGGGCCGGATGTGCTCATCTTGGTTTGGTCGCTTGCCAAAGTGGCAGCAGACCCATCCGTCCCCGTAGCCCCCGCGGATGGAGAGGAGCCCCGAGTCTTTTTCTTTTTTGGAGAGAAGGGCGGGGAATGAACCCGCTTCTCACCTCCGCCGGCAGAAGCCCCTAGGCCAGATGGACCGGCCTCAGCCAGGTCCCTCTCCGAAATGGAGAAGGTCCTGGTTGTCGTAGGGGCACCTGTCGGAGGAGATCCCTCCCCTCCTTTTACTGCCTCGGAGCCCTCAGCCATTTGAGGAGGACCTTGCATAGGGGCGGATTCGGGTTCGGTGCTTGGCGCCGAGCCCGAATTCCCCCCCATGGAAGGCCCTACCGTCTGAGGCTGGGTCTCCTCAAGGACCATGTCTATCACAGGAGGGGCCTCCAGTTGGCCATCCCCTCCCAGGACATCGCAGGTCCCCTTGGCAGTGTCGCCAGTCTTGTGTGGGGAGGCACAGGCCTTGACCCCGGCAAGGTTTAAAGTTCTTGCCAGCAGGTCTTTTGAGGGAAGCGACCGAAGGGGCCTGGCTTCCCTCTCCCCCCTAAGGGGGTTTGCCCTACCGAGCCGCTTCGATGGAAAGCGGCTGGCTAAGGGCTGCCTGCTGGCTTTCTTGGCAGTCCCCTTGGAAAGAAAAGAGGGGACTGCCGCTGGGAAAAGGGAGGTGCCCGAAAGCACCTCCAGAGAAGGGGGTGTTTTTTTTTTTTTTTAATTAAGGGGCTATCTGGCGACTGCCGACTAAGGCATAAGTTGCCGTAAACAAACAGCCTAATTTAGGCTACTTTAAAAAATTAAACAGAAAACAAAAAAAAGGAATAACAATAACAAAGCAATAACAAAACAATTACAAAAACAACAACAACAATTAAATCGCGTTAAATAAAAGGGAGAAGGCCGGCCTCCCCCAAAAAGTCAATAAGTCCACCAGTCAAAGTACACGCACTCATCCCGAGAACAAGGGACAGGCGGTAGCGACCCCGCCCATCCCGGTACCGGGACAGGTGTCGTGCGCGAAGATCACCCAGACTGGGACATTCGACAAGAATGTGCCGAACAGTCTGGGGGACGACGCAGTCGTTGCAATAGGGCGCAGGCGAGCGCTCCATCAGATAGCGATGCGTCACACGAGTGTGTCCGATTCGGAGACGACAGAAAGCAACCTGAAGCCGCCGCGGCATTGGGGGATAGGTCCATGGGAACAGTCGCGGCGCAATGGCACGCAACTTTAAGTTCCCTTCGACCGTCTCCCATCTTCTTTGCCAAGCAGTCCGAAGAGCTGCCCGTATTCCTGCCATGTAGTCGGTGTGAGGAAGAGCGAAACGCTGGTCCGGTCGCAGAGTCCTCGCGGACTCTTTGGCGCCCTCATCGGCGCGCTCATTCCCCGCAATTCCTACATGTCCAGGAACCCAGCAGAAGATAATCTCGACATCTGCCCGGCTCGCCAAAACCGTGGCGTCACGGATATCGCGAACCAGGGGATGCGGAGATTCCAATGCCCCGAGAGCACTCAGGGCGCTTTGTGAGTCGCTATAGATCACAATCCGGTCTCCGAACCGGGCACGTCGCGTAATCTCCCGTACCGAGTGGTGTATTGCCACCAGCTCGGCCGTGAAGACAGACGCAGCGCCTGGTAGAGCCCCGCTGACTTCAAACAGAGGGGATACAGCGTGGAAGCCGACCCCCTCTTGGGACTTGGAGCCATCCGTATACACTGGCACGGTACCAGCGTGACACGATGTGTGCTCCAAAAAGGTCGAACGCAATACTCCCGGCGCAGTACAAGCTTTGGGAGCAGAGGCGTGGCGACAAATAGCCAAATGTGGTACCCTCCAGGGTGGCGTCCTGGGCAGAACCAGGGGCGCCACCGGCCCGAGAGCTATATCTACTTCTCGAAGGAGTTTCCTGGCCCTAAACCCAAAGGGCTTAGGGTATGACTGGCGTCTCTCGGCGGCATAGGCACCATCGAGATCAGCTGCGGATGCAGTGAGAGCTGTTGGCGACTGAGGGAGGCGCCGGGCTCGCGCGTACAGGCGAGTGATGCACTGCACGCGGCGCAGAGCGAGTGGCATCTCCCCAGCATCGACCAACAGGCTCTCAATGGGGGAAGTGCGGAAGGCACCGATCGCAAGGCGAAGGCCGGTGTGGTGGATCGAATCCACCTTCCGCAATAAACGCTCGGTTGCGGATGCATAAAACTCGCATCCGTAGTCGAGCTTCGAGCGAACAAAGGATCGATAAAAAAGTAAGGCGGTAGCCCTATCAGCGCCCCAAGCGCTGAACGTCACGGAACGGAGAATGTCCATGGCGCGGGTACAAGAGACCCTAAGGCTGCGAATATGAGCCTCCCAGGTGAGGCGTCGGTCGAATACAAGACCAAGGAAACGGTGCGACTCAACCACATCCAGGCGCACCCCATTAAGAAACAAATCTGGGTCGGGGTGAAGCCGTGGATGGCGGCAGAAGTGCACCACCTTAGTCTTGGCCAAAGAAAACCGAAACCTGTGCGCTTCGGCATAGTGAGAGACGCGGTTCAATGCCTGTTGGAGTCGACGCTCCAGAGTTGGCATCTGGGCTGCGCCAAAAGAGATCGAAAGGTCGTCCACGTAGAGCGTAGCGAGAACATCTTCCGGCAGCACCGAGGTGATGCCGTTGATGCTCAGGGCAAAGAGTGTGACACTGAGGACACTTCCCTGCGGGACACCCTCTTCCTGCTCCTTTGGGCCGGAGAGGGCTCCCCCCACCCGTACGCGGAATCGACGATCTCGCAAAAATTCAGATATAAAAATTGGGAGGCGTCCCCTCGCCCCCATCGTGTGGAGAGTCTCCATGATACCGTATCGCCATGCGGTATCATATGCCTTCTCCAGATCAAAAAACACCGTGGCGTAGTGCTGTCTACGAAGGAAAGCCTCGCAGACGGCACTTTCCAGTCGGAGCAGAGCATCCGACGTGGAGTGGAACTTACGGAAGCCGCACTGTGCAGAAGACAGATGGCCACCGCTGTCCAGGAAATAGGCTAATCTAACATTTACCAATTTCTCCATCAACTTGCACACGCAAGAGGTTAGAGAGATTGGGCGGAAACCGGTCGGAGTAGAGTGATCTCTCCCCGGCTTGCGAAAGGCGAGCACAGTAGCGATTCGCCAGGAGTCTGGGAGAAGACCTTCCACCCAGATCCTGTTGAACAAATCTAACAGAAAGGCCATGCCTCGCTCACCCAGGTGTCGAAGCATGGCGTACGGGACATCGTCCGGACCATGGGCGGTGTCCGCGCACGAAGCGAGAGCGGAACGCAACTCACTCACAGTAAACTTGTCGTTGAAGGGTTCTCCGCCTCTGGAGGTAAAGTCCAGCCGGCGGCCTTCCGCGACATCACGACGTGCATTGAATGCTGGCGGAGCAGCATCACGGCTAGAGAATGCGGAAAAAGCGGTCGCTAAGGATTCCGCCACGGACGCGGGGTCCGAGATTGCGGTCCCATTCTCCTGGAGAACGGGAGGGGGGTCCTGCGAGAACTTGCCCCGAATCCTTTTGACTCGCTTCCACACCTCAGCTAAAGGGGTCTTCCCGTTAAGTGAAGACACGTATGCCCGCCAAGAAGAGCGGCGGGCGTGCTTCGAAATATACCGGAACCTAGCCCTAGCCCGACGAAATTCAGCGACAGTGAAATCGTTCGGGCGGCGCTTATAGCGCATGTAGGCATAACGCTTCTGTTTGAGGGCCGTCTCACACTCGGCCGACCACCATGGGAGTGGTCGGCGTGCAAAACGGCCAGACGTCCTAGGAATAGTAGTCAGGCCTACGGCGATGAGGTTGCCGGTGAAGAACTCAACGGCCTCATCTACCGACCTAAACTCCTCGACTGAGATAGAGAATTCAGTCATTTCCTGAAATGCAGGCCACCGCGCCCGCGCTAAGCACCACCGAGGTGGTCTCTCAGGCGGCAGTTGCCCTGAAAATGATATTTGAATGGGAAAGTGATCACTACCATGGAGGTCATCGACCACCCCCCAATCAAAATCAGGCTGTGCATCTGAAGAGCACAAAGATAGGTCAAGGCAAGAAAATGAAGCGGTTCTCGGACAGTGATGCGTAAACTCATCCACGTTTAGGACACCCATCTCAAGCTCTTCGATCAGATCGGCAAGGACTTGTCCCCTGGGATTTATGGAGTAATCTCCCCAGAGAGGATGCCTGCCGTTCAGATCTCCAAGCAAGAGATAGGGCCTCGGCAACCGTGCCACGACGCGGCGGAAGTCCCCCGCGTCGAAGTCAGCTGACGGTGGAATGTACGCAGAAATGATAGTATACCTCGTATCCAGGTGCAGCTGCACAGCCACTGCCTGAAAGGAGGTATCTAAAGAGAAAGGAAGAACGGAGACATCATGCCGGGTGTAAACCGCGCATCCCCCAGCCCGGCCATCCCGCGGTGGTGGGGTCGCAAGACCCTTATACCCCGGGAGGGCAGGCAGCGGGCACGCGCCTAGCATGGTCTCCTGCAAAAAAATAGCTAACGGGGAACGGGACGAGACGAGCCTCCGCAGCTCCTCCCAGTTGGCCCGGAGTCCACGGCAATTCCATTGAAGGAATATGCCCTCCAGGCCTAGCTCGGAGGAGACGCGGGGGCCCTCCTCGAATTGAAGACCCTCACGGGAATGGCCGTACGCTTCCCGGGGGCAGAACCCCGGGCGCTGTTGGCCGGACAAAGCGCTGAAGGCGCTGTCGCCTTCGAGGACTTATTGGGGGAGGTTGGGCTCGCCATGCGAGTCTTTTCCTCCCTCCGCCTCGAAACCTTAGGCGGGCGTTGCGGCTTGGGAGGCGGGGGGCCCTCTTTTCGAGGAACCACAGTCTCCGAGCCACTCGCTCCACCTCGGGGCGTGGGCGAAGGGGCCGAAGCTCTTTTGTTGCTGTCCTCCTTTCGGGGAACAGCTTTAGGAACCCCGGAAGATGGCCTAGCGACCATCTTCAGGGGTGTTGCCTCCTGTGAGTCTAACGACTCGGTGGAGGCGCGTGGCCGTTTCGCCTTACGGGAAACGGTCACGCTGGGGGAAGAGGGGGGAGCCCTGGTATTAGCCGGGGCTTGGTGTGAACCCTTTTTGCCGCCAGCTCTACCAGGGGAGCGCCCGGGTGTAGTAGAGCCCGCAGAAGGGCTCCGAATGGGCGCGGAAACAACCGTGCTCGTTGGCCTGGATGGGCCAGGAGCAGAGGGTGCTTTTCTAACTATTGAGGCATATGACGTCCCAGGCAGAGCCGGGCGCGCCAGGACCAAGTCCTTAGCCTCGCGGAATGAGAGTCGATCCTGGGCCTGAACGGCCAGGATTTCTTTCTCAAGGAGATATGCACCACATTGCTTCGAAGAAGCAGGGTGCGGCTCTCCGCAATTGACACACTTGGCCACACACGATTTGGACTTATCGTGTGCGACCTTGGAGCAATTTACACAGACTTCGGGTGACCCCGATTTTGCACGTCTACATGATCGATTCGTGTGGCCGAAGCGGTGACAGTAATAGCACCGCCGCGGCAGTGGCACGAATGCCTTCACGCGGTAGTGGTACCAACCGGCACGCACCGACTCAGGGAGCTTGTCACAGTCGAACGTGACGAAGAGTGTAGGGGTGGGTCTCGAGGCCCCTCCCTGTTTTCTCATCACACGTTCGACCTTGACCGCCCCATGGTCGGCCAGCTCTAGGGTGATGTCTTCTATGGAGTAGTCAACGAGTTCCCTCGCATAAACTACTCCTTTTACAAAGTTCATGGTAGAGTGCGGCGTCACACTCACCGGGGTGCCATGAAGTGTCCGAAGAGCACTTATCTTGGCCGCCTCGGCGGGATTCGCCGCATTCGCCAGAAGGCTCCCGTCCGAGAAACGGGTTACCTTCGGCTCTCTACCAATTGCACTAGCTAATCCTCTCCTCTGATGGATCATGTTACCCTTGGACAACATGGTGCCATCAGTGGAGCGAATAACGAGGAAGCGTTTGAAGCCAGCGGGCTCGAAAACGCCAGGTAACCTCTGAATGAGGGGCCCCGATGTCATCGAGGCTCCGCCCTGTGCACTCTTGGTCTTAGTCAGGGGCTCCGCACACGAGGGGGTAGAGGGGCCGGATGTGCCGATCTTGGCTTGGTCGCCTACCAAAGTGGCAGCAGACCCATCCGTCCCTGCAGCCCCCGCGGATGGAGAGGAGCCCCGAGTCTTTTTCGTCTTTCTTGTCTTTTTCTTCTTTTTAGGAGAGGAGGGCGGGGAATGAACCCGCTTTTCACCCCCGCCGGTAGAAGCCCCCAGGCCAGATGGACCGGCCTCAGCCAGGTCCTTCTCTGAAATGGAGAAGGTCCCGGTGGGCGCAGGGGATTCATCCGGAGGAGATCCCTCCCCTCCTTGTCCTGCCTGAGAATCCACAGCCGTTTGATGAGGACCTTCCATAGGGGCGGATTCGGGTTCGGTGCTTGGCGCCAAGCCCGGATTCCCCCCCATGGAAGGCCCTACCTTCTGAGGCTGGTTTTCCTCAAGGACCATGTCTATCACAGGAGGGGCCTCCAATTGGCCATCCCCTCCCAGGACATCGCAGGTCCCCTTGGCAGCGTCATAAGTCTTTAGTGGGGAGGCACAGGCCTTGACCCCGGCAAGGTTTAATATTTTTGCCAGCAGGTCTTTTGAGGGAAGCGACCGAAGGGGCCTGGCTTCCCTCTCCCCCCTAAGGGGGTTTGCCCTACCGAGCCGCTTTGATGTGGAGCGGCTGGCTAAGGGTGGCCTGCTGGCTTTCTTGGCAGTCCCCTTACAAAGCATAGGAGGGACTGCCGCTGGAGATAGGGAGGTGCCCGAAAGCACCTCCAGAGAAGGGGGTGAGGGGGAGTCCCCTACACCCGTAGGCGTAGGAGAGGAGTAAGCCTCCTCTCCGGTTAAAGAGGTATGGAGGGTCCCCTGCGCAAGCACAGGGGGGGGGACCTCCATCTTTTCTGTGGAGCTGCACGAGGGCGGCTCCGTTGTTGTTATAGGGGGAATTAAGGGGAGATGGGTTTTTTTTTCATCATTGGGCATGGTGACCCTCTTTGTTTTACGGGACGCAATCGCTCACCACCTCTTGCAGTAGCCCGCACTGCAAGAGGTGCTTACAGGCCCGGCAGAGCCAGGCGCCGCCATTTGGGACCACCCCTCCCGCCTGGTGGCCTGGCAGTCCTTCGGCATGGCGGCTCCACCTTGAACACGGCGTAAAACGGATAGATTTTGAAGACGAGAGGAAAAGGGATGTGAGGAAGGTATGGGTGGGGATGAAGCAGGTTGTTAAAAGCCAACCACCCCAGACCGGAGCTCAGGGGTTAGGAGACATTGTCCCCTCCCCCCTCAGCCCCGATCCGGGACGATTGGCTGAGAAGAAGGTCAGCTTCTACCCTGTGAAATTAGAGGCTGACCAGAGAAAGTTGTGGGAGAGGTTGTATGAAAAGCGACGAGGTAGGATAGGAATACAGGCTATCTGAAGGAAGGAAGAGAGGCTAAGCTGGGGCCGGACGGGGCGCTGGATCCCGTCAGCACGGCGGCCAGGATGGCAAATCGCCGCGCCCCTTACGGGGGAGAAGGGGGTGAGGAAGAGTCCCCTGCACCCGTAGGCGAAGGAGAGGAGTAAGCCTCCTCTCCGGTTAGAGAAATATGGAAAGTCCCCTGTGCAAGCACAGGGGTGGGGACCTCCATTTTTTTGCTGGAGCTGCCCGAGGGCGGCTGCGTTGTTCTTGGGGAAGTTGGGGGTTGTTTTTTTTTTTGTTTGATCTTCATCATTGGGCATGGTGACCCTTTTTTTTAACACGGGATGCAATAGCGCACACCTCTCGCAGTAGCCCGCACTGCGAGAGGTGCTTACAAGCCCGGCGCCGCCATTTGGGACCACCTCTCCCGCCTGGTGGCATGGCAGTCCATCGGCATGGCGGCTCCACCTTGAACACGGCGTAAAATATATAGATTGTGAAGAGGAGAGGAAAAGGGATGTGAGGAAGGTATGGGTGGGGATGAAGTAGGTTGTTAAAAACCAGCCACCCCAGACCGGAGCTCAGGGGGTTAGGGAACACTGTCCCCCACCCCCTCAGCCCCGATGCGGGACGGTTGGCTGAAAGGAAGGTCAGCATCTACCCTGTGAAATTAGAGGCTGACCAGAGAAAGTTGTGGGAGAGGTTGTGTGAAAAGAGAGGAAACAAGTGTTTTGAAGGAAGGAAGAGAGGCTAAGCTGGGGCACAAGTGTTTTGATGAGAGGAAGAGAGGCTAAGCTGGGGCTGGACGGAGCGCTGGATCCCGTCAGCACGGCGGCCAGGATGGCAAATCGCCGTGCCCCTTACGGGGAAGAAGGTCAGCATCTACTCTGTGAAATTAGAGGCTGACCAGGGAAAGTTGTGGGAGAGGTTGTATGAAAAGCGATGAGGTAGGGGAGAAATCGGGCTCTCTGAAGGAAGGAAGAGAGGCTAAGCTGGGGTCGGACGGAGCGCTGGATCCCGTCAGCACGGCGGCCAGGATGGCAAATCGCCGCACCCCTTACGGGGAGGGGGTTAGGGGACGTTGTCCCCTCCCCCCTGATCTGGGACGGTTGGCTGAGGTGGTCAGCATCTACCCTGTGAAATTAGAGGCTGACCAGATAAAGTTGTGGTAGAGGTATAAAAAGCGAGGAAACCGGGGGGAAACACTAGTGCTTTCAAGGAAGAAGAGGCCAAGCTGGGGTCGGACGGGGTGCTGAATCCCGTCAGCACGGCGGTTAGGATGGCAAATCGCCGCGCCACTTACGGGTGCAACATCTTCCAAATGAAATTGATTGGTTGCAAGGTAGATAAACTTCCCAAACGTTCCCCTACCTCCCAGAAGTTGTGGTATTCAATTTCTGTAGTTCGGACGTGATGTCGACATCATTGTAGTGCCTGTAGTCGAGCATTTCAGAGCGCCCGAAGGAGAGGGACAAATCCTCTACGATTTCGTCCGCGTCATCAAGCCGGGAGAGATTCGCTAATTCGTCCATCGTCATATTGGCCAAACGGCGCTCTGTCGATCGAATGCACAGATCAGCTTAGCTATAACAATATAGTGCGAAAAGACTTCAAGCCCTTGATTGTTTATTATAACTATTTTTTTTAATTGGATGCGAAACAGAAAACTAACCTGTCGGCCTTTTCCACCCCTCGTCGAAGAGTTACCTTTCCTAAAAATGGACTAACCAGATAAGGCAGCGTTCTTGCTACACCGCGGACCCACCACAAAACTTTAGAGGTGGGAAAGTAGGGAGAAGATATACGGCACATTTAGGCCCTCCAAAATGAATGGCGAGTCCAGTTCATTTCCACTCTTATGATGGAGAAAACTGGTATGATAGTATCTATCTCTTAACGCGGACCGCTTCGCTTCGCTGCACTCATGGGGCAGCACGAGGATGGACTTGAAAGAGTAGGGGATAGAAGAGGAAGGGGCCGAGACGTCCCAGGAGTTGAAAAAGACTAGGGAGTCATATATAGAGAAGTCTTGAACTTGACACAAACAGACCGTGTTAGCCGAAAGCCAATCCAGTGTGCCTTAAGGAAGTGCCACTAGAAGGAGAAGAACGAGAGAGAAAGAGGAAAGTAGTCGCTGCCGAGTTGCTCCTGGAATTGGAGTAGGGAACCGACTGGAACCTGGAAGGAACGATCGGACAAGAACTGGGTGATGAAAATAGGTAGGAACCTACCAAGTCGAGACGAGTGCAAACTAGAGATGATATAGGAGTTATGAGCATTTGTAGGCTTTGCAGATGCAAAGTAAATACAACCAACGTGTCACTACGGAGCGAGAATGCTTCTTGGTGAATAAGAGGGGGTCTAGAACACTGTGAAATGTGTGGAAGACAACCTGGCAGCCAGAGAATAATGAACTCGACTCCGTGAAAGTACCGAAGGGCTAAGGTAGGTGAGCGAATAAGTTTAAAAATAAAGAGAATAGCTCAACTACAAGTGACAGGAGTCGAACGGCAGTCTCCCCGCTGTTAGCCTCCCGAGATCAATAGACGAGAGAAATGAAGGGAATGAAAGAAAAAATGAGGCCGGTTGTAAAGAGGAATATACATAGATCAAACATTTCATTGTAAATGTATTGTTAAGAGCCGGAAAGGTACAACATAAAGGTCGTTGCGAATAAGGATAGCAGGTCTATTGTGGCAGGTTGGACTAGAGAAGGAAGAAAAAAAAGAAAGACCAGTCGATTAGTAGGAATTGAAGTAATGGTTTTCCCGTGTAGGCAAAACAATTCTATAGGAGCAATGTGGGAGAGGTGAAAAGCAGAATCAGAAGAATAAAACGAAGATCATCGTTTAGTCAAGAGTGCAGGAATAAGCCTGCCTGGGCATATGGTAAAGGGATGGGGGGAGCTTTAGTGGCGTTGGGTCGCAAGGAACGAGGGAGATGTAAGTGATGTTTAGTATGTAGTTGGGGATAAAATAGGGAAGGTGGCACTATTTAGGGAGGTGCTATAGCCCAAATAAGAGGAATGGGGTTGTCCAACAGCAGGGCTGAAACCCTTGAGATTTAGAGGAAAAAGATTTGATCGATAAACCTTAAAATCAATCGCTACATTAGTTTGAACAATGTTTCTAAAGTTAACTGTTTCTAACTAAAAACTATTAAGTGCCACTGCCAAAAAATAACTTCATTGTGGTTATAGCTCTGCAGAATTTTTTTTACGAGTAAAAGGTTTAAATATTGTTTATTATCTACTCCCAAAAACCTAATGGTAGTTTCACACAATGCTTAGAAAACCTTACCTTCATCTTCTTTCATATTTGCCACTTCATCCACGCTTAAGAAAGAAAATTTCTTCTTTCCTGTAAGTTATTAAATGACTAGAAACAATCCAATTGCAAAAACAAGAGCTGAACACATGCAATAGGAAATACATGGAAACATAAAAGATACTCTATGTGAAAGTTTTCTCGGTTAGTGGTGGGATATAAAATTCTTGTTGCATCAACTGCTACTTGATAAGACAGCATGCTCACAAGTGTGTATGTGTGCGCACACGCAGAATTGTGGAGCAGTTGAATAAGCTTACTCAATACTAGATTAGAGTTCTCTTAATTAAAAAAAATTCTGCTCAAACATTTAGATATAGCAAATTGCCAGGAATTCAGTTCATGCACAAGCATTTGCACACAACTAAAGAAAATGGATTTAATTTTTCTTGCATTGAAAATGTAGCAAAACAAGGAATAACAAGGCGGCAGAATTATAAATGAGACAGAATGTGCAAGAGTAGGAATCTTGAATTACCTGAAACGGGAACTGGCGCCTTGTTAATTTCTGCCTCAAAAAATTTCATCTTATCCTTCAACGTATTTCTCTGAGGACTTGTGGATGTAGAGGACTTAGACGAATTATCCTTCAAAAAGTAAAAACTGATTATCAAAAATTTTACATCTATTTTTAACTTACATGCAATTCATGCAAAGAAATCAACCAAACGGGGCTTCCGATGACTAATAGTAGCATCCTCAAGTTTACTGGCAGCAGGAGAAAACCTGATGCAAATACATTGCTCTTGTTTTTGTTTTTATTGGGACCCCCTCCCACCCCTGGCACCCTTTAAATTTTTCAATAAAACTCAAATTAAAAGTAAAATTCCTATAAAAAAAGTGTGGCAATTGATGCATTATAAATTATTTTAATGAATATAGTTAGAATTTAAAAGAAAAAGTGAAAGTTTTGAGTTTATCTTCAGTTTTTCATTCTTTAAAATATTATTTTTTCTTGTTATTTAATTTCTTCAAAATAATTGTTAAAATTTATATCTATACTTCTTTATTAATATGCTAAATAGATCATGGTCTAACTTCTTATCACCAAATTTGATTAATACTTGTTTCCCTATTTTTTATTAATCATCATCACAACTTTCAAAAGCTTGTATAGTTGAAAATCCATTTTGCAAGGGAAAGCATCATAACATTTGGAAGGGAGGAATATAATTTAAAAAAATATCAGAGAAATTTAAAATACTGGTCAGTATAGTGGGGAATGCAATAAAGAGGTTGGAAGAGAGAGGAATACAACAGGATAGACAATCAAAAAAGTGGCCAAAGAAAGACTCGGGTCATCCACAAAACCCTGATGCCAGTTGTTGTCAAAAGACAATATTACCAGACACATTTCAGAGAGAGGTCTTTATAAAATATCATATAAATTAGACCAACTGTCTATCATTCAATTTTATAGCAGGAAAATAATCTTAAGTACACATCCAAACTGCATTCCAGTTATTTGGATAAGAAAGAACATGGAAGGATAGTTTACAATCATGGATTGGCCACTTCTGTCTCCTGAATGCAACCCTGTCAACTCTTGTAGGGATTATCTGGACAGATGAGTGAGAGAGAACAAACCAACAAATCTACAGATGCCATGAGACCATCTGCTTGAATTTCACAAGAATATGTTTGTTTGTATTTTGTTAAATAGAATACTAAGAAAAAAAGGTGGATATTTTGTTCAATAAAAAATTTAATGTTATTGTTCTCTAAATCACTGTTTTTTTGTTATTTTATTCATGTTTACATTAAAAGTTGATCTATAATAATTTTCCTTTACATTCTTTTTAATGTGTTAATTTGTTTTATTAATTTTAGGGGAAGGGGGTAGTATTTATGGCTGGCAGTGGAGGTTTAAATTTAAAGCCACATGCAAATATACCCGTGGCATGGAGTGTTCAGCATTTAACTGCTGAGTTATTTACATTCCAGGTTGCATAAGATGACCCTCAATTATAATGATAAATATTAAGAAAATTACCTATTCACATTTTAAAGGAATAAGACAAATAGTCAGGAACATTAGGAAAACAAACTTACCTGCAATTCAGAGGTACTTTGCAATTCTGCACTGTGTATCTTATTGCTCTGTGGCCTACTCGTATCCATCTCCTCAGTAAGCTGAGGGAGAGGAGTAGGATCTTGGAAGTTATTCAACTTGGCAGAAGAAATAGGGGAGGACTCTATTCCATTCATTTCAGGGGTTGTTAAGGGGGGCGGAGACTGGAGAGCATTTTCAAATTCCCAAAAAATTGAGGATAGGAAATATAAAATTATTAACTTGCAAATAAAAAGGAACTTAATTGAACATGCTAAACTAGAAAAAGGATCAGGGATGGGATTAGATAGGTAATTAAAATGTAACTTTGAAGTTACAAGTAAAATTGAACAGAGCCATATTTTATTTTTGCTTTCATTCAAAGCCACAATAAAGAAGCTGCTCAAAATCAAAATAAACTATTGTTTCCTTTCAGGATTTTTTTTAAACTACAAAAAGTTGGTTAACTCCCTTTTAAACCAACTTAGTTGAAGATATATTTATAACTAACTTACCCATAGTCACAAAGTGAATACTGGAACATGCAACTCTTTCATCATCAACATTTTATACAAGAAATAGCAATGTGAAATTTTACACTATGTACTCTGCAAAAATTTATCTTCATTAAACTCTCCAGCCCTCACTTTGCCAAAGTCAAACTGAGAAAACTAGATGCTAGTAACACACAAACTAAAGCAATAACATTTAAAAGGGCAAAAATCAATAGATAAAACTCCTGCTATTATTTGTCTTAACCATTTAACCAAATGACTGCAATTTTAGAAAATCATAGACAAAGAATATTCAAATTTACGTAATAAAACTTGGATATATTTGAAAAACATATGATTTAAAAAATAATTTATTTCACCATATAATATGCAAAGCCTATATCTTGTAACAGATTAAATTTCAATTATAATTGACTCATTTTAAGGATAATGAACTGTGTATTATACAACTCCATAATATTTTTATAAAAAATTGTATATTACACAAGTTTCACTGAAATTAGTAAAAGTACAGTTATATACAACTCCATAATATTTTTATAAAAAATTGTGTATTACACAAGTTTCACTGAAATTATTAAAAGTACAGTTATATAAAAATTTGGGGAGGATAAAGGCAGAATATATAAATCATTTTGAAGATAATGAACTGGATAGCTATATGATTCTATAATATTTTTGTAAAAAATTAGTGTTTAAATGCATGTTTAAAATAACTGACTAAAAGTATATTACATAATTCCTTCTATTTATAAAGGTAGGATAACTCTAATTTGGAGACTTAGAAAAATTAGAAAATCAACACTAACAAAGAATAATTAGACAAAGACAATAATTAGGATAGGTAGAAAATATAAGGACAATATGGCCCAATAATATTATTTGTGTTTAATAATCACAATATCTGATTTATAACTACTAAAAATATGCAAAATGGAGATTTATAAATTAAAATGGAATAAAAATTTAATGACTATTTTGGTTTGATCAAAAATATATTTTAGAATATCTGCTTTATGGATCAGAAGTAATATGAAATTAATAAATATTTCTGAAAAATCCCTGTGCAACTGGCATTGGATAATTTGTAACAATAAAACTAACGTAGCAAGTATGAAACATGGCATTTTCCTCTCATTAAAATATGAGAAAAGAACACTGCAGCATTTTACAGTGAATAGGAAAACATTTTTTTTTAATTAATTCTTTGTATATAACCTACAATAGTAAAAAAGGGGCACATTGGTTACTTTCTAACCTCAAATTCTTATTACGAGCTATCAACATCATCCCATAATTTTATGCACACCTGACAAAATAACAAATATTTGACCTAAACTTAATACAGAGCTGATAATTGATTAATCTATGAAATATTACTAATATAAACTGCTTATGTAAGAGCCCCATTTACTCAAAACTTTCATAATCATAATTGGCATACCCTAGAACCTAGAGAAACAATCATTTAAAACTTATATAACCACACAAACTGCACATTGAGACAGCTATACACCAATTTTGTTTTGTTTTTAAGAGCCTAATTTTGAATATCATAAAAGATACCTACTTTACCAATTTATTTTAGATTTTGCATGAAATAAAAATTATAATTAAAGATGGAAATAGGTTGCATTCTAAGGTTACAATAAAAAAGATATTCACCCACCCATACATTTTACTCAGAGAAGGTGGTGGTCTAGAATATAAAATCAAGATGATACAACTTTGAGGTTTTCTATTAGTTTAGATCAATTTTGTTAAAAAATAATATATATATAAATATATATTAGGTTGAGGAATAAGTTCCTGCATTTTTTTAAAAGTTGTGTAGATTTAAGTTTTGTTGAGTTGATTTGTGCACATATTAAGAAACAATAATAAATAATGAGAGCAAAATTTGCAAAGGTTAGCTATGTCTCTTAACAGTGTAGACTATTAGGCTTTTGCTTAGGCTACATCTTGAAGTTGAGTAATAAGTCCTTGCAGTTTATTCAAAAGTTGTGTTAATTTAATATTTGTTCTGTACCCTCAAAATGGAATGAGAAGTTGAAAGAAAGGCGCATTTTTGACACTTATTGTTATTAATTTTCAATTGAGATGGGAACAATTCAAATGCAGCAAAAGCTCATCGCGATATTTGTCTGTGTACAGAGAAAATGCTTTATCAGAAAGGACAGCTCAATGGTTGTTTTCACATTTCAAAAATGGTCATTTCAATCTTAATGACAAAGAACGTTCTGGTCGCCCCATTAAGTTGGATGAAGATCAATTGAACAACCTTATTCACGAAAATCCTTGTCAATCAACTAGAGAATTGGCTGTACAATTGGCGTGTGATCAGAAAATTGTAGTGAATCACCTTCATTTGATGGGGAGAGTTAAAAAACTTGGTGCATGGATTTCACACGCTTTGAGCGAAAGCAACAAACTTCGACGCTCCACGATTGCCGCAGGTTTGTTTGCCTGTCACAAGGCTACTTGTGGATATAAGGACAGATTTCTTCACCGCATCATCACAGGCGACGAAAAGTGGTGTGTTTATGTCAACATGAGCCATCGAAAACAATGGCTTAGCCCCAATAAAAAAAACACTTCTGCGATTAAAGCAAGGACTTCATCCACGAAAGATGATGTTGTGTGTGTGGTGGGATTGTGAAGGCATCATTCTTTATGAGCTTCTTGCGAACAATGAGATTGTCAATGCAGAACTCTACGTTCAACAAATGTATCGACTCGCTAAAGCTATTCATGAAAAGCGACCTCATCGACATTATGGAGTCCTTCTACAACACAACAATGCTCGTCCTCACATTGCCAATATGACAAAAGACGCCATCCTAACACTTAATTGGGAAATCCTGCCGCATCCTCCATATTCACCAGACTTAGCTCCATCGGATTTCCATCTGTTCCAATCGTTCTCCAACAATTTGCATGGCGTTTTGTTCAATACTGATGTGGAATTAAGAACCTGGTTAGACGAATTCTCTGAGTCAAAATCCAGAGATTTTTATTGCAGAGGCATCAAAAAACTAGTTGAACATTGGGAAGAAGTCGTAAATAACAAAGGGGAATACATTATTGATTAAATTGCATATTGTTATCAATTAAAAATGAAGTTTTTCTAAAATTGTTAATGGTAATTAATAAATTTGATAAAAATGCAAGAACTTATTCCTCAACCCATTATATATATATATATATATATATATATATATATATATATATATATATATATATATATATATATATATATATATTTGATTTGGTCCATTGTCAAGTTAACTTTTAAAAGAGAAAAATCAAGTAGGTATATGAATCTCATTCTCTATCCACTTCCATATAACAATTTACGCACATTACATCAGTTTTTAGCATTTTATTTACAGATTAACAACAGTAAGGAACATCTTTTTACATATGATACAATTTGGGTTTTATGCAAATTTCACTAACTTCCAAAATTGAGAGTACTGGGCATGTTTCAAAATGCTAACGGTTGTTTGACCATGAAGCTCGCATAAAAATGCCATTGCATTAAGATATGTGACTTCTATTTCCATAAACTTTACTATAAAATGTAGAAGACTAAAAAATATATATTATTATTTGGCAGGTGAAAAATGCATCCATCCATATACATACATACAAACATAATTCTTACTATGTTGAATTACATAAAACACACACTGGCTAAAGCTGAAGTTCCAAATCTTATTCTTATTTAGGGGTGGAGGTGGGTGGGAAGCAGACTCAGTACAAATAGAGGGTGAAACTTGAAAAATATGGGAACTGATTCAATTAATCACATTCAATTTTATTTTTCATTGTCACTTATATGTCCTTTGCAACTTAGCATCAGCCTTATGCAATACTCAGTTTATCAGATAGGAACCAGACACTGATCATGAAACTAGTTGCAGAAGAGTACAGACATGCTCCTAGTCCATCTTCAATTAAATGGAGATATTTGATATATATATATATATATATATATATATATATATATCAGTTATAGGACAGAGAGAGCAAGAGGGAGATGCATACTTGTGCTGAGAAAAAAGTGATGCCAATTGGTTTGTTACTTACATCACAGAATCTGTGTCATAGAAAAATATTACCAATGGGATGAAGCAGATATGGGTATAGGGAATTCAATGACTTCTTTAAGAATGGTAAAGCACACTGAAGAATAGGATTGACAGGACAGCAACTCATAGAAGTCACCAGCTTAAAAACTGACTAGAAGTTGTACCAGAAAAAATAGTACTGCAACAGAAGTGCTTTTTGCCTTTAAGTAACAGACCAATAAGAATTACCTTTGAGCTTTTAGAGAAATTAAAATTTCATATAAATAAGACTTAGTACCAATTCACCATTTAAGAATGAAATAAATCATGCATAATTCATTTGCAAGAATAGCTTTAATATATATAACCAAATTTCAAATATAGAAGCATAAATGGTGCAGAGAGACAACTGAAGCCTAGCTTTTCGGTAAAAGGCAGGTCGTATTAAAAAATAGGATATCAGACACTCTCCCATATACACTTATGTCCATATGGTAGCAACCATGACGACTGAACACCAATTGGACAATTAAAATCTGTCCAACTGAGAAGAGGAATAAAACAACTTCAGGTTATGCTTACAGGCCGACCAGGCCATGGAGACAAGGAGGCAATGTCCAGACTTCACTCTACCAATGCGCCACCAACAAAGTTCTGCAAATGACCCAGAACAGGAAAGGCTTAGGACACTAATTGGCTGCCAATGGGACAAGTTGGCTATTTAGGATTTTAGAGTTAATGCCAAATAGAATTGCTGAACAAGTGATTAAATTAAGTTTCCAATTACCCCCAAATTTTAGCAAGATGAAGGATACAAATGTTTTAATTCATGACTAATTCATTAAAAAATTTTAAGTCATAAAATCTACCTCAATGGGAAGAGGAAACAAAGGAAAGAAAAAGACTAAATAGAGTGTAAAGAAAAAAAAGGATAAAGAAAAGGAGTGATATAGTGGCAAACCTCAACAACCCCAAATATTTTAGGGAAAAGAAGGGTGCATTCTGAACCTCCAGGAACATGTATAAGGACAAGACATGAAGTCAAATGAGATAATTAATGAAAAGCATTAAAACATAAAGCTTTATTTTCACAAAAATGGCAAATTGCAAACAGAATTTGAGACAATACAAGAAGTGAGGGTATAACCCAAAACTAATAAACACACCCATCAAATCAAATGTGGACTGCAAAGTTCTATATTACTGCATGGTAAAATCTTCCCTGTCAACCATTCTTCAGCTATGTTCTCTGAAGGATTTTTATGAATCAAATGCAGATACTATCTGAGCACAATTGTCTCAGGATACTCAGTCTGTTTCTATGGAGACTAACCCTTTTAAAATGTACAGTTCATCAAATTCTCTTTGCAAATGAATTCATTTTGTAAAGCAATATCAGCTAGTGACATAATATAAATGAAATGAATATTTTTAGCTTTAATTAATGAGGGTTGGAAAATTTTGCATTCTGAACATAGATAGAATGTTAACTTATAAAACTATATTAACTGTTGCATCTACACTCAATTCAACCTATAATTTAATAAATTTTAGAGAAATTTACAGCAAAGAAATAACGTCGCAAATTTTGGCTAAAAATCCCTTGAAAACATATTAAAACTTTTAAAAGATCCAGACACTAGCAATTTGAGATGAGATTACATTCTCAGTAGCTATCTTGCAGAAATTAGCAACAGAGTATCGTAAGCACACAAACAATCTATAATCCAACACACACTTAAAACAGACCATGGCATTCTAAGCTCCAAGTCAGGACTCTTTTCCAGTCTCTGGACCCATTATATCAAAGATTCACCTAAAAGTTCTTGGACCCTAAGCATCAAAGCACACACAAATATTTAACTAGTCTATACCTCACTCACAACTATATTCAAAGTGCTTGCAAATCTGCCCACATAATATCCACCCTCAAACCAACCCCTACCCCCACTAGCATCATACAAGCCATCAACCAACTCTTACAAAATCATAATGCCCCTAATAGCCAATGAATCCACATTACAATGAATGCTATGCAACATACATAATAAGGCTTCAATGAACTCACACCATCACATACAACCATTATGACATCAACAGAGAGAATTATAGCCTTCAACACAGTACCCAGACACATACTCATCAACAAATTACTCAACATCGGCTATCAAGTAGCCAAGTGGAAACACTTTCTGATTCAAGCAGTAAAGGACCCAGTGAGAAATAAAAGCTTTAAAAAGGAGAGCAAATTGCAGGTAAAACTCATACCAGAAAAATGAAAAACTACTACTCAATTAAACGTCTTTCCCCCCCCCCAAAAAAAAATGGTTTGCATACTTCCTGCCAGGCTGACATTAACAAGGAATACCTCTAGAAAAGAAATACACTAGATACACAGTCTCACAACCTATTTCTCCACTTGCTACCTGGCTACCTAAAACTTCATCCCATACCTCTCACATCAGTCTTTACTGTGAAATTGGTCCTTCATAGCAATACTGTGGTTGTGCATAGCAACTCACATAATCAACCTATCTTTCACACTGTCTTTATTAACTCTTCACACCCCATCACTCATATATTCTCTTAATTCTTTCACTCCATTATCTTATATGCCCATACCACCTCAGAAAACAGTCGCAACATCATTCACACCAGATAACTATTACCCAGTAGTACCACCCTATCTACCTTTCCACATCATGCCTCCATATCAAGGTGGTTATTTCTACTGCTCTCACTCAGTATCCTTCCTTTTCCTACCATACCAGTCTTACTCACATATACCAACAGTTGATTCCAACATAGTCCCATGCAGCTTCCTACCACATTCCACATTCAGAACCATAGTATTCACTAATGCTCTGATCACTCCAGACTTTCTTACCATTCTACACCATGTGTTTTCAATCTGTTTCATCTGTACCACTGTAACTCATGATGCATCCTAAACCACACTGCACACAAAATCTCTCTCACTCTAAGCCACTAGCACCAGCATATACTTAGATAATGGAGAGAACCCATTCCAACCCTTTCTCTCACTCCTGTTAAGTGATCGATGTCCTACATCTAGAGCAAAATCACACAACCTTGCCTTATTCTTCTCCTTGTATCAAAGCAATTACTCCATCTATCACCCAAATGCACACCTTACTTACAAGCATAGACTTTTCACACCATTCAACAGTATACAACTCACTCCATACATTCTTAAAACACTGTAATGCTTCCGATCTACATGATCATAAGGTTTCTACAGGTTTATGAACCCAATATACACTATATTTCTTATCCCTTGTTTTTGCAGCTATCTGTGTCAAGCAAATACATGAACCCTCCTCCCCCACCTTTCTTTTCCCATATCAATACCTCAGTTATTCCTTTTTATAAGCACAATGAGAATTTTTCCATACACGTTGAATTCAGCATTCAGATTTATTACTCTCTAGTTCTTGCAATCACCTTTTCCCCATTTCCTTTTGTACAATGACCTTATCAAGGTATTCTTCCACTTTCAAACGCTTTAAAATATAACTTTCCATAACACACCACCATTTTTTTTCTAATCTTAACTGACTATATCATCTTCTTCAGATTGCTCCCCTTTTTTTCAGAGCTCTCAAAGCATTAATAACCTTTTGCCAGCATGCGAATTCCATTCCCTGATACAGCACACAGTTTACACTCACAAAGCCAATCATGTTCACATTTGATCATCTTCCAAACCTATATAATACAACTAGTAAAAGAAATATCACAATCTACTTTAGACCTCATTTCTCAGAGTCTCCTTCTATTCTTCTCTAGGTTCCTTCCCTTATTCATTTCCTGTTCCCATCTGAATCCTCATTTATTTTTGTTCCAAATGCTTCATTTGCTGCTTTCTTATCTGGATATCACTCATTTTCCTTATTTAAGCCTCCTTGAAGGAACTAACCCATATCATTAAGTTTTGCAACTCTCATTTGCTCTCCACTACACATTTCACCATTTAGCATTCTGCTTTCCATTTCTACTATACCCACCTACAGCCCATTATAAACTACACTCTACTTTGCCCGAACATTATATTTTTATAGTGACTCAGATGACCTCAACAATGATACATCATCTGACTCTAACTGAAGAATGTATCATCTTAATCAGTCACGCTCAACAAACAATCACACAGGCAACCAAGGAATCCAGGCAGTTCATCCATTTCACATCTACACCAGTATGGCTAGGGCTTTTCATATTACTCCCAACACACTACAAATGGAAAAATGTATTCTATTTTGTAGCATGTTAGGAGCATCCTAAATGAAAATAGTCCATAAAATGACACCTCAAACTCTGAGTAGTAAAGCTTCTCGATCCGATTTGCAAAGAATGCTTAGGCCTCCAAGGGATCTCCCACTTCCCAACACCACACACATTCCGATCAAACACAAAATCCACACAGAAAAGTCAGCAGGTCATCCAATCTCTGGCTCTAAACTTTCTGCATTATTGCTGTTGATCCTCCGACTGTCTGGCTGAGCAGACCTGAGACTACGAGGAAGGATAGGGTCCATACTGAGTTTTTCCCACAGGGTCCTGAGGGAAGGCATATTATGCTGTTGCTGTGTTATTGTGTGCAGAGCAGTCATTCATTATGTGTTTGGTTGTATGGAATGTGGTGTTGCATTCTGACCAGGCTTCCACGGTAGTCAACTCCAGCTTCTTCTGGTAGCTCATGCTGGCTGGGTGATGTCCACTGCAGTATGGCCAGGTGAACTCTGTTCTTATGAGGAAGGAGGACACATGCAGCAAGGTGTTGTGTGAGAGTGAAGTGGGTGTGGTTATTTTTCTGGAAGCGGCTTTAGAGTAGGCAAGGTGAGAGAGATTATAGTTTATCTCTAATGTAGTAGAAATTGGATGTTGTTTTAATGTTTCTTTTGGGGAGGAGTTTCTGTTCTTCCATGTAGATAGTGGGTGCTATAAGGGTGTGGAGCTGCAGCAAGTATTTGTGTGCCTCTCATGTCAAGGTAATCCTTGACCTTGAGGACTTTGTGGCCCTGGGGTTCTCTTCATTCAACCCTGACAGCACTCAGGAATGACGCCACAGCGAGTGGGCTTCTCCAGAGGTCTGCAAGTGTGGTGACAATAGTCAGCTCTGGGGTGTTTGAGGGAAGGGCTTTTGAGGATGAGATGAGTGGTATCCTCTGTCAGTTGGTGGTTGTATTCGTATGGTGAGGGGTGGTGTTCAGATCGTAGGCGGGCCAGAGAGAGGCTGGTTTGGCTGTTCAGGGTGGTTTCCAGGGGGTGGATAGCAGGGTGTAGTGGTCTGAAACCATGTATAAGTGTTAAGGGAATGTGTGGAGTGATCTAATATAGGATGAGAAGCTCTATTACTTGGGGGAGGGGGGGGCACAGAGGAAAGAGATGGAGAGGTGTGAAGGTGGTGTAGGGTCATTGTTGGGTATTACACTCTAGTTTGTGCTGAGTGATTGTATTCAATGTGTTCTAATGTCTGACCAGTTTGTGAAAGATGCATAGTCTGGGGGTTTAAGTGGCTGATGTAGAAGAAGTGCTTGATGATGGTTTGTTGTTGTTTGTTTGAGGGTATGGTAACACCATGGCTGTTGTGGTGATTGCTGCATGTGATTGTGTAGTGTAGCTGTTGGAGAGAGTGATATTGTTTAGTGTTTTGTAGTTTTCTTGTGTTTATTCTATGGTCAAGAGTTTTGTCAATGTTTTCTTTTCTTGTTTTGCTTATTTGCATGTTAAGAGTTCCTATTTAGTGAGCCATGTCCTGTGGAGGGGTGCTGGAGAATTGTTGTGTTTTAGTGTGTCACGTTGCCTGGTCTTAAATTTCTGGTGTGAAATTGGAGTTTTGTGCTTCTCTGTTACCTCTGGGGTTGATTTTAACTACATTTTTCCTGATTGTCGTGAAAGTATGTACAGAACATACTGTTTATTATTTCAAAGTTTTGTTCTATCTCATTTTGTGAATGCTTCCCAGTTGGCTCTTTTGTCTGGCCAACTGATGTAATTCTTATGTTTGTTGTGATAATAAGGATTTGACTGTTTTCCATGATATGGCAGTTAGGTTGGCTGAGCAGCGTGTGATCATGGGTGCTAGAGGACTTGATAGGGGCTGCAAGTATGAAAGAAGGTTGTTCAGTAGGGTGAGGTTGTCTGATTCTGACTGGATGTCATGCCCTCAGTCAGTTTATGGGTTGGGTCATGATGAGGTAGAGCTAGGATGCACAGACTGCGCCAGTAGCATTTTTCAAACAAATGTCACAAAGTAAATTCCTTACCAGGGCACTCTCAATATTCATCAATAACTTTACAAAGGTAAGGGGGCATGTGTCAATCCCAATAATGTCATGAATTTAGAATATTTACTCCAATATGATGCATTCTATTAATCATCCTTTCAGACATTTGCCGCAATATTGAGAGAGACTCTTTTTTATCTTTCTAAATTTTTCTCAATCTTGTACAATTCATTTCCAGTTTTGGGTATATTTTCAAGTTCATCTCTCCTTTTGTTTTTGTTATTCTTTTGGTTGTCTTTATCAAGTAGATCCAATCAGTAATTTTTCTGCTCCAACTATCTATAGTCTTGCCACTTGGCCAGCCCAGTTCCATTTCAGGTTTCTTATAGCTTCCACTATATCCTAAAGTTTGGTTTGTCTATGTATCCAAATAGCTGGCTTCCTGACATGCCAAGTTATTCCCATCACAATGCATTCATGGGCTCTTTGTGTTGTTCTGAATTTTAACTATTTTTTTTTGGGGGGGGGAGGGGGGTCAGGTTGCCTTACATCTCACTGTAATTAAAGGATGTCTGAATCCTTATGCAATTTAATGCATTATCTCCTATTGTGGTATATGTGTTCTATAAAATTAATTTAGACTGCATCTCTACCTTACTTACTTACTTACTTTGTGACTCTCAGGTTCTCATCGGTCAAATTAGGCAGCACTCAGAAATGCTGCCATGGTGACTGGTCTTCTTCAGAGGTCTCTAGTGAGGTGACATGATAGTCAGATCAGAGGTGTTTGAGGAAAGGGCAGAGGAGTGAGGTCGTCTGTTTGGATCCACCATACCTTGATTCTTCAAGGCTGTTATGATTGATAGTATTTCATTGAATCAAATGCTTTTTGGTTGTCTACAAATACCAAGTATATTGGGATATTGTATTCTGAAGTTATCTCAATGGTTGCGAGTATGTAGGTTATCAATTATTGAGAAACCTTTTCTGAAGCCAGCGTGTTCTCTTGGTTGTTGGTCATCTAGCTGGTTTTACAGTCTGTTGGTAATGATTCTTGAGCAAAGGGTAGTTATGACCTGCACCCTTAGGTCAAGGTTTGCTTGTTCGCCTTTGTGTAGGATTATTATGGCACTGTACCAGTCCTCGGAAATCTTGCCTTGTTTAAAACATTCAGTGAAGTGTCAAACTCTTCTGTCCATAATGGCATCCCCAGAATCTTTCAGCAAGTCTGAAGTGATGTCCAAACCTGCTGCTTTGTAGCTCTTAATTTGATAGATTGCAATTTCAATTTCTGAGTTGAGAATGGTTTGGCCATTATTGAGTGTTGTTGGTTGTGGTTCTGGACTGTGATGTTGCTCGAGTACAGCTTTTAATAGTACTCCTTTTTTCTTTTAAATATACTTCCTCATTCCTTGATGATTGTACCCTCTTGCTTTTTATAGCTACTGTGAGATTTTCCATTTGTAAATCTTTTTTCCACTTTATAATCCTTTCCTGCTTTGATGGTCTCTTTAATAATAGTTATTATATTTTCTGTTGTTAGATCCGTTTCTTTTCAATGAGCTTGTCTAATTCTGATAATTCAATTTGTTGGTTAGTGATTGTTGTTTGTGCTTCATTAGGTTTAGGGTTTCTTTTGAGAATTTATTTTCTTATTTTGTGTCCTTATATTTTTCAGCAGTGTTTGTCATGTGTTTCATCAAGTTATTATACATCGCTTATATATTTCTGGCGTTAAGGGGATTTTAATGCTATGCTCTATGAAGATGGCGCTAGAATTCTAGAACAATTTTTTTCTGGATCATAATGGGCTTACATTTTTAATGAAATAGCTTTCTTCTCTCATTCTGAATGTTAATTTTGATCTTACATCTCATCATCCTAGGTTGGTGATTTGAAATTTTATTGATCACATGGAAATTATTGAGTGATTTTTTTTTTGTTGACCAGAATGTAATAAATTTTATTGTATCAGCAGCCTTAAGTCAGGTTGTGTCAGAGGGTTTTCAACCAGTTATCATAATGCACCATAAGCCAAAATCGTTTCTCAGTAGTGCCTCTACCTGCTTCTCGAAAGTGTGTGGTCCAATTTAATAGCCTATAATACTGAGTTAATAATAAATTGGAAGTATTCTTATTCTCCAACCTCAAGATTGTAGGTGGGACAAAAGAATTCAAACTAGGGATTTGAAGGGTTAAATAGATATCAAAGGAAGAGGGGTCATATTGAGAGTTGACATAGGTAACATCATGAATCCTACCCACTACATTTCCTCACATTGACCTCACTCCCTTTTCAATAAAGGACAAATAACTAAAAAAAAAAAACTTCTTTCGTTTTAAAACTACATAGTGAAAATTTCCAAACCCTTTTTAGATTTGGGGCAATCTTTTTACGTCTTCCAACACATTCCATTTAATAGGTCCGGATATTGCACTAGTGCTAGGATTAAAAATTTGCTTAAATTCCACAACTTGAAGAGGATAAGGCTCATGCTGCATGCAAAGAAGGCAGATAAAAAGCTAGATGTAACACAGATTAGGGGCAGATGCCATTCTCATGCAACGCTCAATGCTTTCAAGGAGTGAAAAGGATTGGAAACCTAGAATTGTCAGAATAGGTCAAAGTCAAACATTAATGCCAATTTGTTCTTTTGGAAGAAGTTCAAATGCATAATTTAAGTACACACCTTTGAATACACAGAATCACAGTTTTTCTCTATTTTCAAACAATCAGCAATGTATTTAAGTAGCCTTTTTAAAAACCTAGTACAAAGAGAGTCATGACTGCACTAAGGATCAAGTACAAAAGGAATGAAGATTTTGGAACAAAAAAAACTAACCTATGTTTTCATAACATCACACTTTTTTTTTTAGATAAATCATTGACCATCCATGTGGAACTGAGCAGAATTCTTCTAAATTTAAGAGTTGTTACACATTACCTGTCTTTGCTTGCCATTGCAGATGTTCTCAGAGTAAGGATTGATTTTGTTTTTACACAAGTTAAAATGAAAAATAAAAACATGGAACAATTAATTAATGCAAGTTTAACAAACTACTCAGGAATTTAAAACAAAAATATATCTATAAGAGCAAGAGATAATTCTTCTATACTCTAATGTTTGTCCTGCCTTGCTTCCTTGCAGAACAAATGAATGGAAAGTAAATTAAACATACCCAGCAAATGAGCATTGCAGGAGAATAAGAAATTTAGTTGTGAAAATCAATACTAGATCATCAAACACTTTTTTTATATTAAGCATCAAAGTGACTGATGGGAAGCAGAAGAATCTCTGCTTGTCTGTAATCACCTCTGAACCGGTTACCATTTTTCCTTTACTTTCCAACATTTCCTGCATTGTTGTCAATGTTTTGACTTTCCATTGAATAGTAAATTTCTTTTCAAAGTTTTTACTTTGTAAGTAAACATTTCATGATCAAAATCTCTTTCAAACATGGGTGTGTGCAGTTTGCATTCACATCAACTTAAAGGCCTTAAAACTTGGATTAAAAACCATCTAATTCTTTTTATCTCGAGTGGGGCTCCTTCAATTGCTCTAATTTTTGTTCAGGCAAGTCTTCTATTTTAGGACTGATCAAATATGTTGAGCATTGATATAACTTCTGAAAGGAGATTATTCAAAAGGGTAACCAAATCACAAATTTCTAATGCAATTGTCAACACTTTTGCATTCTTCGATGAGCTTTGTAAAAGTTGTCTGCTTACTGCAATGTTTTGGAAGATTATTCCTGGTACAATTTCCTTGAATTCTTGGATCCAATATATTCCTTTGTTTTATTTTGGTTCCCTCTAATAATTCAACACATCAGTACTTATCAATTGGCATTTAATCTTGCTGTAAAAATACCTAAGGCAAAGACTCCATATTTAGAGACATTTGATTTTGAGATGTCTTCAGGAAATGTAATCCATCTGTTAAAGCTCCATTCGGATCTAGAGAACTTCAGTGATATTCAAGTCTGCATATGGAGATACTACACAGGACCACAGTGGCTTTGAGACAAAGACAATGTGGAAAATATGGTACCGAGAGACTTTTCGTTAAAAATTAGGTCAACTACCCAATACTCATAGTAAGGTGACAAGGACTGAATAAAAAATCTTCAAGTACTCTCCTGAGATGTACATACTATCAAGTTATGTAAATAAATGAAAGTACAAAGTGCACCACCAAATATACACATACATACACAAGGATACAAAAGGATAAATTAAAGAGTAAACAATGCAAATACAAAACGTTAAAAATGGATAAATTTATAAGTAGGGGCAAAATATGAATTTGCAGGGAAACGAAAGCTTCAGGTATAAGGATAAATAAATCTGGTAAAAAGTTTAGCAAGCACGTAAATGTTACGCACAGTACAATACAATTTCATATAAACACACAGACAATACAAAGATGTACTCCATACTCGGCCGAGTATAGATTAGCAGTAAATGGAAGAAGAAAATCAAGATAAAAAAGAGATGAGCAAAACGGTCAGTATGAAAGCACATCTTGGAAATCACAGATCTTACTTTAGTTAATATCTAGAGTTTCCCTCTTTTGGCACTGTGCCAAGGTAGTCAGACACAGGTGGGAATTATGTATTGAATTTTACCCTAGTGATTTTTTTTAATTATGACAAGTTAGGATTCAGGAAATAAAAGGCATCAAAAGGTGTTAGTTAATTTAAATTAACATGCATCAAACGAGTTTGGGCTGCTTAGAAGAACATGTTGGTTACATGTCAAGGAACTTTAAGAGGAAACTTGACTTACTGTACTGGGTTGCGTCAGGAGGGTATGTTTGCCGAGAACAACGGTAGTTTTTTTGGAAGTGTCCGGGGAGGAGACGGGCGAACTGGAAACTGGATGAGCAAGAGCATTGTGGGTCTGAGCCATTGCCTGAGAACACGAAGCTGGAGGGCAAGTTTGGGCCAATTTTTCAGCTACCCTCACAACTTCCATTACCTTGAATCATAACAAAAGGGTATCAAGAACTGATTCAAGGACAGGAATCTCATCAAGAAAGTTTAGAAATGAGGTGTGTAGAGAAAGTTGTAAAGTTAGGAAATGGTACATAGCTCAAATTGACATCGGGGAGCAGGAACTCTTAAAATAGATAGTTAATCTACAAGTTAAGAAAGTACACAAAAATTTACCCCATAATATACCCATTAAGTGAAATTTCACCCCCACCTGCATCAAGTGGAAAAGACATAAGAGAAGGATTTTCCCCCCTCAATGGCACTAACCTGTTGACTGTTAGCAAGGGCATAGGTTGCTATAATCAACATTAGCCTCTATGCAAAAATAAAAGCAACACAGAAGAAAAAGCAAGGCGGAGGCACGTTGAGGCCTCAGGGGCAGGCTCGCATCTCCTCACAGGGGCTGGAGCATGCGACCAACACCAAAGAGAGTCAAGGAAAATGGAGGAGGCCAGCCTACTCCAAAAGGTCAAATAGTACACAAGACTGTGTACACAAACCGATCCCGAGTAATTCTTTTTATATTTTAGGAGAACTGCCCGTATTCCTGCCATGTAATCGGTGTGAAGAGCGAAAAGCTGGTCTGGTCACCGAGTCCTCGCGGACTCTTTGGCACCCTCATTCCTCGCAATTCCTACATGTCCAGGAACCCAGCAGATGAATTCGACATCCTCCCGGCTCGCAAAAACCGTCAGGTCACGGATATCGCGAACCAGGGGATGCGGAGATTCCAATGCCCCGAGAGCACTCAGGGCGCTTTGTGAGTCGCTATAGATCACAATCCAGTCTCCGAACTGGGGTCGTCGCATTAACTGCCGTACCGAACGGTGTATTGCCACCAGCTCGGCCGTGAAGACAGACGCAGAGCCTGGCAGAGCCCCGCTGACTGAAAACAGAGGGAATAGGGCGTGGAAGCTGACCACTTCTTGGGACTTGGAGCCATCCGTATACACTGGAACGGTTCCAACGTGACACGAAGTGTGCTCCAAAAAGGCCGAACGCAATACTCCCGGCGCTGTACAAGCTTTGGGAGCAGAGGCGTGGCAACAAATGGTCAAAGGTGGTATCCTCCAGGGTGGCGTTCTGGGCAGAACCAGGGGCGCCAGTGGCCCGAGAGCTATACCTAGCTCTCGAAGGAGTTTCTTAGCCCTAAACCCAAAGGGCTTTGGGTATGACTGGCGTCTCTCGGCGGCATAGGCACCGTCGAAATCAGCTGCGGATGCAGTGAGAGCTGTTGGAGACTGAGGGAGGCGCCGGGCTCGCGCGTACAAGCGAGAGATGCACTACACGCGGCGCAGAGCAAGTGGCATCTCCCTAGCATCGGCCAACAGGCTCTCAATGGGGAAAGTGCGGAAGGCACCGGTCGCAAGGCGAAGGCCGGTGTGGTGGATCGAATCCACCTTCCGCAATAAACGCTCGGCTGCGGATGCATAAAACTCGCATCCGTAGTCGAGCTTCGAACGAACAAAGGATCGATAAAAAAGTAGGGCAGTAGCCCTATCAGCGCCCCAAGCGCTGAACGTCACGGAACGGAGAATATCCATGGCGCGGGTACAAGAGACCCTAAGGCTGCGAATATGAGCCTCCCAGGTGAGGCGTCGGTCAAATACAAGACCAAGGAAACGGTGCGATTCCACCACTTTCAGGCGCATTCCCATTAAGAAACAAGTCTGGGTCAGGGTGGAGCCGTGGATGGCGGCACAAGTGCACCAGCTAGGTCTTGGCCAAAGAAAACCGAAACCTGTGCGCTTCGGGATAGCGAGAGACGCGGTTCAATGCCTGTTGGAGTCGACGCTCCAAAGTTGGGATCTGGGCCGTTGATGCTCAGGGTAGTGTGACACTGAGGACACCCTCTACCTGCTCCATTGGGTCGGACAGGACTCCCCAAACCGTACGCGGAATGGACTATCTCGCAAAAATTCCGATATAAAGATTGGAGGGCTTCTCCTCGCCCCCATCGTGTGGAGAGTCTCCATGATACCGTATCACCATGCGGTACCATAGGCCTTATCCAGCTAGAAAAAGGCTGAGACGAAAATTGCAGAGCAAAAAAATAAAAATAATCTACCGCTAATTGGGAGCGAGGAGGAAGCGCAACAACTTCCCCAGTCCTCGTCAGAGAGGTCAAGTCTACCCAGAGATGGGGCTTCCCTAATTTGCACTCAGGCTGGCAGTATGTGCGTCTTCTTCAGGTACAAAGACTATAGACTACACCCTACAACCATAAAGGAACAATAAACTTAAAAAACAAACAAATGCCATGATAAATCCATCAGAAGGACCCTGCTTCCCACCAAGGACTCTGCGTATTATGCAGAAAGTGTGCAAGAAGAGAGCTCTAAAGAAAAATTGGGAAGGATAGAGTGAAGATGTGTGGAAGAGATATAGTTACAGATGCCCTTGCAGGCAATGGGGCTCGGAGGGCACACATCCGGATGTTAGTCGCAAGGGTCTCCCTGCTACACCTAACATCCCTTTACCAGTTAGAAGGAATGAAGCCAAGGGGGTTTGAAACTACGCGGGGCACTGTTGCTGTGAGTGCAAACAACTCCCCTATATTTCAGTTGTACCAAGGGCTTACCCTTGATGCATCATTCATTCACCCTTTGCAGGGTGTGAGGCAGGAGGGCACGCAATTTTTACGAGCTTGTCCACCGCCTTTTAGGCCTGGAAGGAAAGCCGCAGCAAAAATAACAGAACCAAAATTTCCACTTACTAATTCTGGAGAAGATTTTTCGACAGATTCAGGAAATGAACCCCCATTGGCAGGGTGTTCCATCAAGGGAGTGGGTTCTGGCAGATTGGGATTCACGTGGTGTTCGTTTCGGGGATGCTCTGACACATCCTCATGTTTGGCAGTACCGGAAGAGATCGAACCCTGTAGAAATTATTTAAAATGGACAATGTGTTTGCAAGGACTTTATTTCAGGGGTGTACAGCTGTATTCCTAACTACCAGTGATCTTTGCACAAGCTTGTCCTTGGAGGCTTCCATCGAGAGTAATTAGGGTCGCTCAATTTTTTATAACAATTCATTTCATCACCAGTCTTGTTCACTACTCTTCTTTCCATTCATCGGAGCGTTTCCGGTTCTCTCACTCCTTCTTTCCATGCTTGGATAGTCCCCCCAAAATATTAGGGGTTTTTAAAGCACTTAAAAAAGATTTGCGATAAAAATTAGTTAATAAATCAACATTTTTTTTCCAGCAGGGCGAAGGAGATTTTGAGAAGTGCTCTTATAACCGCATATTATTGCCTACATTCGCTATTTATTTTGAGGGGCGGGACAACGACTTTTTCTAAAATCCCAGAACGGCCACTAAAAAAAAAAGGTGCTTAGCCTGCGCTAAAGGGTAGATTAAAAGGAGCGACGGCACTAAATAGCCAAATGAGCTAGAAGAATGATCACCTTACCTTTCTGGATCCCTCTCTGCCCTCTCTCGATTCGAGTCGATCCAGTGAACAGACGGACTGGCTCGCGCTTTTTAGCTTCCCTTCAGCTTTCAACTGCTGAACCTGAGGTAGAAAAAGTGATTTTAAAAACGAGAACCATCTCGCAGATATCTAAAATTGTCGAGAACAGAATCGATTTGAGGAATTAACCCTTTCGCTCCCAATGATTCCATATGGCATCATCAATAGTTATTTATCTTCATAATTTTACATATAGTGTCCAATGAGTTCATGTGGCATCAAAATGTTTTCATGGGCTGCCAACTGAGACATTTGGCATGTTTTGATTTGTTTGCTCATACAAAGTATACGCTAGGCATATGAAATAGTTGTGACTGTCAATGCCATTGGGATCGGTGCACTATACGCAGATATTTGACTGATGAATACGATAAATTAAGCATAGTTTTTCATTTCTATTTTATTACATAGAAGGTAGTTCATAGATGAGATTAGAATGTTAGTTATACCTTCAGCATATAATTTGTATGTGCAATATCTTCTCTAACTTAAGTGATTCCATGTGGCATCATTGGACTTTTCCTAAGTATTAGTATAATGAAAAATTTTATGCAATTTTCTGAGTCAGGCTAGGTCTACATCGTCTATAACTGCAAACTTTTTTATTTGATATAAGTACTCTGTTTACACACAAACACTATATATATATATATATATATATGTTTGTATGTGGTGTAGTGTATGTATATATATATATATATTCTAGTACTTCTACTACCTATAATTTGTTTTTAGTTCTATAGTGCCTATTTAGCTAGAAAGCTAGGTCTACATCGCCTATAATTGTGCAAACTTTATTTCATATAAGTACTGCTTATACTATATATATACATATATATGTTTGTATGTGGTGTAGTGTATGTTGGCATCCTTCTGTCTCGGAAGACAATGGAGATTGCGCCATGGAAGTGTATGGAGATCCTGGGTTGCCCAGTCGTTAAGGTTCCCCTCTCGGCCTCGCCGGTGTCATCTAAAGGAATGTAGAGTAGTACATTTGGCACCCGGTTGGCTGCAAGAGCTGCCGGAGTCAGTGAGCACAGCGCACTGGCCCGCCTTCGGGGCTGCCCTCCTGATTTGGAACGTTTACTCACCTACACTTGGCTGTTGAATCAGCCGAGGATCTCCTTCGCACGCCTAGCCATTAGCTGCTAGAGGCAGCTCCTACGCCTAGCTTGATGGTGCAGTGTAAACACCATCCCCTCACGTGGCTTAGCCCGCCGGCTGAGGCATTGTATATATATATATATATATATATATATATATATATATATATATATATATATATATACATATTCTAGTACTCTTGCTACCTATAATTGTTTTAGTTCTATAGGGCCTATTTAGCTAGAAGTGCTGCCGTACCGAGGTCGGTAATGGTCTGGCGGGGCGGTCTCGGCCCCTGAGTGACAGTACATGGCCAGTCTCGATAGCCTACTAACCTATAGTTACCTACAAAATAAAATAACTAACTTTCATTCATTTAGTCTTCAGATGCCTCCTAAAAAAGACATTAGAGGAGAAGCTCTCACTAACTAATGCTGGTAAAAATACAACAAGGCAAAAAGGTATAGTATTTTAAGGAATGAGAGTAAAGTCAGTCAAAATGCAAAAAGAAGGAGCAACAAGGCCATTCGATGATGTTGATTTGGATGGGTTTGATCATTTTCATGTGCCTACTAATCTAAAGGAAAGATGCAAATAACACATCAAAGCTTACGCACATATAATAATAATAATAGGTATTTATAATGCGCCATTGATGGCTGTTAGCCCTGTTGAAAGAGCAAAATTGTTTTATTACATTTCATAAAAAAATAAATGGGTGTATTATTTTATTAAAATTAATGAAAAAAGAATTAACTTTTATTTTAAGGAAATGTAGTTGCTAAATTCCATTTGTTTTTGTTTTATATTTTCCCAATGATTTTATTTTTTAGGTTTGCATCAACACTTCCCAATGATGCCATGTGGAATTATTTTATTTTTATGCATTTCCTTCAATGTTCAATAAAAAAAGTTGCATATATGTATTTTATGACCTAAATAGAATATGTTCGAAACCTCCCCCCCAATTTTTTTTTTACATAAACCAATATTTCAGGAAAGAAAGGATTAAAACTTAAAAAGGCTTGTATTTCACCATATACCCACAGACACCTTGCGGGAAAAGCCTCTTGGATCTCTATTGATTCCAAAATCTCATGTGTTGATCAAGAAACATCAAGGGATTTAATTCACTTTTTTTTAAATTACTGAAATGATTCGCTTATAGGACCACCAAGATTTCAGGAAGATGCATCTCAAAACAGCGCCACCATATCTGCGTTGTAGCTTTCATTGACAAGAAACGAGGAAGACGATGCTATGTTGGACACTGACGATTTCTGTATTTTCGTTACATTTTTACCACATTCGCACTATCTAGGGTTATCACAATGGGGACCATCAGTCCTGACCTAGAACTTAACGTCTAAGCCACGGGTAAATATAGCGTATGGCAGCCGCCATGAATCGGGACTCTATCCAGCGACATAACACGATATGTAGCTTAATTTTGCTGTAATCGGAAGCAACATTTGGAAAAATAAGAGGATGACAAGAACTGCTTCCATAAATACCAGGGTAGGAAGAGCATAGAGTAAAACTGACAGGAAAACATTTGCATAAGCAGCAAACTCAAAATAACGACTTCTATCCTCTCTCGCAAGCATATGGCAGTCAAGGACGGGAGCAGTAGTTTTTAAAAAACGCGAAAACAAATGAAGGCATCAACCAGTTTAATCTTTAAATAAACCAAAGGGAACTGAAAATGTATGCAAGATCATTCGCTTAAGTAAAGAAAAGAGGAGACTACTAGGGCCACTAGGCATGGGACGTAAAGTATGTTGAACTGACCAGAGAAGAATCATATCCATCGCAGACAACAAGCCGAATGTTGGAGCCCGCGTTTCGCATGATGCTGACGGCTTCTTCGTGGGTTGCACCCAACACCGAATGTTCATTCACTTCGAGCACTCGGTCACCAACCTATGCCAGGTGAGAAGGGCGGTGAATAAAGGCAGAGGCAACTGTTCTGGAACATTTAACACAAACATAAAAGTAGTGACGTCCAATATAAGGAAAAAGTCAAACAAACCTTGAGCCTATTGTCTCGGTGTGCCGCTCCTGAGGAATTTATTTTGGAGATAAATACGCCTTCGTCAGTTTTGTCAAGAGGGTTACCGGGGGAACCTTGCACTCCGCCCTTAATGCTCATTCCCAGCCTTTCCCCGACCAGCTTTCGAATCAAGACTTCCTGAGGAGAGAGAATATACGCAAATTGGAGTCGAAAAGGTTATTGCCAACTACTACATTCGCCTTGCTTAATAGCGTCTTATTAACTTGGTCGGAAATGCCAAGGACCAGTTCCAAGTAAGTGTCTTCCTCTTATCGCGAACAGCATCGATCTTCCATTTGCCACAAATACAATTTGGTGGGGGATTATCTATTTGCATCCCTCAAGAGCAATCTAGAAAACTATTCAAATGCACAACACTTAAACCTCTTCACTCCTTTTCCTTAGTTCTCTCACCTTCAGTCCTTTGGGCGGCGGATCGTGGCGTACCACGAGAATGAACTCGTTGGGAGCATTGAGGAGCGCCATCACTGCCTCCTGATGGGTGGCATTTGCTAGGTTGACCTCGTTCGCCTTCATGATGCGGTCGCCCATCTTCAGCTTCCCGGTCTTATGGGCGGCTCCATTAGCGGTTATCTGCAGGCAGTTGAGAGCTATGAACCCTTCTAGTAATGGCGAGTGCGAATAACACTTCGCGGTGTGACCTTAGCGTCCTGGGTGACAAAATGTGACGGTACCCATGTGCAAATGGGCCGAGAGCTGAATTAGGAAGCAACTCTATTCTATAATAATGGCGGGGGATTCACTGGCCAATACCTGCTTTGAGGCAGTCTATTATATTACATATTTCCATCCTAAGGCAAATGGTGCATGCCAACCCTTAGTTATTATAATGGAAAATACATGTTTGCAAACCAAGACCATTTTCACTCCATGTGAAGAGAGGAGGCAAGAGAGAAAAAAAAAAATGGGCCGGGAAACGAAGAATAGTGCATAACAAAATCTTCAATAACGAGCCTTATCAACAGCAGAAGTATACTGTCCAGGCTGTAATTGACATCATCCAGCCTGCTTAAGCTACCAGAGAAGGGCAGGGTTAGCAAAACCCCCAAATTTTGAAAAGCCCAATAAAACCCGGGTTTTTTCAAAAACAAACACTACAAGCATTCAAATAACATAGAAAAAGATTAACTATCTCAATTTTTATATAATATTAATAATTAGTTTAATATTTATATTATAGTAACAAAAGATCACTGATTGAGAATTGTGGGTATCCATGATAGCCATACCCTGTAGAAGGAGAAATGAATTATGAGTCAGTATCAGAGAAATAATCTTAATTTGATACATATTTGTTGAAATTATAAACATAAATATGCATTTTGAATAAAATAATGATAAATAGCGTTCATTTCTTTAAAAAAAAGTGTAATTTTGAAAAAAAAAACAATTTTTTCAAATTTCACCTGAAAAAGCCCCCCCAAACCCAGGTTTTTTGGTTTGCCAACCCTGGAGAAGGTGGGATGCATGTCCAGAATGCACCCCATCCCTCCCAATGCAACACCTACACAAGTAAACATTATGGAGGACTGCATGGCACACAACCACACAATATACACTCATTGAGAGCTCTGTGGGGCAAACCCGGTATAGGCCATATCCTTTCTCAGGGTCTCAGCACTGCTTGGCAAGACTGTGGTTCTACAATCACCAGGAACAATTTCAAACAGAGTGCAAACTAGAAACAAGGCAGTAGCCCCACTAAACCGAATCCTATGAGAATATAAAACATTGCAAGGTTGCATAGAATGATAAGGTGGGAGTAAAATAATCTGCATCAGTAAGTAGGGAAATTAAGTATAACTATTAACAAGGGTTTTAGAACTCGCCCACTTCCTTCACTTTTATGCCCATCCTCAAACTGTAGCTCCACCTATTTTCTCTTCCTAAAAAAACTTTTAATCTTACTTTTGATATGTAGATTCCAGGGTCATCAGTTGACACCCCAAAAGGCACGCAAAAGTGGTCGGATCCCCCAATAATGCTCAAACCAAGGGGTCCACCCCCTTTCACCAGAGTCACTTCCTGCAAAATACAGAAATATTAAACGACCAAATACCCCTGAACTTGGACTGACGGATTAAAATCCCACAAAGTGTTTAATCACCATGAATCGTGTTACCTGAAGAGACACACCAACCCAAACTCACCTACCCCCTTACCGATCAACAAATTCCAATATCTAGGTATGGGAATAGAGTAATGATGCTACCACCAACCGCTTTCGCACAAAGGGTGGTGGTCATCAACGTGAGTGGACATGGTCGTCATATCACCCATTACAACCATTGCGTATGACATTCCAGGCCAATAACCTCTATCTGAGCTTAGTCGTCTTCTATGGCATGCGGTGGGAGATAGTATGGCGATTCTTCATGCCCAGATAAAGGCCAATTTATATCCTACCCCCAAAAAGCATTCCCCATAGCAGGCAGTTGTGAACTCAGAAGCTAAAAGTGTAGAGTGAAAAATTAAGGCAGAACCACAAGGACTAAAGATATATTCTGTGCATTGCATAAAACTATTTGGAAAGAGAATTGTTTGGTAGATTGTTCCTACCATTCACCAAGAAAACTTTCAAATCACACCCTAAAATTTACCTAGGTCTGACAGAAATCAATTTCAGCATTGGTGAAAAAGAAGAGATGACTTAGAATAGTCACTTAACTGACTGATCATAAAATGGTGGGCGTTGAAAACATGTTGTCCCTAAATTTAATCGCCAGGTGCCGAGGAATTTTTTTCCATTTTCTATATGTGGGGGTAGGAAGAGAGAAACCTCCCCTTTTCTTGTGTCTCCTAAAAGACTACTAAACCCAGATACTGGCCATTGGCCTCAGAAGCTACGCACCCTAAAGTTCATTTTTCCTGTGAGTGAGATATGCAATGGTGGAAACCCCATTCAACCATGCCAGTAGGGGCGTGATGCAAGTGAAATCCTCCTTGTGGGAAAGCAGATAATGATTTATGATTATTGCAATACAAATAAAAGCATCTAACCATAACTAAGGTCCGTAACGAAAGCAATAAAGTGATTATTATTATTTACTCAAAACTACCATGCCGAAAACAAATGAGCATCTTTGCCACCAAAATTTTAATTGCAAATAAAGTGATGCCGTTAGTAAAAATGTGTGGAAGGATATAGCTTAGGTGGTCGAAAGAGAGGAGTGATGGCCTAGCTAAACTACAGCTTCCGATTTTAGCTACATTAAACCACACAAGGTGTAGTTAGTCACTAGATGGAGTCTCGCTTTGGGTGCCCTTCATGATGACTGCCATACAATAGAGATACTGGTCGTTCGGAGCCCATATTAATCAGTAGACTGCCAGTGAGAAATAAAAGGCTTGTCAATGAATATAGATCTGAGGTAAAAAAAATATTTAGAGGAAACTACTTAGGATGCTCTGGAGCTGGAAGGTGCGCAATTTTCCTTGTCCACACCAACCTACCCTCAATTTCCCAGTTCAGCTTACTCTCACTTCCAAACAATGAAGATAAAACAACTCAACTAGGCTAGAAACAACCATGGGCCCAAGAGAACACCAGCATAAGAAATATCTAAGCATTATCCACCAAAAACAGAAGCCAAATGACAAGATTTGCTGAACACTACTAGGTACAGAAGTGACACACACCAAGCCATTAAGTGAACATGAACAAGCTCAACTTCACTAAACACTAGGGTGTAGTGTCGCAACCAATTTTAAGACACATTTCAGGTTTTGTAGAGCAGACCATCCAAAATTTGGAAATGAAAACGAAAAAAATCTGAAAAAATCCTAACACCCCCTTTTTGGGGGCCAATTATCTTTTCCGTAGGGTGAGGCTGGTTGTATTCAGTTATTATAGTTCTCACCTCTGAAGTTAGAAATGGGTAATTTTCGTAATTTTATGTATCTAAGGTTTAGGCAATTTTAGATTGAGGAATTCCTTGTTTGTAAACTACTCTGACGAATTTACAAGATATTTACAGTGTATTTCCTATGGAGGGATATGGCTTCCCCTTTTAGAATGTATGTTATAGATTCACTCATCACATGTATTATTTCTGTTTTATACTAACGGGTCTTTCTATTATTCATTTTAGAGGCTAAGATGAGTAAAAGAACTAGAACATCCTCACTTCCAGAACTTTCTCATTACCAGCTGCCAACAAAACAACAGGTTGGAAAATATATCCAGAATGTAAAGGACAATACAAGAGGAACAAAAATGTTATTCTTGAAATAACCGAGGCCCTTACTGAGATTTAGAAAAAAACTAGTATTGCTGTTCAGCCGATCAAGAATGTTAAAACCAAATTGCTCCGATTGGTGGAAGAAGCGTCTGTGGTTTCAAAACAAGGAATATATGCCACTAAGAATAAGAAATTTATCTCATCATTGGGTCAACTTTCCTTTATATAGTAGGTTGCCAGTGTGCTGATCTCTTGGAATGCAAGTGTGAAAAGAACATGAAAGTACCACGTCGAGAGCATGAATCTCTTAGTGACCAAAGAAGTAGGTGTCACATGAAAATTGGAGGAGTGGATGTAAAACAAATCAAATGATTAAAAAACGGAAAATCAAAAAAGATCGAATTCAGTAAAGAAGAGTCACAAAAAGAGAACAAGGAAGAGAAAACTACAATTTCAGACGAAGCCTGGATGAAGAAACCTCATTTTCTCACCATTCTGAAGATGAATGGAAGAAAATCTTTGCGAGAACAAAAAACATCATACCAATACCAACAATTGCCATGGAAGCAGATCGGTATTGTGTGTCAAATAGAGCTGCTGCTGCTGCTGCTGCTGCTGCTGCTATTAGTAGTGCAGCCCTATTCGACTATGGTATTATAAATTCAGAAGACCGCTCCTGTGTAATTGATAATCACAAAGTCTGGAGGGCACGGCAGAAGTTAAGGAGGGATTTCACCGAATCGGAATGTTTATGAGGAAAGAAAATTACTGCTTTGTTTTTTGATGGGAGGAGAGAACACAATGCTAACTAAAAAGAAAACAGGGAACAAATGGTATGGAGCAAAAGAATTTCAAGATCACTATGTGCTTGTAGGAGAACCTGGTACTGTCTATTTAGATCATCTAACTATTGAACGAGGAACAGGTGCAGGTATTGCAGACAGACTGATGAAATGGCTCGTTGAAATTCATATTAAAGATGATATAAAAGCAGTGAGAGCTGACAGCACGGCAACTAATACTGGCTATAAGAATAGAGCCAGAAGAGGGCTGGAATGTCAATATTGTACATCGTCATTTACAGTGGATCCACCTGTGAAACTCTACCAGTATCACTAAATGGGTTTCAATGTATTGCTAAAGGAGCTCCTCTTCCAGATGTTGATGTGAATGAGCTCAGCCGGGACCAAGCTTACCTGTACAGAATTATCAGTGCTATTAGAAATGGTGTAATTGACAATGATCTCCTACATATGAAACCAGTGCCAATATCTCGTGCAAGATGTCTCATTATGAGCCCATCTGGTTTCACATCAAATTCTTTCTGAAATTACACCAAGTGATCTAAACATCTCCTCGAACAGATCAATCTTCTGCAAATACTACAGAGCATGGCAAACAATCCAAAGGAATTACTACTGGGCACATCTTGAAAACGTCCTTTTGGCAATGCTGGCAGACGTTTGATCAGAAGAACAGGAAATTAGCTATTGACAGAATCCAGAATCGAGAAGATCCGAAAAGTTACTGTGTATGAGGAAGAGATACGTGATTTTAGACCACCAAAAATAGATAAGACTGGTAAGAACCTAACAGACATACTTTCCCCTGAAGAGGAGTGCAGGTTTGAGCCACCACTGACAATGCATCTATCTAATGCGGACCTGCAAAATATTGTTGACGAGCCATTCTCTATTGACATTCCATGCCATTCTCAAGGTGAGGAGCGGTGTGTGCGAATGGTGATGGAAGATGGAAGCTTCCGGCGAAGTTTATGGAAAAGAAGCAAGAGATGGCTACATTCGGGGAAAGGGTACTAAAATCCCATGACTTCATGCCATCGTTTGAGACAAAGCATGATTTTAATGTATCAGTTGACAAATAATATGTATGTTTAGATCAGGGTCTCCAAAGTGGTGAATGAGACTATTCTAGGGGGTCGAAAGGGGGTTGATTAGGGTTTGGTATGCAGTTTTCCTTATTGAAATACATCAGAATTGGCACATAAACTTAATTTCTATTTTTTTATTTTCAAGTACATGCCTGGGGGTAGATGAGGAATCAAAGATTCAATGAAGGGTTCAATGGGCTAACATGTTTGGGGAGCCCTGGTTTATATAATAAAAGTTGAACTCCTCACTTGTTTGTCATTATCATTCAGTTTAAATTCAACTCTAATGTATTTAGAAGCACTTATAACAACAAACCAACAACTCTGATGTCTACCTTTCTGGCCTGAAAATCGAAAACAAAAATGAAAAGAAATTATGAGCTCAAAAAAGGGGGTGTTCCAAATATTTCTCAAAAAAAACTTTTTCCACCTTAGCAATATGTGTACTCAAGTGTACAAAACCTGAAATGTGCATGTTGATTTGGTGAAATTTGTTTATCGGTGCTACGGCCTACTAAACACTCTCATGAAACATTCTGAAATGTTACTACTAGAACAACTGAGCTAACAGAACCATAAATAATAAACTCGCTCACAATAGACCACAACATCCTAAACTGATTCAGTGGAAAAATGGTATTCAAAAGCAATATAACGGGTAAATCCATCATTACTGACCACTGATTGAAACCTATCAAACAAACAACCAAAACACAAATGTTCTCACACAAATCCTAGAGCATTTTAGCTACTGCAATTCCATTCCCAAACATTTGGAAATCTGCTTAAATAATACAGATCTTAGGCCAACACTTTACCCCTCTCCCCTCCATCTCTTTATTCTGCTTCCCCTCTAACATCATGGATCCTCTGATACAACATAATCAGAACACACACACACTAGATACTTCCCGATAAGCAGACTGTCTGAAACACCTCACAAAAACAGTAGTCGCGACACCAGCCAACCGCCAGAGCACTAGACAGGACTCCACTATGGCAACAATAGACATGTCCAGCAGGCAAGGCTGTCATTTTTTTTTTATAAACTCTAGCCACCCTGTCGGAAAAGAGAAAAAGAGTGATCAATCATTTCATAGTGGGAATGAGATGACCACCTTACATGGAGTGGGACCACTCCACTTGAATGTATCCTGCATGAGGTTAAGTTGCGGTTGAACTTCCACTTCTTAGGTGTTGCATGGACCACTAGCACGGGGGGGAGGGAGGGCTATAAAATACCCACAGCATGCAACAGCCTCCCTTCACTCTAACCTTATCCCCAGGAGTCTCACAAAAAGCACGGACCCACTCATTTGTGGTAATGTTGGCAGGGCCTATGACACAAAGGTTTCTCCCTTAATCTCCCAGTGATCGGAGGGAGGAGAAGCCTATACTCCTGAGAGCTTTTAACAACAAACAAAATATACTCAAACTCACATGATACACCAACTTCCTTACAGGTAGACAATACATGTAATAAATACACCATGACAAGACCACACTGCATGATGAAACCTGGAAGGGATCCCAACTCTTTCCCCCCCAACCTCAGGATTCTAACATTATACTTTCCAATTCCTCGCTCAACGGCCCTACTACCTAGATGCAATTTGAGCTCTACATCACAGGACTCGTACTTCAGATGCAACAGAACTTGGCGACCGTTTCTCCCTTAAATCTTCTTTACACCCACTCTGCAATGCATCGTCAAACACCCGACATCCCTGAAACCTTCAAGACGACTTAACAAACAACAAATAAAGCAGACAGAAAGGAGACATTTCGAGCACTCACAACCACCTCATTCAGACAATCCATCATGTACACCAGGAAACAGTCACTCACTGCACACCTTAACACACGAAAAAATGTGCGAAGCACTTCGCCTCACGCCTATATGGGTTAGAAGCACCCCCAAAATCATCAACAATCTTAAACAACAATACATCATTAATGCTTTGCGGCAGTGGCCCTCAGTGCCACTACTGGCATGGCGGTCAGGATCACCCCGCCCATTACTCCCATTGTGTATTACGCCCGTAGGAACATAACTTATGGGTATGTAGTTTCCCAGCAGAGGCCCTGATCCAGACTGTCATCTTCACGAAACACACCGGAAGAAGGTATGGGTATTCTTCCTACCCCACATACTAGGAAGTGAAAAATAATGCTTATAAAACTCCACTTTCTTAAGTCCACAATGTTCTCAGGATGGCTGGGCTCATTTTATGGACAAAAGTAGACAGAAATGAGTAGCCAAATACTGCCAGTGATTAGCTCCTAGCCGTTTTCCAGAACCAAGAATTCATGCAATTAATATATTAAGTTTGCTGTTATTTTGATGGGTATAATCACCAACAACTTCTGAATTCATACTTTTGCAATCATTTACCCCTCCATAAGAGCTTGTTCCTGGAGATTATAGATGAGATTTCCATCCTGCGACACATACGTTTGACCAAGTTTATTAATCATTTTTTTTAAAAGAGACATATATAAATGATGTAACTTCATAAGATCGAATGGTCTGTTGTTGCATGCTTTTTTCCTTTGTAATAAAAGAGAAAAGAAAGACAAATGAAGAAAAAAAATAATCAGAAATGAAAAGGGCCACTAACAACACGACTCGACAGTCTTAGCTATGCTATTATCACTACTGCTGTTCTTTCAACTTCCTCTCTCATTTTTCTTCAACTGACAGCATTGATACAAAAGGATATGGAATAAGTATGGGGAAGGGGAGTGCAGTTGGAAGGACTGCCACAGCAAATCATCCATATAAACGTCAATATATAGGAAGGGCTGAGGTCTCATTTCAAAGCTTCCAAGAACGCTACACTAGAGAACTGAAACAAGGATTCCCATACCAAATCCTCTAGGACATTCGATACTTCGCTATAGAGGGCTAAAGTCTCCCTTCAAAGGCATCAAGAACATGGTACACCAGGGATATGAAGTGCCCCTACTCGCCCACAACTAGCGTGTAAACATCCATCTTGGTTAAGGGTCAAATAAACGTAGGCGTACCAAACGCACTCCCTTTACAGTGTTAGTAAAAGCGACATGATCAGACAGATCATCGTTAGATGTTTGTGTCCTGGGCAAAGTCGCCTAAACAAAAGGTTACTCACGTCCAATGAATGGTGGCAAGCAGAGGCAAATAACGTGGAAGTGCTAATAGCTGCAGGGTGACTGAACAGTTTTGAAATAGCGCATAAAAAAAGGAAAGCATTATTCCTACCTTGTGGAAGTAAGCTCGTAAGAGAAATAACATGAAGGGAATGTAGAAAAATAAAAATGGCTGAACAGCAATGAATACATGAAAAGATTTTTTTTCACCTTCATATTATATCTCCTACATAACCACTTGTCTCCAGGGTGGTTTTGATGTGAGGAGCAAAGTTTAACAGAAGCCGCAAATATAAAGCAATATGAACGTAATCCAAATGAAGAGTGCACATTACAGCAAACAAGGAAAGGTAATCTTGTACTTGGTAGTATTCTTGTAACATGAATAACAATTAAAGTTTTCAAAACAAACAGTAAACGTCTTACTAAAAAAACAAAATAAATATTCGATCCCTTCAATTTATAAGCATAAACAAAGGATGCTATACAATTTGTAAAAGTGACATGGCTGAGGTACTAAGGCTCTGGAGATGAACTATGGGCATGAAAAAATCTTGCATTCAAAAGTTAGTACAAACAATTTTTTAATAAAGTTGCATAAGAGTAAAAGGGAGAAAGTTGAATGCAAGAACTAAATTGGGATTTGTCTGTTGAGTGTCGTTTGTAAAGTGTATAGAAAAATTATTATTGGGTGTATAAGAATGATACCCAAGGAATTGATCGGGGATGGGCAAGGTGGATTTAGAATGGGCAGGGAGTGTATGGATAACTATTTGCACTGGGGCAGATTGCTGAGAAAACAAAGGATATAAGAGATGTGAAGTGTATGCTGGGTTCATGGATTTGGACAAAGTTTATGAATGTGTGTAAAGAAAGAGAGAGAAGCATTATGGCAGGTTATAAGAAAGTATGGTAAGTGGTTGGATGGTGTGAAGAGTATTTATGTTGAAAGCAAGGTATGCATTTGTGTTAGTAAAAGATAGCCTGAGTGAGTGGTTTGACATAGGTGAAGTATGGGGTGGGAGGTAAGAGTGTGTTTTGTCATCCAGACATATATGGAATAGAGAGAGAAGTACGGTTGGGGAATGGAGGAGGGATGATATTAATGAAGAATAGGTTTTATGTAGGTGTATGCGGATCTGTTGTTAGTGGCTGTTAATGAGAGGGATTTGGAAATGATGATCGGAGTACTGGGAAAGGGGTGGATGTAGTGGTGCAGATAAGGCAGGCTGAGACCGCAAGGGGTTAAAGAGGAAAGTCTGGTGCATCAGGGCGTTAGTTAATAACAAGGGTTGGAGCGTGGAATTTGCGAGGAAGCTAGCCGAGATTAAGCTGGTGTATGGGAGTGGGAGACATGGGTATGGAAAGAGAAGGAAAGATCCAGAGTGCGAACGGTGCAACTGGAGTGATTTTTTTCTGTGCACAAAGGATAGGCAGATTGAGGAATGAGTGTGTAAAAGGTATTAATTGTGTGAAACAACATTTTGTCAGTGTTCTGAGGTAGTATGAGCAAGTAATAAGAATGGATGCAAAGAGAATTGTGAAGAGAATAAACAAGTATCACTGTGTATGGTGTTGGATAACTATATAAAAGGCAGGTTGATTTTGTGAGTGTTTGAGTGAGAGGAGGGGATGTGTGTTGGGAAGCATTTATAGCCTTCTATCCAAGAATGAACCCAGAATGGACAATTTGGAGAGGAAAAAATGGCTTGCTTTGGGTTGATGGGGTATAAAAAGTAGGGAGGAGGTAGGTATTTCTAGTGGCGTTGATGCACACCAAACTAACATTATGGGGAAGTGGTAGATGCTTAAGGTTGAAGGAACTGAATAATTAATGACGAGGAGGAATACATAAATCTTACAATCCCATTTTTTACTGCTTCACAATCAGCTACAATTGAACCGCTAATCAAGAACCACACTCAATAGCCCATCACTCCATCTTTCGCATATTTCATTTGTGGGTGACTTAGAAATCTCTGGCAATGAAGTCACCCAAAATTTTGAAGCTCAATTGCAAATCGACACCAAAAGAAATATTTTGGAATTTTGTAAGTGACTCCAAAAGACATCAGTGAGAAAGAAAAGTGAAGAGTTAAAACTGTACAATCAAGGAAAACACTTCAAAAAGAAAGAATATAAAGGACAATCATATAAAACAAAGCAAGATGACAAATATGGGGTACATTTTTATCATAGTCAGATTTTTTTTCAGTGTCTAGACCACAGCCTAATGCTAGGCTAGATTTAAAAAAAAAAAAGAGCAAAGGATCCCCAAAATCAAACAAACAAAACCAAGTTAGGAAGAAGGGAGCAGAGGCGTCGCGACAAATAGTCAAAGGTGGCGTCCTGGTCATAATCAGAGGAGCGAGCGGCCCGAGACCTACACCAAAATCTGGAAAGTTTTCTAGCCCTAAATTCAAAGGGCTTAGGGTATGATTGGAGTCTCTCGGCGGAATAGGCAACGTAGAGATGGAGCAAGGATGCAGTGAGAACAGTTGGTGAGTGACGGAGGCGCCGGACTTAGGCATACAAGCGCATAATGCACTATGCACAGCGATGAGCGAGTGGCATCTCCCCAGCATCGACAAGTAGGCTTTCAATGGGAGACGTGCGGAAGGCACAGGTCGCCCGGTAGAGACCAATGTGGTGGATCGAGTACACCTTCCGCAATATACGCTCGGCTCCGGATGCATGAAACTCGCATCAATAAAGCTTCGAACGAACAAAGGATCGAGAGAGAATCAAGGCAGTACCCCTATCAGCAGCCCAGGAGCTGAACGTCGCAGAACGAAGAATATCCATGGCGGGGGAACAAGGGACCCTAAGGCTGCGAAAAGGATCCTTCCAGGAGAGGCGTCGCTCGAAAACAAGGACAAGGAAAGGGTGCGAATCCGCCACTTCAAGGCAAAACCTAGTCTTGGGTAAGGAAAACCAGGATAGTGAGAAATGAGGTTCAATCTCTGGGGGAGCCGACGCTCCAGAGTTGGCATCTTGGCCGAACCAAAAGGTCGCCACGTAGAGCGTAGCGAGAACATCTTCTTGCAACAACGATGTGATACCGTTGATGCTCAGGGCAAAGATTGCGACACAGAGGACACTTAAACGGGAGACCTTTTTCTGCTCCATTGGATCAGAGAGGGCTCTACCAAACCGTAGGCGGAATCGAAGATCTCGCAAACATCCAGATATAAAGATTGGGAGGCGTCCCCTTGCCCCCATCGCGTTGAGAGTCTCCATGATATCGTATCGTCATGTGGTATCATAGGCCTTCTCCAGATCGAAAAACACCGTGGGGTAGTGCTGTCTACGAAGGAATGCCTCGCCGACGGCATTTTCCAGTGGAGAAGAGCATCCGAAGTGGAGTGGAACTTGCGCAGGACGCACAGTGCACAAGACAGATGGCCTCCACTGTCCAGAAAAAAGGCTAATCTAACATTAACCAATTTCTCTATCAGCTTGCACACGCAGGAAGTTTAAGAGATTGGGTGGAAACTGGGGGAAGTAGAGTGATCTCTGTCATGTTTGCGAAAAGCAAGCATAGTAGCGATTCTCCAGGAGTCTGGAAGGATACCCTCTGTCAAATCCTGTTGAACAAATCTAACAGAAAGGGTACGTCTCGCTCACCTAGGTGTCGAAACAGGGGATACGGAACGTCGTAATGTCCGCACACGAAGTGGGAGCGGAACGCAAGTCATTTAATGTAAACCTGTCGTTGAATGAATGAATAGTGCCGAAAATAAATGCTGCAAAGCCCAAATGGACTAGCCCGTAGCCAAATTCAAGGACGAGTAATTTGCATGAGTGTTCTCAATAAAAATATGGACATCTGGAGAATATACAAAAATATAGCTATGAAATTAAGATCAATAGAATGGAAGTAGAGGCATTTAAAACCATCAAGGGGTGTAAAAGGATATAAAAAATAAACTATTGAGAACTCAACAAAGGATAAAAACAGACTATAGATGGATCAACAATAGATACAAGAACAGAGAATATAAAATCATGAAACAATATATTAAATTTTGGCTAAGAGATTAGATTCTTCTAAAAATTTAAAAATTCTATTCACACTAAAAGAGACATGAGTCTCAGACAAGACGCCCCGCAGAACCTGTTGGGGGGCCATCTGCCCAGTAATGAAAGGGAAGACCCTCCTCCCAAGATTTCTCAAAAGGGGACACTCGGCAAAGATGTGAAGGATGGACAGCTACACCCCGCACAAGGTGCACAAAGGTGGGGGCTGCCCATTCATCAAGTGCCCATGAGTGAGGCGGCAATGGCCTATCCTCAGTCAGCACAAAATAACCTCCAGTCTATGTGGTCTCATGGTACGTGGCCATGGGAGGACTGAAGGTTTAATGGAATGGAGCTTGGTGGGAGGAAGCTCATCCCACATCTTCTGCCATAAGCCGACTACATATTCGGTGATGAGGGGATAGACATCACGAAGTGGTACTGGGGCTGATGGGGGTGTCCCCAATGATGCCGCCTCCTTGGCCGCAGCATCCGCCCTTTCATTACCTGGGATGCCCACGTGACTGGGCACCCAGCAAAAAGAAATCTTTTGAATAGGAGAAAGATAAAAAAAGCCACCGCTGGATCTTGAAAACCAGCGGATGGCTAGAACCAAAAGCACTCAGTGCTTCCAGAGAACTAAGGGAGTCAGAGAAAATTGTAAGACAACCAGATGGCATAGGAGCAATAATGACAACAAGTTCTGCTGTGAAAACAGAATCTGCACTTGGTAGGTGAACCAATGCGGTCTGAGATGGGAAGAGAGTAGCAGCTCCAACTGCGTCCGATGACTTGGACGCATCGGTGAACACGAAGGGGCTAGGCCGATGGTGGGAGGAGTGCTGATCATACATGGTTCTCAAGGTTAAAGGCAAGAACTGATCCTTGGGCCAACCAGTAAGCCCCTTGCATACCACTACAGGTGGTATGAGCCATGGGGGAATCTTTGGTAATGAAAATGGAATAACAAAACACTCCCTTAGACGTCCTGTGTGCTCGGCCATGCTCAGAGCAAAGGGGCGAGCCAGCGATGGAAATCTATCATATGCGGCCACTGTTCGCAAATTGAACGTGCACTCATATACTGACGACCATGGTAATTGCTCGTCTAAAAAGATATTTGAGGTTAGACCTGAGCATGTGAAAAGGAAGATGAAGAGCCCCGTTCTCTGCATAGAGACTCCACACAAGAGAGGACTTGAAGGCTCCAGAAGCCAGGCACGCACCCTGGTTACGCACAGTATTTAATTTTTCAAGGATGGACGGCGAGGCAGAGGAGTACACCTGTGACCAATAGTCCAGCTTTGACTGGACCAATGCTGAATACATAAGCCACAGGGTGCATTGATCACTTCCCCAAGATGTGTGTGGCAGTAATTTCATTATGGCCATTCTCTTCAGACAAGACCTTTTCAAAGCGTCTAAATGAGGCCTAAAAGAAAGCCTCGAATCAAAGCTAACCCCTAGAAATCTGAAATGGGGCGAAATGAAAGTTGACAGGGACACCATAGAGTGACAAATGGGAAGGGGCCCATGTCACCGATCTATGATTGTAAAAGTGGAAGCGCTTGGAAGAAGCATTATCAGCTACGGTATTTATAACCCGCTGTAGCTTACGTATGACAAATCGAAGTCTAGGGGATGAACAGATAAGCGCTAAGTCATCCACATATAGAGTTGAGGAAATCTCTGCTGGAAGATTTGTGATAATGCTATTGATGGCCACAAAGAAGCAGGTGGCACTGAGGACACTTCCCTGTGGCACACCCTCAACTTGCTCTACGGGCTCTGATAGGGCATTTCCAAATTTTACACGTAGTGTGCGCCACATGAGGAATTGCTCAACAAACCTGGGAAGAAAGCCCCGCAGGCCCCAATCATGGAGTTGCTTAAGGATACCATGCCTCCAAGTGGTATCATATGCTTTCTCAATATCAAAGAAAACAGCAACAGAATGCTGCCTCTTTGAAAAAGCATTTCTTATATAAGACTCCATTCTAACAAGCAGGTCGATGGTACTCTGTTTTTCTCTGAACCCTGATTGAGAGGGAGATATAAGATGGTTCGTCTCCAAAAACCAGACGAGTCTTGAATTTATCAGCCTCAAAAACAATTTACATGGACAACTAGTAAGGGCAATGGGGCAGTAATGGGTGGGTTCCGTTCCATCCTTTCCTGGTTTTCGAAAAGATAAAACCACAGCCTCCCTCGACATAGAAGGAAAGTAGCCCCTAATCCAGATGAAGTTATAGATGTCCAGCAAATGCGAGAGGAGAGATGGATGCATATTCCTAATCATATCATAGGAAATGCCGTCCGATCCGGGTGCAGTGGATCCACAGTGCTTCAGTGCATTATGGAGCTCATGGATAGAAAAGAGCCGGTTATAAGGCTCATTATCCATGTTAGGCTCCATAAAGTTGATAGGATGTTGCTCCTGTTCGAGCCTAAAGCGACGGAATTGGATGGAATAGTTGTCTGGGCTTGAAATATTAGCAAACGATCCGGCCAAAATATCGGAAAAATGGGTCAAGTCTCCCAACAGTTCTCCGGCCTGAACAATGTTGGAAGCTGTAAAGCCATTGGTTTTCCCCAATAGCTTTTAGACCCTCTTCCAGATTTTGTCTACAGGGGTCTGCCAACATATCGATGCGATGTAACCATCCAACGAGGTCTTTCGAGCTCGTCGAAGGGTGCGTAACCGTGCTGCCCTTGCTTGGTTACGAGCAAGTTTCTTTACCATCGTGGAGCACCGATGCTAACGTCGGCAAACCTGTTAATATTCAGTGAAAACTCTCGAGCATTCAGCCGACCACCAGGGCAATTGTGGTCCACGAGCAGCTGAGCCGGAGAGCGGGATGGAGGAATTAGCTGCATGATTGACATGGGCTAGAAGATCATCAATACCCACTGCAATATCTTCATGAAGGAAGGACCCATCATGGCTTGAGAGGTGCCTGAACTTAGGCTAGTTTGCTTTTTTTTGTATTCCATCTTTTGCTAGGTGGTAGAGGAGGACTACCTGTACATGGTGTTATTACAAAAGGTAAGTGATCACTGTCCAGCAAGTCAGGATCCACTGCCCAGTCAAAATCAGCTCTACAGATTGGTGAACAGAGAGACAAGTCCACGCATGTAAAGCTGTTCGTCTGGATGTAAAATGATGTGTGGCTGCCATCGTTAAGAAAGCAGACATCATTAATGCCCAGAAATCTCTCAATCATATTTCCTCTTAAGTTGTTATCATGGTCCCCCCAAAGGGGGTGTCGAGAATTAAAGTCGCCAATCAATAAAAAGGGAGGAGGGAGTTGAGAAATTAAGTTAGCTAACTTTTTAGCTAAAACAGCTATATCTCTTTCCTCGCCAGGAGGAAGATACAGCGAATAGACCGAATAATGGCGACTGGAAAACAGGCGAATAGCAACCGCCGGCAGGTCTGTGTTAAGAGAGAGCTGGTTGTGGGGAACCCTGTTGTTATAATATCCCACAAAACCCAAAATGAAAGCAAGTCTCCTGTAAAGCAATACAATCGGGATTGTAATCCTTAAGCAGGAGCTTGAACTCTTCCCATTTAGGGAAGAGACCTTGGAGGTTCCAATGAATAATTGGAAACATTGTTACCGTTTAAGCATAACGGAAGATTTCTTCCTACCCTTCGGGGTAGGAGATTTTGGATTTGAAATACCAGTGGAAGTAGTTCGTGTCATACTAGCCTTAGGTTTGGATTATGACAAAGGAGGCATCGGGAGCTTGAGTTTTGCCTTTGGTTTTTCTTTAAGAGGAGGTGCATCAGATTTTGATAAGTGGCTGTAAGAAAGAACTGTCTTCACTGGAGAAGCAGAGATGGAAGCAACTCCAGGGGTCAGTTCAGGTGTCGAGGGAACAAACGATGTTGACACAGCTGGAGGTATTGGTTGGGATGGTAGAGGCGATGGTGATGGCGAGGACATCGGAAAAAGTTGTGAATTCGATGCTGATAGAGAACGATGTGGAGTCAGTTTTTGAGAGTCCTCCTCAGATGAGGGGGTAACCTCTACAACAGCTGGCTCCTGGGAAGGAGCAAAGGTTGGTTCCTTCTCATTCAGGGATCGAAGGAATTCCAAAGCAGTATCAACAAAGGGGGTGGAGTGATAACTGGCTTTGGAGCTGAGGGAGAGCTTGGTCCTTTAGGGGCAGGGTGAATGTCCAGAGGTGGAATGGATACCATCTGAGGACCAACATGATCAACATCCGCATGTTCCGGAGCGGTAGCAAGGTGCTTAACCACCCTTGGGGAACCAGGAGAGGATGGAAGGTTCCTCTTCTTGTTGGTAACCTCAGAAGCACTGTTAGGTACTGACCAAGAGTGTTCATCACGAGGAGATGTACGTTTAGGACTTTTTACCTGGTCAGGCACAGGAGAACCAGTAGGAGGTCTCTGGCTTCTCCCTTTCTTTAGCCTGGTAGAACGCAGAGCATCAGAAAAGCTCACACCAGGTTGGACATACATCTCCTTTACTCTTTTTCTGGCCTCTTTAAAACTGACCCTGTTCTTGTTTCTAATGGCAATGACTTCCCTCTCATAGAGAAAGAAAGTGCATTGCTGTGATGTTGCAGGGTGTTCTCCACCAGTTAGGGCAGCACGGCTGTTGAGAACAGGGCGTCCCGTGATAATCCGATCCACAATTCACACACACAACCTTGCCTGTTTACAAAACTTGCTTACATGGCCAAAGCGTTGGCAATGGAAGCAGCGTCGAGGGTTTTCAACGTAAGGCTTGACTTGGATGTTAAGATAGCCGGCCTTAACGTACATGGGCGGTTCCAATCTGTTGAAGGTCAGGATTATGGCGGCGGTAGGTAACCTAGCGCCATTCACAAACCTGGAAATGTGGTGGGCACTTACAACCTTCTGATTGGTTAAGTTTTGATACCATCCTGTCAACATCGTAATCTATTAACTCTCCCGATCGGATAACACCTTTAGTGGTGTTAAATGTCGGGTGCGAAGCAGAGGACATGTCTACAGAAGCTAAAGACTATAGGGTCTTAATCCGCTGATGCTGCTCGCTTGATTTCGCCTCGACTATCAATGTGCCATCATCACGTGACCACATTTGGGCAGGTTCGCCACATTTCTCAACAAAATCCTCGTAGACGTCGAAGATGTCAGCTTTAGTAAGAGGACTATCGTTCGCTTTCAAGACTAAATATCGGTCGTAATCCAACTCAGTGTCGACTTCTGACTCAACAGGATCAAAGCGTCTACCGTCAGGTTCCAAGGCATGATAACCAGAGGCCACACGCAGGTCTCTGAGAGTTATGTTTGTTAAATTTACCCATATAAGTATATATTATATTTTGGGCTACCCCTGGAGACGAGGGCATGCACCAAATCGTCATCGTGAGTCCAAAGAGCACCCATACAGCCCAGACGGGGTAATCTGCCCCCCCCCGACTTCAACTGTCGTTTTAAAAACAGCGGAGCCGCATAACAGAGATTCTCTGGACTGCGGTGTTAAGACCTCCCAGAAACCAAATGACAACCCGGGCAACCAAACCTCCTCTAAGGCACGATCCTGCAGACGATGTCCCCCACTGGGCGCATCCGTCCACCCGTACAGAGGCAAAATTAAGAAAAGGAGAAGAGGCTAAGCTGTGGCCGGATGGAGCGCTGAGTCCCGTCAGCACGGCTGCCAGGAGAGCAAATCGCCATGCCCTTTACGGGGATACCTGTCGTTGAAGGGTTCTCTGCCTCTGGAGGTAAAGTCTGTCGGCGGCTTTCCGCGGCATCACGACGCACATTGAATGCAGTCAGGAAGGACTCCGCCACGGATCATCTTTGACTCTCTTCCACACCTCTGCTAGAGAGGTCTTCCCGTTAACAGAAGACACGTAAGCCCGCCAAGAAGAGCGGCGGGCGTGCTTCGAAAGATACCGCAACCTAGCCCAAGATCGACGAAATTCACCGACAGTGAAATCGTTAAGGCGGCGCTTATTAAACGAATATAAGCATAAGGAAATTTGATTGAGGCCAGCCTTACACTCGGCTGACCACTATGGATGCGGTAGGAGTGCACAACGGCCTGTCGTTCTAGGCACACTGCGGTGAGGTTGCCGGAAAACTCACACGCAACATCCCATCCAGCTAACTAAAATCCTCGACTGGGACAGAGAAATCATCATTTCCTGAAATGCAGACTACCACGCAGCGGTCCAGAAAATATTTGAATGGGAAAAGATCACTACCATGAAGGTCATCGATACTTTCCACCACGAATCAGTCTGTGCATCCGGAGAGCACAGGGACAGATCGAGGGAGGAAAATGAAGCAGTTCTAGGGCAGTGATGCGTAAACTTATCATGGGATTGATCGAGTAGTTTCTCAAGAGGGGGTGTCTACCGTTCAGATCTCTGAGCAAAAGAAAGGGCCTCGGCCGAAGTCGGATGACGGTGGAAATGTACGCAGAAATAACAGCACACCTCATATCCAGTGTAGCTGCACTGCTACTGCATGAAGGGAAGTATTTATAGCAAATAGAAAAACGGAGACATCATGTCGGGTGTAAATTGCGCATACTCCTGCCTGGCCCCAATCCCGTGGTGGAAGGATCACAAAATCCTTATATCGGGGGCGGGTGATCAGGGAGAACGCACCGGGCATGTTCTCCTATGAAAAAAAAAAGCTAACGGGTAACTGGAAGAGACGGGCCTCCGCAGCGATTCCAATGAAGGAATATGCCCTCCAGGCCTAGCTCGGAGTAGATGAGGGGGACCCTCTTCGAAGTGAAGACAATCACGGGAATGGCCGTACGCTTCCTGCAGGCAGAACCCCGTGCGCTGTTTGTCTTACAAGGGGCTGTCGCCTTCGAGGACTTATCGGAAGAGGTTGGGGGGCCCGCTATGCGTGTCTTTTTCTCCCTCTGCTTGGAAATCTTTGGAGGGCAGGGTGGCTTCAGAGAAGGGGGAGCCTCGAGTGGAGGTGTAAGAACCGAAGCTCCTTTCGGAGGACAGCATTGTGAGTCCCCGAAGACGGCCTCATGTAACACTGGGGGTAGTTTTTGCCTCTTGGGAGTCTAACGACTCGGTGGAGGCGCACGGCCGTTTCGCCTTACGGGAAACGGTCACGCAGAGGGAGGGGGTTGCCCTAATTTTAGCGGACTCTGGTTGTGACCCCTTTGTGCCGCCAGCTCTACCCCGGGGAGGGGGTAAACACGCAAATGGTTTTGAATGTGCGCGAAATCGACCGTGTTCATAAGCTTGGAGGGTACAGGAACAGAGGGTGCCTTTTTTAATATTGAGACTGAGGATGTTCTGGGGAGCGCTGGGCGCGCCAGGACCAAGTCTTAGCCTTGCGAAAGGAGAGACGATCAGCAGCTTGAACAGACAGGAGTTCCTTCTCTAGGAGATACACACCACATTGCTTCGGGGAAGCAGGGTGCGGTTCTCCGCAATTGACATACTTGGCCACACACAATAGGGAATTATCTTGTAAGGCCTTGGAGCAACTTACATAGATTTCGGGTAAACCCGACTTTGCACGTCGACACGAGCAATTCCTATGGCCGAAGTGGTAGCAGTACTAGCACCTCCGCGGCAGCGATACCAACCAGCACGAACCGGTTCGACTCAAGGAGCCATTCAAAATCGAACGTGACAAAGAGTGTAGAGGTGGGTCTCGAGGACCTTACCTATTTTCTCATCAAAAGCTTGAACTTGACTGCCCCCTGGTCAGCCAGCTCTTCGGTGCTGTCTTCTAAAAAGTAGTCTACAAGTACCCTCTCATAAACCACTACTTTCACGAGCGCGGCGTCACACTCACCGGAGAGCCATTGAGTGTCAGAAGGGTACTAATAATGGTCGCCTCGGAATGGTCCGCCGCATTCGCCAAAAGGCTGCCGTCCGAGAAACCGGTTACATGGGGCTCTCTACAAGTCAATCCAACTAAAGCTCTCCTCTGAGGAAGCAAGTGGCTTTTGGCCAACATGGTGGCATCAGTGGAGTGAATAACTGAAAAAGCGCTTGAAGCCAGCGGGCTCAAAACAGCCAGCTAATCTCTGAATGAGGGCCCTCGACGTTATCAAGGTTCCGATCAGCGCACTTGCCACTTTGATCCTGGTCTGGACCTCCCGCTAGAGGGGCCTCGGGGCTGGATGTGCCGGTCTTGGCTTGGTTGAAAGCCGAAAAGGAAAAAGACCCTTCCGACCCCGGAGCAACCGCATAGGGAAAGGAATCCCATTTTTCCTTTCCGTTTCTTTTTTGCACAGTAAGGCGGGGATTGAACCGACTTCTCTTACCCCCGGAAGAGGCCCCTACATCGAACATACCAACCTCGACCAGATCATTCTGCGAGATGGGGAAAGATGTTGGCAGTCAAACGGGCACCAGGTGGCGGAGGGGGTCCAGTTCCTCCTCTCCCTGCGAGTCTTCGGGGGCCCGTGCCGCCTGACGAGGCCCTTACAGAGGGCCGGATTCAGATTCGGTGTCAGGCACCGAGCGAAGGATCGTCCCCTTGGGAGACAAAACCATCTGGGGTGGAGCCACCTCCGGGACCATGTCCACATCAGGAGAGACCTCCAACTACCCTCCCCAAGGACCCGCGTCCTCTGTCTCGCTGTCTGCTTAGCGGGTCCCTGAGAAAGAAAAGGAGGACGCGCTGCCAGGAGAGTCGCCCGGGCAACTTTGCAAAAGGGGCTAAGGGAAAAACCACCGAACAAGTCAAAGGAAGAGAGGGAGAAGCGCCCTCTCCGCAAAAAAGAGTCTTGGCGGGGCCTCTGAGAAAGCACATGGGGGTGTAGCTGCCCGGGGACGGCTCTGAAAATGGCAAAGGGAAAACTCCTTTGCCACATTTAGGAGGTATCCTAGCTCCTCGTCCGCCCGAACACCAAGTTCGGGAGCGAATCGAGAAAGAGCGAGGACGTCCGAAATTTTGATGAAGCCGTTGTAAAGTTCGAAGTCTCTCTGCACATCGTAATTCCCTAACTTGTGACCACTAAAAGTAACAAAGGCGGGGCTGGTGGGCTATATCCCACGTACAGCCGCTCCCGTCTATCCTGTCTCGGGTTTTCCGACTTTTAGGGCTCCACCCTGTGTGTGTTAAAGAATGGTGTCTTGCAACCTTGGACAGCGACTCACACTGACCAGAAGCTACCAAGTGACTGGTCGTTCTCCGAAGGTCTCAGCTGCCAACTGGACAGAGGAAGAGGCAGGGCGGATATCCTTATTGGAGCGTAGTAATCCTTGAAAGGACGGCCGGGATCTGATAATCTGTTCTGGCAGACACAGATGGGATCCGAGACTTTTAGATGACCTGGAAGCCAACAAAACAGTAATGCCCCCCCCCCCCACACCAGAAGCAATACAGCTTTATGCAGCCGAGAATGGACACAGGAAAGGTGATCAGGGTAGCGGTTATTGGGGGTAAAATCGATATTCCCATTATTCGCGCAGGTCCCCTCAAAGCCTGGTCTCTTGCAACTTGCAGGCATTAAAGGTCGTTGTTTATAGAGGTTCCAAAGTCTCTTTTTCTGACACGGCTGAAGGTAGCTGGTCAGGTACTTAAGCCTAGACAGAAGGTTGAGGAGCTAGTCGTAAAGAAAAAGGAATGCATAGAGGGGGTGAGGAGGAAACGCACAAACGACTTCACCAGGCACCGTCAGAGTGCAATTCAACCCAGGGACGGAGCGTCCCTAATTTGCACTGTCCGTATGAGGACAGTTCCTCCTGGTACCAAGGGTAAGTAGACAAAAGGTTGAGGGGATAGTGGTAGAATAAAAAAAAAAAAGTAGCGCTGAGAGGGAGCGAGGGGAAAGTCACAACTACTTTCCAGGGCCCCATCAGAGACAACAGATCAACCCAGTAACAGACAGAGCTTCCCTAATTTACACAAGCCAGGAAAACGTGCAGTTCTTTCCGGTACCAAGTGTAACAGGTTGCACAGGCAATTAGCGTAGGTAAGTAAAGTTAGAAGTGTATATATGTGGAAGAAGCTGAGAAGCAAAAATAGGAACTACTAGAGGCACAATAAACAGGAAAGACAGTAATGAAAAAAACAAATACCACAGATTACTTCTCAACAAAGGTATTCATCTTTCCATATTTTGTGGAATTAGAAACATTGTAGAGATCAAAAAAATAAAGATGAATTTCAACAACTATTCCTCGGAAGAGAAAATACCAATTTCCCATGAATTGCAAATATGTAGAAATAAGCAGTCCGGCTCCGACTTCCTTCGTTCGGTTCTATTCCTAACAAAGCCCATTCTGCTTGCCTTCTCTCGCTCTCTGTACAATAGCGATGGGATTCCTCAAAGCCAAATCACACCAACCTCCTTGTACGAGTGACAAGATGCAATAAACGTTCAGCCCAAAACGAAAGGAGAATACAAGTAAATAAGATTGGAAGGAGCAAGTCTTCAACAAAAAATAGATAATAAACAACCAAATAAAAGTACAAATTGAAGCAATTTTAGAGAACGATAAGCATCTGATCAAATATTTTATGTGGAAGGGGGCAGGGGTTAGCTCCAACTAATCTACAACCATTGCCAGCCAGTACGGTAGTAAAACTTTAAAATTAAAACTAAGTTTAATTCCCAAACGGACCGGCGCATTGGCAAGCTTTAAGTCAACAGACAAGTAAGTCATTATAGACAAATCACTACACAAAGCCGAGAGAATAATAGCTAACATAGGGAAACGAAAGCGGGGAAAAGAGATAAGGGGAAGGAAAAAAATCGACTCAAAGGAGTGAAGAGGACAGAAACAGCCTTACCTCGGTAATTAGCGGGTCGTTGGCCAGCTGATTATCGGTTACCCGGGTGACGGTGGTCTCGGTCAAAGTCGACTTGGTAATCATCTCTTTGACAGCGCCTAACTTGGTGGGGGGAGGGGGGAGATCAAATCCCATGGGGGGATGGTCCGAAGGTGGGCGATTGATGGACAGATTTATAGAGGGGGCCTGAGAGGGTTCCCCAACTGGGCCTTCAGACACAGGGGCCTGCTCCCCCTTAATAAAGTGCTGGGGGATCATGGCCTGGAAGTCCTCGTTAGTAAGCTGAGGTACCTGGGTTTCGCCTGTGGACCTGGCGCCACTCGGGGAGGCCCCGCGAGAGCTGAGGAAGGAAGTGTGGTTGGCTTCGGGTGCCGAAGGGTTGTGGGTCGCACTCGAGGCGACGCCCGGTTTCGTCGACGGGCGTATGGGCGGAGGCGTGTTGGCCAGAACTTTGGTCGCAGTGGCCGGAGACGAAATCTGCGGCCTGCGGTATCCGGAATACGAGGGGCGGTTCGCCATGTACGACCCGGCGCTGTACAGCCCCGTGTACGGCCTGGGGGCGCCGAACACCTTGGGAGACGCCTTGGCGGAGCCACCGACCCTGGACGGTGAGAGAGATTCCCGAAGCACCACCAGCCGTACGAATCGCTCGAGCCCAGTCAGGAGAGACACGGCCTGGTCGTGGCGCGCTCCCTCCAAGTCCACTCCATTAATCTGCGTAAACAACAAAAAAATAAAACCGCAAAGTGTTGCAGTGACTGGTGCTCTGGGGCCATTTGTAGCGCCCCCGTCGAGAAAAAAAAAATCCACTTACCGACACCACTTTGTCCCCCACTCTGAGCTTCCCGTCCTTAGTTGCCGCCCCACCGTCAGTAATCCTCGAGATGTAAATGGACTGAAATAAAATAAAATATGACGATAAAAAAAATGCAATAAGAGCAGCAGCAACGATCGCGCATTGGAGTTGTGAATATAACAATGGTGTCAAAATAACACTAGCAAAATCATCATCGCAACCCTTAACGAGGACAAAGCCGCAGGAGGAACTATCCAACCACCTCCCGCAAATGACCCCTTCTTCACAGGCTCTTGGGAGGTCAAGGTGAGGAATGAGCCTCCATCCCCAGCTTTATGAAAAATCACTTTAGCAGGGACCGCTTCTTATCCTCTAAATCCATTTAGCCATCTTTGAAGTGTCCTTACTTGCCCCCTCCCTTCAAGGGAAGGAAGGGAGGGGGGGCAGAGCTTTAGAAAAACACAGAGCCTTATGCATTGCAATCCACAGTAGCGACCTTGTTTCACTCACATCAGATCCTTCTTTGAACTGGGCGGCTCCTTTACCCCCAGCAATGCTGAATCCTAGCCCGTTGTGATCTCTCATCAAGGTGGTGTAGATGGTTTCTAAGGTTACCTGCAACCAACAAAAAAATAATCAGAATCATCTTTACGGTGGAAAAAATAGAAAAAAAAAAATAACATCCAAAGGCTAGAATGATAAAAGGCTTCACAACATTCAGGTTCGTCGTATTTGAATTTCCCCTTCTGTCTTTAATCAATTTGCTCTTGCCAGAGCGAACAAAGACAGTCCATCTCAGCGCAGGCCCACGTAAGGCTCAGCACTTAGGGTAGATTATCTTGAAAAGCCTCGGAATAATGGTCAAATTCTTACTGGTCTCTGAAACAAACTTGTTGGAATTAATCCACTCTTTCTTAATGATGTGGAATGGGTTCGACTGTTTGTTGGTATATGTTGATGACCTGATTTGGGGGGCTGAGAATAGGAATGGTTTGGAAATGCTGTGTAGCTTTTGATATGTGTTAAGTTTTAAGTATCTAAGATACATGTTAAATGATAAGTGGTACTGATGAAGCAGATTGCATCCACAAGGCGATTAGAGCGTTAGTGAAAGGTAAGGGTTTGAGTGAAGAATGTACTAGGAAGCAACAAGAGTTATGCTGGTATGGAAGAAGGAAAGATCTCGATTTAGAGCAAGCCAAATGGACAACTTGAGAGGGAAAGTTGAGGTGCAAAAGGTGGATAGAATGTGGAACGACTGGGTAAGAAATGTTTATGGTGTGAATGAGGTTGTGACCGAGTGTTCTGAGGTGGTATGGGCATATGAAAAGAATGAATTGAAATAGACTTATGAAGAGAATATACGAGAGTGCCAGGGAGTGAGAAGAGTTGGAAGACCGCGTAAAAGGTGGGTTGATCTATCTCACTTTACTTTGTGGCCCCCTCAGGGGAAGGAGGGGATCCTCTGTTGTCAAACAAGGGAGCACTCAGGAATGCCGCATCGGGGAGCGGTCTTCTCCAGAGGTCTCCGAGTGAGGTGACATGATAGTCAGCTCTGAGGTGTTCGAGGGAAAAGGCAGGTGAAGATGAGATGAGTGGTGACGTCTGTCAGTTGGCAGGGGCAGTCTGGGGATGTCAGGGTCTACTCGTGTCCTGATCGTAGGCGGGCTAGAGAGAGAGAGAGATTCGGCGATCCACGATGGATGTCTGGTGGGACGCGTTGAAGTAGGATGCTGTTTGCCCGCCGTCCGAGTGCTACTCGAGGCAAGTGAGTGTGTATGTGTTTTATTGTGTTCTGGTTTAGTTGTGTTGGGGGAACTTTTCCCAGTATTTGGGAGTAGTGGGAAGCATGGGATAGTGCTAAGGTCTGGGCGGGTGTGGTGGCTCAATTTGCTAAAGAATTGTGTGGAGTTTGGAGTTGTTGGAGGTATATGTTTAGTTATATGTAGGCTGTGTGTGTGGTGGTAGCTTGGGATGTGATGGTTTAGATCATTAGCGGATATGTTCAAGGAGACTGATTGAGTTATGGGGAGGGGGAGAGGGTGACGCCCTGGGGAGCCCAGTTGTGAAGGCTTTGTGTCCTCGATTGTGAGCAGCGCTGTAGCACTTGACCATGTCTGTTTGAGAAGAGGTTGTCTATCCATTTCTTGTTGTTTGTGTTCATGGAGTGACAAATATTTTTTTTGTATGAAGATGTGTTAAAGGCTTTGCCTATGTCAATTGCTACCATCACTGTGATTTGTTAGGGAGCTCAGTAATATGGTTGTGGAGTAGTGTTCTCTGAAGCCGTGGTCAGTGTGAGAGAGTGGTGTGATTGGTTTGATTATGTTTTAAGTTTTTAGTTTTTTTTAGTGTTTTTGAGATTGGTTGAGGAGTGAGATGGCTCTGTATGAAGTGGGGAGGTTTGGTGGTTTCTTTAATTTGATGTTGTGCATCCTGTAATGGTTGAAGATGTTTGTGAGTGTAGATATGGCTGTGGGCCCGATGAGTTTGAGTGGAAGGGGCGACTGATGAGGAAATGGATAATATTGTACATGGAGGTGGTTTGTGAAGGCGTGCTATGGGCCTTCTGCCCTTGGATAAACCCTAAAACCATCGCTATGACGGGAAACAGTTGAAATGGAAGTCTTTCTTATTTGAATTAGTCTGCTCCCATTGACGGCTAAACGTACCTCCAATTCTCCGTTCACTTCGCCTTCCTCAGCTGAATGATGCGTGAGGCCATTTTGTTTCGGTGGCGGGTTGCTTGAGGTATCATGCTCGTGAGTCGGTATTAACGGTCCCACGTGGTTCGACAATGGTTGTGGTTGACCGCCTGGTTTGATTAAAGTGGGCGAGTCGGATTGGTGGCTGTTAACCAAATTCTGTCAAGTAGGAAATGCAAACCTCAGGTTTTCCCATCATTCCGGAAACAAAGGCGAGAAAAAGGATGGCGAAAATCACTGAGTAACCATCTCGATGAATATGCGCGGTGGGACAATTGAAGATGAAAATGCTACTTCCCAATCCAGTAAAGTACAGCGATAACAGAATTTCTAACCAAGGACCATGTTTGACGTTTCACTCCATAAGCACCAACAGCCATATTATGGGATGTTACTAGCACATTTGGACGAACCCTCCATCCCGTCATTAAATAGAAAAATCATCTTTCAATTTTATACATCAATTAGAACCGGTGATTTAAAGCCAGCATCACTCAGGGATGACGTCACGGCGCGTGGTCATTCTTAAAAGGTGCTGGGGAGGTATAATGTTCTGAAGGACGAGGGAAGTGGTGTTTTCAGCAGCGGGGGCAGTCGGAAGCGTGTGGCGGGGTTTATTCTATTTTTGTATTCATGTTGGGAGGGTTGGTCCCCTGGTCGCAGGGGAGCCAGAGAAACTGGTTCGGCGGTCCCGATTGGATTAGGACGAGGCGCTTTGGGGTAAGAGTTTTGCACCTGGTTATGCGGGTGAAGTGTGTGCGTGTGTACGTTCCTGCTCTATAATATACTACTTTCCTACATAGTTTCTACTTGTATAAGTGCAGATACTTACCTCTTGTTGGATGGTGGCGGTGGTGGGTGAGGCTGTTCCAGATACACAATCCCTTTGTATGACCAGTCTCAGCACCGCTCCGGCTTCTTTCATGATACCCACAGCATCGTAGTGGTCCACACATTCCACATTCATCCCGTTCACCACCAGAAGTTTATCACCCAACTGTGCATCATAGCCAAAGAAATCAAATCAAAACGCAAAGTTTTGGACCTTTACTGGGGGTTCTATCATTGCGGTGTACAATTCTCATTTAGGTGAATGTGTGATACATTATGGCTTTGGAGTTTTTAAGAGATTGGATCACTAAATGAACATTTTCTGGGGTGAATAGGAGAGAATGGTCGTTGGTTCGGCGTGTTTTTTTTTTGTGTCAGTGGATTTGTCTATTTTGTCTGAGTGGAGGTAGGAAGTTGGTATTTGAGTATGTTGCAGAGTTGTTTAGAGAGGCCATTTGGTGGTGGAAGTAATCAGAGACTCGTATGCGGGTGCGGTTGTGAGTGTGTGTGTGTGAGTGTGTGTGTGTGTGTGTGTTTGTTTTAGTTCTGGAGTTGCGTTGAGTTCGTTTTATGGACAAATTTGTTGAGAATTGCTTCCCGTTGATTTGTTGTTTTGATTTTAGGTTGGTTATGAAAGTATTGAGATGTCGGATTTGTTTTTGTTTGTTTTTTTATGCTGTCTGAGTTTCTTTTGGAAGTTTGGGTTGAGTTTGCACTTGGTTGTGGGGATCAATTTTTTGCTGGATTCATGCATTATTATTTTTTAATAGGAGTAAGTTTTGACCAAAAATGACGCTTGAGTAACTCAGTTTACAGGATGTGATAGCGTTTGGTCTAAGGAGGGGTAGTTGCTGATGGAAAAATCTTATATTTTTTCTTATATGTAGTTGGTGTGACACCGATCCATACATTGGACTAGGATGGCCAATCTTATGTGCCTTCTACTCTCATTCCTATCATAAGGAGCTGCCTCAAGCCAAGGCTCAGTATGGGGAAATCAATGGTTTGATGATGAAGAACAGGACAAAAGTTGGCTGCTTCACATTTCTAGCTCTACTAGACCCGCCTCGGAAAAAACTAGCCAAAATAGTCCGAAACTTTAATTCAGAGAGACAAATAGCTATGATATAAAACAAAAGCCAAAGTCAACAAAGGCATCTTTGCTTGGAAGCTTTAGATATTTACAAACAACAATGCATCGGAGGGACGGAAAATGAAGCTGAGATACAACAAAAGTCAAACTACTTGAAGCACAACAAACCAAGCGCGCAAGCACCTCTTATGAAGCTTGTCTCGCAAGAGGGTCGGGTCCGGACCCTGCACTCACTGAAAATAGTGAATGCAGCTCGAAGGTGGCGCTCTTGTTAACGCCCCTTGGCAGCGAAAACCACAGGTGATAGACGAAAGACCCCACCCACCTCCCTCTTAAAGGCAGACTACAGAGGAAGACTAAGACACTGCTCACCCTCAAACCCGCGTTGTACGCCGGTCCACCCTCGGTCACCCTCGAAATGAAGATTCCTTCGTCGTCGCCCCGGTAGGGCGTCGATCCTTTACCTCCGGCAATCGACAAACCCAAGCCGCCCGTCGTCCGCTCCACGTTGATCTCTAGCAACTGAGAACTGGGTGCTGGGGATCAAGAATACGCGTCTCAAAATTAAGAAAACAGGAAACAAAATCAGGACAGAACGCCTTAAACTTTTTTTTTAACTTAAAACGAAAACAAACGAGGACATCTCCCGCAGAATGTTTTGTAAGGAGGAGATCTTTAAGGAAAGGGAAAGCGCTGAAAACGTGGGAATGTTTAGAAGGTACACAGCTGCAGATTCTTCTGTGGGCATGGGCGAAAAGAGGGTACATATGAGTACCAGCTGCAGATCGTTCTGCGGGCATGGGCACATCATTCCTATAAAGCCATTTAGAGAGCTCAAATATGGAATATATATTTTTGGTATTCAAATCTATTTCGATGAGCAAATGGCAATGCTTATCCTATGAATGGGGGGGGGAGTTACTAACATAAGAACAAGTCTACAAAGCGCAGTCAAAGGTACGAGGAAGGAGGGTGGTAAATAAATGATGTAAATTAAAGATACCAATAACAAATCTCACCTATCCAAAAATGAACCCTGCAAGGGGGGGAGGGGATGTTGTAGCAGGGGGAATACCCATAGAAAAGGCCCCACAAGGAAAAGTTAGATTAAAACCACTCCAGAAACAAATTCCCATCTTTTTAGCCCTCGAGCTTAAAGAAGAAAACCAACGAGGGCATCTCCGCTAGAGGTAAGAAAGAGATCTGGAAAGTGAAAATATGTGTGAAGATACAAAGATGCAGATCCTGAGGCCATTGGGGCAGGAAGGGCACACGAACCTCCAGGTGTCTGCAGCAGTAAGGTGACCCAAGCACACATGGCATTGCCGTTGAGGGAACGTAAAAGCATAAGGAAAATATAGGGGGTGGGGGTGGGCTAATAGAAAAGGGGGGAGAAGACAGACATAGCCCCCCCCCATCAACAGGAGCCATGGGGCAACCGGGGTGAACCATCACCACACGAACATGGATGAAGAAGCTTGTCAAGTTGCGAAAAAGGGTAAAATGGAAGCCTAGAAAGAAGAATAAATCGCAAGTAGTCTCAATCTAGTGTGAAATTGCTGGATGCACTAGGGACAGAAGGGAGCGCTGCTCTACTAAGTTAGAGGTCAACAGTCTACATTGCCCCCACCCCTTCTGGATAACTAACAAAAGCCTACTGTGTCACGTCATTCCCTACCTGCTGGGAAGTTTGCCTCTTCCTTGTGCGGGTTGTGAAGTTGAGGCGGGATTGCGAAGGCGACCGGAGCTTCTGGAGTCGGAGAGGGATCCACTTCCAGCTTCACCTCGGCCTCGCGTTTCACGGAAGGGGTTGAAATTGGTACAGGTGTAGGTGTGGGTGTGGGTGTGGGCGGAGCGGCCTGCTGTTGATGAAGGGCCTGTTGCTGTAAGAAAAGGAGGGGGGGGGGTGAAATGGTTGTTGGAGGAACCTTTTTTTTTTGCCATAGCAAACGCTTGCCTCCTGGAGCCTACCCTCGAATTTAAAGCACAACACCAACAAGGACGCATTTGTTAAGAAGAGATTTGTGTAAAGGGGTGAAAATGTGTGGAAGATATATCGTCAAAGATCCACCTCCAGGCATTGGGGGCTGAGGGGTAACAAACAGCCTCAGCAAGGTTACCCATACTACATCCCTCCTGAGTATGGGAAAGATAGGGAGGGGGGGAGAAAGAGAGAAGGATGGGGATGAATTTAGACATGTCAGAACACACCACCTCAACCGGAACCAAGAAGGGGTGAATCCACACCTTCCATCCTCACCAGGAATAGACGAAAACTGGTCAGCGACTAGCCTACGAAATAAACGACGGGCCAATAAAAATGGGTGAGAAGAGGCGAGTAAAGAAAGTGGTGAAAAAAATAGAGGATAAAATCAGAATGTCTAGAAGGCATATGGACCAGGTAGACTTAATCTAGTTTGAGAGAAGAAGGGGCGTGTTTACACGGGCCATCTCATTAGTGGAGAGGATACAGTCAAGCCGTCCGGATGAATACCCCTCTCCATCCCTCTCAGTGCACAAAAGGGACACACCAATTGAGAGGCTGAAAAACAGCTGACTGAAACAACTGAGAAAAAATAACAAAGAGAATCGGAATAATTGTATTGGATTGTAGTACCACAGAGTTCCCCATTTGTCTGCATTCGATTTCACCCAGGTGGAACGTAATAGGGCAAAAAGACCCCCCAAACACACCGATAAACCACATGTGTGAGTTGTTTTTTTTAGAGAACTAATCTGGCGACTGCCTACTTGGGCATTAGTCGCCGTATAAAAAATTGTCCTAGTACTAGGCTACTTTAAAATAAAATTTAAAAAGACAAAAAACACACACCCCCAAAAGAAAAGGGAAGAGGAAGCGAGCAGTAAGAACGCTCCTGCGTCGGGGGGGAGGGCCAAAGCCGCGGGAACGTGCGACCTATAAGGACGGAAAAAAACAAAAGAAAACAAAAGAACAACCCATGCTTAAATAATAGGGAGAAGGCCGGCCTCCCGCCAAAAGTCAACAAGTCCACCAGTCACTGTGCACGCACTCGTCCCGAGTACAAGGGACAGGCGGTAGCGACCCCGCCAATCCCGGTACCGGGATAGGTAACGTGCACGAAGATCACCCAGACTGGGACATTCGACAAGAATGTCGCAGAGAATTTCGACAAGAATTGTGACGACGCAGTCGTCACAATAGGGCGCAGGCGAGCGCTCCATCAAATAGCGATGCGTCACACAACTATGTCCGATTCGGAGACGACAGAAAGCGACCTGAAGCCGTCGCGGCGCAATGACACGCGACTTTAAGTTCCCTTCGACCGTTTCCCACCTTCTTTGCCAAGCAGTTCGAAGAGCTGCCCATATTTCTGCCATGTAGTCGGTGTGAGGAAGAGCGAAACGCTGGTCCAGTCGCAGGATCTAGCAGACTCTTTGGCGCGCTCATTCCCTGCAATTCCTACATGACCAGGAACCCAGCCGAAAATAATCTAGACATCCGCCCGGCTCACCAAAACCGTGGCGTCACGGATATCGCGAACCAGGGAATGCGTAGATTACAATGCCCAAAGAGCATTCAGGGCGCTTTGCGAGTCGCTATAGATCATGATCCGGTCTCTGAACCGGGCACGTCGCGTAATCTCCCGTACCGAGTGGTGTATTGCCACCAGCTCGGCAGGAAAAACAGACGCAGCGGCTGGCAGAGCCGACCCCCTCTTGGGACTTAGGGCAATCCGTATACACTGGCACGGTTCCAGCGCGACAGGAGGTGTGCTCCAAAAAGGTCGAACGCAATACTCCCGGCGCTGTACAAGCTTTGGGAGCAGAGGCGTGGCGACAAATAGCCAAATGTGGTAACCTCCAGGGTGGCGTCCTGGGCAGAACCCGGGGCGCCACCGGCCCGAGAGCTATACCTAGATCTCGAAGGAGTTTCCTGGACCTAAAACCCAAAGGGCTTAGGGTGTGAATGGCGTCTCTCGGCCGCTTAGGCACCGTCGAGATCAGCTGCGGATGCAGTGAGAGCTGTTGGCGACTGAAGGAGGCGCCGGGCTCGCGCGTACAGGCGAGTGATGCACTGCACGCGGCGCAGAGCGAGTGGCATATCCATAACATCGACCAACAGGCTCTCAATGGGGGAAGTGAGGAAGGCACCGGTCGCAAGGCGAAGGCCGGTGTGGTGGATCGAATCCACCTTCCGCAATAAACGCTCGGCTGCGGATGCATAGAACTCGCATCCGTAGTCGAGCTTCGAACGAACAAAGGATCGATAAAAAAGTAGGGCAGTAGACCTATAAGCACCCCAAGCGCTGAACGTCACGGAACGGAGAATGTCCATGGCGCGGGTACAAGAGACCCTAAGGCTGCGAATATGAGCCTTCCTTGTGAGGCGCTGGACAAATACAAGACCAAGGAAACGGTGCGATTTAACCACTTCCAGCCGTACCCCATTAAGAAACAAGTCTGGGTCAGGGGAAAGCCGTAGATAGAGGGCATAAGTAAACCACCTTAGTATTGGCCAAAGAAAACCGAAACCTGTGCGCTTCGGCATAGCGAGAGACGCGGTTCAATGCCTGTTGGAGTCGACGCTCCAGAGTTGGCATCTGGGCCGAGCCAAAAGAGATCGAAAGGTAGTCCACGTAGAGTGTAGCGAGAACATCTTCCAGCAGCACAGAGGTGATGCCGTGGATGCTCAGGGCAAAGAGTATGACACTGAAGACACTTCCCTGCGGGACACCATCTTCCTGCTCCAACGGGCCGGAGAGGACTTCCCCCCCACTCGTACGCGGAATCGTCGATCTCGCAAAAATTCAGATATAAAGATAGGGAGGCGTTCCCTTGCCCCCATCGTGTGGAGAGTCTCCATGCCGTATCATATGGCTTCTCCAGATCGAAAAATACCGTGGCGTAGTGCTGTCTACGAAGGTTAAGCCTCGCAGACGACCTTTTCCTGTCGGAGCAGAGCATCCAACGTGGAGTGAAACTTGCGGAAGCCGCACTGTGCAGAAGACCGATGGCCTCCGCTGTCCAGGAAAAAGGCTAATCTAACATTTACTAATTTCTCCATCAATTTGCACACGCAAGAGGTGAAGAGATTGGGCGGAAACCGGCCGGAGTAGTGATCTCTACCCGGTTTGCGAAAGGCGAGCACAGTAGCGATTCGCCAGGAATCTGAGAGGAGACCCTCCACCCAGATCCTGTTGAACAAATCTAACAGAAAGGCCATGTTTGCCCACCCAGGTGTCGAAGCATAGCGTACGGGACATCGTCCGGACCATGGTCGGTGTCCACGCACGAAGCAAGAGCGGAACGCAATTTACTCACAGTAAACCTGTCGTCGAAGGGTACTCCGCTTCTGGAGGTAAGTCCAGCCGGCGGCCTTCCGCGACATGACGTCATGCATTGAATGCTGGCAGAGCAGCCTTCCGGCTAGAGAATGCGGAGAAAGCGGTCGCGAAGAATCCGCCACGAACGCGGGGTCCGAGATCGCGGTCCCATTCTCCTGGAGAACGGGAGGGGGGTCGTGCGAGAACTTGCCCCGAATCCTTTTGATTGGTTTCCACATCTCTGCTAGAGGGGTCTTCCCGTTAAGGGGAGACACGTATGCAACGCCAAGAAGAGCGGCGGGCGTGCTTCGAAATATACCGGAACCTAGCCCTAGCGCGACGAAATTCAGCGACAGTGAAATCGTTCGGGCGGCGCTTATAGTGCATGTAGGCATAACGCTTCTGATTGAGAGCCGTCTCATACTCGGCCGACCACCACGGAGGTGGTCGGCGTGCAAAACGGCCAGACGTTCTGGGAATAGTAGTCAGGCCTGCGGCGATGAGGTTACCGGAGAAGAACTCAACGGCATCATCTCCTCGACTGAGATGGAGAATTCAGTCATTTCCTGAAATACAGGCCACGGCGCCAAGCACCAGCGAGGTGGGCTCTCAGGCGGCAGTTGCCCTGGAAATGATATTTGAATGGGAAAGTGATCACTACCATGGATGTCATCGACCACCCCCAATCAAAATCAGGCTGTCCATCCGGAGAGCACAGAGATAGATCAAGGCAAGAAAATGAAGCGGTTCTCGGGCAGTGATGCGTAAACTCGTCCACATTAAGGACACCTATCTCACGCTCTTCAATCAGATCGGCAAGGACTAATCCCCTGGGATTTATTGAGTAGTCTCCCCAGAGAGGATGTCTGTCGTTCAGATCTCCAAGCAAGAGAAAGGGCCTCGGCAACCATGCCACGACGCAGCGGAAGTCCCCCGCGTCGAAGTCAGCTGACTGTGGAATGTACGCGGAAATAACTATACTTCCTATCAAGGTACTAATCCCCTGGGATTTATTGAGTAGTCTCCACAGAGAGGATGTCTGCCGTTCAGATCTCCGAGCAAGAGATAGGGCATCGGCAACCGTGCCACGACGCGGCGGAAGTCCCCCGCGTCGAAGTCAGCTGACGGTGGAATGTACGCAGAAATGATAGTATACCTCCTATCCAGGTGCAGCTGCACAGCCACTGCCTGAAAGGAGGTATCTAAAGAGAAAGGAAGAACGGAGACATCATGCCGGGTGTAAACTGCGCATCCCCCAGCCCGGCCATCCCGCGGTGGTGGGGTCGCAAGACCCTTATACCCCGGGAGGGCAGGGAGGGGGCACGAACCTAGCATGGTCTCCTGCAAAAAAATAGCTAACGGGGAACGGGACGAGACGAGCCTCCGCAGCTCCTCCCAGTTGGCCCGGAGTCCACGGCAATTCCATTGAAGGAATATGCCCTCCAGGCCTAGCTCGGAGGAGACGCGTGGGCCCTCCTCGAATTGAAGACCCTCACGGGAATGGCCGTACGCTTCCCGGGGGCAGAACCCCGGGCGCTGTTGGCCGGACAAAGCGCTGAAGGCGCTTGCTCCTTCGAGGACTTATTGGGGGAGGTTGGGTTCGCCATGCGAGTCTGTTCCGACCTCCGCCTCGAAACGTTAGGCGGGCGTTGCGGCTTGGGAGCCGGGAGGCCCTCTTTTCGAGGATCCACCGTCTCTGAGCCAATCTGCCCACCAATAGGCGTGGGCGAAAGAGCCGAAGCTCCTTTGGGGGACAGCTATAGGAACCCCGGAAAATAATTATATATTTTTTTTTTCAAGAGCTCATCTGGCGACTGCCTACTTGGGCATTAGTCGCCGTATTAATACTGGCCCAGTTCTAGGCTACTTTAAAAAAAAATTAAACGAAGAAAAAAAACAACAAAAAAAAACACCCTAAATGGGGGAAGGGAAAAAAACAAAAACAAATGCATGAAAAAAAACAAAACAAAAAACAAACTCTGCTTAAATAAGAGGGAGAAGGCCATCCTCCCCCAAAAAGTCAATAAGTCCACCAGTCGATGTGCACGCACTCGTCCCGAGCACAAGGGACAGGCGGTAGCGACCCCGCCCATCCCGGTACCGGGACAGGTAACGTGCACAAAGATGACCCAGACTGGGACATTCGACAAGAATATGCCGAACAGTTTGGGGAACGACACAGTCGTTGCAATAGGGCGCAGGCGAGCGCTCCATCAAATAGCGATGCGTCACACGAGTGTGTCCGATTCGGAGACGACAGAAAGCAACCTGAAGCCGCCGCGGCATTGGGGGATAGGTCCATGGGAACAGTCGCGGCGCAATGGCACGCAACTTTAAGTTCCCCTCGACCGTCTCCCATCTTCTTTGCCAAGCAGTCCGAAGAGCTGCCCGTATTCCTGCCATGTAGTCAGTGTAAGGAAGAGCGAAACGCTGGTCCGGTCGCAGAGTCCTCGCGGACTCTTTAGCGTGTTTATTCCCCGCAATTCCTACATGTCCAGGAACCCAGCAGAAAATAATGTCGACATCTGCCCGGCTCGCCAAAACCGTGGCGTCACGGATTTCGCGAACCAGGGGATGCGGAGATTCCAATGCTCCGAGAGCACTCAGGGCGCTTTGTGAGTCGCTATAGATCACAATCCGGTCTCCGAACCGGGCACGTCGCGTAATCTCCCGTACCGAGTGGTGTATTGCCACCAGCTCGGCCGTGAAGACAGACGCAGCGCCTGGTAGAGCCCCGCTGACTTCAAACAGAGGGGATACGGCGTGGAAGCCGACCCCCTCTTGGGACTTGGAGCCATCCGTATACACTGGCACGGTACCAGCGTGACACGATGTGTGCTCCAAAAAGGTCGAACGCAATACTCCCGGCGCAGTACAAGCTTTGGGAGCAGAGGCGTGGCGACAAATAGCCAAATGTGGTACCCTCCAGGGTGGCGTCCTGGGCAGAACCAGGGGTGCCACCGGCCCGAGAGCTATATCTACCTCTCGAAGGAGTTTCCTGGCCCTAAACCCAAAAGGCTTAGGGTATGACTGGCGTCTCTCGGCGGCATAGGCACCATCGAGATCAGCTGCGGATGCAGTGAGAGATGTTGGCGACTGAGGGAGCCGCCGGGCTCACGCGTATAGGCGGGTGATGCACTGCACGCGGCGCAGAGCGAGTGGCATCTCCCCAGCATCGACCAACAGACTCTCGATGGGGGAAGTGCGGAAGGCACCGGTCGCAAGGCGAAGGCCGGTGTGGTGGATCGAATCCACCTTCCGCAATAAACGCTCGGCTGCGGATGCATAAAACTCGCATCCGTAGTCGAGCTTCGAGCGAACAAAGGATCGATAAAAAAGTAAGGCGGTAGCCTTATCAGCGCCCCAAGCGCTGAACGTCACGGAACGGAGAATGTCCATAGCGCGGATACAAGAGACCCTAAGGCTGCGAATATGAGCCTCCCAGGTGAGGCGTCGGTCGAATACAAGACCAAGGAAACGGTGCGACTCAACCACATCCAGGCGCACCCCATTAAGAAACAAATCTGGGTCGGGGTGAAGCCGTGGATGGCGGCAGAAGTGCACCACCTTAGTCTTGGCCAAAGAAAACCGAAACCTGTGCACTTCGGCATAGCGAGAGACGCGGTTCAATGCCTGTTGGAGTCGACGCTCCAGAGTTGGCATCTGGGCCGCGCCAAAAGAGATCGAAAGGTCGTCCACGTAGAGCGTAGCGAGAACATCTTCCGGCAGCACCGAGGTGATGCCGTTGATGCTCAGGGCAAAGAGTGTGACACTGAGGACACTTCCCTGCGGGACACCCTCTTCCTGCTCCTTTGGGCCGGAGAGGGCTCCCCCCACCCGTACGCGGAATCGATGATCTCGCAAAAATTCAGATATAAACATTGGGAGGCGTCCCCTCGCCCCCATCGTGTGGAGAGTCTCCATGATACCGTATCGCCATGCGGTATCATAGGCCTTCTCCAGATCAAAAAACACCGTGGCGTAGTGCTGTCTACGAAGGAAAGCCTCGCAGACGGCATTTTCCAGTCGGAGCAGAGCATCCGACGTGGAGTGGAACTTAAGGAAGCCGCACTGTGCAGAAGACAGATGGCCTCCGCTGTCCAGGAAATAGGCTAATCTAACATTTACCAATTTCTCCATCAACTTGCACACGCAAGAGGTTAGAGAGATTGGGCAGAAACCGGTCGGAGTAGAGTGATCTCTCCCCGGCTTGCGAAAGGCGAGCAAGGTAGCTATTCGCCAGGAGTCTGGGAGGAGACCTTCCACCCAGATCCTGTTGAACAAATCTAACAGAAAGGCCATGCCTCGCTCACCCAGGTGTCGAAGCATGGCGTAAGGGACATCGTCCAGACCAGGGGCGGTGTCCGCGCACGAAGCGAGAGCGGAACGCAACTCACTCACAGTAAACTTGTCGTTGAAGGGTTCTCCGCCGCTGGAGGTAAAGTCCAGCCGGCGGCCTTCCGCGACATCACGACGTGCATTGAATGCTGGCGGAGCAGCATCACAGCTAGAGAATGCGGAAAAAGCGGTCGCTAAGGATTCCGCCACGGACGCGGGGTCCGAGATTGCGGTCCCATTCTCCTGGAGAACGGGAGGGGGGTCCTGCGAGAACTTGCCCCGAATCCTTTTGACTCGCTTCCACACCTCAGCTAAAGGGGTCTTCCCGTTAAGTGAAGACACGTATGCCTGCCAAGAAGAGCGGCGGGCGTGCTTCGAAATATACCGGAACCTAGCCCTAGCCCTACGAAATTCAGCGACAGTGAAATCGTTCGGGCGGCGCTTATAGCGCATGTAGGCATAACGCTTCTGTTTGAGGGCCGTCTCACACTCGGCCGACCACCATGGGAGTGGTCGGCGTGCAAAACGGCCAGACGTCCTAGCAATAGTAGTCAGGCCCACGGCGATGAGGTTGCCGGAGAAGAACTCAACGGCCTCATCTACCGACCTAAACTCTTTGACTGAGATAGAGAATTCAGTCATTTCCTGAAATGCAGGCCACCGCGCCCGCGCCAAGCACCACCGAGGTGGTCTCTCAGGCGGCAGTTGCCCTGAAAATGATATTTGAATGGGAAAGTGATCACTACCATGGAGGTCATCGACCACCCCCCAATCAAAATCAGGCTGTGCATCCGAAGAGCACAAAGATAGGTCAAGGCAAGAAAATGAAGCGGTTCTCGGACAGTGATGCGTAAACTCATCCACGTTTAGGACACCCATCTCAAGCTCTTCGATCAGATCGGCAAGGACTTGTCCCCTGGGATTTATGGAGTAATCTCCCCAGAGAGGATGCCTGCCGTTCAGATCTCCAAGCAAGAGATAGGGCCTCGGCAACCGTGCAACGACGCGGCGGAAGTCCCCCGCGTCGAAGTCAGCTGACGGTGGAATGTACGCAGAAATGATAGTATACCTCCTATCCAGGTGCAGCTGCACAGCCACTGCCTGAAAGGAGGTATCTAAAGAGAAAGGAAGAACGGAGACATCATGCCGGGTGTAAACCGCGCATCCCCCTGCCCGGCCGTCCCGCGGTGGTGGGGTCGCAAGACCCTTATACCCCGGGAGGGCAGGCAGGGGTCACGCGCCTAGCATGGTCTCCTGCAAAAAAATAGCTAACGGGGAACGGGACGAGGCGAGCCTCCGCAGCTCCTCCCAGTTGGCCCGGAGTCCACGGCAATTCCATTGAAGGAATATGCCCTCCAGGCCTAGCTCGGAGGAGACGCGGGGGCCCTCCTCGAATTGAAGACCCTCACGGGAATGGCCGTACGCTTCCCGGGGGCAGAACCCCGGGCGCTGTTGGCCGGACAAAGCGCTGGAGGCGCTGTCGCCTTCGAGGACTTATTGGGGGAGGTTGGGCTCGCCATGCGAGTCTTTTCCTCCCTCCGCCTCAAACCTTAAGCGGGCGCTGCGGCTTCGGAGGCAGGGGGCCCTCTTTTCGAGGAACCACCGTCTTCGAGCCACCCGCTCCACCTCGGGGCGTGGGCGAAGGAGCCGAAGCTCCTTTGTTGCTGTCCTCCTTTCGGGGGACAGCTTTAGGAACCTCCGAAGATGGCCTAGCGACGATCTTCAGGGGTGTTGCCTCCTGTGAGTCTAACGACTCTGTGGAGGCGCGTGGCCGTTTCGCCTTGCGGGAAACGATCACGCTGGGGGAAGAGGGGGGGAGCCCTGGTTTTAGCCGGGGCTGGGTATGAACCCTTTTTACCGCCAGCTTTACCAGGGGAGCGCCCGGGTTGGGTAAAGCCCGCAGAAGGGCTCTGAATGGGCGCGGAAACAACCGTGCTCGTTGGCCTGGATGGGCCAGGAGCAGAGGGTGCCTTTCGAACTACTGAGGCATATGACGTCCCAGGCAGAGCTGGGCGCGCCAGGACCAAGTCCTTAGCCTCGCGGAATGAGAGTCTATCCTGGGCCTGAACGGCCAGGATTTCTTTCTCCAGGAGATATGCACCACATTGCTTCGAAGAAGCAGGGTGCGGCTCTCCGCAATTGACACACTTGGCCACACACGATTTGGACTTATCGTGTGCGACCTTGGAGCAATTTACACAGACTTCGGGTGACCCCGACTTTGCACGTCTACATGAGCGATTCGTATGTCCGAAGCGGTGACAGTAATAGCACCGCCGCGGCAGTGGCACGAATGCCTTCACGCGGTAGCGGTACCAACTGGCACGCACCGACTCAGGCAGCTTGTCACAGTCGAACGTGACGAAGAGTGAAGGGGTGGGTCTCGAGGCTCCTCCCTGTTTTCTCATCACACGTTCGACCTTGACCGCCCCATAGAAGGCCAGCTCTAAGATGAAGTGCTCTATGGAGTAGTCAACGAGCTCCAAGGCATAAACTACTCCTTTCACAAAGTTCATCGTAGAGTGCGGCGTCACACTCACCGGGGGTGCCATGAAGTGTCCGAAGAGCACTTATCTTGCCGCCTCGGAGGGATCCGCCGCATTCGCCAGGGGGCTCCCGTCCGAGAAACAGGTCACCTTCGGCTCTCTATCAATTACACTAGATAAAGCTCTCATCTGATTGATCATGTTGCCCTTGGCCAACATGCTGCCATCAGTGTAGCGAATAACAAGGAAGCGTTTGAAGCCAGCGGGCTCGAAAACGCCAGGTAACCTCTGAATGAGGGGCCCAGATGTTAACGAGGCTCCGCCCTGCGTACTTTTGGTCTTAGTCAGGGGTTACGAACCACAGGGGGCAGAGGGGCCGGATGTGCAGATTTTGGCCTGGTCACTTTCCGTCCCCACAGCCCCCGCGGTTGGAGAGGAGCCCCCACCCGTCTTTTTTCTTTTTAGGAGAGGATGGTGGGAAATGAACCCGCTTCTTCCCTCCACCGGCCTCAGCTAAGCTAGGTCCTTCTCGGAGATGGATATGGTCCTGCCAGTCGCAGGGGCACCATGCGGAGGAGATCCCTTCCCTCCTTGTACTGCGTTAGAAACCCTAGCCGTTTGAGGAGGACCTTGCAAAGGGGCGGATCGAGTTCGGTGCTTCGCTACGAGCCCAGATTCGCTTCAATGGAAGGCCCTACCATCTGAGGCTGGGTTGCCTCAAGGACCATGTCTATCTCAGAGGGGAATTCCAGTTGGCCATCTCCCCCACAGGACATCCCAGGTCCTACTGCCAGCAGTGACTTTAGTCTCGTCTTGGGAGGCACAGGCCTTAACCCCAGCAAGGTTCAATATTCTTGCCAGCAGGTCTTTTGAGGGAAGCGACCGAAGGGGCCTGGCTTCCCTCTCCCCCTAAGGGGGTTTGCCCTACTGAGCCGCTTCAATGGGGACCGGTCGGCTATGGACTGCCTGCTGGCTTTCTTGGCACTTCCCCTTGGAAAGTAAAGGGGGGACTGCCGCTGGAAGAGGGAGGTGCCCGAAGGCATCTCCAGACGAGGGGGTGAGAGGGAGTCCCCTACACCCGTAGGCTAAGGAGAGGAGTAAGCCTCCTCTCCGGTTAGAGAAATTTGGAGGGTCCCCTGAGCATGCAAAGAGGGGAGGACCTCCATTTTTTCTGTGAAGCTGCCCGAGGGCGGCTCCGTCGATGGACAAGGGGAAATTGAGGGAAGATTTTTGATTCTTTCATTATTGGGCATGGTGACCCTAAATCGTTCACGGGATGAATACACTCATCATCCCTCGCAGTAGCCTGCCCTGCAAGGGGTGCGTACAGGCCTGGCAGAGCCAAGTACCGCCATTCAGGACCACCCCTTACGCCTGGTGGCCTGGCAGTCCTTCAGCATAGCGGCTCCACTTTGGACATAAACAGATTGCATAATATCGGGGATTGCCCATACTCATGCCATATTTCTGCCTGTAAAAACAATCTTCAGCTATGAACACATTGTCCGTCACACACAAACGAACTAATTTTACAATTTTATTACGCGGTAGGGGTAATGTTAGGTTAGACAAAGGCAAGTTTCTCCTCGCCAAGAGGGAGGCCTCGATACAAATATACACTCGCTAGTTAACAACAGTTTTTGTTAAACTCATATCTCTACACTCCCCAGCTAATTATAAGGAAAACAGACGTGACGAATATTATGTTACCCTCCCATACTCCCCCAGTTAATCAATTTAAAAAAATGGCACGGACCAACAACATCAATGTTGCCTTTCAGTACGAGAATACGATCAGAAATAGCATATCCAAAAATAGATCGATCGATAAAGAACAGGGAGTTTATTTTTTTCCTGCAAATCATGTAACGAATTATATATCGGTGAAAGCAGTAGTTTTTCCAAGCGAATGAATGAACATAAATGCTATATGCGACATGGTGCCCTCTCCTCGAGTTTATTTCTACATATGTCCAATAAAAATCATCAAATTGATATTGATAATGCTAAAATAGTTTTATAAGTCTCACAATTATATACATCGACGCTTAATTGAATCGGGACTTATAAAAGAAATTCCCAACTTTAATACTTCCGACGGCCAATTCAATACTAATACCTTAATAAGCCAGAAATTCATACTTCCGTTTCTCAAAAATGGCGACACTTTCTCGCGTAATCCACCTTAGCGCCACTGATTTGTGTGTTTGTACGTTAAGCAACTCTTGTATCTCACTTGTTCACGAGTGATTGACAATGACGGAGGTCTCCGTCGAAACCTGGTTTCGCATATAAAATTAGTCCTTTTACTGTAGTTTTATCCCTATAGTTACACGTACCCTATTGTACTTTTTTGGATATATATATATATATATATATATATATATATATATATATATATATATATATATATATATATATATATATATATATATATATATATATATATATAACACGAGTATATTAATCGCCATTGAAAATGGTGATTAATACGAGTTGATGTGAGAAAAAAAAGGTCGATAAACAAAGGATTACATTCAAAATCTCTCTCCTTTAAGAGGGGCAGGGGTTGAGTTAGCATCGTGAGTGCCTCTACTTTTTGGCGTACACTTCTCTAGAAATTTAAAACTTCGTCCCAGGGCCCTCTAGGAACCAATTCCTACGGGTCAGGTACTCAGAAATACGACTCATACGATTGTTATACCCAATACATCGACACCATTTCAGAAACTCAAAAAAATGTCTTAATCCACCATTATCCTCGAGTTTCATAACGGAAAGAAATCTAAACTTACTCTTGACACTTCACTTCGGATTGGCTAAAATAATGAAAAAATAAGAAATAAAATTAAAATTGCCTGAAAATACAAACGCATTCAAATATTAATTAAGCTTCTTTAACTTTAAATAAATCTTGTCGAGTCCAGATGTTTTGACATGATTTGGCAAGGCTGTTTCATAATGATTGAAATGATTTAGCAAACTTATTTTGGTGTGGTTAGTAGGAGCAGCAATGAAATAGATTACTAGCGAACATAAGCGTAAAACAGCCAATCTATCATGGCTTCAAATGACAAACACACACAAGTCCAATAATACAACCGAGACATTTCTTCATTTCGAATAGAAGTGCTAGAACTCGTAACAGGCAAATACCAGACCTTCTTTTAGGATGTGAAATTTAAACTGTTCCAAGCGAGCCATGATAGATAAGCCAGGGATAATCAAGGAGAGGGATCAAAGCTCCTCATTAAGAATGAATTAGTGGGGGGAGGGGATGAGCGCAAGCTGAGAGGCACCAACCTGAGCAATAATGGAGGCGACCTTTTCCACGTCAGATGTTTTGGTAGAGGAATTGATTCGCTTGTTTTTGAGATGGTGCGGCGTGTCTTTGCGGTGGAGTCGCGGCCTATCTTGCACATTTTCATTCCCTCCACCCTCTTCCATTCTAAACCCAACGTGCCTTTCTGCGTCACCCTAGAAATGAGCCACCCTCGGTAAAGATCGTCCCGTCCGGGCTAGAAACGGGTTTTGGTGTTATAGGAAAGACCGACATCCTCTTTAATCAAACCCAGTGAGGAAAACAACCAAAACAAACAAGAGAAACGAGAAGGGAACTAAAATCAAACCTTGCGGAAGACTGGGTGGAGATAATAAGCACCAAATTTTAACGCAAATTAGATGATTCATAGGACATTGCACAATGGCAATTAATTAATTGACCCTATAGACTAATGCACCTTAATGAGCGACCGCGCTTCCTCATTCTCTGATCGGAACAAATACGCTCATGTAAAGATGTGTGTCTACCTACAAATATTACAAATGATAACGATTAATTATCAACCTAAACGCAAGTTTAATACCAAAGGGCATGTCAAGGTCAGTTTCAACAGTGGGATTCCTGGAAATCAATGAAAGTAAACCGATTATCTTTTCAAAATTCTTTGAACGCTCCGAATATATATGCCTTTAATTTCTTTTAAAAAAATAATGTTCAAAACCAAACACCAATTAAGCATATTTGCTCTAAGCGGGGGATGCAGGTTTACCAGACCGAAAATAAAAGTGAACAGAAACCATAAAAAAACCGTAGCCAAAACACCCATCAGTGGACGAGGAATCACATACCAGATAAGAAACAACATCGACACGACATGCCCAACACACAAAATGGTCCTTGTAATTTTATATGACAAAAATCTCCAGTTTTGCCCCTCCCATCCGCGAAACAAAACTTAATGGTGAAAAACAAAAGAGCGATTACCAGCCTAAAAATCACATTTTAGTTAATCATCAAGCAATATAAATCAAGCTTAATGCAAATCAATAGCAAGGCATAAAGCAGCATGATGAAACAAGCAAAATTTTCTTTACAAACTTATACATAAAGCAACGCTTTAGCTTTACGCATCGGATGAACCATAAATGAAAAAGGACGCGACATAATTGAATAATAACAATAAAAAAAACAATACAAAATTTGGAAAACAACCTAATTCCATCATCATTTTTTTAATATTAAGAAGAGTAAACTGGGTAACGAACATTATTTTTTCACTCAATTGAAAAAATAATGTACAGAACAGAAAAACAGGAATCCGAACCGCATGTTGGCACAACACATGCCAGCCGTCACAATGTCAACCCGACTCAAATCGGGAGCCCATCCGATGACTAAACACACTGAAATTGGTTTAATATCCCTTATGCTGAGAAGCGGCGTTTCTACTCGACGTTTTTCAACAGAAAAAGTGTTCAAGGGTGGCCAGAACCGCAATTTCAATTCTAAATATCCATGAGGCCAGTAGGGCGTAATATGTATAAACCTCCGAGAAAAATATTGTACAGGAGCACAGCCATTCAAATATATGGACTTAAAAACCATGACAGTGCTTTGGAGTAAATTAGCATACACATGCAAACGCACGTTTGGCGTTTTTTGCCACTCCACTTAATCAATTCCTAAATTACACACATCAATCTTTCACTCACAAAATTACGACTTCAACTTTAGGCAGTTTCTCCACAAAATAGGGTTAGCGCGCTTCAATGCCAATGAAAAAGACTACGACCCCCACAACACTTTATTTCCTATTAAAAGCAAAGACCCCCGTCATTGTATCCAGGCCAAATTGGCTCATAAGAACGATGGGATGCTACGTGTTTAATAGATTTGAAACGGGTTCTCTTTTTTTGTTCTTTTCTTATTGATTTTCAAAGGAATCCAAAGGGAGGCCAGATATGGGGTTTAAAGTAACTAAAAGCAGCACGACAAACCCTCTCCATGAACACCTATCATGCACAATATCATTCAAATTCCCCTTCAGTTAACTTTCTTTCTTTCTCAAAACACTCATTTACATAACCAACCCACCTTTTGTACGCGGTCTTCCAACCCTTCGAACACCTTCACACTCGCTCTTGTTATTCTCTTTACAAGTCTATTTCCAAGAATTCCCCTTAAAGGCCCACACCACCTCAGGAAAATTTCAATTACACCATAAACACCGCTTAATCAGTCGTTCCTCACGCTAACTACCTTTCGCACTCCAAAAATCGCTGTAGAGTTGTCCATTGCACTGCTGTAATTCGAGATCACAGTCCCATTCTCGAGCATACACATTCATACCGAACCATTGTACCAGGCCGCTCATTCAAAAGCACTGCCAAACCTCCTTTATTCTGACCATCTCCGTGGTATTGGGTCGTAATACCGAAAGAAGAAATCCCTCAAATCCAAAATTAACGCGTTTGTATAGTCATGAGTTGACAGAGGTTGCTGCCGTAGATGGCTAATTAAAATGAACTCCAACAAACCAACTCGTAAACTTCAAACAAAGAAGACATTAGTTCCAACTTTACTTAATGATGACATTTTCTTAAACACCTTTTAAGATTATGGAGGATATTTGCGAAATTGATCATCTCACATTGCATACACTCATTGACTAAGAGGAACTAGCCTGACAGGACTGGGTCCGCGATAGCCCTCGTCCATTACTGACAAATCCTTCGGGAGCGCGGCTTAACAGGATTAGTTGCCTTTTATAACACAAGTTAAAAGAGACATGGAAAAATGGTGGTAGCCTACAGATAGCCATTCATCTATTCGTATAATACAAGAAAGCCTAATAGAAGAAAGACTGAAAAAAAAGGAAAGACCTTACCCCCTCCCCCTAAAGTAAATATTTTTGTTATTTTATCAATACCACCTGGTGGGCGGATGAATAAGACTACCATCAGTCTACTATCACCAACCCCCCGAAATCTTAGGCTTGCGTTAAATGACGTTTGGTCAGGGGTATTCGCCTGCCCTGTACTGGCTTCATGGATCCTAAATTTGTCTCCTATGTATTCCGTTCCCATATTTAATTGGCACTTTCTCGCCAATCCTATGGCAGTGAGACATCTCAACGCTCAGTCATGAGACAGTATGGTTAACACAAAAATTATTTGGTCTTGAGAATATTTGAAAAAATAATAAGGGAGCTTCCAAGATAAATGTGCACATCTTTTCCCAATGGAGAGGAAAAAAGAAATATAACTAGTGGATGGGTGTTCTACCATCTGATAGGTGTTTACACCTAAAAGCATCTTTCCCAGTTCACTCGATAGCACAAATCAATCATTTTCCATGAAAGGAAGATAATCATATATATGTACACAGGTCGCAAAGTAGCAACGAGATTAAATAAAAAAAAAACAATAAAAAAAAACCCCCCAAACTCTATAGAATTTTATATCCGGAGAGTATCCACGTTTCTCTTGGCACTGGATGATGCACCGACCAACTTACCTCAGACTCGGATTCCGAAGGGAGGAGGTGTACAGCTTCGCGCTCTTTGTTGGCACTCTTGTGGAGAACTAGTACCTCTTCAGAGTTGGTTTCAGCTATGACATCAGACCCCGGTTTCTGAGACGGAAAAGGGGGATGGGTTGATCTTTCGCGCTAAATCATTTTTCAGATAAGCGCTATATAGACTCGAACTGAGGCAAATATATACTTCAGGCCTAAGCTCATGGTCAGTAAGTGTCCTTCCACATGACACGAGTCATGTGACACCATAGAGGTAATGATGAAGACATATCCCCTGACCTCGGGTCCTACACCAGAATAACCACCGACAGTTCATCATTTCCAAAGATCCAGAACTCAGGGCCAGCAAGTGCAGATGTGTATGTTGGTTAGGCCTATGTAGCTTTTTCTATTATAGTGATCGCATCGGAGTCTTGATAGGAGTCTGTTTACGGTAGAGGGAGGATTCGGGATCGATATCCAGTGAAATGAAGTTACGAGATTTGATGGTTTGTTGTATAAGGATTACTTTGTGCTTGGAGCGGGCCTGGTTTTAAATTGGTGGAATGTCTTAGGAGTACCTCGGTGTAATATGGCCTTGGAATCTGCATGTTTCGTGAAGGATGGTACAGGAAAAGCATATGTTGGCGCTAATTGGGATGCTGTCTGGCATCCCGCAGAAAGTGTATAAGGAGAACTCTGTAAAGAAAGTGGAGGCAAAAGAAAGTAAAAATGGGAGGAAGATATAGAGTCGCAGATCCTGCTACAGGCATTGGGGCAGGGAGGGTACACAGTCCTCCAGGTGTTAGTCACAGTAAGGTTAATCATGCTACACCACACATTCACTTGGATGTGTGTAAAAGGATAGAACCAGGAAGAAAGATGGTGGTGGTGGTAGAAAGAGAAAAGGCTGGGAAGAATGCAATCATGTTAAAAACAACCACCCCCATCCGGGGCAAAGAGGGAGGGATGAGACCTAAGTTGTCTTTTAAGGGGAAAATGGCGTAACCAGGAGGGCATTTTCATTTAGTGTAAGAAGAGGGGAAAATAAATACAAATAAGGGGGGAAAGTAAAACAGAAAGAACATTAAAAAACCCTGCATGGAACAAGTTCTTCTAGGAATCGGGGAGACAACCCAAAGGACGGGGATAATCGACAACTTACCTTAACTTCCTCCACTGGCGGCTCTTCCACCAAGGTGGCACCATTCACGGTGGCACCTTTGGAGACGGGCACCGGCGTCGACGAGGAAGGCGGGGTACTCGGCCTCTGCGGACGGAAAGATTCGATCTGCAACACAAATAAAACGTCAGCGTACGAAGGAGATTATGGGTCTCAACAAACCTCTGGCGTCTGGCTGAAGGGGGAGGGGGGGGGGGTCAGAATTTAGCCAACGCCCGGTACTTTCTGTACTTACAGTAGAGTGGCGAAATAAACCCCAGAACTCGACCTCCGGGAATCACTAATGGGGCCATGTCCAAATAGACTTTAAAATGCTTGCCTAACCAAGGATTAAATAGCTCGTTTTTTTTACCCAAGTCAAATGGCGGTAAAAGAATATAATGAAACCGAAGCATCTACCGCCCCACCCCCAGGGTAGATGAGTCATGGATCCTTACCGTGGACTGGGGAGGTTGAACAATGGGGCTGGTCTGGGGCTTAGAGGCCCCTTTGTTGAAGATCTTCTCAGCTTTGGCCCGCAATTCTCTCGGGTGTGGTGTGTTATGTCGCACGAAGTTGCTCTGAAACGAGAATTGCAATACAGCGACGAGCACCACGGAAGGAAAATGTCCCGGGCCTCCCTCATTCCCCCTTAAGAGACAGCGTTGAGGTTTTCAAACACAGTCGCCACCTCCGTCTAACCAAGGCCAACTACTACGGCCCTAACGAGTGAGAAAAGTGAAACTAAGGGTGACAAACGGGACATACTAAGGGGTGAGGAGGAGGAAATAAATGGCAGGATATAAAAATGGAATTAAAACCATGGATGGTAAGACTAATAAATGTCATCGATCGTAAACAAAATTATTTGGATGGGAAAAGTCTGTTTAACTCTGAGGCAATGGATATCTAAAAGGAAAAAGGTAAATTGGCCTTTAATTACATCCCTTGCCAAATTTTCCCCTACACACACCTTAGTAGATCGGAGGGTGGCGACAAGCGATCAAATCGTAGCAATAAGCATTCTCAATATTCCAAAACATCAATCACATAAGCGTCGAGAGTCTGGATTGCACCATATGCCATGACAGTAATGCATACAGACATAACATAACTTCACCTAAAGACTAAGACATCGAGAGGGAGGGCCAGAATGAGTTGTCTCAACACTCAAAAGTACTCTGGCAGGAAAACATTGAGGTAACACTCCCGGGGCTTTGCGTAATTCCTATCTGTTTTTTTTTTCACCCCCAAATCCAATGGTAATCCAGCCTGGTCCTTCAACTTAAAAGGTCCTTGTATAAAAGAACAGGCTGGCAAAGGGCCACTGAGAAGGAAAAAAGCAAAACGATGAAACAAAAAGGCTGCTCGATTCAGGGAGAAACAAAGATGTAGAGGTCAAATTCATGTCATGCATTTTTTTCTAAAGCCAGAGCTTTGTATTAAAAATAAAGGTGTCATGCTTTCGTTTCACTTTAGGAGCTACCGATCTCTAACTACATCTTCCATTAAGTGGTTGGAAACCTTAAGATAGGAAACGATACTCGACTATTTTGCATCAAAGAAGTCGATATCTGGAGAGGCAACTTCTGTCTCTCACTCTTTAATCATTCTAGGTCTTTTTTACTGGTTTCTTTACCCACCCTAACTCAAATTTGATAGGCTCGGATTACAAGACCCTCTCCATAAGTAGACTAAGTGAACATCTTTAATAACCAAACAAAGGCATAGATAATGAACCATAACAAATAATAGCATTCAGGCAGAGGGAAAAACTAGGTAGGCATTTAACAGATCAGAACAAATATCTCCCAATGGGCGAATCAAGAAGTTCACAGCCACTAAAACTATAAACAAAACTATTCCATTCAAAAATACATGAATGTCAAGTTGGCACGAGAAGAACTGAATGCCAAGAGTAATGGATTAAAAAAAAACAGTTCCTATCTAAATATAAAATTGAAAGAGAATACAAACAAAGTAAGGATGAAGGGGCGAATGGGAAGCATTATAAAAGCGGGGGCTGATAATAAAATAGCCACTCACCAAGGTTTCCACAAGGCGCTTACACAATTGCTTTGGGGTCACGGTGATAAAGGAAAGGCGTGGAAGAAAATGGAATAACGTGGATTTCAAGGGAGATAATAGTTTCTCAATATAAATATATACATATGCAATATACAAAAGACTAAACCTGAAATAAGAGAATGGAGCAGTGCATTGCTGATTCTTCCCTTGGTATATTAATTCACTAGGGATTACAAAATCTTCACTCACCCATTCCCTCTTTAGGAAAAAAGGTGGACATTATATTGAATGGTTATGCATGAGTTCCCACTGTTATTTAGGGTCTCTCGGCTAATTCAACAGGGAGTAGGAAGGGAACTACTTTCTTACAGGTAGAAAACACATCAATGGAACCTCCTATTTATCCAGACTGAGCAAACCACCCAAATATAGGCAGAATAATTAATCAGTCAATACAAATACCTACATCCATTCATGTTTAACAAAAATGAGTCTCTTAACACCATCAGACTAAACTTTTCAAATAAGTGGTTCGTGGAAGCCTTGTGTGCACATTTTAATTTTGAGGGGAAAACTAATGAGGGGAGCTTGAAAATCTTTGGCCGTGAAAATGTTTCCCAATTAGTGAATTTAGGGGAAGCGATCATTTTTATTTTTTTAACATAAATAATGAAAACCAACAAAGGAATATCTTCTACTTTGTCGTTCCATGACTTCTCCTCTACAGCTAAACCTGGCAGCACTCAATAAATATGCCATGGTAGGTGGTCTTTAGGCCTCCACTAAGAAATAAAAGGCATCCTATATGAGTGGGAATAGGGAGGTAAAAAAACCACGCAGCAATTTCTTTCCGTTAGATGGGTTGAGGGAAAGGGTAGGGTAGATTGAAATGGGCAGTGTCTTTAGGTTACTGTGGTAGTTGCCAGGGAAGGGCTACTTTTTTATGATTAAGCACGGAGGAATGGTTTTTGATCGCAGGAGGGCCAGAGAAACTCTGGCTAGCTTGTGGAAACAGAGGAGGGGATGTTGGGCGGCTCGCTTTTGAATGGAGAGATTGGCGGCTGGTTTTGAAGTGATATGCGGGGTGTAAAGTGAGAGTTTGTGTGTTTGGTTTAGTTGGTTAATAGAAGTGGGCTAATAGTTGGTTGTAGTGGGTGGGTGGCGAGGGTGTGATGATGGTGCGAAAAGCAAAGCAGCTTGCAGAAGCATTAGGTCCATCGTGCTTAGGTTGTTTGATGGGGAAGAATTTGGGTTTCAGCAATGAGGTGAAATATGCACCGGAGGGGCGCTCTATTTTGGAATGTTTGTATCTTATGCAGGTATTAGATATGGTTGGTGTCCATGGTGGGGATAAGTAATTTAAGGGGGGGGGGGAACTGATTGGAAGGTGGTAAGAGAGGACTGCGTGGGAGAGCTTGGGGAAAGAGAGGGTAATGTGCCGAACAATGCAGTCGTCGCAGGAGGGTGCAGGGAAACGCTGCATCAAATGGCGGTGCGTCCCGCGAGTGTGCCCAATTCGGAGGCAATAGAAAACAAAGGGAAGCCGTCATGGCAATGGGGGTAGGTCCGTGGGAACAATCGCGGCGCAATGGCACACAACATTAAGTTCCCCTCGGCCATCTCCCATCTTCTTTGCAAAGCCACCCAGAGGGCTGCCCGTATTCCTGCCATGTAATAGGTGTGCAGAGCAAACGTTGGTCTGGTCGCCCAGTTCTCGTGGAGTCTCTGGCGCCCTCATTCCCGGCAATTCCTCGCCAAAAGCGTGGCGCTTTGTGAGCCGCTATAAATCACAATCCGGTCTTATAACAGGGCACGACGCTTCATCTCCCGTAACGAGCGATGTATTGCAACCAGCTCGGCAGTGATGACAGACGCAGCGCCTGGAAGATCCCCGCTGAATTCAAAACTGACCCACCCCTGGGACCTGGAGCCATCCGTATACATTGGCACGATTCTAGCGTAACACGAAGTGTGCTCCAAAAAAGGGCGAACGCAATACTCCGGCGCTGTAGAAGCTTTGGGAGCAGAGACCTGGCGATAAATAGTCAAGGGTCGCGTCCTGGGCAGAATCAGGAACGCCACCAGCCCAGGAGCTACACCGAGCTCTCCAAGGGGCTTACTAGTCCTAAACCTAAAGGGCTTAGGGTATGACTAGCGTCTCTCTGAGGCAAATGCATCATCAAGATCGGCTGCGGAATCAGTGGGAGCTGTTGGCGACTGAAGGAGGCACCGGGCTAGCGCGTACATCTCGCGATTGATATCTCCCCAGCATAGACATGTAGGCTCTCAATGGGAGATGTGCGGAAGGGACCGGTTGCCAGGCGTAGTCAGGGGTGGTGGATAGAGGCCACCTTCCGAAATTCATGCTCGCCTGCAGATGCATAAAAATTGCATCCCTGGTCAAGCTTTAAAAGAATAAAGTATAGATACAGGGTAAGGCAGTATCCCTATCAGAACCCCAGGTGCTGAACGTCACGGAACCAAGAATGTCCATGGCGCGGGTAAATAGACCCTAAGGCTGCAAATCTGAGCCTGCCAGGTGAGGTGTCGGTCAAATACAAGACCAAGTAAACGGTGTGAGTCCACCACTTCCAGGCAAACCCCATTTAGAAACAAGTGTGGGTCGGAGTGGAGCCTTGGATTGCGGCAGAAGTGCAGCACCTTAATGTTGGCTAAGAAAAAGCGAAATCTCTGCGCCTGGGCATAGCGATAGACACGGTTCAATGCCTGTTGTAGTCGAGGCTCCAGAAATGGCATCTGGGCTGCGAAAAAGGAGATCGAAAGGTTGTCCATGTAGAGCGTAGCGAGATCTTCCGTCAGCACCGAGGTGATAACATTGATGCTCAGGGCAAAGAGTGTGACACTGAGAACGAACACTGCCCTGTAGGACACAGTCTTCCTGCTCCATTGGGACGGGGAGGGAGACCCCCACCCGTACGCGGAATCGACGATCTCGCAAAAACTTTGAAATAAAGATTAGGATGCGTCCCCTCGCCCCATCGAGTGAAAAGGAAGCACACTAGCGATTAGCTAGGACACTGGGAGGATACCTTCTAACCAGATATTTTTTAACAAATCTAACTGAAAGGTAATGCCTTGCTCAACCAGTTTTCGAAACATGGTATTCGGGACATCATCCGGACCAGGGTGGGGGAGTGTCCAGCTACGAAGCGAGTGCCAAACGCAACTCACTATATGTTAACCAGTCGTTGAAGGGTTCTCCGACTCTAGAGGGAAAGTCAGTTGGGGGCCTTCCGCAACATCACGACGCACATTGAATGCTGGCGGAGCAGTATCTCGACTAGACAATGTGTATAAAGCTGTCGCGAAGGACTAAGATAAGGACGCGTGGTCCAAAATTGCATCCCATTTTCTTAGAGAATGGGAGGGGCGACCTGTGAGAACTCGACTCGATTCCACACCTCTGCTAGAGGGATCATCCCATTAAGTGAAGACACGTAGCCCGCCAGGAAGAGGGGCGGGTGTGCTTCGAGACATAGCGGAACCTAAGCATAGATCGACGAAATTCACAGACAGTGAAATCGTTCGGGCGGCGCTTATAGCGCATGTAGGTATAACACGTGCGCTTGAGGGCCGCCTCACACTCAGCTAACTACCACAAAAGCGGTCGAGGTGCCAAACGGCCAGACATTCTAGGAATAGTAGTCAGGCCCACGGCGCTGAGGTTGCTAGAGAACTCACCATCTCATCTACCGATTTAAACTCCTCGACTGAGACAGAGAAATCAGTCATTTCCTGAAATGCGGACCACCGCGCCCGCGCCAAACACCACCGGGTCAGTCGCTCAGGCGTCAGCGGCCCAGAAAATGATATTTGTATGTGAAAGAGATCACTACCATTGAGGTCATCTCCTACCCCCCCCCCCCCCAAATCAGGATGTGCATTGGGAGAGCACAAAGATAGAACGAGGCAGGAAAATAAAGCGGTTCTCGGGCAGTGATGCGTAAACTCATCCACATTTAGGACACCCATTTCCAGCTCGTCGATCAGGTCGGTAAGGACTTGACCCTTGGGATTGATCGAGTAGTCTCCCGAGAGGGGGTGTCTCTCGTTCAAGAACCCGGGCAAAAGAAAGAGCCTCGGCAACCGTGCCATGGCGCGGCCAAAATCGGTGGAATGTACGCAGAAATAGCGGTATACCTGATATCCAGGCGCAGCTGCACAGCTACTGCCTGAAAGGAGATATCTAAAGCAAAGAGAAGAACGGAGACCATGCCGGGTTTAAATGGCGCATCCTCTTGACCAGCCCCCATCCCGTGGTAGTGGTGGGGTCGCAAAACCCTTATACCGCGGCAGAGTGGAGTGGGCGAAAGCGCCCAGCATGGTCTCCTGCAAAAAGATAGCTAAGGGAAAACGGGAAGAGACGAGCCTCCACAACTACTCCCAGTTGGTCCGGAGTCCGCGGCAATTCCATTGAAAGAATATGCCCTCCAGGCCTAGCTCGGAGATGCGGGAGCTGACTTCGAAGAGAAGACCCTCGCGGGAATGTCGTTACTCTTCCTGCTGTTGGTGGGACAATGTGCTGAAGGCGCTGTCGCCTACGAGGACTTATCGAGGGAGGTTGGGCTCGCCATGCGAGTCTTTTCCTCCCTCCACCACGAAACCTTAGGCAAGTGGGGCGGCTTCGGAGGTGGGGATCCCTATTTTAGAGGAGCATTGTCTTCCAGTGACCCAGCCTAGGACTTGGTGTGGGCATAGGAGCTGGAGCTCCTTTAGTGTTGCCTTCCTTTGGGAGGCAGCTTTAGAAACCCCAGAAGATGGCCAAACGACCAACCTCAGGGGTGCTGCCTCTTGTGAGTCTAACGACTCGGTAGAAGCGCGCGGCCGTTTTGCCTTACGGGAAAGGGTCACGCTGAGGAAAGGAGGGAGAGACCTTGTTTTAGCCGGGGCTGGGTGTGAACCTTTTATACCGCCAGCTCTACCAGGGAAGCGCCCGGGGTGGGTAGAACCCGCAGAAGGGTTCCCAATGGGCGCGGAAACGACCGTGCTCGTATGCCTGGATGGGCCAGAAGCACTTTTTTTTTAACATTGAGGCATAAGACGTCCCAGGCAGCGCCGAGCGCGCAAGGACAGAGTGCTTAGCCTCGCGAAATGATACGATCCTTGGCCACGATTTCCTTTTCAAGGAGATATGCACCACATTGCTTCGAAGAAGCGGGGTGCGGCTCTCCGCAATTGACACACTTACCAAACAAGATTTGGACTTATCGTGTACGGCATTGGAGCAACTCACACAGACTTCAGGTAACCGCGCCTTTGCACGTCTACAGAAGCGATTCATATGGACGAAGCGGTGGCAGTAGTAGCACCTCCACGGCAGTTGCATGAATGCCTTCACGCGGTAGCGATACTAACCGACACGAACCGACTCAGGGAGCTTGTCACAGTCGAACGTGACCAAGAGTGTAGGGGCGGGTCTCAGGGCCCCTCCCTTTTTTCATCACACGTTCGATTATGACCGCTCCATAGTCGGCCAGCTCTAAGGTGATGTCCTCTATGGAGTAGTCCACGAGTTCCCACGCATAAACCACTCATTTCACGAAGTTCATGGTAGAGTGCGGCGTCACACTCACAGGTGTGCCATCAAGTGTCCGAAGGGCACTAATCATGGCCACCTCGGAGGGATTCGACGCATTATCCAAAAGGCTCCCCTCTAAGAAACGGGTCACTTTCGGCTCTCTACCAATCACGCTAGCTAGAGCTCTCCTCTGATGGATGGTTCATGTTGCCTTTGACCAACATGCTGTGATCAGTGGATCGAAAAACGAGGAAACGTTTGAAGCCAGCGGACTCTAAAACGCCAGATAACCTCTGAATGAGATGAGGAGCCTCGACGTAATCGAGGCTCCTCTCTGCGCACCCTCAATTTTGGTCTTACGTCAGGCACTTCCCACCCAGGGAAGCAACGGGGGACGACGTGCCAATCTTGTCTTGGTCGCTTATCAAAACGGAACCGGTCCCGTCCGTCCTAGTGGCCTCCGCGGAGGGAGAGGAGGACTTTTTTTCCGTGGAGCTGCCTGAAAGCGGCTCCGACGATGTAATGGGGGAAGGTAGAAGGGGAGTATTTTTTATATATCTCATCATGGTGACCCAATTTGTATCACGGGATGTATACGCTAAATCACCACACGCACTAACTCGCTTTGCGAGGTGGGAACACGGAACCAGTAGAGCCAGCTGCCGTCATTTAGGGCACACCTATCACCCAAAGGCCAGGCGGCTCCACCTTGGCCTGGGCGTAAACTTGATAGACAGTGAAATGAGAGAGAAAGGATATGTGAGGAAGGTGAGGGTAGGGGTGAAGCAGGTGGTTAAAAACCCACCACCCTAAACAGGAGCTGACGGGGGAGGGGGCTTGTCCCCTCCTCCCTAAGCCCCGATCCGAGTTGGTTGGGTGAGAAGAAGCTGGTCGGTGTCTACCCTGTGAAATCAGAAACTGACCAGAAAAAGTTGTGTAAGAGGTTGTATGGAAAAGTAAGCAAGCAGGGTAAGAAGACAGGGCGTCAGAAAGAAGAAGAGGCTAAGCTGGGGCCGGACGGGGCGCTGAGTCCGCTACCACCTAAAATCAGGCTGTACATCTGGAGAGCACAGGAAGATCAAGGCAGGAAAATGAAGCGGTTCTCGGGCAATGATGCGAAACTCATCCACCTTTAGGACACCTATCTCCAGCTTGGTAAGGACCTGACCCTGGGATTGATCGAGTAGTCTCCCCAGAGGGGGTGTCAACCGTTCAGATCCCCGAGCGGGATAAAGGGCCTCGGCAACCGTGACATGACGCGGCGCAAGTACCACACGCAGAAATAACTATACTTCCTATCCAGGTGGTTCTGCACTACCACTGCTTGAAAGCAGGTATTTATTGCAAATAGAAGAACGAAGACATTATGCTGGGTGTAGAACGCGCATACTCCTTCCCGGCCCCCATCCCGTAGGGGTGGAATTGCAATACCCTTATACAACGAAAGGGTGGGCAGGGGGCACGCGCCCCAAATGGTCTCCTGTAAAAAATAGCTAATGGGGAACGGGAGGAGACGAGCCTCCTCAGCTCCTCGCAGTTGAGGTAGAGTTCACAGTAATTCCATTGAAAGAATAAGTCTTCCAGGCCTAACTTGAAGAGGCTGGTGCCCTCTTTGAAGTTAACCTCACGGAAATGGCCGTACGCTTACCGAGCCAGAAGTCCGGGCATTATGACGCTTGAAGAATTATCGTGGCAGGTTAGCTCAATATGTGTGTCTTTTCCTTCCTCCGCCTAGAAAACTTTGGCGGGCGAAGGCGAATCTGAAGAGTATGGTGCCTCTTTTGTTGGAGGGTCCCTTGTCTCCGAGTCGCTCGGTCGAGCCATGGGTGGGGACGTATTTCGTATATGGTTCTCCGAAGACGGCATCACGACCACCTTCGGTGGAACGCTCGGACGTTTCGCCTTACGGGAAACGGTTACGCGAGGAGGGGAGAAGAAGCCCTGGTTTTAGCTGAAGCAATAAGCCTACTTTAGAAGGGCAAGGAGCAGAGAGTGCATTTTTTTTTAATATTGAAGCTTACGACGGCCCAGGTAGCGCTGGGCGCACTAGGACCAAGTCCTTAGCTTCACCAAAGGAGTGAGGATACGCAGCCTCAGCGGCCAAGGTTTCCTTGTCCAGAAAATATGCTTGGAGTAAGCAGGCTTCGACACTGCAATTGACAAACTTTGTCAAACACGATAGGAAATTATCGTGTACGGTCTTAGAGGAACTTACATAGACTTCAGATAAAACTGACTTTGTAAGTCTACAAGATCGATTCGTATGACCGAAGCGATGACAGGACCAGCATCTCCACCGCAGTGGTAAAATACCAACCGGCAAGCACTGACTCAGGAAGTTGTCGTGGTCGAATGTGACGAAGAGTGTAGGGGTAGGTGTCGAGGCCCCTCCCTTTTTTTCTTATCACACGCTCGATATTGACTGTTCCTTGGTCAGCCAGCTCTTGAGTGGTAGTTGAAAAAGGCAAGAGTAGTCGCAGTGCAATCTCACTAACTTTTGGATATCAATGATACAATGAACACCAGAATACATTCAGAGATTTTTCTTCATAGAGCTTTGGCAGGAGAATCATTTATGAGATCAAGGAATTCGGCCTGAACATCATAGGAAATGGTAGTAATATCAGCGTGCCAGTAAATGGATTCCTCACGAACTTTCCTTCTTCCTCCTCTAATCCTGGGAAGTACATTTTAAGTTAACTTTCCAAGGATCTTGAATGATGAGTAATGTAGAGGAGTTATAACCTATCTGCACCCAGAGGGCCACATGTACATATACGTTAAAATCCCTCTTCGGAGACAGCGAGAGTAACGTACCTAAAGAGAAGGGGCGTGAAAACGTTAGTTGTGGGACTAACAGCCAAGCTACCGAAGCTTTGATCTCCCCGCCGCCTAGGTAGTCGGGAGGAGCTGCTGTGCCAAGGTAACCACTAAAGGCCATTACGCAGCACTCACAAGATCCGATTACCTACGAGGTCCAGAGACCCGCAGTTAAAGCGCCCCAAAAAGCGGTGCGAGTTAAAAGGAACACCAAGGAGTGTGACGGGTCGTCGTTGCCTCTGATTAAGAAGCCGACTTGGGCTTCGCGGTGCCACCCTCGCTCTCCCCTCAGCGGCCTTGCCCCGTCCCCCTAAGGTGGGGCGGGCGCCGGACTATAAATAAGCCCGTAAGGAAAGAAAAGATCATCATTCGGTGAAAGACGATAGAGGACCAGATCGAGGAGATCGGTCCATCACCCAGTTTCGAAATCATTCTTCTACTTAGGAAACGTCACGTTTTGTATCTGTGCCATACCGAAGTATCCTTCACAGGCTTAGTAAGAAGCCTGGCAGGACCACCATTCCTAGTGCCAAACAGGAATTTCGCAAGTAAGAGAAAAGAAGACCCGGTCACCCTCGAGTGACTCTCAAATTGCGATCTCAATAACTGAGAAAGAAGAAGAATCAATACCCGAGGAAGTTCCATTTTTCAATACATTCAAAATGACCTCGTATACCCCAAAATCCAGTTGGGCAACCCCTCGAAGAAGACTAGAATACAAAAAGGCTTCAAGAGCTACTCAGAAGAGCACTCCTTGAGCCAGAGAGTACAACTCCTCCCTCCGCTTTTTAACGTAGAACCGAAGAATTTGACATTGTGTCCTTTAAACCCCCCCCCCCCCACACACACACACACAATCTCGTGTAAAAACTACAATCGGCCTCTGTCACTCAACGAAGCGGGATAAAGCCAATATAGCGACATCCGTCAACCCCTGATCATTTCAAGTTCATGTAAGTCAGAATAACTAGTTACCTTCATTTTGAATAAATAGGAATTTTAATACTGTACCTAAGCTAACTAAAGGAGAAATAATATTTAGTAATGCCTGTCATATTGTGTTAAAAATTGGGCAATGTATATTGTGGATAAATGCTGTACAAAAAGGTCTACCTAAATAACTAACTGGCAATTGGTTTATTTACGTGGAGCCTACCTTCTTTGCGTTCAGAAGGAATCACATAAGAAATAGGCCCTAGTTCATAGCTAGATAACTATATTAACCCTTTTGAATCTAGTGTAAATATTTTGAGTTTATGGTAAATTTAAAATATATATTAATTTTCGGATAATTCCGGGTGTTTCACTAGATCCTTACATGTTTGACTGGCTCTTTCTTTAAAACATTAAACGCTGTGGCACTCTCAATAATAAGGTAATTAAAAAGTCCACTCAGCTAGCCTATTATTAGTGCCAGACGAGCGCGCTGAAGTCATTGAATATATGGCTCTCTGACAAAGAAAATAGGAGGGAACTCAACAACTACAATACCACGACAAGTAATTTCAGTTTTAAGTAATGGGTCAAGCAGACGATCTTCTTCATTCTAGTCAAGAACAGTTGAAAAGTCTTCAAACATGACAACATTGACGGCACCGAATTTTCTTTGCTAATTCTGGAGTGGAAAGAAATGTACGAAGACAATGCATCAGGTGAAACACATTTCTTTCCTTGCCCTTTAGCTTGAGATTCAACCTATTTAATGGCTCAAATATATCTGCTAAGCATGCAAGACATGGCCTTCCCAAAACCTCAATGAAATGAGTCAAGAGATCATCTTTTTCTTGCATTTCCAGGAACAATATAACATCCCTCCAAAGTTTAAACAGTTGATTAACAACATTGCTCTTTGAAAGCCACCGCACTTTGGATTAAAAGAGAAGAATTTCATGCTCCGAATCCATGTCTCTACAAAGGTTATGGAAAAGGCGAAACTTCAGCTGTCCAACTTTCACAAAATTGAGACATTTGACTGCAAAACGATGGATCAACCCTCTATGATGGTTGAATTTTGCCATTAACCCTTCAGTCATGTGTTTCTTTAATTGTACCATTAATTATGCAACTTAAAATTTTATTGTAAATATAAGCAATTAGAAAAGGAAAATTTTCTTCTTCCAGGACAGAATGAGTGAAGCAAGTTTTTATTTTATTATTCAGATTCCTAACATTATTCAGAAATGTATAATTTCTAGCAGCTCACCATGGAGGCCAGGTTGAGAACCGCTATGCTAGGGGGACACATACTCCTGCTGAATCATGCCTCTAGACCTATAAAACCAAACTTGACAGACTTATCACTGTTGTCGAAGACCGCGCTCGGGAATTCAGACAATAGGGAGCCCCACAACACCAATAGTTTGCTTTTATCCTCGCATGCAATCTTCGGGGGACCCTGGTCGCGCCACGAACGTGGACTTTATCCCGATACGGGGATACTAGTGGTATTATCAAACATTAAAAAATGTTTCCCGCCTCCCTGCAAATTTTCACCTGGAATACAAACTGCCTTCCTCACTACCATAGGTTAGGGGGGAAACAAGGTTCGAACCACTGCTGGTTTGATTGGGATTCCTCTACTGGCCTTTATTTCCTGGTGGACAATAGCTCGACCTCGCGCCTCATCTTTACTGCAATCTGTTTCGGTTGAGCCAATACAGGACTTTGCCCCCAATTTTTACCCTTTTTGATCTTTACAGGCTACACATTCTTATGGATCTTTCTCATTGAAGAAGTGCGTCACCCAATTTTCGATGAGTGGATTTTCTGCGACATCTTTCATTGAACCTAGTACCCCTAAAATGCACTCCCAAGGATTCTGTAACAATATAATTTAAGGCACGCCCTTCTTTCATGCCTGAAAACTAACTTTAAACTTGTTTGCTAATGGAGTATGTGCCATGCGAACTCTAACAGCCTCAAACCCTACCATACACCTTCAATATTCTAAAGTACTTGCATCATCTCCCTCGAGTGGGTGGAAGCCATGTAAACATACTATTTAACACTAGAACTGATCCAACAATATAATTCTGGCTTTTGTTTTCTTTTTTTCTTTTTTCTAAATTTTCTAGCAAATGCTGTGGGAAATAAAGATACCAAAACAATTAACTCTTCAATGAAGGGAGTCAGGGAGCATAATACGATATAGAGAAAATAGGTTTGGGATCTCAAGTACAAGAGATATGGAAACCCACATTAAACTCTGACCACTGAGATACGCACCAGATGTAAAGTCCAAGGGGGGTAATAAAATTCATAAAAGATGAAATGCTCTTCATAAATTTTATCATTCACCCACCAGAGTTGAAGTGCCCCTTCAAAAATGTATATTTGGCACTCGCCATCGAGTTGCTTGATCGTGGTACCAACAGTTAGAGAAATGAGACAAGTGGTACCAACAGTTAGAGAAATGAGACAAGCAGTAAAAAAAAATAAATATAAAAACTAATGGGAGCCTCTCCCCGATGGAGTTTGGGAAAGAAGGTCGTAAAGAAATTTTAGTAGTAGTGGGAGGAAAAAACTGGGAAGATGAGAGGCCAAGTGAGGGAAGGAACCCTGTTTTGATCGTGGCACCAACAATTGGAGCAAAGATCAAGCACACAAAAGGAGGGGAGGGTTTTAAAATGACCGAGTATTAACATGCTAGTGGATCAATAATATTTAATATTAGATCCTCGCACTTTGATATCTCTCTCCATTACTTGCGATATGCATCACCGAATCGTTGCCACCAAGTTACCAGTAATGATTCCATACTTGAGAAAAAACATCAAAGTAATTATAGGAAAAAAGGCAGAAGAAAAGAACCGCATAAACACGGAATATAAGTGCAATGGAGGGAGGCGGGGGGAAAATTTCGAATAGTCCAGGGGCACCTTCAAGGCATCTAAAGGACACAAAATGACGATTTCCGATAACCGAACCTCGGCGTAGAATGAGGCTTAGGGGAAGCCAACTGGTTCTGCTCTGCCCCACAGGAACGCATGCGGGAGTAGACGAACCCCCATAGATGAATTAAACCGCTCCCAAAGCAGGACCACCCAACCATCTTCCCCACCTCAATTATACCCTGTCTTCTGCTTATTTCATCAGAGTATGACTCTTCCCCCTCTTCTTACCTCCCGTCCGTCGTCGATCTCCTCTTCATCCTGGAACTTGACGACAGAGACCCTGGTCTGGTCCTGGTCCTCCCTCGACCACGACTCGCTGTCTTCGCCCGTCCACTCGCCCCCACCGCCTGCAGAAGTGGAGCCAACCGCGGTCAGGTTATCCGTGCTGAGGTCGCCGGTGCGGTACAGCCTGCCGTCGCTGCCGTAGGGGTACTCTAAAATGGAGGCCGGGGGAACAACTCCACTTACCACCGCGAGCGAACAGCGTGGGGAGTGTGATGGGAATGTCAGAGGGATATGTGGACCGTGTGAGCGTGTGAATACGAGCATGTGACACGTAGATTCGAGGGTAAAATGTTTGAGCGGGGAAACCAAAACTACTGTGGTGACGAGGCAGGTAGTGGTGGAGTGAGGAAGGGCGTGGAAACGAATCAACGACCGGTGCTGTCGTTTACTTGAACCGTAGTGGTTGTGCTGGAAGAGGGTGTGGGAGAAGAAAGCGAAGGGCATATACAGAAGAGGAAGAGTAATAGTGGTGTATGGAGATTTGCTAGAGAGGCAAGGAAAGAAGCTGTGAGAATCAATATAGGGTAAAACTACGGAGGGGTGAGGCAGGTGAAGATTCGATCAGGAACTATTAGTGTCGCACTTGGGAACACAAACGCCATGCCACGCCATCGGGGGAAACCAACACCTAAAATGACCTTAATGTTTTGTTTTTTACTTCATATCTACTATTGAATTACCCTACGTTAACAGGAAGTACTAAAAAAACGTGACGCCATTTCGTTCCCCTAAAATCAAATTCGGTCAATACTAGTAAAATTTTTATGGTTACGGACACGCTACTATGGCATTAGGAAAGCTACGGGCGTATGAAAACGGGGAATTCAAAATTAAAACTGAAAAACTAAGTACATTCTTGGAAATACAACCCTCTTACGAGGACTTATGTAGAAGTGACGGCAATTGTTTGAGTATCCGGATGGTGATGATATCATCAATTCTCATTATCTTCCCCTTAACACTTGTACTGTTCTAGTCGTTTAGAGAGAGTGTTAATGCTTATTAACCCTCGTCCTTGTGGATGAGTAAAAAGACTACCACCGTCATGTGACATGAGCCTCATTCGCGATTGAGTGCACTCACCATTGCACGAAATAGCCCAAAGCTTTTAGTTGGCAATCCCATCTCTTAAATAACAATCCCAAGATTCAGCCCTAAGACAGCCTATCCTATCGCCTACCGGACCTTTCCAAATCCTAATTTTGGTTATTCATCCTCTGGTATAAAAAAAACCATTTAGCTCATATTCAGCAATTCCCATGAAAGTCCTGACTATTTTTAAAACCTATGAAATGCAAACACACGGAGCTAGTAAGAATCGCCTATTTCAACGGGAACACGGTGGAGGATTAGCATGGCCTTACACACCAATGTTAGTATCGAAGCTGCGTTCAATGTTCAATACTTCACTTACGCCATAATACCGAGTTAGGAAAGGCTTTAAAACTCAGTTAGTCGAAGAGGGGGAATCTATAAATACCACCATCCAAATTCGTTAAAACAAACACCCTTTTAAAACACAAGCGTCTTTTTAAGAAATTAAAACCTTTACCTATACACCGTACCCAACTCTGGAACACGGACAAACCCACAACCACACAAGAAAAGACATCGCGGCGATGCTTGTGTCTAGAACCCGTGCTCGATGGGAAGTGCATGAAAATAAAGAGGAAGGATCTCCAAAGGGGCATTTTTCCACTGCGTGGCACTTAAATTCCAGATCCATTTTACCAGTCCCAAGTGCGGCTCGATGAACCCTTGACAACCGATCGAAAAATGACCAGCCGCAGACAAACTCCACACGGGTATTAAAATGCCGCTTGGGAAGAGACTTAAGTCATCATCAGCGATAGCCACTCGGGAAAGGGGAGGCGGGAAGAAAGGCATTGGTCAAAGCAGGAAAATAGGTGGGCAAGTATAAATAGTGCTACCAGCAATTAAATGTATCACCCTGCCCACTGATTCGCAGGTCACATCCAGTGCGTATCTCGGTGGAGTCAGTTTAATATGAGTTTCGAATCTCTCTGCATTATAACATATGGCTGCCACCGCAAGGTCGACCCAAATCGGGCAACTATACGGTGCCTAACCATACTTAATTGGTTTCAACTTCGAGCAAGGGTGAGGTGGCATTCCCACTCGTCTCGGTCGTAGCCAATCCATAAGTATGCTGATTCAGAACTATTTCATTGCGACACCTCTAGGGATTGAAAGAAAAATAAAGTGGAAATACAAACTAGCATCAAAGATAAATAAGCAATGCGTATTTCTGTTAATCAGCAGCGGTGAATAATGTCAGGAGGAGAGTTGATGCAACTTTTAATTTATGGGTTCAAAACAAGCATTCATCATTGAGGCGCGGGATCAAAGCTAAAAATGACAAGACGCAAGTGCAGGAGTATGGGAATAGGGAGGGGATAAGGGGTCGGTAAAAACTGGAGCGCCCTACTTGGTGACAATGGCAGACTTGGCTGTTGGCAGGCCATACGACACCGGCTGCAAAATACACACACACACACAGAAGTGATCCAAAAAAATTCCAAAATATTTCACAAAGATAATCTAGACAAAGAATCTTGTTCTAGAAGCTATAAAAATGCACCATCCCTTTAACTAATCTCTTTATTCACTACTTGGGGTAGTGAACAAAAATATACAACAATGGAGAAACAGTTAGTAATAGTCATTCACCATCCTTTAGAAAAATATTGCAAAAAACAAAAATAAAAACCCACCAAACAACCAACTAGATGTTAACAAATATCACTAGAGTAAAACTGCAATTAGAGCAGAAAAAAAAGACGAAAGTAAAGCAAGAATCTAGATTAATGTAGAAGCAAAGAAGGCTAAAACATTAGAGCTTTTCAACCAAGGTGCGGAAGAATAAAAAATATACAAGAGAGTAAGGTTCAAAATTTTGTAAAGCTGTCCATTAAATTAAAATAATAAATAGTGGCCAAAGGCAGAATCAATCAAATGGTGAGTACAGCGTCAATAAAAAAAGCCTCCGTCACTATACACAGCAAAAGTTACGACACAGTTGTACTCTTCCAATTATGAAAAAGAAAGCGACGCGGGGACGGCTGAATGTTGCAGAGAGCGAATACAAAACTGCAAGCGATTCAAAGAACCTATTGATCGAGCTAGCAACCGGGTGAGCGATCCTATCCCCGCAGTAATGGCGAAAAGAAGACCCCACTCACCCCAACGATCCAGACTCAACGCCAACCGAAGCGCTTTTGACTAAACCTAAGTTGAGGTAGGTAAAATAATTTAAGCCAGAGACGGGTAAAAAAAGAGGGGACTTAATAGTTAGAAAAATACTTTACAGTCAATCCATAGCCAAGACATCAAAAAAATTCAATAGGAATAAAGTGCCCTTAATAACTCCGAATAATGTAGACAACAAGGCCAAATTCCTTGTATCTGACAGATCTGTCAAAGTTTACAATAAGTTTCTTATCCCTCCATTCCAGGCCAGCTTCGATCAACTTAAAAATATCGGCGGCACACCTTCTCAAACAGGCAGGGGCATCGAAGATGAATCCTTGCTATGGTTCAAGCCATCTTCCCTACTTTTGTCTTTTCATTCTCTTTCCGACTGCCACTAGCTTTCTCTTCTCTTCAGTCTCGCTACACGGAGATATATAGTGCCCTCTTCGATGAAGAGCGCCTATCTTTCCTGATTAAATCTAGTTAGGTTTAAATGAAGTGAAAATAATTTCTCTGACTCCATTTAACACCTCCAACCGATCTACCTAACAAACCACTCCTTTGAGCTATCGACATGCAGCCAAGACAAGAGAGAATGGGGATAATTTAGGAATGAGTCTATACCCAATACCAATCTAATTTCGGACCTAATCTTCCTGAAGAAACAGTCTCGAAAAGGAAGAAAACCACCATTTCTTTTTAAATGCAAAAACTAAAGCCCAAACGGAAAAGCAACTCGAATCTTCTACGGTTCCCGCGAAATTACACAGAACACATAAAGCATTACACACACTCAGGCATAGACATCAAAAAAGCGGCCAACGAAACGAGCAGCCCGAATCGGAATAAGCAAACGAACTGCATCTAAACTATACCCTTGGCACACAATGGAAACAGCAAGTAAACAAAACTAAAAAAGAGAAAAGTCCTAATAAAGAAATCAGAATCCCACCACTTCAATCCACCTGCCCGGACTGGCATTACTACGACCGGAGACTGGGTAGCATCCTATCAAACAACCGCTCACGGCCGCAACGATGAAAACATTTAAAAAAATTGAGGACAGGGAATAAGGAAGGTAGGAACGAGAGGTAGAAAAGAATCGGTCAAAAAGGAATGAGGAAGAGGAGGAGCGACGGAGAGAATGAAGAAACCCCTCGTCCCTCTCATCCTGGGAAAGTCCTACCTATCCCGTCGTGCTGGTATTCGTCCTGAGGGAGGAGGAAGCACGTCAACACCTCGTCGCCAGTTTCAGCGTCGACCTGCGGCACAGAAGGGAACGGGTGAGTACCTCTCAACTTCAATAGGATGAACCACTCAAAGAACCACACTCAGCCCCATCCCACCTCAAATTTGAAAGGAAAAAACCACTGAGGGCATCTCACACAGAAACTTTGCAAGGAGAGATCTGTTCGGTGGTGAAGATGGACGAAGAGGAAATGTGGGGAAGATATAGAGCCGCAGATCCTACTTGAAGGCGTTGGAGCATATCAGTGGGAGCTGGGGTATGTAGGGCAAGCAATCATGGTTTCCACGCTATAACTAACAGCCCATTGCGGGGGAAGGGGAATCGAAGGGAAAGGAGGGGACATTAGAAGAGGAAAAGAGTGGGAATGTTAAATACCGGAGCCAAAAGAGGCTGGGGTAGACCCCGTACCGTCCCGACCAAGGATGAGTGGACGAAAGTTGGTCGGCAACTAGCCGGCCGAGAGAGAAAGAAAGGGGGTGAGAAAAGGCTTGTAAAGAAAGTGGCGAAAGAAAGATAAAATGCAAATGTCTAGTAGGAATAAAGACCAGGTAGTTTCAATCTAGTTCGAGACTGCCGAGGCTCTGGGGCCAAAAGAGCGTGACACTCCTCCAGGTACTATGTGTCATTATAGGCGGGGCACCCCTTTGCGGGGGTATCAACTCATAAATCGTCATCACCCCAATTTTCCACACACCCTCGAATATTCACAAGTATCTGTCCATCCCTTCTTTTTACCTGTCGCTACTGCCTCAAATTCTCATTCAACCCGTATATACACATACCTCCTTATTCTACCTGCCCTTCTCACACACCACATCCTTCTCAAATTGCCCTGTTCTCACTCTCGATCTGTCATTCACCTTCAATGCACTAAGGTTGGTACCCGCATGCTCTCACACGGCATGTTAGCACATTCCACACTCAAGCCCTTAGCTCTAGTGGCTCCAGCGACTTTCCTACCAACCTGTGTTTTCGCAATCTGCTTCAGCTGTACCAATACTATTCACGACATATCTTAGATACTTAAAACTTCGCACAGGTCCAAGGGGGAGACCACGGACACGGATATCACGGCCCACCCCATTCTCCCACACAGTCAAAAGCTTCGATCAACATTTCCAAATCCCTCTATTAGCCACTAACACCAGGTTATCAGCATACACCAACATAAACAGTTCTGACCCTTCACCCAAACATAAAATTACTGCGTCATGGAGAGCATATTTCGATCCGCCAGGAACAAGTTCGTATAAAGAGCTAACATTCAGAAGTACGAACTTGAACCCCAGGGGGCCGGGAAGAATAGGTCATAGAACAGAAAGTGGAACGCAGGTTCCCTTAGGGGAGCCCTGGATTTAGATATAAAAAGTAGAGTCCGGTTAGGGATGCGTCTCAATCGGTGATTTTCCAGAGGCGCGTCCCTCCTACCTCAGTCTGGAAGTTGAGCATGGGTTGAGCCTGGTTCTCGCTCAGCCACACCGCCTTCAAACTCAAGGCAGTGATTGACATCGGCAGGTGTTGAAGCCTGGGTACAGGAAAGGAAATCCATTGTTAAAAAAACAAACAACCAAGGACCAAATGCCATTATTCCTTCGATTTTACACAAATGATATAAAGATATAAAAGAACAAAATAGACGAAAAGGGGATAAGTCAGAACGCTGAAGTAAAACTCTTGCTATTGAAATACAAACGTACCGAGTTACTGGGAGGATAGGGGCAAGAGTGACCAATTCAACGAAACGGTAAGCACATCACCTGTTTCCTGAGACATCTAAAACATGGAGCTCCCTGCATTTCCCTGTCTCCTGCGGAATGAGCAGTAGCCGGTTGTCTCTCAGTGAAAGCACTCCCAGATTCAATAATTTCCCTGCAACAAACTCAACATTAGCGCTTTCTTCTTTCAAAGAGAAGGTCAGGACCAAGGACAAGAACCTTTTCCTTTTTCACCTCCACTACATTGCACAATTACCAAGCAGTGAGGATGGAGAAACGAATGTGGATAAGAACTTGAAACAGAAAATGTCCTAAAAGAAGAGGCTTGCAAACCAATCAAAGGAGATTTAATGTACTTTAAGAATTTATTGTACACAAGAACGCCTTCCAATCCATCGTCTTCAGCTCTGAATACAGTCACATACGACGCACCGTTCACAACACAGGGGTAATATTAATATTCTCCTACTATAAAAATAACTAAACCTGCCTTTCAGAACAAGTAGGTGCGGAGGATTACTTCACTTCATTTTACCACTTTCCCTTACGTGGAATCGGCGCGCATCAGTGCCAATATAAAATCTAGCAACACCCCTTCATTCCCCATCAAGCACAAAGCCATCCATCATCCTTTTCATGAAAATAGCCTTTCATAGCGAGGGGGCTCCATGCGATGTAGCACCTCGTCCTGTATGTGGAGGTTGAATACCAATAGCGCCTTCCGGAACGTTCCGCAAAAGGCGCCTTAGCCAGGAGAGGGGGGAGGGAGGACCTGGCCTGGGCAGCCGTGTCCCAGAAAGTTTCCTTGCTGCGACAGCAATGCACAAAGGATGTCAGATAACGAAACGTAGACCACTAACTGATGTGACAGAGCAAAACAAGGCGGACAATACCAAGCACGCTTTAAATCCTCGACCACATACACACACTTATGCGGGTTTCCAGCAATGGAAAAATAATACCCAACAAAACTTGCCCCCCCACGAGGGATGTGTGTGTGGAAGGAAACACATACCTATTTCGGGAGGCAGTTCGTGGAGCCGGTTGCGGTCGACGTTGAGATTTGTGAGCTTGACGAGATTCCCGATCGTGGACGGGAGCTCCACCAAGAGGTTCTCAGTCAAGATCAGCTCTTGTAAACTATCGCACCTGAAACGAAGTAGTGGAGTGAGGGAAGAAGAGGAAGAGTGGGGTGGGGGGACCTGAGAAGCGTGGAGTGAATAGAGAGGAGACTAAGGAATATCAGTCTCTCAACTTTACCAAAGATAATTTAACGCATTCATGGTATTATTATACGAAATAAACTGGCTCTTAGCTCAGCGATGCCGCTCGTTTTAACTATGAAAGCGGGGGGGATGGGGGCACAGTCACGTACGACGTGCACTTGATACCATGGCTGAGGTATTCTAACTTCCCCGACTGCAGGAATAATAAGAGAGCGCCTTATATGAATAAACGCGCTCTTTTCAACCTCGAGGCGGTACACTCCCCTCGTTGGGACGGTGAAGGAGGCGAAGATGCATCTCCATTGACTAAGACTCAATTGAACCCCCTTCACCTCTAAGTGGTATTCAACAGGACCAATCATGCGTGAAGAGGGCGAATATAAATGGGCGAATGGATACTAAAAAGGACGAATGATATTCAACCCCAGGATAGAAGATCTCTACTAATAAAAAAATAACAGACAAAACAGGAATGAAAAATGCCAGTAGTTTAACCCTCATATCAGTCAGTACAGGGACGGGGCACCTCCATACTGTAGAGGTAAGTTCGTAAAGATATGAAACCAAAACTACGAACTATACAAGCTCCGTTACAGGGAAAGATGAACAAAACATGGAGCGCTTATACACAAATCAAACAAGACAAAGATTTAAACGACCGGCAGGAAAAAAAAATAATCGTGATTACAAAGGCTTTCACCCTGAATGAGACCTGGATAAAGACGAAAGGTCTTGGAGTCACATTTTTTTTTTCGTCAGTGTGACAATTGTGTAGCGATAATGATGAATAAATGGCTAGAGAGGGGGGGGGGGGCGTGGTAAACCGACACCCATAAACGTGTGCACTGGCATCCGTACTTTCCGATGTGAGGGTTGAGGCTCATGAGTCTGTTTTGGTCCACTTTGAAGATCGTGAGTTTGGTGAGGGCGCCCACGCCGTCCGGCAGGGCCTCGATCAGGTTCTGGGACAGGTGGAGGTCCGTCAGGTTAACAAGGCCGGACAGTTCCTCGGGAACATCCTCCAGGCGGTTCTCGGAGATGTCCAAGCACAGCAGGTTCTTCAGCTTGCCCACTTGGGAGGGCAGGTGCGAGATTTGGTTGTGGTCCAGCCACAACTCCTGCAGTGCAGGTAGATCTCCGATGTGGGGCGGCTGCAAAGGAGGAATTAGGACGCGAGTTGAAATACCAGGGACGCAATTCACCCATTACTTAGATGCATCGAAATTTGGGTAAGAACGAGAAAGAAAAGAAGCGAATAATAAGCTGAAAAAAATATTTTAAAAAAAGGTGATATTAAGCTAAAAGGTCCGCTAAAGTGGACGCCATGCAAGCTCTCAAAACAAGATCGTATGTGCACAGGGCAGGGTTGGCAAATCAAAATATCCAGCCCTAAAAAAAAACAGGGTTTTATTACCGGGTTTTGGGGGGGTCTTTTTCAAGTGAAATTTGAAAAAAAAAACAGGTTTTGGTTGTTTTTTTTTAATTAAACTTTTTTTTATCAAGAAATGAATGCTACTTATCATTATTTTATTTAAAATTCATTTTTATGTTTATAATTTCAACAAATATGTATCAAATTAAGATTATTTCTCTGATACTGACTCATAATAATTCATCTCTCCTTCTACAGGTTATGGCTATCATGGGTACCCACAAATCTTGATCAATGATATGTTACTGTGATCTTTTCTTACTATAATATAATTATTAATATTATTAAAATAGAGATTTGAAAAAACCCGAGTTTTATTGGACTCTTTTCAAATTTAGGGGTTTTTTGCCAAACCTGGCACAGGACACTCCAAATTATATACACGAAGATCGAGAATGACAAGTATCTAAGTGTAGGGGTGAACTTTCCCCCACAAACTTATTAAATACATAATGGAAGGACTTACAGGGAGACCGGGTCAAATTGGGGGGAGGGGGGCTAAAATTCTAGTTCGTAACCGTGGAAAAATTCTCACGGGGGATCCTGCTGCTGGCTTCAATCAACTGCCTATCAAATTCCCGCCCCGATCACTCAACCTCTACCAACCTTGCATTCCAACCCAACTTTATTTTCACTTGTACTCCATCTCATGGCCGCTATTACAAATCACCTACAACGGGTTTTTTCGTATGAAAGAGAAAATTGGGGCATTCCAAAAAGGGCACATGCCTCAGAGTAGAAACGTGGTTAGGGAACAGACCGCACCAAGACTGAAAGTAAGGGGAGGGGGGGCAATGAGTACAGCTGGAGCAAAACATCGAAATGGTGGGGTGCGGGGGGGTATATTGAAACCCATTTTATATAAACCCAAGTCTAGTCCCTCTCCCCTCTTAGCCACCGCAAGCCAATCTTAATTAGGTTCCAATCCAACAACTAATTATAATTAGTGTAGCTTAACGTTGGTCACACGTTAAAACGGAAATTGCGGTCGGCTAAAACGCACCCGGGAACTCGAAACTCTCGCTTGCCAATCATGGACACGCACCACTCAAGCTAAGTGATTCCAATCTTGGAAATGAACTCATGTGGGACATCACCACGAGGGGAGATCAGGCGTATCGTGGGACACCGTGCTGCAGCTAACATCTGAAATATTGCGTGCTCTCTCTGCCCTCAACGCCACCTTCCAGGGTGGCGTCCTGGGCAAAACCAGAGGCGCCATCGGCCCGAGTGTTTAGGGTATGGCGCGTCTCTCCGACGGCATATGCACCGGCGAGATCGATCGCGGATGCAATGAGAGCCGTTAGCGATTGAGGGAGAGGCGACGGCGGGTCCGCGCAGAGGTTGGATTGTGTTAGTACAGGGCAAGTGTCATCTACCCGGCATCGTAAACAGACTCCCAATAGGGGACGTGCGGAAAACACGGGTGTGGTGAATCGAGTCCACCTGTATGTGGAGCAGGAAAAATACCCATACCGTCTCCCGACACGCGACGGAAGACGGTATGGGTATATTCTTCCTGCTCCAGATTCAGGTATCACCTTCTCCTCCTATCCTGTTCAATCCAAATTCTCTTCTTTATTTTCTTCATATCCTACGGTGAAACGCGTGTCTGTGATAAAAGCGGCAATGAAGGAAGCGGATCAGTTTCCAAGTGAATCCGAATAAGGGGTCAAACACGCCCCCGTCACTTAAGTTGATGAAACCAAGGAACTGATTGTTCAAGAACGCAACCCAGAACTTCGAACTCCATCCCACGACTCGCGAGCAGATTCGGGAGAATTGCGGGATCTCTTTTCTTAATTATCAACAAACCTATTTTTAGGCTAATTTATTTTTTTAAAAACAAAATCAAAACAAGAAAACTAAAACATAACAAATGACCAACACCAGACTAAGATCCCTTCGGGACAACCCGCCCTCCAAAAACTAAATACTAAGGAGGGAAGGAGAATTGCGCCCCCCCCCCCTCCCCGGTTCATTGAGGACAAAATATCATCGAGCAATGTTGTGCCTTTGACATTTTCACTTCCCCCTAAACCACCACTTGGGGGCAGGCTGTCACCTTTCAAATACTTTCTGAGACTACCTCCAAGTTGGATTTAGCAACCTCCAGCCTCAGGGGAACGAAGCTGAGTGCGGATGAAAATGAGCCAAGCCAAATGGAAGACCCGAAAAAACACCCCTTGGGCAAACCCCGAGATAATTTCCTCTCTCGCAATCCCCCTCGATTAATAAATCGTCAATATAAATGAAGATCGTAGGAATGTCCCAGCCAGACTGGGTCATTCAAGAATGTGCCGAACAGTGTGGGGGACAACCGAGTCGTCGCAATTATGTGTAGGCGAGCGCTCCATCATATGGTAGTGCGTTCCGAGAGTGGGTCCAATTCGGGGACGACAGAAAGCAGCCTGAAGCCGTCACGGCATTGGGGGTAGGTCCATGGGAACAGTCGCGGCGCAATGGCACGCAATAATAAGTTCCCGTCGACCATCTCCAATTTTCTTTGCCAGGTAGCCGGGATTCTTGCAATGTAATCGATTTGAGAAAGAGCAAAACGTTGGTCTGGTGGCCCAGTCCTCGAGGATCTTTGGTGCCCTTATAACCCGCAATCCCTACATGTCCAGGAATCCAGAAGAAGATAATCTCGACATGCGCCCAGCTTTCCAAAACCGTGGCGTCACGGATATCGCGAACCAGGGAATGCGAAGATTCCAATACTTCGTGAGCATTCAGGGCGCTTTGTGAGTCGCTATAAATCACAATCCGGTCTCCGAACCGGGCAAGTCGAGTTATCTCAGGTACCGAGCGGTGTATTACAACCAGCTCGGCCGTGAAGACAGAGGCAGCGTCTGGCAGAACCCCGCTGACTTCAAAGAGATGGGATACGTCGTGGAAACCGACCCCCTCTTGGGACTTTGAGTTATGCGTATACATTGGCAGGGTTCCAACGTGACAGGAAGTGTGCTCCAAAAAGGACGGACGCAATAGTCTCGGCGCTGTAGAAGCTTTGGGAGCAGAGGGGTGGCGACAAATAGTTAAAGGTGAAATCGTCCAGGGTGGCGTCCCGGGCAGAACCAGGGCCGCCACTGGCCCGAGAGCTATACCGGAGCTCTCGACACCGCCCAGATGAGCTGCGGATGCAGTCAGAGCTGTTGGTAACTGAGGGAGGCGTCTGGCGAAAGCATGCAGGCTAATACTGCACTGTGTACGGGGCAGAGCGAGTGGCATCTCCCCACTGCGCCGATGTGGTGGATCGACTCCACCTTCCGCAATACACGCTCGGCTGCGGATGCATAAAACTCGCAACCGTATTCGAGCTTCGAACAAACAAAAGATCGATAGAAAAGTAAGGCAGTAGCCCTATCAGTGCCAGACTCTGAATGTCATAGAGCGAAGAATGTCCATGACGCAGGTACAAGAGACTCTAAGGCTGCTGCGAATATGAGCCTGACAGGTGAGGCGTCGGTCAAATACAAGACCAAGGAAACGGTGCGAGTCCACCACTTCCAGGCGAACCCCATTTAGAAACAAATCTGGGTCCGGGTGGAACCGTGGATGACGAGAGAAGTACACCACCAGGGTCTTGGCCAAGGAAAACTGAAGCCTGTGCGCTAGAGCATATCGAGAGACGCGGTTCAATGCGAATTGGAGTCGACACTCCAGAGTTGGCAACTGGGCCGCGCCAAAAGAGATCGAAAGGTCGTCCACGTAGAGCGTGGCAAGAACATCTTTCAGCAGCACCGAGGTGATGCCGTTGATGCTCAGGGTAAAGAGTGTGAGAGTGAGGACATTTCGCTGCGGCACACCCTCTTCCTGCTCCATTGGGGCGGAGAGGGCAGAGATTGCGGTTCCATTCTCCTGGACAACGGGAGGTGGGTCCTGTGATAACTTACCCCGAATCCTTTTGACTCTCTCCCACACCTCTGCTAGAGGGGTCTTTCCCTTTAAGTGAAGACACGTGTGCCCGCCAAGAAGAGCGGCGGGCGTGCTTCGAAACACACCAGAACCTAGCCCTAGCTCGACGAAATTCGAAGACAGTGAAATTAATCGGTGAAGCGGTTATACCGCAAAAGAGAAGAAAAGAGACATCATGGCATCTTGCCCGGCCCCTATCCCTTGGCGGTGGGGTCGCAAAACCCTTATACCACGGGAGGGCGGGCAGGGGGCACGCGCCCAGCATGGTCTCCTGAAAAAAGATAGCTAACGGGGAACGAGAAGAGACGAGCCTCAGCAGCATATTCCAGTTAGCCCGGGTCTGCGGCCAGCTCTAATATGATATCATCTATGGAGTAGTCCACAAGTTCCCCCGCATAAACTACTCCTTTCACGAAGTTAATGGTAGAGTGCGGCGTCACACTCACCGGCGTGCCATCAAGTGTCCGAATGGCACAAATCATGGGCGCCTCGGAGGGATTCGACGCATTCACCAGAAGGTACCATCCGTGAAACGGGTCATCTTCAGCTCTCTACCAATCACTCTAGCTAAAGCACCCCTCTGTCTGATGGATCATGTCACCCTTAGCCAACATGAGTCCATCAGTGGAGCGAATAACGAGAAGCGTTTGAAGCCAGAGGGCTCGAAAAGGACAGGTAACCTCTGAATGAGGGTCCCCGACCTAATCGAGTCTCTGCTCTGCGCACTTTTCTTCTTAGTGTGTGACTCCCAACCCGAGCGAGCACCGGGGCCGGACGTGACGATCTTGGCTTGGTCCCATACCGAAATGGCAGCGGCCCCGTCCTTCTCCGTGGCTCCAGCGGAGGGTGAAGAGCCCCGAGTGTTTTTAGTCTTTTTCCTATTTCTTTTCTTTTTAGGAGGAGAGCTGGGAATGAACCCGTTTATCCCTTACCGCGACAGGATTCCCTAGGCCAGATCCTTCTCTGAAATGGAGAAAGTCCTGGCTATCACATGGGCACCAGCCGGATGAGGAGAGCCCTACTCTCCTTGTAAGCCCTCGGGCGCCCGCGCCCTCTGAGGAGAAGCTTTCACAGGAGCGGATTCGGCTTCTGTGCGTGGCATCGGGCCCATGTTCGACCTACCGTCTGGGGCTGGGTCACCTCAAAGACCATGGCCATCTCAGCGGGGCCTCCATGTGCCCCCCCCCAAGACATCACTAATGCCATTCGAGGGGCCTTTATTCTTGTCTTAAGCCGGCGAATCGGCATCCGCCGGGGAAGAGAAGGGGGGCAGGTATAGTGATCCCCTGCAAGCTGGTCGCGCACACACGTAGGATATTAGGTGGCAAGGGTCGACGGGCCCTGCCATCCGTTGCTCCCTTAAGAGGGTTGGCTCTATCGGCGCACTCAATTATGGGCCCGCTGTCTACTTTCTTGGCAGTCCCCTTAGAAAGTAAAGGGGGGAAGGGCTGCCGCTAGAGAAAGGGAATCGCTCAAGGGGAACTCCAGAGAAGGGGGTGAGGAGGAGTCCCCTACACCCGGAGTCCTAGGAGAGGAGTAAGACTCCTCTCCGATTAAAGAGTTTTGGAGGGTCTCCTGCGAAAGCACAGGGGGTAGGGGGAGACTATCCCATTTTTTCGGTGGAGCTACTTGAGGGCGGCTCCGACGCTGGTAAAGGGGAAGGGGAGAGGTTTTTATTTTCATCATCGAGCATGGTGACCTTATACTTGTCACGGGTCGCAAACGCACATCACCCTACGCAGTAGCCCGCTCTGCGAGGGGTGACCAACTTCTGCCATTTGAGGCCACTCCTCCCACCTAGTGAACTGGTAGCCGATCAGCATGGCGGTTCCACCTTCGGCACGGCGTAAAATTGATAGACAGGGAAAGGGGGAAGAAAGGGTATGTGAGTAAGGTGGGGGTGGGGATTAAGTAGGTTGTTAAAAACCCACCACCCCAGGCCGGAGCTCAAGGGAACATTGTCCCCTCCCCCCTCCCTCCCGATCCAGGAGAGTTGGGTGAGAGGAAGCTGGTCGGCATTTACCCTGTGAAATTAGAGGCTGACCAGAGAAAGTTGTGGAATAGGATGTAGGGAAAGTGCGGAAGAAGGCAGGGTGTCTAGAAAGGAGGAGAAGATGCTAAGCTGCGGGCCGGACGCGGCGCTGAGTCCGAAAGGCAGAGGAAGGCCAAGATGTGTCGTCAGGTCTGAGCTCGGTCAACACAAGATCCCGCGATGAAGGATTCGGGAAAAACCGACACTACCCAATTCCCAATTCAACCCTAACCTTCCCTACTAATCAGGGAGGACAACACAGTCTCCCCCAACAAGTAGAAAACCAACCTGATCCTACTATTTAGGCTATATTAAAAAAAACACTGGTAAAGCCCACCCCCAACCCTCACACAAACAAAACAAAAATATAAAAGAAAAGATTGCCTTGACGCACGAGAGAGACCCACTTCCCTCCGGCGCCTGAACATGCACCCAACATCTAAATAAAATGGAACTACGCGTCACGCCTCCTCCAGAAACTAAAAAATTCCGCAATTCGGTGTGCACCAACCCGTTTGAGTTCAAGAGACAATCAGTAACAAGGCGGTCACGCCCCAAAGTGAGAGAGAACACAGAGTGTGTTCGAGAAATCACTTGAGTAAAAATGCGCCGTCGAAAATAAGCTTGTGCCTAATCCGACGAGGGCACTCTTTCTCTCACGGGACAAACGGGATGATAGATGAAAAAGAGAAGTTAATACATAAATAGAAAAACAAAACAAAAAACAGAGATATCACAGGAATAAGTTCGTACAAAGAAATAGAAACACTTAAAAATACGAGGTTGACGGGCATCAGTGTAATAGAGTGGGCTTCTCGCCCGAAGAAGCACGATAACTTACAAGCACTTCGATGTCGTTGTCTCCAATGTCCAGCCTCTGCAGCTTGACCAGGTGCGACACGGACTCCGGCAGTCCTTTCAGCAGGTTCTCTCGAAGCTCCAACGAAGTCAGGTTGACGAGACTGAAACGAACGAGTCTTCCTCAGTACACGCGTCCGTTTTATCCACCATTAAAAAAAATCTTTCACCCGCAAATCAAGTCTAGGGTCCAAACATCCCCGAACCTAGTTAAAGAAATGTAATCTGCTTCATCACCCTCAATAGCTCTTTACACCGACCAATCTTTCAAACGCAGCCACTTTGATTTGGCACTGCGTGTCAAAAGAAGGGGTAATGCGATCTACTCTCATTCTACTCAGACCAACTTTAAGGCCAATTTACAGGCAAGTGGGCAAACGCAACGCTCTCGGAGAACGGACAGACGAACGAAAAGAAAACAAAAATTAAAAAAAGGTAAAGATTAGTGATAGGGGAGGGGGATCTGTCATAACAAAGCCGGGACGCGAAGGGCGCATTTGAGGCATAATGGAAGCAAATAAAAGGAAATTCGCACCTAACTGGGCGAATACTCAAGTACAGCAGTCCGAAAAGTACTGCCCACACCTGCCGTATCCTTGCTGACAAAATGCAATCCACACAAACTGCCCAATTTTCTTGATCACCTCTTCCATCATCGGTAGAGATAGCAATGTCCTTTTAGGTACTCCTTCCTATACCTTGTGAGTTTTCATCTATGTCGCCTCAGTCCCCACGACATTCACCCCTGTCATTTTCTGACAAGATACTTCATATTTCCTCTGCCTCTCCCTCGCTAACGAGAACATCTTTAACCCCCCCACCCCCGCATTATCTCTTCGAAATACTTGCTCTCTTCTCAATTCTTTCTCGTCAAGCCACTACCACCGAATCTCTCAACTCTCGTCCAGGTCTAAAGTTCTAGCAAGGCTGGCGTCAGTCCTCACTCTAGATATCATATGTCCTCCCTCAACACTGATAAGATCTTCCAATCTGGCTTCAAGGCTAGCCATAGCAGTGAATCAGCAACTACATGCAACTGACCGCCTTTATCACGCGGCTGATACTGGTAGGCCCTACATTACGGCACTTCTAAATCTCTAAGCAGCATTTGATATTGCCAATTATACTGTGCTTCTTTGCCTTCATGAATTTCTGGCTATCTCGGAAACTGCACAAAGATGATTTACCTCGTATCTACAATCTCGTATTAAGTATATTAACATCAGCGGGGATATATCGGCCGTCAGGCGGGTTATGGTGCTCCGTGGGGGGTCAATTCTTGGTCCGCTCTTGTTTCGTATCCATCTTCTCCGCTTCTATGATGATGGCACACAGATCTATTTGTTCTCTCCGCACTCGTTTGCTGTAGACTATCAGCAATCTTCTATTAGTATACCTTATTAGTGAATCGCTCTTAGACAACTTTCTGAAACTTAATTATGGCAAAACTGAAGCATTACTGGTTGGTACTCCGGATGTGGTAGTTGTAAAACTACTCTCTTTTCTTTACTTTGGTGGCTTTCCAGTTGCCTATTCTGATTGTTAGAAATCTGGGTCTCACCTCTTCCTCCGTAAATCTTAGCTGCAATCCTATTCCACTTTGATCATAATAGTTTCGAGATTGCTATTGATGCTTTCGTTGTCTCTCGACTCTATTATTGTAACTCGCTTCTCATTGGATTACACGCTACTACTATTTGATCCCTGCAACTTGTTCAAAATATTGTAGCCAAATGTTCTTCGCGGGGGAGGGTTTTCTCGTGCAACCCACCTGTTCCGTGATCAGCACTTTCTGACCATTTGACCCAGAATCGCCTCTTAAGGTTCTCTTTATAAGATCCTAAACGCCATAGTACCTTCCAACCCCTGTTGCATTGTGTCTATCTTGATTCGTGAAGACCTTTCAGTCTGGATCTTCCTCCTTTGCTTCCTGTTCATCCTAGTCGTCTCTGCAGCACGGGGAGTGGGGGGAGGGGTTACTGTATGTCCCCAGAATTCGGAATGATCTCCCTGCGGCGACATGACCCCCCCCCCTCTCTCTCGAAAGGTTAAAGGCGCACCTCTCAAGCTATTCAATAGATAGTGGACGGAGGGGAGCTCTGTGGAGGCGCGAGACCTAGAGGGGCGCCATACAAAACTCTTCTATTATTAGGAAGGTACAATCACGCCACGGATATATTTGACCTTATGCCTCCCTTAACCCAAACAAGGATATGGTGCGTCACGTGTAGCATGTGCAACCGGACTGCAGCTGACATCCGGACTATTGGCACGCCTACTAGGCCCCAATACTGGTGGGTAGATTTTCGGATATCAATCTCGCACACATCCAATACCACCCACCAAACATCCTTCATTTTTACCGGCATCTTAACTTTCAGCAGCAAGTGCTTTCGATGGTTTCCGATACTTATCGTGTATGGCCTTGGAACAAATTACACAGACTTCGGGTAACCCCGACTTTGCACGTCGACAGGAGCGATTCGTATGGTCGAAGGGGTGACAGTATTAGCACCTCCAAGGCAGTGGCACGAATGCCTTCATGCGGTAGCGATACCAACTGGCACGCAACGACTCAGGTAGCTTGTCACAGTCGAACGTGACGAATAGTGTAGGGATGGGTCTCGAGGACCCAACCTGTCTCTCATCGCACGCTCGACCTTGACCGCCCCAGAGTCAGCCAGCTCTAAGATGATATCATCTATGGAGTAGTCCACGAGTTCCCTCGCATAAACTATTACTTTCACGAAGTTCATGGTAGAGTTCGACGTCACACTCAAAGGCGCGCCATCAAGTGTCTGAAGGACACTGATCATGGCCGCCTCGAAGGGATTCAACGTATTCACCAAAGGTCTCATGTCCGAAACGGGTCACCTTCGTCTCTCTACCAATCACACTAGCTAAAGCTCTCCTCTGATGGATCATGTTGCCTTTAGCTAACATGGGTCCATCAGTGGAGCGAATAAAAAGGAAGCGTTTGAAGCCAGCGGGCTCGAAAACGCGAGGTCTACCCTGTGCAATTAGAGGCCGACCAGAGAAAGTTATGGGAGAGGTTGGAGTGTAAGGAGGAAGCAGGGTAAGAAGACAGGTTGTCTGGAAGAAGAGGCTAAGCTGGGACCGGACGGGGCGCTGAGTCGCGTCAGCACGGCGGACACGAAACAAATCGCCGTTAATTATCCAACGAAGGCATTTTCATTGGACGGAAAGATAGGGAATATGCATTAGATAGTTCGTTTGCTTCCTAGTTCATGCTAATATGTAATTTTATTTTCTCTTTTTACTATTCATTTTAGTCACAAGCGACTCTACATCTCACAACATATGTCGGTCGGTCCCCGTTTTGCTTTTTTTTGTAATAACATTGTAACTATTCGGCAGATTTTAACGAAATTTAAAACCCTTATGTTGTTTTACATTCTCTTTCGAATGATATAACTGTCAAGGTCTGTCCTGGAATTATTTTGCTTTGGCAATAACATCATAACTATTCGGCCAATTTTAACGAAATTTGAAACCCTTCTGTTGTTTTACATTCTCTTTCGAAAGATATAATTGTCAAACTCCTCCCAAGTTTAGTCCGGGAATATTGAAAGTTTTGAAGGTCGTAAGGTCATAAATCCGAATAAGTGAGAGCACGCGACTTTGGTCAGAAGACCTTGTTTTTATCCTTCCCACTGGCGGCTTCATAACCTTAGGAGCTTTTTGGCGTTATAGTTATTCCGCTATTTTCCTTTCCTTTCTCCCGTCCCGCTCGTGGCTCATTGGCAATTTTTCGTTCACTGATCTTCGCCCTCGAACTTAGGATACTGACAATAACTTGAGTTACATCGGTAGCAAACTGGATATTCATGTCGAGAGCTGATGGTCTTGGCACCAGGTCGTGTGTCTATCCAGGGTGGAGCACTGGTGAAAAGCACCTCCCACGAACTAGACTTCTCTTCGAATGAAGTAGGGTCCTTGATGTTCTTCGATAGATAAGCCACTTTTCCAGTCACCTAAGAAACGGGTCAGGAATCTCACTAATTTCACCAATTCCAAGACGGATGAGCTTAATTTTCAACCCATCTAAATACCTTAAAGGTCAACATTTACATCTCTGGCTACCACAACTACCGCCATACCTTCTTTGGGTTTCCAACTATTGTAGGTCATAACGGTGTGCTAAGTTCCTCTCTCTCTCTAGCGAACCCTCAATTGCTGTTCACTATACCCCCCGTGTTCATCAAGAAATCCAACGAGTCATCGGCAACTCGTAGCGCAAATAACCTATATTCCAGTCGGGTCCGGTGTTCAATATTTGAAGAAGGAAATAGCGTCCAGTAATTCGCCCTCGAGTCCACTTATTATCTTTCTTATTCTACCCTTGTGCCGACCATGCCCTCGGTGGCTATCGAGAGCAGAAAGTTCTTGGAAAAAGAATTCTTATTCTACTGTAGGATGTGGTAGGTACGTTTTCTCCAGTTCAATATTGAATCCTTCCATCATTTGTTTTAAATTCTATGTCATAGGTAGAGTTATCTTTGTTAAAAGTTTTTATTAATACATTCTGAATATTCTTTCAATTCCTCATCTTCTACATATCCGTTGTCTATTTTCATTTTTGGGGGTGGGGGGTTTTCCTCATAAGTTCTGTAGCAATGCTCCGTATTTTCTTAGATTTGTTTGTTCTCTACTCTGTTTATCGTCTTCCCAAATTTTTCTTCTTTCTGTGGTTATTTATCCATTGGTGCTGATGGCGTTTCTCTATTTGTAGCCAGTAGCTTGGGCATAATAATCTAATTTAAACATATTTGTCTATTGTCAAATTCCTTCACTCTTAGGGCTCACGTCAGGGTTGAATGCGTTTTGTACGTGTTCCTAGGCATTCAAAAGTACGAACTTAGATACTGAGTTGAAAGCTGAGGTATTAAAGTTTGTCGATGGCACGAAAACGGTTGCTAGAGTGGCAAATATAAATGGCCGTCTTTAATTACAGAGAGATTTCGATAGTTGCCGCCACATTCTTATAATACTAGAAATTTTAACTGTAATATGAAGAGGAATTGGGTGAACAAAATTCAGAGAGAAGGATCTTGGTGTTATAGTCGATCATAATCTTCAACAATTAGGCGGGGTATAGAAGCAAGGAATAGGGTTAACAAGGTAAGGAAGAACTCGGAGAAGTGTTTTATATAAAAGCAAAGCTATGACCAAATTATAAAATTGCTTAGGGCGTCCTCACCTGGCATATGACATGTTAAATGTTGAAATGCTAAAAAGGAACCAGACTAAATTAACCCCTGATATTAACAAATCAGAACATTGTGATTGAAATAAGCGACTGGATATGTCTTCACGTAAAATAATGCTTTCGAAAGGTAATACGATCCATGTTTTTCAAATATTAGACAAGCATAAAGACGTCTTAGCAGCTAGGTTGTTGAGGCAGATACGATCGGGTTAGAGGTAATTAAAAGACTAGTTTCGAAGCACTAGATGTTAATGTTCGAAAACACTTTAGTCATAAGGTTACCATTTGGGCCGAGTTGCCTCAGTATATTCTTGATAGTAATCCTATCGAGATGTGTAAGAAGAAATGCGACTGATACATATTTGACCCAGGACTTTGGTAGGGTTAATGGACTGGTCCATTTTAAGATGCCTCTTGATTTGAATGGCGGCTAGCGAGTTGTATGCTAATCGATGTGTAGATTTATTGTATAGTGTCCCATGGAAAAGCAAAGCAAACTTAAAATGATCAAATTTCCATCAACTTTGCTTTAATAATGGCAAAGCTGCATTGATATTGGTGAAGGTACCCAGAATTCTTACTAACTTGAGGACCAGAACGAGCCATGGGTTACCAAAACTTTGACTAATCCCTCAATTTTGGACTACTAAACATTGTCCAAATGGTGGTTTAGTTGGACTCTACCTATCACGATAACGTATATAAATTATTTTATATGTTGGTACTATAAAGTTTTCGTTAATTCATTTGCCGTGCGCAAACGTAATTTTGGTTGCGCGGTATGAGAGCAATCTCTCGCCCCAATACTTCTGCATCGAGAACGCTGGGGACGATGCTCTTCAACCACACGAAGCAACTTTGCTTAAAATTTTACAATTTATAGAGGTTTTCAATAAACAAAAGAGCGTTTACAGAATTATAAAAAAGACAAATACTCTCAATTAAAATTTCATTTTCGGGTTGCTTTTTCGTGGGACAGCCGATACATACGTACAACTAGTTGACTCACCTTAATGCAAATTAAGATTAATTTTGGAAAGTTTTAATTTCGAATTTTTATGTGATTCTGTTCCCCCCCTACCTTTTAAAAGGACATATGGTTGCCTTATACTCCTCATGCACGTCCTAATTCGTACAAACTGACCCAAACCGCTACGCCATTCCAGGAATCGCATACAAGGGTACCACCCCAAGAAACCCTCTCTAGAAGGCAGGAAAACCTCCCCCGAGCTACTTGACACCACCAAGCGGGTTCAGTGGGGGGTTAGTGGACCGCAGAAGGGAGACTTACCACCCGAAGTCGTAGGGGAGGTTGGTGAGGGACATGTCATTGAGACCGAGCACAGTCAAACTCCTCAGCTGGGTGAATCCACCGGGAAGCCTGAAAGAGAGAAGCGTGGGAGGTCAAAACGGTAGATATTTTTTATGGGGGGTCTCACCTGGAGACTGCCATTAAGGGCATCGACCGCCGAAATTTAATGTTTAGCTTATTCTTAGCCTATAATATAAACAAAGGTAAAAAAAAAACAACCGAACTAAGATAAAAACACCCGGAAGGAACCTGAAGGAGACCCGCCTTCTTCCGGGGCTCAATAACTAAAAAAAAAAGAAGCTAAATACAATGCAGGAAGCCAGCCTTATCTAGGAATGGGGGAGGCGTCGACAGGCCGACTCGAACCTGTAATCTCGGCACCAACTCTTCAGCAACGCAAGAGCCATCGTTCGTGACGCGACCCCCAAACAGTAGCTGGCCCCGAGCAAATCTAATTAATTATTACGAACGACATTGTATGTGTGTGCGCGTTTCGCGAGCGCGTTGAAAAGGGAATTACTTAATAACAATCTCAGCTGAGGCCAATATCCGGCTGGATACTCGAGATAATTAGAATTGCATCACGCCAGGCAGCGTTCTCCAGCTAAGGTACCGGCACTGAATCACCACCAACGGAAAACATGTTCTACCTACGTGATTTCTTTGAAATATATGTAAGAAACAAATATACCGCAATATTTTTACGATAATATAAGTGAAAGTTTGACAAGCGTGATTTAAATTTGAGCACTTCTGCTCAAGAGCATCGAACCCATCCAGGAACAAGCTGAGGAAGCAAAAGTCCGCCCCAAGGATTTTACCCCTTTTTTTCCTTTCAAGAGGCGCAGACTCCTAGGCTACTTTAAAATCCTTACACAAAGCTACAGACACCAAATCAAAAAGCAAATCTAATACTAACAACAAACAAAGACGAGAAGAGAGAGAGCATAAAATGAAAGAAACAAAAAAAATGAAAAATGAAGAAAAAAGGAAAAGAAAAAGAAGGAAAAAGGAAAAGAGGGAAAAGAAGAAAAAAATAAGAGAAAGAAAGAGGGAAAAAAGAAAGAAAATGGAGCGAAAAAGAGGGAAAAAAGGAAAGAAAATAGAGAAAAAAATGAAAAAAATAAGGAAAAAAAAGAACAAGAAAAAGAAAGAAAAAAAAGGAAGCACGCTCCGGCTTCGGAGAGAGACCCGCCTCGCCCGAACACCGGAGCATGCGAGCAACATCAAAGAGTTAAAAAATGGAGGAAGGTTTTCGAGATCAGAATGTTGAATCAGGGAGCGGAGTCCGGAACTCAATGGGGGGAAAAAAAACCCTGAGGAAAATCGACTTTCTACTCTCAATGCAGCCCCCCCCCCCTTAATATAAAGAGCCGGCGCACGAGACCGTATCACGCAGGAAGCTTGTAAACGATGGGACGAGATACTGTATAGTCACATTGGGGCAAGAAAGGCAAACTGAGGCTGTTGGGGCCGGGAGGGCACACATGCCTCCGGATGTTACCTTATAGCCGCTGGATGGTGCGTAAAAAAGAAGAAGGGGAATGCAAACATGACAAAAAACACCAACTGGAGCCAAGCGGGAGGGATGAATGTGCTCCCCGCACAGGGCTGAATGGATAAAAGCTAGTCGGCGACTAGCCTGCGAAATCACGCAGCGACCATGGAAATAGAGATGAAGGGGCTTGTAAGGTGTCAAACGAAAGAAAAAGGAAAATGAGTAAAGGGAATAAAGCACAGGTAGCGAGTCAACAAGTCTGTGAACGAACGGGTCCCGAGTAAGAGTGACAATTTACCGAACAGTGTGGGGGGACTGTTCGTCGCAGAAAGGTACACAGGGGAGCACCCCATTATATGGCGGTGGGTCCCGCGAGTGTCGAGCCCAATCCGAAGATGCAGAGAGCGACCTGAAGCCGCTGGGAAGTCGAGGCGCGATGGTCCACAACTTTCGGTTCCCATCTTCTTTGCCAGGCATCTCGGAGGGATGACCTGATTGCTGATTCCTGCCATGAGGTCAGTGTGAGGTAGAGCAAAACGCGGGTTTGGTCGTCTATTCGTGTCGGACTCTTTGACGGTCTCATTCACCGGAATCTATATAGGTTCAGGAGCCGACTTAGATAATCTAAGTATCTACCAGGCTCGCGGCACGCGTAGCGTCACGGATACCGTGAACCAGGGTGTGCGGAGTTTCTAATGCCTCGAGAACACTCAAGGTGCTTTGTGAGTCTGATGACTTCAAACAGAAGGGATTCGGCGTAGAAGCCCATCCCTTCTTCGGATTTGGGAGGCATCAGTGTAAACTGGAACGAATCTAACGTGACAAGAAGTGTGCTAAAAAAAGGTTGAACGCAATACTTCGGCGTTGTGGAATCTTGGGGATCAGAGGCGACACAACAAATAGTCAAAGGTGGTACACTTCCGGGTGGCTTCCTGAGCAGAACCAGAGGCTCTACCGGCCGGAAAGCTACACCGAGGTCTTGCAGCCTCGCCCTAGGCACCATGGAGATCGGCCAATGATGCAGTAATAGCCGTTAGCGACAGAAGGAGTCGCGGGGCCGTGCGTACAAGTGCATAATACACTGTGTACGGTGCAGAGCGAGTGGCATCTCCTCGCCCTCGACAAGTAGGGTCTTTATGCAGGACGTTTAGAAGGCACCAGTAGCCAGGCGGATACCGGTGTGGTGGATCGAGTCCACCTTCTGCAATACACGCTCGCTGCGAATGCGAAAAACTAGCATCCGTAGTCAAGCTTTGAACAAAGAAATTGTACAAAAGTAAAGCAGTAGCCTTATTCGCAACACAAGTGGTGAACGTCAGGGAGTGAAGAATGTAATGGCACAGGTATAAGAGACTCCAATGCTGCGAATATGAGCCTTCCAGGTGAGGCTTCGGTCGAAAACAAAAACAAGGAAACGTTACGAATCCATCACTTCCAGGTGAACCCTGTTTAGAGACAAGTCTGATCGGGGTCGAGTCGTGGATAGCGACAGAAGGAAAAGAAAACCGAAATCTGTGCGCTACGACATAGCGAGATATGCGGTCCAGGGCCTGTTAAGAGTCGACGCTCCAGAAGTGGCATCGGGGCTGCACCAAAAGAGATCGAAAGGTCTTTGAAGTAGAGCCTAAGAGGGCTTCCCCCAATCGGTACGCCGAATCGACAATCTCACAGATCGAAAAACACTGGCGTAGTGTTGTCCTAAGAAGGTAGGCCTCGCAGATAACATTTTCTACTCAGAGTAGAGCATACGAAGTGGAGTGGAACTTCGGAATCGATACTGTGCAGAATACAGGCGACCTCCGCTACCCAGGAAAAAGGTTAATCTAATATTAGCATCAACTTGCATACGCAGGAGGTTAGAGAGATTGGGCGGAAACCGGCCGGGTTAAAGTGCTCTCCCCTGGTTTGGGAAAAGAGAGCACAGAAGCCATTCGCCACGAGTCGAGGAGTCTTTACCTTCTGTAAAGTTTCAGTTCAACAAATCTGCCAGAAATGCCATGTCTAGCTCACCTAGGTGTCGAAGAATAACATATGGGGCATCGTTAGGAGCATGGGTGGTGTCCGCGCATGAAATGTCGTTGAAGGGTTCTTCGCCTCTGACATAATGAGGTACATTGAATGATAGCGGGGCAGCATCTCGGTTAGAAAGTGTGGGGAAAGCGGTCGCGAAAGAATCTGCCACGGACACGTAGTCCGAGAATCCGGTTCTATTGTCCTGGAGAACTTTCCCAGCATCCCTTTAACTCGCTTCCACACCCCTGTTAGAGGGGCCTCCCCTTTAAGTGAGGACACGTATGCCCTACAGGAAGAGTGGCGGCGTGTTTCTAAATATACCTCAACTTAGCACTAGGTCGACGAAATTCATAACCGATTAACCAATAAGAAAGCGGACGGCGCGCAAATTTTTCCACTATAAAGCTTAAGTCGCCGTAATCACCCCATAGCGTAATGCTAGGCTAGATTAAAAACAAATAAACGTACAAAAGACATCAATATGTAAAACAAATACGAAAGAAAAAATGAAAAAACTAAGAAGGAAACACGCTCCGGCGTCAGGGGGACCCAGACTTTCAATACGACCAGACGGCGATGAGGTTGCCGGAGGACTCGACGGGATCATCCTCCGATCGAAACCCCTCGACTAGGATAGATAAATGTCATTTTGTTTTTCTCAACATATTTCCCAAATTAAGGAACCTTAACAAACGTGATGCGACCACCGAGCTCGGATTTTCGTGCAGCCTGCTGCAGACGACTTTGATGAAGAATGTAGGCAAAATCAGGGAGGAAGCTGAACAATGCGGCTTCATAAAAATAAAATGTGGCGGTAAGGAAGAGGTTGAGTATCCATCAATGGACGATTTTCGGTCAGAAAGCTGACCAACTAGCCCAGCAACCTGGGCATGACGAGTCATGGGCTACGGAAGGGTGGTTTAGCCGCTGAAAAAAAAAACACGGACAGACATCTCTTCTCCAAGAATACGAGTCGATACATCATCAACGCTGACGAAACGGGAATTTATTTCCGCGCACTTCCGAATTCTACTTACGTAAACAAAAACGAAAAGAAAAGCTTGAAGGGTTTCAAGACAACCAAAGGCCGTGTTGCACTTTTAATGTTGTCGCATGGACTGGAAAAAAAGAGGAGTTGCTTATGATTGGAAAATCCAAACGCCGAGGTGTTTCAAGAACACCAAAGAACTACTAATTTTCGTCGAACGCATGGATGACAGGCACAATTTGGGAAAAGTGGCTTCTTGCTATGGACCGCAAATTCCAGCGTCAGAACTGCACGGTCCTCCTCATCCTGGCGGAGAACTGCTCCGCTCATGCAAAAGTCGACGGATTGGAAGCTATAACCATCAAATTTCTCCCTCCAAACATGGCATCAATCCTTCAATCGTGTGACATGGGCATACGAACCCACAAAGTTCACTTTCGCCTGGAGATTCGCCAAAATATTATCGAAATGGTTGAAAACAGTTAAAAACGAGGAATGGTTGCGAATAAAGTTGTGAACCATCTTTATCATTGACGCGATTATCATGTTCAACACAGCACGACCCAAAGTAATATATACCACGATTCAGAAATGTTGGCGCAGAGGAGGTTTTGTGAACCAAGATCCTAGTCCTCATGTTATTGATTCTCTACCAGAACTTCCCTTCCACCACCACCTAGTGCGACAGAACAGGAATTTGAAGTGTGGATTGATATAGACAAAAACATTGAAACTGTAGCGCCGGAACTCACTGATGAAGAAAGGACGGCTGAGCTCGTGATAAGAATAAAAAAAATACAAGAAAATGATGAAAATAAAGCAGACTCCAATTACGAACCCCTGGAAGTAACAACAGCTGCCGAAATGCGGAAGGCTGTGGAACTACTGGAACATGTTTTTCTTCAATCGGGTTTTGCAGGAGTACGTGACTCAAGTTATGTGGACCTCAGTGTAGGACCATTTGAGGAAGTGCTTTCTTCCAAAGTAAACATCGCTGGATAATTTTATGTTGCGAAATTAATCGAATTTAATGTGCAGTGCAAAATACATATTGTACTGTAAAAGTAAAATATACCTGTACCAAATTTGGGGAATGAGAAGCCTTTAACCGGTGACCATCGCCTATAGTGGCCAAAACCTCCTGGTCACTATAAACGGCGACTAGTGTGTGTGTATATATGTATATGTATAGATGTATATATGTATATGTATATATACATATAGATGTATATATGTATATGTATATGTATATATACATATACATATATATATATATATATATATATATATATATATATATATATATATATATATATATATATATATATCGTGGAAAAGGAGAAAGCCATGTTGGGTACAGGATTGGTTGAGATCAATATGGTAAAATTGTTCCGTCAAATGTAGTGACTTGGTGGTGGTGGTGGTGGTGGTGGTGGTGGTGGTGGTGGTGGTAGCGACCCCGTCCACGGCCCGACAGTCGGTCGGGGACCCTGACACCTATTCCAAGCCCCACCCCAGCTCCCCGGACCATCGCAGGAGCAGCAGACCAGCCACCTCCCGGGGATTCTCCCAGATCCACCGGGCCCAGGTATGTGTATCTGTGGGCAGTTGAAGAGATGTGTGGTGTCGTGTATCTGTGTTAAGTGTTTGGGGCCGTTTGGTGTTGTATGGGTGGTAGGAGATATTTTGTGCATGTATGAAGGTCAGGAGGGGGGATTTGTTTGTTCGTATCTGTGCTAGTGTTCTTCTGATCTGCTTTGTGAGTGTTTGTTCTGAGTTGTGTATGGTTGGAGGTGGAGCACTTAATATTTTGTTGTGGGTTCTGTTTGTCAAGTATTGTTGTGTGATCTGAGAGTGGATCGTTTTCATGTTTTGATTGATTGTGTCTTCTGTTGTTGTGTTTGGGTCTGTGTCTAAGTTGGTGGTGTAGTTGTTGTTGTTGTTGTTACCGAAAATGGTCTGTTTTTTGTGTCGGTGATTGGGAGGTTGTCTGATGGTGTGATGGAAGGGATGATTTGGATGATGATTATTATTATTATTATTATTATTTTTTTTTTTTTTTATTTTTTTTTTTTATTTTTTTTTTTAGAGCTCATCTGGCGACTGCCTACTTGGGCATTAGTCGCCGTATTAAAACTGGCCTAGTTCTAGGCTACTTTAAAATGAAATTAAAGAGAGAAAAAAAAAAAAAAAACACCCCAAAAGGGGGAAAGGAAGCAAGCTGGTGCGTCGGGGAGAGGTCCCCCCGGCGCAGGAGCGTGCAACTAAAGAAAAAACAAAAACAAACAAAAAACAAAAAATGCAAAAAAACAACAAAAAACAAAACAAACAAACCTTGCTTAAATAATAGGGAGAAGGCCGGCCTCCCCCAAGAAGTCAACAAGTCCACAAGTCAGTGTGCACGAATCTGTCCCGAGCACAAGGGACAGGCGGTAGCGACCCCGCCCATCCCGGTACTGGGACAGGTACCGTGCGCGAAGATCACCCAGACTGGGACATTCGACAAGAATGTGCCGAACAGTCTGGGGGACGACGCAGTCGTTGCAATAGGGCGCAGGCGAGCGCTCCATCAGATAGCGATGCGTCACACGAGTGTGTCCGATTCGGAGACGACAGAAAGCAACCTGAAGCCGCCGCGGCATTGGGGGATAGGTCCATGGGAACAGTCGCGGCGCAATGGCACGCAACTTTAAGTTCCCCTCGACCGTCTCCCATCTTCTTTGCCAAGCAGTCCGAAGAGCTGCCCGTATTCCTGCCATGTAGTCGGTGTGAGGAAGAGCGAAACGCTGGTCCGGTCGCAGAGTCCTCGCGGACTCTTTGGCGCGCTCATTCCCCGCAATTCCTACATGTCCAGAAACCCAGCAGAAGATAATCTCGACATCTGCCCGGCTCGCCAAAACCGTGGCGTCACGGATATCGCGAACCAGGGGATGCGGAGATTCCAATGCCCCGAGAGCACTCAGGGCGCTTTGTGAGTCGCTATAGATCACAATCCGGTCTCCGAACCGGGCACGTCACGTAATCTCCCGTACCGAGTGGTGTATTGCCACCAGCTCGGCCGTGAAGACAGACGCAGCGCCTGGTAGAGCCCCGCTGACTTCAAACAGAGGGGATACGGCGTGGAAGCCGACCCCCTCTTGGGACTTGGAGCCATCCGTATACACTGGCACGGTACCAGCGTGACACGATGTGCTCCAAAAATGTCGAACGCAATACTCCCGGCGCAGTACAAGCTTTGAGAGCAGAGGCGTGGCGACAAATAGCCAAATGTGGTACCCTCCAGGGTGGCGTCCTGGGCAGAACCAGGGGCGCCACCGGCCCGAGAGCTATATCTACCTCTCGAAGGAGTTTCCTGGCCCTAAACCCAAAGGGCTTAGGGTATGACTGGCGTCTCTCGGAGGCATAGGCACCATCGAGATCAGCTGCGGATGCAGTGAGAGCTGTTGGCGACTGAGGGAGGCGCCGGGCTCGCGCATACAGGCGAGTGATGCACTGCACGCGGCGCAGAGCGAGTGGCATCTCCCCAGCATCGACCAACAGGCTCTCAATGGGGGAAGTGCGGAAGGCACCGGTCGCAAGGCGAAGGCCGGTGTGGTGGATTGAATCCACCTTCCGCAATAAACGCTCGGCTGCGGATGCATAAAACTCGCATCCGTAGTCGAGCTTCGAGCGAACAAAGGATCGACAAAAAAGTAAGGCGGTAGCCCTATCAGCGCCCCAAGCGCTGAACGTCACGGAACGGAGAATGTCCATGGCGCGGGTACAAGAGAACCTAAGGCTGCGAATATGAGCCTCCCAGGTGAGGCGTCGGTCGAATACAAGACCAAGGAAACGGTGCGACTCCACCACATCCAGGCGTTCCCCATTAAGAAACAAATCTGGGTCAGGGTGAAGCCGTGGATGGCGGCAGAAGTGCACCACCTTAGTCTTGGCCAAAGAAAAGCGAAACCTGTGCGCTTCGGCATAGCGAGAGACGCGGTTCAATGCCTGTTGGAGTCGACGCTCCAGAGTTGGCATCTGGGCCGCGCCAAAAGAGATCGAAAGGTCGTCCACGTAGAGCGTAGCGAGAACATCTTCTGGCAGCACCGAGGTGATGCCGTTGATGCTCAGGGCAAAGAGTGTGACACTGAGGACACTTCCCTGCGGGACACCCTCTTCCTGCTCCTTTGGGGCAGAGAGGGCTCCCCCCACCCGTACGCGGAATCGACGATCTCGCAAAAATTCAGATATAAACATTGGGAGGCGTCCCCTCGCCCCCATCGTGTGGAGAGTCTCCATGATACCGTATCGCCATGCGGTATCATAGGCCTTCTCCAGATCAAAAAACACCGTGGCGTAGTGCTGTCTACGAAGGAAAGCCTCGCAGACGGCATTTTCCAGTCGGAGCAGAGCATCTGACGTGGAGTGAAACTTACGGAAGCCGCACTGTGCAGAAGACAGATGGCCTCCGCTGTCCAGGAAATGGGCTAATCTAACATTTACCAATTTCTCCATCAACTTGCACACGCAAGAGGTTAGAGAGATTGGGCGGAAACCGGTCGGAATTGAGTGATCTCTCCCCGGCTTGCGAAAGGCGAGCACAGTAGCGATTCGCCAGGAGTCTGGGAGAAGACCTTCCACCCAGATCCTGTTGAACAGATCTAACAGAAAGGCCATGCCTCGCTCACCCAGGTGTCGAAGCATGGCGTACGGGACATCGTCCGGACCATGGGCGGTGTCCGAGCACGAAGCGAGAGCGGAACGCAACTCACTCACAGTAAACTTGTCGTTGAAGGGTTCTCCGCCTCTGGAGGTAAAGTCCAGCCGGCGGCCTTCCGCGACATCACGACGTGCATTGAATGCTGGCGGAGCAGCATCACGGCTAGAGAATGCAGAGAAAGCGGTCGCTAAGGATTCCGCCACGGACGCAGGGTCTGAGATTGCGGTCCCATTCTCCTGGAGAACGGGAGGGGGGTCCTGCGAGAACTTGCCCCGAATCCTTTTGACTCGCTTCCACACCTCAGCTAAAGGGGTCTTCCCGTTAAGTGAAGACACGTATGCCCGCCAAGAAGAGCGGCGGGCGTGCTTCGAAATATACCGGAACCTAGCCCTAGCCCGACGAAATTCAGCGACAGTGAAATCGTTCGGGCGGCGCTTATAGCGCATGTAGGCATAACGCTTCTGTTTGAGGGCCGTCTCACACTCGGCCGACCACCATGGGAGTGGTCGGCGTGCAAAACGGCCAGACGTCCTAGGAATAGTAGTCAGGCCCACGGCGATAAGTTTGCCGGAGAAGAACTCAACGGCCTCATCTACCGACCTAAACTCCTCGACTGAGATAGAGAATTCAGTCATTTCCTGAAATGCAGGCCACCGCGCCCGTGCCAAGCACCACCGAGGTGGTCTCTCAGGCGGCAGTTGCCCTGAAAATGATATTTGAATGGGAAAGTGATCACTACCATGGAGGTCATCGACCACCCCCCAATCAAAATCAAGCTGTGCATCCGAAGAGCACAAAGATAGGTCAAGGCAAGAAAATGAAGCGGTTCTCGGACAGTGATGCGTAAACTCATCCACGTTTAGGACACCCATCTCAAGCTCTTCGATCAGATCGGCAAGGACTTGTCCCCTGGGATTTATGGTGTAATCTCCCCAGAGAGGATGCCTGCCGTTCAGATCTCCAAGCAAGAGATAGGGCCTCGGCAACCGTGCCACGACGCGGCGGAAGTCCCCCGCGTCGAAGTCAGCTGACGGTGGAATGTACGCAGAAATGATAGTATACCTCCTATCCAGGTGCAGCTGCACAGCCACTGCCTGTAAGGAGGTATCTAAAGAGAAAGGAAGAACGGAGACATCATGCCGGGTGTAAACCGCGCATCCCCCAGCCCGGCCGTCCCGCGGTGGTGGGGTTGCAAGACCCTTATACCCCGGGAGGGCAGGCAGTGGGCACGCGCCTAGCATGGTCTCCTGCAAAAAAATAGCTAACGGGGAACGGGACGAGGCGAGCCTCCGCAGCTCCTCCCAGTTGGCCCGGAGTCCACGGCAATTCCATTGAAGGAATATGCCCTCCAGGCCTAGCTCGGAGGAGACGCGGGGGCCCTCCTCGAATTGAAGACCCTCACGGGAATGGCCGTACGCTTCCCGGGGGCAGAACCCCGGGCGCTGTTGGCCGGACAAAGCGCTGGAGGCGCTGTCGCCTTCGAGGACTTATTGGGGGAGGTTGGGCTCGCCATGCGAGTCTTTTCCTCCCTCCGCCTCGAAACCTTAGGCGGGCGCTGCGGCTTCGGAGGCGGGGGGCCCTCTTTTCGAGGAACCACCGTCTCCGAGCCACTCGCTCCACCTCGTGGCGTGGGCGAAGGAGCCGAAGCTCCTTTGTTGCTGTCCTCCTTTCGGGGGACAGCTTTAGGAACCCCCGAAGATGGCCTAGCGACCATATTCAGGGGTGTTGCCTCCTGTGAGTCTAACGACTCGGTGGAGGCGCGTGGCCGTTTCGCCTTACGGGATTTTTTTTTTTTTTTTTTTAAGAGCTCATCTGGCGACTGCCTACTTGGGCATTAGTCGCCGTATTAAAGCTGGCCTAGTTCTAGGCTACTTTAAAATGAAATTAAAGAGAAAAAAAAAACAACACCCCAAAAGGGGGAAAGGAAGCAAGCTGGTGCGTCGGGGAGAGGTCCCCCCGGCGCAGGAGCGTGCAACTAAAGAAAAAAACAAAAAAACAAAAAACAAAACAAATGCAAAAAAACAACAAAAAAAACAAACAAACCTTACGGGAAACGGTCACGCTGGGGGAGCCCTGGTTTTAGCCGGGGCTGGGTGTGAACCCTTTTTGCCGCCAGCTCTACCAGGGGAGCGCCCGGGTGTAGTAGAGCCCGCAGAAGGGCTCCGAATGGGCGCGGAAACAACCGTGCTCGTTGGCCTGGATGGGCCAGGAGCAGAGGGTGCCTTTCGAACTACTGAGGCATATGAAGTCCCAGGCAGAGCTGGGCGCGCCAGGACCAAGTCCTTAGCCTCGCGGAATGAGAGTCTATCCTGGGCCTGAACGGCCAGGATTTCTTTCTCCAGGAGATATGCACCACATTGCTTCGAAGAAGCAGGGTGCGGCTCTCCGCAATTGACACACTTGGCCACACACGATTTGGACTTATCGTGTGCGACCTTGGAGCAATTTACACAGACTTCGGGTGACCCCGACTTTGCACGTCTACATGAGCGATTCGTATGGCCGAAGCGGTGACAGTAATAGCACCGCCGCGGAAGTGGCACGAATGCCTTCACGCGGTAGCGGTACCAACCGGCACGCACCGACTCAGGGAGCTTGTCAAAGTCGAACGTGACGAAGAGTGTAGGGGTGGGTCTCGAAGCCCCTCCCTGTTTTCTCATCACACGTTCGACCTTGACCGCCCCATGGTCGGCCAGCTCTAGGGTGATGTCCTCAATGGAGTAGTCAACGAGTTCCCTCGCATAAACTACTCCTTTCACAAAGTTCATGGTAGAGTGCGGCGTCACACTCACCGGGGTGCCATGAAGTGTCCGAAGAGCACTTATCTTGGCCGCCTCGGCGGGATTCGCCGCATTCGCCAGAAGGCTGCCGTCCGAGAAACGGGTCACCTTCGGCTCTCTACCAATTGCACTAGTTAATCCTCTCCTCTGATGGATCATGTTGCCCTTAGACAACATGGTGCCATCAGTGGAGCGAATAACGAGGAAGCGTTTGAAGCCAGCGGGCTCGAAAACGCCAGGTAACCTCTGAATGAGGGGCCCCGATGTCATCGAGGCTCCGCCCTGTGCATTCTTCGTCTTAGTATTGGTCAGGAGCTCCGCACACGAGGGGGTAGAGGGGCCGGATTTGCCGATCTTGGCTTGGTCGCCTACCAAAGTGGCAGCAGACCCATCCGTCCCCGCAGCCCCCACGGATGGAGAGGAGCCCCGAGTCTTTTTCGTCTTTCTTGTCTTTTTCTTCTTTTTAGGAGAGGAGGGCGGGGAATGAAGCCGCTTCTCACCCCCGCCGGTAGAAGCCCCCAGGCCAGATGGACCGGCCTCAGCCAGGTCCTTCTCTGAAATGGAGAAGGTCCCGGTGGGCGCAGGGGATTCATCCGGAGGAGATCCCTCCCCTCCTTGTCCTGCCTGAGAATCCACAGCCGTTTGATGAGGACCTTGCATAGGGGCGGATTCGGGTTCGGTGCTTGGCGCCAAGCCCGGATTCCCCCCCATGGAAGGCCCTACCGTCTGAGGCTGGGTCTCCTCAAGGACCATGTCTATCACAGGAGGGGCCTCCAGTTGGCCATCCCCTCCCAGGACATCGCAGGTCCCCTTGGCAGCGTCATAAGTCTTTAGTGGGGAGGCACAGGCCTTGACCCCGGCAAGGTTTAATATTTTTGCCAGCAGGTCTTTTGAGGGAAGCGACCGAAGGGGCCTGGGTTCCCTCTCCCCCCTAAGGGGGTTTGCCCTACCGAGCCGCTTGTACGAGGGGCGGTCGGCAATGGGCTGCCTGCTGGCTTTCTTGGCAGTCCCCTTAGAAAGCATAGGAGGGACTGCCGCTGGAGATAGGGAGGTGCCCGAAAGCACCTCCAGAGAAGGGGGTGAGGGGGAGTCCCCTACACCCGTAGGCGTAGGAGAGGAGTAAGCCTCCTCTCCGGTTAAAGAGGTATGGAGGGTCCCCTGCGCAAGCACAGGGGGGGGGGACCTCCATCTTTTCTGTGGAGTTGCACGAGGGCGGCTCCGTTGTTGTTATAGGGGGAATTAAGGGGAGATGTTTTTTTGTTTCATCATTGGGCATGGTGACCCTCTTTGTTTTACGGGACGCAATCGCTCACCACCTCTTGCAGTAGCCCACACTGCAAGAGGTGCTTACAGGCCCGGCAGAGCCAGGCGCCGCCATTTGGGACCACCCCTCCCGCCTGGTGGCCTGGCAGTCCTTCGGCATGGCGGCTCCACCTTGAACACGGTGTAAAACGGGTAGATTTTGAAGACGAGAGGAAAAGGGATGTGAGGAAGGTATGGGTGGGGATGAAGCAGGTTGTTAAAAGCCAACCACCCCAGACCGGAGCTCAGGGGTTAGGGGACATTGTCCCCTCCCCCCTCAGCCCCGATCCGGGAGGATTGGCTGAGAAGAAGGTCAGTTCTACCCTGTGAAATTAGAGGCTGACCAGAGAAAGTTGTGGGAGAGGTTGTATGAAAAGCGACGAGGTAGGATAGGAATACAGGCTATCTGAAGGAAGGAAGAGAGGCTAAGCTGGGGCCGGACGGGGCGCTGGATCCCGTCAGCACGGCGGCCAGGATGGCAAATCGCCGCGCCCCTTACGGGGATTTGGATGATGACTTCTTCCATGCCATACCGAGTTGAATCAAGCACAAAAGCATAAACAAGAACCTCGCTCCGCCGAAAGTTAGCGGGGGAATTACAAACCACCAAAAAAAAACAAAGAGGACACGAAATGACTCTAAACAGCATACGTATAAGAACGGTTTGTTTTTGTTTGTTGTTTTAATTTGTTCTAGCAGACGCCGGCAATGTCAAAGCTGCCCAAATTATAATATAAGAACGGAACTGCTGCCAAATAAGAAAACTGCCAGTCACAAATCACGCATTACAATAAAGGCGCGGGGCTGAGGGTATCCCGGCGAAGAACCTTTAGATAAATAAGAAAAAAAGGCGATGCCGGTCCATGAATAGAGCATGGACCGGGATAAGAATTTTGCCAAGTTTCCGGATGACCTGTTACAAAGAAATGAGGACTACAGCATACAGCAATCTCACTTTAAACAGGAGCAAACGGGAACAACCAGCCGCCCCCCCCCCCCCACACACACAAAAAAAAACCCTGGAGAGGACTCCCAAAACGATTAAAGCCCATTATCCAACAACGGCAGCCAGTCTCATTTCATCACCCCTTCCCTCACACGAGAAAATTGTTTATACATTTTAAAGGGTGCATATGTACCCCCCCCCCCTAGACATCAGGAAAAGGGATAAGCATCGACCCACCCTATAATGTCGAATCTGTAACCAGAAATAACAAGCCAACAACCAAATAACGAAAGGCACATTAGAGATGAACGGTTCCCCGCCTCTTATGACGACACGGCACTCACGCGAAATTAACCGAATCGAGTCGCCGCGATACTCGCGTGTAATCTCCTGGCACAATTCCACCCTCGAAGAACAACGCGCTTCTACATGCGAATGGGGAAATGGCGTATTATTATTAACTTCCAGGAACAAATTCGTAGGGGGGAAAAAATTAATAAAATATTGACGTGAATTTTCATGTGCGCTAAACTAGTAAAGTACCCGTGATACTCTCTCCTCAACCTGTCCCTGTTGAGGCACGAAGACACGGGACCACCGCCTATAAGGAAACGCCGAGGAGGGGGGGGGGGGGTAGTCAACCCCGGAAATTTCCGTAGTCGGAATAAACGGCAGTGATTGGTGTGGGGAACTGCGGAGATCTTTTAAGTGTTGATGAAAAATATAAGAAACGTGTAATTCAACGAGGGTATTCTGCTCAGTGGAGATAGAATGAGTAAGGCGGGGAAATGTAAAGAGGAAATGATATTACTGATATTCTAATTTCAGCCATCGTCACCCCTAAATGATGGGGAAAGGGCATAAATAGATCGTCCATCTGGCAAGCAGGCTCCGGCGTCGGGGAAAGGAAGAGAGGGCATGAGCAGGCTAACAGCAACACCTAAACCAGTTTACTTGCCGCCACCATACCACCAAATCTAGTTACAGCCGCCAACAACCAAGTTAATCTCTGTCACCGTGCCACCAACATCGCTCACCTTGATTCGACACTACAGCACCCAACAATCGCCCGCTGTCCTCTAGCCAATCACCGTTATTGCCACCTAATAAAGCTGTTCTCCTTCGCCCTAACCACCGCCAGCTCACCCAAAATAATTACCACCACAAGGAATGATTGATCTCCATCCTCACCAAAATTACAAGGCGAATGGCAGATTGAATCTCGCTTCACGGAGGCACGCGGAATGCCTACTACTACTTATTACAGCCTTTACCAACAACAACCAAAAGATACAAATAAAATGATGAATGAGTTACAGACACAAAACTAGAGTTCGTGTTGGAGCAGCACCGCCATCAAGATAAATCGAATCAGGGGATAATAATTAGGCCTTTCTTGCATGGCGCTATTGAATGCTACGGGCCTTCGCAGAGCGCCTGTCTACCAACAAGAAAAGGTTAGAGGGAAGAGTTAGGTGTTCAAGGAAGACTTGAGGCAACAAGGAAGAGGAGAGGGAAGAGGGGATATACCATGTTCTTTCTTATTTTGTTTTTCCCCCTCGACTTTAAGGCGCAAGAGCAACGAGGCCTCAATCAAACAGAAAATGAGTATGTAAAAAAAGTGGGGAAGATAGAGGAAAAGAAAATGGTTGGAAGAGAGCTTAACCCCCCTTTTATACCATCCACTCTCTTACGGGCGATAGGAGAGGCATAGGAGTGAATGAAAAAAAGAGGGAGAGGTGAAATAGAGAGAGAGGGGGGAAAGGAGAAAGAGATAATAGAAAAGAGAGAGAGAGAGAGAGAGAGAGAGAGAGAGAGAGAGAGGAGGAGAAAATTTTTAATGCAGCACTCGGGTGGGGAGTGGGCATTTTTCTTTTAATTTTAGCAGCCCATCTTGCGACTGCCTACTTGGAAATAAGTCGCCATACTCAAACCAGCCTATTACTAGGCTATATTAAAAAAAAACAACAAATGGCAACGATATAAATTATAAAGGCTAATAAAATAACTATAAAAAAAATAAAGCAAATAGGCAAGAAGGAGGCGCGCTCCAGCATCGGGGAAAATCACGCCTCCCGCCGGCGTAGGAATAAGCCATCCACAACAAACATCTAATAAAGTGGAGGAGGCCAGCCTGGTCCAAAAAATCGTAAAGTCCAAAGTCAGTGTGCACTTACCCGTTTCGAGTACAAGGGACAAGCGGTAGCGACCTCCGGGACAGGTAACGTGCGCGAAAATGGAACAGACTGGGACATTCAACAAGAATGTGCCAAACAGTCTGGAGGACAAGGTAGTCTTCGCAATAAGGGCAATAGGGCGCAGGCGAGTGCCCCATCAAATCGCGGTGCGTCTCGCGAATGTGTCAAAATCTGAGAAGACAGAAAGCAAACCGAAACCGTCGCGGGATTGGGGAGAGGAGGGGGGGAGGTCCATGGCAACAGTCGCGGCGCAATGACACGCAACTATAAGTTCCCCTCGACCTTCTCGCATCTTCTTTACCAAGCTACCCGAATTCCAATCATGTAATCGGTATGAGTAAGAGCAAAATGCTGGGTCTGGTCGCACAGTCCTCGCGGACTCTTTGGCGCCCGCATCGGTGCGCTCATTCCCGAAATTCCTAAATGTCAAGGAACCCAGCAGAAGATAATCTCGACATCATTCCGGCACACTCAGGGCGCTTTGTGAGTCGATATAAATCACAATCCGGTCTCAGAACCGGGTACGTCGAGTTATCTCCAGTATCGACCAGTGTATTACAATCAGATTGGTCGTGAAGATAGACGCAGCGCCTGGCAGAGCCCCGCTGACTGCAAAGATAGATAATACGTCGTGGAAAGCGACACCGTCTTAGCACGTGGAGCCATTCGTATACACTGGCAAGGTTGCAGCATGACATGAAGTGTGTTCCAGAAGGGCCCAACGCAGTACTCCTGGCACTGTAGAAGCTTTGGGAGCAGAGGCGTAGCGACAAATAGTTAGAGGTGGTACCCTCTAGGGTGGCATCCTGGGTAGAACCAGGGGTGCCACCGACCCGAGAGCTAAATTATACCTAGCTCTCGGAGTTCCCTGGCACAAAACCCAAAGAGCTTAGGGCACGATTGACGTCTCTCGGCGGCATAGGCACAGTCGAGATCAGCTGCGAATGCAGTGAGAGCTGTTGGCGACTGAAGGAGGCGCCGGGCACAAGCGTAGATGCGAATTTTGCACTGTGCACGGCGTAGAGCGAGTGGCATCTCTCTAGCATCGACTAGTAGGGTCTCAATGGGGAAAGTGCCGAAGGGGCCGGTCGCACGGGGAAGGCCGGTATAGTGGATCGGGTCCACCTTCAACAATACAGGCTCAGCTGCGGATACATAAAACTCGCATCCGTAGTCGAGCTTCGAACGAACAAAAGACCGATAAAAAAGTAAGGCAGTAGCCCTATCAGCGACCCAAGCGCTGAACGTCACGGAACGGAGAATATCCATGGTGCGGGTACAAAAGACCATAAAGTTGTGAATATGAGCCCCCCAGGTGAGGCGTCGGTCAAATACAAGACCAAGGAAACGGTGCGATTCGACCACATCCAGGCGCACCCCATTAAGAAATAAATCTGGGTCAGGGTGGAGCCGTGGATGGCGGCACAAGTGCACCACCTTAGTCTTGGCCAAGAAAAACCGAAACCTGTGCACTTCGGCATAGCGAGAGAGGCGGTTCAATGCTTGTTGGAGTCGACGGTCCAGGTGGCTTCTGGGCCGCGCCAAAAGAGATCGAAAAGCCGTCAACGTAGAGCGTAGCGAGAACATCTTCCAGAAGCACCGAGGTAATGCCGCTGATGCTAAGGGCAAAGAGTGTGACACTGAGGACATTTCACTGTGGGACACCCGCTTCCTGTTCCATTGGGCGGGAGAGGGCTGCCTGTACCGGTACGCGGAATCAACGATCTCGCAAAAATTCAGATATAAATATTGGGAGGCGTCCCCTGAGCTCAATCGTGTGGAGAGTCTCCATGATACCGTATCGCCATGCACTATCATAGGCCTTCTCCAGATCGAAAAACACCGTGGCGTAGTGCTGTATACAGAGGAAGGCCTCGCAGATGGCATTTTCCAGTCGGAGCAGAGTATCCGACGTGGAGTAGAACTTGCGGAAGCGGCACTGTACATAAGACAGATAGCCTACACTTTCCAGGAAAAAGGCTAATCTAACATTTACCAATTTCCGGCAGGAGCAGAGTGAGCTCTCCCCGGTTTGCGAAAGGCGATCACAGTAGCGATTCGCCAGGAATACGGAAGGAGACCCTCCACCCATTTACCAAACCGGCCGGAGTAGAGTGATCTCTCGTCGTTTTGCGAAAGGCTAGCACAGTAACGATTCGCCAGGAACCAGGGAGGAGACACTGCACCCAGATCCTGCTGAACAAATCTAACATTCTCCTGGCGAATGGGAGGGGGGTCCTGCGAGAACTTGACCCGAATCCTTTTGACTCGCTTCCACACCTCTGCTAGAGGTGTCTTCCCGTTTGGTGAAGACACGTATGCCCGCTAAGAAGAGCGGCGGGCGTGCTTCGAATATACCGGAACCTAGCCCTAGCCCGACAAAATTCACCGCCAGTGAAACCATTCGGGCGGCGCTTATAGCGCATGCAGTTTTTATAGCGCTTCTGCTCTTTGAGGGCCGTCTTACACTCAGCTGACCACCATGGGAGTGGTCGGCGTGCAAAACGGCCTGACGTTCTGGGAATAGTAGTCAGGCCCGCGGCGATGAGGTTGCCGGAGAAGAACTCAACGGCTTCATCTACCGACCTAAACTCAACTGAGATAAGACATTTCAGTAAATTCCTGAAATGCAGACCACCACGCCCGCGCTAAGCACAACTAGAGCGGGCTCTCGAGCGGCAACGGCCCAGAAAATGATATTTGAAGGGAAAAGTGATCACTACCATGGAGGTCATCCACCCCCCCCCTTCCCCAATCAAAATCAGGCTGTGCATCCGGAGAGCACAAAGATAGGTCAAGGCAGGAAATTGAAGCGGTTTTCCGACAGTGATACGTAAACACATCCACATTTAAGACACACATCTTAAACTTGTCGATCAGGTCGGCAAAGACTTGATCCCGGGGATTAATAGAGTAGTCTCCCCAGAGGGGTGTGTCTACCGTTTAGATCTCCGAGCAAAGAAAGGGCCTCGGCAACCCTGCAACGACGCAGCGTAGAAGTAGACGGTGGAATGTACGCGGAAATGACTATACCTCCTATCCAGGTTCAGCTGCACAGCTACTGCCTGAAATGAGCTATCTAAAGGGAAGATAAGAACGGAGACATCATGGCGGGTGTAAATCGCGCATCTTCCTGCCCATATACCACGGGAGGCTAAGCAAGGGAAAACGCGCCCAACATGGTCTCCTGCAAAAAGATAGCTAACGGGAAACGGTATGAAACAAGCCTCCGCAGCTCCTCCCAGTTGTCCCGGAGGCAGCGCCAATTCCATTGAAGGATTATGCCCTCCAGGTCTATCTCGGAGGAGATGCGGAGTCCCTCTTCGAAGAGGACCATCCCCGTACGCTTCCCGTAGGCAGAACTCCGGGCGCTGTTGTCTTCGAAGACTTATCTGGGGAGATCGGGGTCACCATGCGAGTCTTTTCCTTCCTCCGCCTCGAAACCTTACGTGAGCGGGGTAGATTCGGAGGCGGAGGTCCCTCTTTTGGAAGATAAGATCCACTATATCCCAGCCACCCAGCCTACCACTGGGTGTGGGCGAAGGGGCCGAAGCTCCCTTAGGTGTCCTCCTTTCAGGGGAGGGGGGTAGCTTTAGGAGTCCAGGCCTCACGACCGACTTCAGGGGTATTGCCCGTGTGAGTGTAACCACTCGGTAGAGGCGTGCGGCCGTTTCGTCTTAGGGGAAACAGTCACGCTGGGTGAAGGCAGGGGAGCCCTGGTTTTATTCGGGACTGGGTGTGATCCCTTTGTGCCGCTAGCTTTAGCAGGGAAGGGGCAGGGGTGGGGGTGGGGAGAATGCGCAGAAGGGTTCCTAAAAGCCGCGGAAGCGACCGTGCTCGTAGGCTTGGAAGGGCAAGGAGAAGAGTGTGCCTTTCTTAACATTGAGGCATAGTAGGGCTCAGGCAGCGCCGGGCGCGGCAGGACCAAGTCTTTAGCCTCGCGAAATGAGAGAGGATCCTGAGCCTGAAGGGCAGGATTTATTTGTCAAGGAGATAGGCACCAGTTTGCTTGGAAGAAGCGGGAAGCAACTCTTAGCAATCGACACACTTAGCCCTATTCTGTGCGGCCTTGGAGCACTTTACACAGATTTCGGGTAATCCCGACTTTGCGCGTCTTACGCACAGACTCAGGGAACTTGTCACAATCGAACTTGACGAAGAGTGTAGGAGTGGGTCTCGAAGCCACCTCCCTGTTTTCTTATCACACGCTCGACCTTGACCGCCCCATGGTTGGTAGCTCAAATATGGTCATCTATAGAATAATCCTTGAGTTCCATCGCATAAACAACTCTTTTGACGAAGTTCATGGTAGAGTGGAGCGTCACACTCACCGGGGTGCCATGAAGTGTACGGAGCACTTATCTTGGCCGCCTCGGCGGGATTCGCATCATTCGCCAGAAGGCTCCCGTTCGAGAAACGGGTCACCTTCGGCTCTCTACCAATTGCACTAGCTAAAGCTCCCCTCTGATGGATAATGTTGCCCTTAGCCAACATGCTGCCATCAGTGGAGCGAATAACGAGGAAGCGTTTGAAGCCAGCGGGCTCGAAACGCCAGGTAGCTTCTGAATGAGGGCCCCTGACGTAATCGATGTTCCACTCTGCGCAGTTCTGGTCTTCGCCTGGGAGAGCACCGGGGCAGAACGTGCCTATTTGGCTTGGTCGCTTACCGAAACGGCAGCAGACCTGTCCGTCCCCGCGGATCCCACGGAGGGGGTGGAGCCCTTAGTATTTTTCATTTTTAGGAGGGGGCGGCAAATGAACCTGCTTCTATCCCCCGCCGTTAAGAGCACCTAGGCCAGATCCTTCTCTGAAATGGAAAAGGTCCTGCACGCCACAGGAGCAAGGATTTTTTTTTTGTTCATCTGGCGACTGCCTATTTGGGCATAAGTTGCCGTACTCACGACAGCCAAGGCTAAATTAAAATAACAATATGCCACAAACAACAGCAACAATAACACTAAAAAAAAAAGGAAAAGCGAAAAGGGCAGCAAGCACGCTCGGACCTCGAGGGGAGGACCCGGCGCAGGAACTACAAAAAAACAACAGCAAAAACAAAACAGTTAAATAAGGTAGAGGAGGCCATCCTCCTCCAAAAAGTCAGTGTGGACGATCCCGTCCTGAGTACAAGAGACAAGCGGGACCCCTCCTCTTGTGAGGCCTCGGGGACCCGAGCTGTCTTAGGATGAGCTTGCATAGGGGCGGACTTGAGTTCTGAGCTGGCACCGAGCCCGGGTTGATCCCATGGAAGGTCCTATCCTCTGGGGCTGGGTCACCTCAGAGAACATGTCCATCTTAACGGGGGCCTCCATGTGGCCATCCCTCCCCCAAGACATCACAGGTCCAATTCGAGGTATTTTTGGTCATCTTGTCTTTTGCTAGTGAACCGGCATCCTTTGGGTAAGAGGGGGGCACGTACGGTGACCCACTCTAAGTTCATTATGCGCGCCTGCATGTCTTTGGAAGGCATGGGCAGACAGGCCCTACCTTCCCTCGCCCCCCTAATGGGGTTAGCCCTATCGCGCAGCTCCCGGTAAATATGGGTCACCTGCCTGCCTTGACAGTCCCCTTGGAAAGCAATGGGGGGACTGCCGCTATAAGCAGAGAATCGCCAAAGGCGCCTCCCAAGAAGGGGGTGAGGAGGGACTCCCCTGCACCCTTATGCAAAGGAGAGTAAACCTCCTCTCCGGTACAAGAATTGTGGAGGGTCCCCCGTGCAAGCACAGATGGGAAGACCTCCATTTTTTTCGTGGAGCTGCCTGAGGGTGGCTCTAACGATAGTCGAGGGGAAAGTAGAGAGGGACTATTATTATTATTTCTTCAAATCATCATTGGCATGATGAACCCTTTTATAGCACGGGATGCAAACGTTCAGCACCCGCACGCAGTAGCCTGCTCTTCGAGGGGTGAACACGGGGCTGGCAGAGCCGGCTGCCGCCATTTAGGGTCACTCCTCCCGCCTAGTGACCTTGCAGCCCATCAGCATGGCGGCTCCACCTTGGGCACGGCGTAAAGATTGATAGAGATAGAAGGGAGAATGAAAGGGGATGTAAGGAAGGTGTGGGTGAGGATAGAGCAGGTTGTTAAAATTCCATCCCAGGATCGTTGTCCGCTCCCCCGTCAGCCCCGATTCGGGATAGTTGGGTGAGAGGAAGCTGGTCGGCGTCTACCCTGTGAAATTAGACGCCAACCAGAGAAAGTTGTGGGAGAGGTTGTAGGGGAAGTGAGGAAGTAGGGGATAAATACAGGCTGTCAGAAAGAAGAGGCTAAGCTGGGGCCGGACGGGGGTGCTGAGTCCCGTCAGCACGGCGGCTAGGAAGGCAAATCGCCACACCCCTTACGGGGAGATTATCCCACAGTGCCGATGAGTTAGTGATTTGACCCGATCTCTCACACAATGAAATTTAATGACTGACGAGGGTATTGCCTTCCTTTCTAGGGGAAATAAACATGGCACATGAGTGATTCCCTTTATCCTCATTGCAACGTCTAATACCAGATAATTACCCTTCAACCCCCCCCCCCTCCCACCTCATAATGGGATGGATGGGCAGCAGGGGTAAAGCCTACGACTGAACCCATCACCCACCGGCCTCAATGCATGCATAAGGTTCTTTGAGTATATCTTCCAAACATTTTTACCTTTTACACGACCCCCCCCCCCCCCCCGCCGCCTACCTTACAAACTTTTCTCGTGATACAGCCTCAGTGTTATTGCGCTTTAAATTTACAAGAAAAAAATTCGCCGGTTAACTCCCTGATCGCTTTAAAAAATGGCGAAAAACAAACGAACCCATGGGGCCCACCAAATTATCCCTTAGAGCCAACATCTGAAGGATTCGTGTCCTCTCGTCCCCAAGGCTCGATGTTAATATGCGACTATATATCGCCCACAAATTTCCCCTAACTTCCCCACTTTCTATACAGAACTTCTTTTCCACACTTTTTATGGGAGAAAAGCGAGTCACCGGAGTGAAAAATCACGTCCCTAGGCGGTACAAAAAGATGCCAAATCCATATTTTTGTGTAGCTATGCTCCTCCGTGCCGAGTGGCGCCTTCAGGGAGTTTCGACTTGCATTCCCCCCCCCCCACCAGCATTCGGGGAGCTACCCTTTGTTATCTCTTCACTATTCCTTGTATCTCTAGCAGCCCGCGGAGGCCCAATTTGCATCTCGATGCTCAACAAGTCCCGTTAGAGACTTTGGGTCAAATGCAACAAGTGCTCACGACGGCATCCCATTCCGAAGAAAGGGGATGGAGCCAACCCCCCCCCCCCCGCGAGCGACGGTTCTATCGGGTAAGCAAAGTCGAGGTGCAACCGAAGAGGAAAGAACCACTCGAGAGTGAAACACCACCGAGACCAAAATCATGAAAATCACTCTTCCTCCCACACTCCTCAGTCGAGGCCGATCACAAACATCAACGCACGTTATGACTCCCCTTCCACCTGTGGATATATTCATGTGCGAAAATACCCGCAGAAAAACGGATGAAAGCGCAAAAAAAAACAACTCTTCACTCTCCACCTGACACGCTACTTTGTGAAATTACGCCTCTTGTGTAACACCTCCGACTCGGAATGATTTCGCAAGTACTCACTCAGTAAATACCGACACACACAAGCGTAATTAACGCACAAAGGGTAGGACACAACATTGCGCATTGTTTCGAAACAGCCATTGTTCGCTCGCGCGAGCCATTACAAAGCAGCGGCGAACGAGGGGAAGGAGGGTGAATCGCTCGCTCGACCCACGCCAATTCCGTCTTACAGAACCGCGCAAAATGGGGCCACCCGAGGTCACTGTTGCGTCGAACGTAGCTCTCAGTGGTCACTCGATGCACCCCGCCAAATGGTGTGTGTGGGGGTGGGGGTAAAATTAGTGTTCTCGATTCACGCAATTGTCACTGGCAGCTTCGCAATATACACACAAAAGCCACATGGGTAAAGGGTCCACCAGAGCAGTCCTTTATCGTCCATGATTTTTCTCGGATTGAATAGACCCAACCACGGGACAATAGTAGCGTTTAAACCCCATTCCAGCACCTTTAGGGGAGGGGGGCAACTTTCCTGTGCCTTCTGGTCGATCGTGGAGGGGGGGGGGCACGCCTTTACCGAACCAGAAGCATGGAGGGGGGGGGAGAGAAAGGAAAGTTATATAATCTGTACGAGCGGTCTTCTTACTCAGTGAGGAAAGAGCGAAAGGAGGAGCCGGTAAAGACACCCGCTTTTCGTGGGGTGGGTGGGTAAGTGGGAGATGTCCACGAACCCCGGAAGAGTTAGGAAATATAACGGGCAATCAGCCCACGTCCATCAAACAGGTCTTGGTTGGATTAGACCTCCGATTTTTTTTTCTCTACTGCCTTTGGCGTCTACTCTTACGAAACCAGCCAAGCGCAGGGAGGGTAAGGGGGGGGGCAAGTTCGTACTGAAGAGCATTTCCCCATTTGTACAAGCCTGTCCCAGGAAATTTAATCGGGCCCAGAGGCTAGTAAAGCATTAAAGTGCGATGCCATGTTACCAATTATTATTTTTATCCCTTCAAACCTCATCTGACACTCCCTTCCGTTTATTATAAACCCGCTTAGTGACCCGGACCCCGTTGGATTACTCTCTTTCCAAAATTTGCGAAAATAGAATTTAAAGCGCAATAGCAACGAGGGTGAAAGTACGGAGAAATCTGCAAGTAAAGTATTGAAACTAGAGAGTGTGGAAGTGTGTGTAATGGGTAGAGCCGCAGATCCCCCCTCCCCCCCGCAGGTGTTGGGGCAGGGAAAGCAGTGTGAGAGTTGGGGCCAAGAAGACACGCAATGGTGCAGATGTCAGCCGCAGCAATGGTCGCCCATACTACACACGAGCTCAGCATGCGGGTGCGTAAAAGGAGGCATAAAGGGAGAGAAAATGGCGGGTAATTAAAAGAAACACACAGGGCACCCCCAAGGAGGGGAAGGGGGGCAAAAGATAGCCTCAATCGTAGCCAAGTGGGAGGGTTGAACTCACCCTCCTTGGGATGAATATACGAAAGTCGGTCGGCGACTAGCCTGCGAAATCAGTCGCCTACCAAGAAAGGTGAGACAGGGCTTATGTAAAGAAAGTAGTTGGCCGGCCACAAAGAAAGTTAACTATTAATGTCGAGAAGGAATAAAGCCCAGGTAGTCTTAATTTGGCTGAGACTGGCGGGGAGCAGCGGGCCGCGGTGTGGCAAAAAAGGACATAACCTCGACCCGCCCCTTGACTAAAGACAGCGACACCAAACCCTGGAGTTCGACGACCCTGGTGCAGAGGGTCGAGGCCCGCAAATCATTAGGGGCACATCCCAACGCATTCCTTAAATAATAATGACCGCCTGGCGCTCCCCAGCAATGGCACGGTACTCAACAAAACCGAGGAAGGGGGGGGGGGAACAAAAACAAAGAAGGGTCACCAAGCATGAGTAGGGATACAACCAGTGCTCGCCAACATGGTGTGCGTAGTGGAGGAGGGGGGGGGGCGATATTTCTTGGACCAAATGGGCTTAAATCCAAACAAGGAGTGATTCGAGAGGGAGGGGGGGCGTCGGACAATTCAGAGACGACCCAAGGGTGACAGAAAACGGGCATCCAAAATCCTCGAGCGCTTGACGTTGCAAGGTCACTCTCGAGCAAAAAGGGACCACGGTATAAGCTGCACCCATGATGTATGCGAGGGCGAGTGGGTGTACGTGTGTATAAGTGCAAGTGAGGTTATGTTTGTTTTTTTTAGCGTCCATCTGGCGACTGCTTACAAGGGCATAAGTCACCGTAATTACCTTATAGGCTAAGACTCGGCTAAATTAAAATCAACAACAAAAAAAATCGAAGACAACGCAGCCTCCTCCAAGAAGTCGAGGAGTCCACAAGTCTGTGTACAAGAAACCGCCCCGAGTTCAAGGGAATGTGTATGAGAGCGCGAATGCGTGCGTGCGTGCGCGCGCGTGTGTGTGTGTGTATGAGAGAGAGAGAGGTGAATGTGCGCGTGTGGATGTGAGAGCGCGATTGTGAGCGTGCGCGAGCTTTAGTATAAGAGAGCGCGAGTGAGAGAAAAATTTATCACTCCAGTGTCAGTTGCGCGTCGGAAGGCTAAATGTGACATTTAAGGGTGAAATAGGCAGACATACAAGCTTGAGAGCGAATTTATATAATAATCCAAAGAATACGTTGTGCCCTTTGATTTTGCATTCGTTTGTGGGTTCCTTTACCCCCAATCTGCAATGCATAATAATGGTATATGGAATGCGAAGGATGTGTGTCACCACCGAAGGTGGTGGCAGCTTTATGAACCCCGGAAGATGGCCTTACGACAAACTTCAGGGGTGTTGCCTCCTGTGAGTCTAACGACTTGGTCAAGGCGCGCGGCAGTTTCGCCTTGCGGGAAACGGTGACGCTGGAGGGAAGGGGTGGAGCCCTGGTTGTAGCCGGGGCTGGGTATGAACCATTTGTGTCGCCAGCTTTACCAGGGGGCGCGCCCGGGGTGGGTAGAACCCGCAGAAGGGTTCGGAATGAGCGCGCAAACGACAGTGTTCGTAGGCCTGGAAGGACCAGGAAGAGAGGGTGTCTTTTTTAACATTGAGGCATAGGACGTCCCAGGCAGCACCGGGGGCGCGGGGAGTAAGTCATTAGCCTCGCAAAATGAGAGACGATCCTGGCTCCCACGGAGGAAGAGGTGCCCTTAATCTTCTTTGTCTTGCGATTTTTTTCTCTCTTAGGAGAGGAGGGCAGGGAGTGAACCCGCTTCTCTCCCCAGCGGGCAGGATCCCCCAGGTCATATGGAGCGGCCTCAACAAGATCCTTCTCTGAAATGCAGGTCTTGGCTGTCACAGGGGCACCAGCCGGAGGGGGAAGATCTTTCTTCTCCTTGTAAGGCCTCGGAAGCCTGAGCAATCTGAGGATGACCTTGCACAGGGGCGGAATTGGGTTCAGTGCTTGGAACCGAGCCCAGGTTCGACCCTATGGAAGGTCCTAATATCTGAGGCTGGGTCACTTCAGATGGTAGGACCAAGTTCCTCTCAGGAAGATGGGGCTCCATGTGCCCCCCCCCCCCACAAGACCACATAATCCATTCGAGGGTCTTTATTTATCTTCTAATGCCGGTAAACCGGCATCGGTCGAGGAAGAGAGGGGGGCAGGTACACTGACCCCCTGCAAACTTGTCGCGCACGCCTGCACGACATTAAGGGGCACGGGCCCTGCCGTCCTTTGCTCCCCTAATGGGGTTGGCCCTATCGAGCCGCCCGGGGGGGGCGGTCAATTATAGGCCGCCTGTCTGCTTTCTTGGCAGTCCCTTTGGAAATTAAAGAGGGGACTGCCACTGGAAAAAGTGACCGAAAAGGGAGCTGGGGAGTACCCTGCACCCGTAGGCAAAGGAGAGGAGCAAACCTCCTCTCCGGTAGAAGAAATTGGAGGGTCACCTTTCAAAACACAAGGGGCTCCGGTGATGCTAGAGGGAAAGGGAAAGGTACATTTTTTTGAATGAACTCATCATTGGGCATGATGACCCTATGTAATTCACGGGATCCCCACGCTCATCACGCCTCGCAGTAGCCCGCTCTGCGAGGGGTGTATACGGGAGCTGCCGCCATTTGAGGACACTCCTCCCGCCTAGTGGACTTGGTAGCACATCGGAATGGTGGCTCCATCTTAGGCACGGCGAAAAAGTGATAGATAGGGAAAGGAGAAAGAAAGAGGATCTGAAGGTGAAGGTGGGGGTGAAGCAGGTTGTTAAAAACCCACTATCCAAAACCGGAGCTCTGGGGTGAGGGGGCGTTGTCCCCTCCTACCTCAACCCTGATCCGGGATAGTTGGGTGAAATTAGAGGCCGACCGGAGAAAGTTGTGGGAGAGGTTGTAGGGAAAGTGAGGAAGTAGGGCAAAAACACAAGCTGTCAGAAAGAAGAGGCTAAGCTGGGGCCGGACGGGGCGCTGAGACCCGTTAGCATGGCGGCCCGGAATACAAACCGCCGTGCCCCTTGCGGGGCATTTCGGTACGAAAGGTCCACAGAGTACTTTGGCGTCTGAAGGCTGGCGAGGCCTAAGACCCTGATGGCATTCCTCCTCGTTTCTTCAAGGAATTTGCCAATGAATTGGCGACACCTGCATTTTGCTGTCTTTTTCGCATCATCCTAAAGATGCAGGTTCCATTCCTCTTGGAAGTATACTCTTCTACAGCCTGTCCCCTAGAAGGGTGACCGTTTTAACTGTCTTACTTAATCCTCACATCCTTAACCACTTAGAATCTCATGCTCTTCTCTGATCATCAGTAAGGGTTTCGTAGGGCTCACTTAACTGGTTATCTCCTAACATTAGGCCTGTTCAAAAAACTCCTTTTTCTTATTGCCATATGCTTCTGTACATTTCCTCATGCTTTTCAACCCGAAAAGGGGCAAAGATCACAATATTATAATGACCCAAGATGTTGGGAAGCATTGTTGCATCGAGCTTTTAAATTGTTTACTTTGAAATCAGCAAAAAACACTGTTCGGGGGTCCTTTGAATCATGTTTTAATTCAACAAACTTTTCATCTAAACAAGATAAAGCAACAAAATAAGCACAAAACTAAAGTGTTTTAATCCTCTTTCTAACTTATACAATTAGGATAGTTTTAGAACATGAAATGAGACATTGGTACATACAAAGATTTCAGAAATATCCCAAAATTCGTTTTCTCACACTCAAAGCGCTTTGTCTAATTAATGATACAAATTTAAGATTAACATTTTGTCAAGTCTAATCAATCAAGAAGGAGCAGTATCACATTATGATTCCTTCTATAATGACATTTACACAGTCAGTTGTTGAGTTTTTTCTTGAAACTATGAAAGCGACGTCTGTTGAACTCCACAGCTTGAAGATAGCCCTTTTCTTGTCATCTGTTGTTATGGCATTTGCAAAGTCGCTCATCATCTTGACACCACGTTAAGTAATGTCATTCACAACTTTCAGATTCTTAACATAGTAGAACGCTTTTCTGTAGTCAACCATTGTGGTTTTAGCAGTGACTTTGGAACAGAGGCTTTCCTGTTTTAAAAGCTCTATGGCTTTTCAGTGCCATGGAACTAAGCAACAATGTCGTGCTTCAATGTGTCACTCAATCTAATGCTGAACATGGAAAATGGCACGACTTGATGCGTCAGTTACAATTTGTGGCCATCTTATTAAGTACTGCATCAGCAAACTCAAGGTCAGTTTTCTTGTACATACTTCAACATGTCTTGGATTAAATTTAGATCATTCACGGGCTCATCTGCAGCAGAAATTAGCATCATCCATACAGGAATGTAGAACAGCGTAACAAAGGTGTTGAGTCTTTCCAGCTTTGATTCAGTGTCTTCGCCGTACTTAAGTTGATCTTAAAATATCAACATTTTCATGGAATACATGTTTCTGGCCACCTATCTGACCTGATGAATGACACCTGGTTGACACCAGTTAATACCTCGAACAGGCGTTCCGCCAAGAAAAATGCGTCAGTTCAGCAATTTAAGTTTTCATTTGATACCTAATTTGTTACTCTATCTTGTTTAGATCCCAATTATAGTGCAAAACATGATTTTCGGGTCTTTTTTTAGGTCAAAAAGGATGGGAAAATGTACAGAAACTTCTGAAAATAAGAAAATGTTTATTTTTGAACAGGGGTATCCTAGCATATCTCTCACATTTGGTAATCCCCCTCTTAAGAGCTTTGGGTAATCCTATGTCGTTGGACTTGACATTTCTAAGGCTATTTGACAGTTTGGTACAAGAAGGCCCTTTTGTCCAAACTTCTTGCTTTTTGTTAAGAGGTGCCTTGGCGCTACTCCCCATGTGGCCGTTCGATCTCTGTTGTAGTTGATGGTGGTGGTAAATCACGCTCTTTCCCTATTTCTAGTGGTGTAGAGGAGTTTATGTAGATGCTCTTATTGCTATTGCATTTTAAAGTCACTAGGGCAGGGACAATAAGCCGCTCCTACATGTACCAGGTGTAACTGTCTACAAGGGAAACACCACCTGAGAGGTGGTACAGGGTTGATAATTACTACCACCCGCCCCTTTCTCCAAAGTCAAAGACGGGGAAGCTGGACAGGAAAAAAATCCACTTGCAACCGCTCTCTCCTTTACTTTATTTAATTTCGGAAGGAAAAAGAGGGAGGGGTGCACCACCATGCTGCCAAGTGTAGGCCATGAATGGTCTTTTGCAGTCTCCTTCTTTTCTTATGTTCTTATGTTCTTATGGAGGCAAAGAGAGCAGGTTGCGCACAATTTTATTGACACCGAGTGCCGTAAAAAGAAACTTGTGTCAGGCACATCCAGAGGTTACAAATGGACAAAAACGAATAGACAGACCAGTAAGGTACATAGAGTGGTCTACAATGGAGACCATCATGAAACACGTTCGCGGGAAGAGCACACGGACTAAAAGATGAGGACTCACAATCCTATGCGGGTTGGGGCAAAAGGAAGAAATGGCAGATAAGGGACAGCGAGACGAGGAACCCGATAACCTCGCCTAATTCACCGCCAGTAACAAAGGGAATTTATGAACCGAGTATTTGCCATTTCGATCGCAATTGAGGGCTACTTTGGCCAAAAATCATCCCCATCTCGACCCATTCGAACAGTAAACGCTTATTGCCCCATTAATGAGCGCCAACTCGAGTAAAAATGAAAACACGCGACCTACTTGAAAGGCATTTAACGTTCCCGAGGGGGGACGACGGCGGATGCAGATCAGACCCGCTCAACACGTGGAGCGCTGAGGCTTTTCAGTGCCGCTTTTGGCACTGGGCCAAAAAGCTAAGCTAACCCGTCGACAAGAGGCACTGGGGTGCCACCAGCTCAGCTCCGCATTAAAGGAGATAACTATTCCGCTCCTGCACTCATTAAAGGTGCATTCTCATGAGGAGAAGGGAAGCAATATATACATATATAGTAGTGTGCAAATTAGTTCGGACAGTAACAAATTTTTGGACTATTTCATAATGTCTTAATTTCTGGCAACACTAATGAAGATTTTTTGGTTTTCCGTGCACAATAGTGTACTGGTAACATATGGCAACCGTTTTGTTGTACCCTAGCTACACTAAGCCCGACAGTACTACACCAGAGCTTGTCGTGGATGATTATTGCAGGAAGCGTGCAAGTATTATAGCTCTTAGTCAACTGTTGGCGACATTGTGAAAAGAGCTGAAGACAAGGGTGAACATTCAACATTGCGACAAGAAAAATGTGGAAGAAAACGAAAGACAACACTTCATGATGACAAGGCACTCATCAGGAATGGTGTGAAGGATCCCAAGAAAACCGATAAAGAACTCCAGAGAGATTTGTTTTTAACTGGTGTAAATGTTTCTTCTTCAACCGTCTGGCGAAGGCTCATTGAAGTTAGCAGATTTGCTAGAAAACCGGTACGTAAACAGTTATTGACTTCTGCTATGAAGACAAAACGTCTTCGCTGGGCACGCAAGTACGAGTATGCTGGATGGAAGGAAGCCGACTGGAAGAAAGTTATGTTTTCAGACGAATCGCATTTTGAAGTACATGGGCAGAGGTCAGTAGTAGTAAGACGAAGCAAAGATGAATCACTTCAACTAGCACACATTCAACAGGCTCCAAATACCCACCTAAGATGTTTGGGGGTTGTTTTAGCGCTAAAGGCCTAGGGCGGCTTGTTAAAATCGAGGGAATGATGAACAGCGTTAAATACAAGGCAATCCTGCAGACTCACCTGCTTCCCGCGATGCAGAAAGACTTTCCTGATGGAGGCGGTATTTTCCAGCAGGATCTGGCTCCGTGCCATACTTCTCAAATAATGCGCACATTCTTCGAAAAAAGTGGACTTACCGTTATAGGTTGACCTATGAATTCTCCTGACCTAAACCCCATCGAGAATCTATGGGCTATAAATAAACGTAGAATCGAGAAAATCACTGTTCGACGATGCAGAAGATGATTTGTGCTGTTATCAATGCCTGGTACCATAACGAAGAACTGGCAGAAATGTGTTCAAATTTGGTTGAATCTATGCCAGAGCGAGTGAAAGAGGTTCTAAAAGCAAAGGGAGGTCATATTTTCTATTAAATGTACCATTTATCTTATCATTGACGTATTCTTTTCAAATATAAACAACAATTATCAAATAATTGTATTATTTTACCACTGTCCAAACTAATTTGCCCACTACTGTATATATATATATATATATATATATATATATATATATATATATATATATATATATATATATATATATATAAGGTAAAGAAACCACAGTGTTAGGATCAATTTATTTGCGAAACCAGTATTCGACTGAGACCTCCCGTCATCTTCAATCGCTGGTAAACTAATGAATATAGAGATGCTTAACGTAGGTGCACAAGATTTACAAGTCGGAATGTAATTAGGGAGGATGGGGGGGAGGGAGCAGCGTCATTTTTGAGTAGAGGAAGGACAAATCTTCTGCTTATCAAGGGATGTCATGATTACTCTTGCCTATCATAAGTATTAAAGTTTGGAATTGCGTTTATAAGAGTTGATTTTATTAGACGCCCATGTATATAAGACGGCCGAAAATCCGTTTACTGCGTTCTGCTGAAGTACCTACGGATACAGCACTTTTACTTGTTTTAGTGACTGGCTTTTGAGCACCGCCTACATAGACGAACGCCTATTCTGGAAGTCTTACGGTGAACCCAGTTTAATCCATCAGAAAGAGAGAATATTTTTTTACATCGAAGTCTCGTAACCAAATGAGGGCTTAAGCACCTCACTGCTCCCGTCCATCGCTCTGCGTGCGAACCCGCTCGGATGTCTGCCATTCATTGATTTCGTCTTAACTATGCCGGCCACTTGGACTGGCATAATTAAGGGCTTATGTGAAAACTGGTTGTTTGAGACCTAGCCCACAGCTGAAGCGTAAGTCAGAAATTGTCTCGATACTGGGGCATAACTGCGAGTCCCGGACGGAGGAGAAATCCTCATCGCCCGGGAGACCCGGCCAGAATCATAGAGGGAGTTACACCCGTATCTATGTAGTTGGATGCAGTTATGGCGTATGTACCCGTGAGGTAGGGGGGGGGGGCAAAAACTTAGCCGCCGTTGATTCAGCCGCTTTGCATTAAGTCCACCAAGCTCAACCCTCTGAGGTCCCCACCCGAGACCCATCCCATCCATCTATCACCCACCATACTGGCAGCATACGAGCGGGGGAACAACAGGAAAATGGACGGGGGCGTTTTTCTCACCATTAATTGAACCCGTTAACAGCCCTACTCACGCCCTCCTTTACCACACCCTAACCTTTTTCACATACAAAATACATATTAATTACAGGGAAAGAAGGAATAAGAAGAGGAACGCCAAGACCATAGAGGCCCTCACTAAGAGGGTCCCCTTAAGGACCATCGCCGGAAGACAGACCCCAACCAAGAAGAACCTATGCGAAATCCTATATATCGAGCTCAAGGTGGCACTGGTGAAACTCATCGAAGTTTCATCGGGATTCATCGCCATGTGTGCCGAGACGAAGGATGTGGACCAGCTCCTATCAGAAGAGGGAACGAGGGTCCTGAAGAACACCGGACTAGAAGCACCCCCCCCCCCCCCCACAAGTGGCAGCAAATAGAAGTGCCATCTGCCGCAAAGTGGAGAGCTGGGTGGGTGAACCTAAAACAGATGAACAAAAAGAGGACATCACAAGAAGCAATCCGTGGGCCCAAGTTCGTGAAATTATTAAATTCCGCGAACATACCCACGTGTTCAAGGAATTATAAATGTTTTTTGCATTATCAATGTCAAATTGAATGGTTTTAATTGGACATGTGGACAAACAAACTAGAAGAAAGGCTTCCACGGCGCATGTAGCATTTGGGTTCTTTCATGCTTTTGGAGAATCTTCTGCTTTTACCAATGTATACTTGATTGCAAATTTTGCATGGAATATAATAAACCCCCTGTTTTTTATCGATGGATCTATTTTCAGACAGACTAATTCGGATCGATTTTTCGTAGTGAAAGGCAATATGGATGTTGTTGGCCCGTGCCAACTTTTTAAAATTAATTAATTGGGACGAGTATGGGAATGTAATATATATTATTACATACTTTTTCCTTAGGATTAGGTGGTGAGTAAAAGTTGTTTCTGGCTTTTATAATGACATTGTTAGTCTCGGCGACTCTACATCTCACTATGTCGGTCGGTCGGATAGTCCCCGTTTTTTTTTGTTATTGGGGGGTAATATGATTGTAACTATTCGGCCGATTCTAACGAAATTTGAAACCCTTATGTTGTTTAACATTCTCTTTCGAATGATGTAATTGCAAAAGTCCTCCCAAGGTTAGCCGGGGAATTATTTGGCAATAACGTCATAACTATTCGCCGATTCTAACGAAATTTGAAACCCTTAAGTTGTTTTACATTCTCTATCTAATGAAATAATTGTCAATGTCCTCCCAAGGTTAGTCCTGAAATTATTGAAGGTCGTAAGGTCATAAATCAGAATAAGTGAGAGCACGCGACTTTAGGTCAGCAGACCTTGTTCTATGAACCAGAGGGCATACCGCAGCTTAATAAATGGATGATCGTGTTAATTTCATCCTGCAGGAAACAAGGATCACATATGCGATATGCTCTCAGGAACAGGGAAGAAACTACGGGCCTTTTAACAGATTCGTCGTGGCAAGAGAAATAGTGAATGTAGGCATTAGAGTTGGTTGGTTTCCGGTAAACAGAACGATATGCAGTCAGATAGTCCACAGGTTTGTGTATACGAACCCGTTCCGAGTACAAGGAACAAGCGGTAACGACCCCGCTCGTCGCGGTACCGGGTCAGTAACGTGCGTTAAGATCACCAAGACTGGGACATTCAGCAATAACACTGGTCTGCGTTGTTTTCAAGGTCAAATATATAATACCTGATTTTAGATGCGTTTTTTGCACTGAATCTGAAAACATGCTCATTTTATACCCAATCAGGTCAGGCTTTTGAAATATGAGCACATACCAAAAACTCCTATATTTCCAAATATTTGTTGTGAATGAAACACATAATAGCAAGTATTGGACCGATTTACTCACAGAAGGTTTACAGAATATTTTTAATAGATAGCATGAATAGTACAATGCACAAAATAAGCTACTCATGGATGAATGGTCTCTTCGGTGACCTCCGATTGTGCCGAGCAGATACTACATCCCTCTTAAGGCACCAACAGTAGTCAGCCAGAAAGTTCACATCCCATTGGCCATGATAGCGTTCCTCCATGACACGAATGTCTTGGTGAAAGCGTTCACCCTGTTCTTGACTGGTCTCCGCAATTTTCTGGAAAATAGTCCAGATGGGACCGAAGAAAGTACATTTTCACTGACATACAAGCACCAAGTTTGCGGAAATTCTCCATTACCAAGGAAGTTTGCAATGACTAACTTAATGGACAGCCAGGCAAAGAGTTCAGTAGGATTTAATGAATCATCAAAACTAGAGTCTTTTATGAGTTCTCTTATCTGAGGACCATCAAATATACCTGCCTTAAGCTTCTCCATGCTGATTCGTTTAAACTTGTGGTGGAGGAAGGCAAATCCTCCACCTTCCCTGTCCAGTGCTTTTACAAAGTTCTTCATTTGGCCGAGTTTGATGTGTAGGGGTGGAAATAACACCTTGCTCGGTTCAACCAGAGGGTGGGACAGAACATTGTGTGACCCGGGTTCTAATCCTTGTCTTGATGGCCACTCTTGTCTGACATAATGCTGGTCGTCAGCCCGACTATCCCACAAGCACAAAAAGCATGGATACTCTGTGTACCCACCTTCAAGTTCTAGGATGAGTCCAACAACTTTAAGATCTCCACAAATCAACCATTTATGTTCCTGGTAATTGAGAGAAGACAACAGACGTTCCATGTTGTTGTGGGATTCTTTCATTTCAGCCGAGTGTCCAACAGGGATTGATGAAACCTTATTTCCGTTATTCAGAAGAATTGCCTTGAGACTTCTGTTAGACGAGTCAATAAAAATTCTCCATTCCATGGCAACATACTTCATACCCATTAATTTCATCAGTTCAGCAATATTGTTACAGTAGATCAGTGAAGACGCTTCATCGAACATAAAGAATTTTTTTAATTCGCTCTCGCGTTCCCGATACCAATAGAAAGTTGTTCCTAGGGCAAGTGATGTTTCTCTCGAAGACGAGAACCCAGCAGCTGGGCAGACTCCTTAGATAGGTTCAGGTCTCGTGCCAAGTCGTTGAATTCGGCTTGGGTCAATGGCACCGATCGGTCGTCCTCTTCTGGCTCGTATGCACCACACTCACCTGTATCAGTCATGTCAGTAGATTCGGAATCAGAACTAGATTCCATGATGACATCCGGCTCAGGAACAGGAACATCTGGTCCATGGGGGATTGGCTTTATGGCAGAAGGAACATCAGGATATTGAACATAGTGCTTGTTCTTGCGATTGATGCCTTTTAAATTTTTCCTGCAGAAGTAGCAGTCGGTAACGTGATCTTTCCTTTCCCTCCACATCATTGGGACACCAAATGGCATACTGTTTCTTTTCCTATTCCTCCAATCACGTAAGTTCTCCACACATGTTTTGCAGCAGGTATGGGGAGCAAATGCCTTATCCTGGTCCCCTAGTTTGATTCCAAAATAAGCGTAATAAGCCTGCTTCACAAAATCCGTGATTTTCGCTTGACGGTTTGGAAGAACCACGTGTCCGCAGATGAAACAAAATTTGTTAGGATGGTTCTTACACTTCCGATCTATCGTACTGCACAACTAGACCTGAAAAGAGAAAGAATGACTAGTTATTTAAGGTAACCCATGACCAGCTGTGGCAAAAACAAAGCTCATATACGCTTGGATGATAGCGCCATTTGGGAAAAATATGCTGTAATAAAAATCGAGTGTATCTTAGAAACCAGACCTGACCAAAGAAAATGAATGATATTTTTGAATTCAGTACGCAAAAAGGATCCTAAATCAGTTGGAAAACTCTTGACCTTTGAAAAAAGTTTTGAAACGCAGGCCAGTGTAATGAGCCGAACAGTCTGGAGAACAAAGCAGTCATCGCAATAAAGGGCGGGAGAGCGCTCTGTTAAATTGATGTGCGTCCTACGAGTATGCTCAATTCAAAGACCACATAAAGCAACCTGAAGCCGTCGCGGCATTGGGGAGTTGGGGGGGGGGGGTAAGTCTATGGGCACAGTAGCACGCAATGGCACGAAACTTAAGGTTTGCTTGGCTGTCTCCAATCTTCTTTGCCAGGCAGCCTGCTGCCCTGATTTTCCCCTTGTAGTCGGTGTGAGGAAGAGCGAAACGCTGGTCTAGTGGCCCACATCGCCGGGATCATTCCCCACAAACCTCACATGTCCAGGAAACAATAAGATATTCGACATTCGCCCGGCTTCCAGCAACCACGGACCAGGATGTGTTGAGATTCCTATGACCCAAGAGCATTACGTGTGCATTGTAAATCACTGAATATCACAATCCGATGTCTGAACCAGGCACGACGCGCTACCCCGCGTAACGAGCGGTGTATTGTAACCAGTTCAGCCGTGAAAATAGACAAAGCGCCTGGTAAAACCCTATTGACTTCAAAAAGAGGGGTACGTCGTGGAAACTGACCCCCTCTTGGAAGTTTGAGTCAGCCGTGCACACTGGCACGAGTCCAGCATGACAAGTATGCTCCAAAAAACGGACGAAGGGAATACTTCAGGCGCGGTGGAAGCTTTGGGAGCAGAGGCGTGGCGACAAATATTAAAAGTCGGTAACCTTCAGGGTGCGTCCTGGGCAAAACTAGAGGTACTACTGGTCTGAGAGGTACACCGAGCTCTCGAAAGTTTCCTAGCCCTAAAACAAAGGGCTTAGGGTGACTTGCGTCTCTCGGCGGCCTAGCCACCGTAGAGATCGGCCGCGGAATGTGTGAGAGCCGTTGGGGACTGAGGGAGGCATCAGGCTCGCGCGTACAAGCGCTTAAATAATGCACTGTACGCGGAGCAGAGCAAGTGGCCTCTACCTGGCATCGCAATTAGGCAGGGAATTGGGAAGTGCGGAAAGCACCGGTCGCTAGACAGACACCGGTGTGGTTGGATTGAATCCAGCTTCCGCAATACGCACTCGGCTGCAGACGCGTAAAACTTTTATACGTACTCAAATGTCGAACGAACAGAGGATCGATAGAAAAGTAAGCCATTAATTAGCCTTATCAGCACCCCAAGTGCTGAACGTCACGGAACAAAGAATGCCAATGGCGCGGGCACAATAGACACTAAGGCTGCGAATATGAGGCTCCCAGGTGAGGCGTCGGTCGAAAACAATAATAAGGAAACGGTGCAAATTCAGAACTTTTATGCGAACCCCGTTTGGAAACAAGTCTGGGACAGGGTGGAACAGTGGAAGGCGGCTGATTTTTTTTTTTTTTTTTAAGAGCTCATCTGGCGACGGCCTACTTGGGCATTAGTCGCCGTATTAAAACTGGCCTAGTTCTAGGCTACTTTAAAATAAAATTAAAGAGAAAAAAACCACCACAAAAGGGGGAAAGGAAGCAAGCTGGTGCGTCGGGAAGAGGTCCCCCCGGCGACGGAGCGTGCAACTAAAGGAAAAAAACAAACAAAAAAAAACAAAAAAAAACAACAAAAACAACAACCTTGCTTAAATAATAGGGAGAAGGCCGGCCTCCCCCAAGAAGTCAACAAGTCCACAAGTCAATGAGCACGAATCTGAACCGAGCACATGGGACAGGCGGTAGCGACCCCGCTCATCCCGGTACTGGGACAGGTATCGTGCGCGAAGATCACCCAGACTGGGACATTCGACAAGAATGTGCCGAACAGTCTGGGGGACGACGCAGTCGTTGCAATAGGGCGAAGGCGAGCGCTCCATCAAATAGCGATGCGTCACACGAGTGTCCGATTCGGAGACGACAGTAAGCAACCTGAAGCCGCCGCGGCATTGGGGGATAGGTCCATGGGAACAGTCGCGGCGCAATGGCACACAAATTTAAGTTCCCTTCGACCGTCTCCCATCTTCTTTGCCAAGCAGTCCGAAGAGCTGCCCGTATTCCTGCCATGTAGTCGGGGTGAGGAAGAGCGAAACGCTGGTCCGGTCGCAGAGTCTTCGCGGACTCTTTGGCGCCCTCATCGGCGCGCTCATTCCCCGCAATTCCTACATGTCCAGGAACCCAGCAGAAGATAATCTCGACATCTGCCCGGCTCGCAAAAACCGCGGCGTCACGGATATCGCGAACCAGGGGATGCGGAGATTCCAATGCCCCAAGAACACTCAGGGCACTTTGTGAGTCGCTATAGATCACAATCCGGTCTCCGAACCGGGCACGTCGCGTAATCTCCCGTACCGAGTGGTATATTGCCACCAGCTCGGCCGTGAAGACAGACGCAGCGCCTGGTAGAGCCCCGCTGACTTCAAACAGAGGGGATACGGCGTGGAAGCCGATCCCCCTCTTGGGACTTGGAGCCATCCGTATACACTGGCACGGTTCCAGCGTGACACGATGTGTGCTCCAAAAAGGTCGAACGCAATACTCCCGGCGCAGTACAAGCTTTGGGAGCAGAGGCGTGGCGACAAATAGCCAAATGTGGTACCCTCCAGGGTGGCGTCCTGGGCAGAACCAGTGGCGCCACCGGCCCGAGAGCTATATCTAGCTCTAGAAGGAGTTTCCTGGCCCTAAACCCAAAGGGATTAGGGTATGACTGGCGTCTCTCGGCGGCATAGGCACCATCGAGATCAGCTGCGGATGCAGTGAGAGCTGTTGGCGACTGAGGGAGGCGCCGGGCTCGCGCGTACAGGCGAGTGATGCACTGCACGCGGCGCAGAGCGAGTGGCATCTCCCTAGCATCGACCAACAGGCTCTCAATGGGGAAAGTGCGGAAGGCACCGGTCACAAGGCGAAGGCCGGTGTGGTGGATCGAATCCACCTTCCGCAATAAACGCTCGGCTGCGGATGCATAAAACTCGCATCCGTAGTCGAGCTTCGAACGAACAAAGGATCGATAAAAAAGTAGGGCAGTAGCCCTATCAGCGCCCCAAGAGCTGAACGTCACGGAACGGAGAATGTCCATGGCGCAGGTACAAGAGACCCTAAGGCTGCAAATATGAGCCTCCCAGGTGAGGCGTCGGTCGAATACAAGACCAAGGAAACGGTGCGACTCCACCACATCCAGGCGCACCCCATTAAGAAACAAATCTGGGTCGGGGTGAAGCCGTGGATGGCGGCACAAGTGCACCACCTTAGTCTTGGCCAAAGAAAACCGAAACCTGTGCGCTTCGGCATAGCGAGAGACGCGGTTCAATGCCTGTTGGAGTCGACGCTCCAGAGTTGGCATCTGGGCCGCGCCAAAAGAGATCGAAAGGTCGTCCACGTAGAGCGTAGCGAGAACATCTTCCGGCAGCACCGAGGTGACGCCGTTGATGCTCAGGGCAAAGAGTGTGACACTGAGGACACTTCCCTGCGGGACACCCTCTTCCTGCTCCTTTGGGCCGGAGAGAGCTCCCCCCACCCGTACTCGGAATCGACGATCTCGCAAAAATTCAGATATAAACATTGGGAGGCGTCCCCTCGCCCCCATCGTGTGGAGAGTCTCCATGATACCGTATCGCCATGCGGTATCATAGGCCTTCTCCAGATCAAAAAACACCGTGGCGTAGTGCTGTCTACGAAGGAAAGCCTCGCAGACGGCATTTTCCAGTCGGAGCAGAGCATCCGACGTGGAGTGGAACTTGCGGAAGCCGCACTGTGCGGAAGACAGATGGCCTCCGCTGTCCAGGAAAAAGGCTAATCTAACATTTACCAATTTCTCCATCAATTTGCACGCGCAAGAGGTTAGAGAGATTGGGCGGAAACCGGTCGGAGTAGAGTGATCTCTCCCCGGTTTGCGAAAGGCGAGCACAGTAGCGATTCGCCAGGAGTCTGGGAGAAGACCTTCCACCCAGATCCTGTTGAACAAATCTAACAGAAAGGCCATGCCTCGCTCACCCAGGTGTCGAAGCATGGCGTACGGGACATCGTCCGGACCATGGGCGGTGTCCGCGCACGAAGCGAGGGCGGAGCGCAACTCACTCACAGTAAATGCAACAAGTTAGTGTTGGTCAAGGGAAACCGAAACCAGTGCGCTTCGGCATAACGAGGGAGGCGGTTCAATCCCTGTCCAGGAAAGAGGATAATCTAACATTTACTAATTTCCCAATTAAATTGCCCACGCTGGAATTTAGAGAAATTGGGAGGGATACGGTCTGGGTTGAGAGCTCTGCGAAGAGATATTGTTGAACAGATCTAACAGAACGGCTATATCCCGCTTAGCTAGATATTGAAGCATGACATACGGGACATCGTCCGGACCAGGGGCAGTGTCCCCGCATGAAGCTAGAGCGAAACGTAACTCACTCAATGTAAATCTGTCGTTGGGTGGTTTTCCACTGCTTGAGGTATAGTTCAGTCAGCGGCCTTCAGCTACAACACGACATGCATTGAATACTGGCGGAGAAGCATCTCGGCTACAAAATGTCGAGAAAGTTGTTGCGAGACTGGCACGGACGTAGGGTCCAGATTTTGCTGCCTAGTTCTTTTTTAGAACGGGATTGGGGTCCTGCGAGAACTTTCCTCGAATCTTCTTGATTCGCTTCCACATTTCAGCAAGAGGAATCTTTCCCGTTGAGTAAAAACACGTATGCCCGCCAGGAAAAGTGGGCGGGCGTGCTACGAAACATAGCAATAGCTCTACGAAATTCACCGACGGTGAAATCGTTCTGGTGGCCCTAATAGAGCATGTATTCATATCGCTTCGGTCTGAGGGCCGTCTCGCACTCGGCCAACCGGCAAGGAAGCAGATGGCGTGCAAAATTACAAGATGTTCTAGGAATATTAGTTAGGACCATCGCGATAAGGTTTCCGGAGTATAACTCAACGGCCTAATCAATCGACCTGAACGATTGGGACAGAGAATGTCATTTCCAGAAATGCGGATCACCACGACCTCTTCAACCTACCCTCTGCCCAGAAAATCCTATTTTAATTGGAAAATGGTCATTACCATGAAGGTTATCGACTACCTCCCACCCCAAATAAGACTTTACAGCCAGAGAGACCACCTATTTCCAGCTCGTGAATCAGATCAGCAAGGACCTGACCTTTGGCATTGATCGGGTAGCCTCCACCACAGGGTTTGTCTACCATTGAAATCCCCGATCAGAATAGGACTCACAACCGTGCTAGGAGGAGGCACAAATCCCCTGCGTCTATGTCGACTGACAATGGAATGCAGGCAGAGATGACAGAATACTTCCAATCCAGGTACGCTGTATTGCCAGTGGCTACAAGGTGGTATTTACACCAAATTGAAGAACGGAAACACCATGCAGGGTGGAAATCGTGCATCCTCCTTCCCGTGGTAGTGGGGTCGCAAAACCACTATACACCGGGAGGCTGGGCAGGGGCACGCGCTTAGCATTGTCTCCTACAAAAAAAAAATAGCTAACTGGGAACTGGAGGATACAAGCCTCCGCAACTCCTCTCAGTTGGCCCGTAGTTCACGACAATTCCATTGAATAAATATGCCCTCTAGGACTAGCTCGGAGGGAGAACAAGGCGCTATCGCCTTCGATGACTCATCGGGAGGGCTGCGCCTGCTATGAGAGTATTTTCTTCTCTCCGAATCGAAACATTGGAGGCGGGGGCCCCTCTTTTCGAAGATCCCGCCACTCCGAGTAGCCAAGTTTACCAAGTTAGTCTTAGGTGGGAAAGTCGCAATGAATCTCCTTTGGTGCAGTCATACTTTCGGGGGACAGCATTACGAATCACGTAAGACGGCCTCACGTTCACCTTCAGGGGATTTGCCTCCAATGATTCTAACGACTCATTGTAGGCGCGTGGCGATTTCGCCTTACCGAAAACAGTCACGCTGAAAAGGGGAGAGGGGCAGCTCTAGTTTGAGCCAAGGCTGGGTGTGAACCTTTTATGCCGCCAGCTCTACAAAGGGGTTCGGAATGTGCAGGGAAGCAAGCGACCGTGCTCGTGGGTCAGGAGGTGCCATGAGGAGAGGGTGCATTTAAAAAAAAACAGGCATAAAACGTCACAGAAAGCGCTGGGCACGCCAGGACTAAGTCCTTAACCTCGAGAAATGGCGCGATCCGCAGCCTGAACGGCCATGATTTCCATCTCCAAGAGATACACCCCACAATGCTTCGAGGAAGCCGGCTGCGCTCTTCGCAAATGACACACTTGTTGATGCATAAGGACATCGTGTACAGCATTGAAGCAAATTACACAGACTTCAGGTAACCCAGAATTTGCACGTCTACAGGAGCGATTCGGTGGCAGTAGTTGCACGTCCGGAGCAGTGGCACGAATGCCTTCACACGGTACCGATACCAACCGGCACGCACCAACTCTGGCAGCTTGTCACGGTCTAAGGACCCTCCCTGTTTTCTCATAAGTTCGATATTGATCACTCCGTGATGAGTTAGCTCTTCGTTGATGTCTTCTAACAAGGAATACACAAGTTCCATCGCATAAACCACTTCTTTCACGTAGTTCATTGTAGAGTGCGGTGTCACATTCACCGGCGAGCCGTCATTATGTGTCCGAATGGCAGTAAGCATCGGCACCTTGGAAGTATCCGACTCATTCGCCTTTGGCCAACCTGCGTCGATCTGTGGGGCGAATAGCCAGACAAAAATGAAGCCAATGGCCTCAAAACGCCAGGTAATCTTGGCCTGGTCGCATACCAAAATGGCATCGGATATCCCTCGAGGGAGAAGAATCCCTTTTACTCCTTGAATTCCTCTTTTTTTATGCTAATTTGGGGAGGGCGGGGAGTAAACTCGCTTCTCTCCACCCACGCAAGGGTCCTAAAGATTGGAGGCCCCGGCCTCAGCAATATCATTCCGAAATGGATGCTGTCAAAGTCATACCAGTCGGGAGAGGTGGTCCCTCCTTCTTTTGACAGCCGCCAGCGGAGAAGCTTGCACAGGGTTAGGTGTTTGGCACCGAGCCCAGTGGCTCACAGGGAAGCTCATGCCATCTAGTGGTTACCATAAAGGATGTGCCAGCGTAGACACCTTATTGTGTACTGGAAAAAGGTGAGCAGAAGTGACGGTCCAATACACCCCGTGTCTAATACTCGCCTTAGTCAGCAGGCTTTCAGCCCTCGCAACATGTAGTGACTTCACACTATACACTGCCAATCATCTAAGGGCCCATAAGAGGACGAAAGTGCGCCGGGCAGCCAAAGACTCTGTGGATAGAAGGGCAAGTGTGGAAGGCGATAAGAGGGTATGTAATAAAGAGAAGTAGAGATAGGCGGGTCCACTAACGAGTAGGGTGGGTGATCACCTATCATTATCATACCCAGGTAATAGGTTATCTTTGGCTGGCACGCAATCCCACTAGGGACCATGATTAGCGAACCGAACACGGCACCACGATGTACTGCACACCATCTCGGGTTGAGAGAAGTCAGGAAAAAAGAAATGATGATAGGAAACGAGGAAGCACAACAACTCCACACGACCAGGTGAGAGAATTCAAGTCAACCTAGTGACGGAGCTCCCATAATTTGCCCACAGTTATCAAGTGTAACAAGCTACACAGGTTGTCTTTCCTGGGGTGAAGGAGTGGAGGAAAGTTGGTATAGAAATCATAAATTAGATGGTAGTGAAAGGAGGAACTGAGTCACGTCAGCACGATGGCTAGAGAAGCTCATCACCGCACTTAGGGGGAATGTCAGTTGCTGCCTGATGGTCGATGCTAGACCTGCCATGGATTTTGAGGGTATTTAAACTAAACTTAAAAACGGAAACAGTAACACACAAGTGAAAAAACACCAAACTATGAATTGTTTTTTCTTCGCACTCGCGCATTTAGATAAATGCAAGAGGAGGTGGCGACGTGAGTTCGCTACCTACTTTAAAATAAAATGACCACTGATAAGAGGGGCGGCCAGAAAGTTATCGACAAAATAGAAAACAGAAAGAGGAACATGATCATGAGATAGAATGACAGAAACAGAAGAAAGGGCAAGGATGAACATGATAATGGTTCAGCTATTAAAGGAGCCGCGGGGTTTTTTTGTTGGTTTTTTTTTCAATTTTAGGAGCCTATATGGCGACTGCCCACGTGGGCATAAGTCGCCGGAATCAAGACAGCCTAGCACTAGGCTACGTTAAAATAAGAATATGAAAACACAACAACGATAAAAAGGGAAGATGGCAACAGGAAGCAAGCTCGGGCGTCGGGGGAAGGTCCCCCTCCACCGGCGCAGAAGCGTGGGTCCTACAGAGAAAACAACAATAAAAAACCCTAGTTAAAATCAGAGAGAGAAGAACGGCCTCCCCCCAAAAGTCTAAACTCCACGAGTCAATGTGCACGAACTCGTCGCAAGTACAATGGAGAGGCGGTAGCGACCACACCCATCCAGGTATCGAGACAGGTAACGTGCGCGGAGATCGCCCAGACTGGGACATTCAAAAAGAACATGCCGAACAGTCTAGTGAGACAATGCAGTCTTCACAGTAGAGCACTGGCGAGCGCTCCATCAAATGGCGGTGCGTCCCACGAGTGTGCCCAATTCGGAAACGACAGAAAACAACCTGAAGCCTTCGCGGCATTAGGGAAAAGGTCCATGGGAACAGTTGCGGCGCAATAGCACGCAACTTTAAGTTCCCTTCGACCGTCTCCCATCTTCTTTGCCAAGCAGTCCGAAGAGCTGCCCATATTCCTGCCATGTAGTCGGTGTGAGGAAGAGCGAAACGCTGGTCCGGTCGCAGAGTCTTCGCGGACTCTTTGGCGCCCTCATCGGCGCGCTCATTCCCCGCAATTCCTACATGTCCAGGAACCCAGTAGAAGATAATTTCGACATCTGCCCGGCTCGCCAAAACCGTAGCGTCACGGATATCGCGAACAAGGGGATGCGGAGATTCCAATGCCCCGCGAGCACTCAGGGCGCTTTGTGAGTCGCGATAGATCACAATCCGGTCTACGAACCAGGCACGTCGCGTAATCTCCCGTACCGAGTGATGTATTGCCACCAGCTCGGCCGTGAAGACAGACGCAGCGCCTGGCAGAGCTCCGCTAACTTCAAACAGAGGGGATACGGCGTGGAAGCCGACCCCACTTGGACCTTGGAGCCATCCGTATACACTGGCACGGTTCCAGCGTGACACGATGTACGCTACAAAAATGTCGAACGCAATAGTCTCAGCGCTGTACAAGCTTTGGGAGCAGAGGCCTGGCAACATATAGCATAATGTGGTACCCTCGAGGGTGGCGTCTGGGCAGAACCAGGGGCGCCACCGGTCCGAGAGACATACCTAGCTCTCGAAGGAGTTTCTTGGACCTAAACCCAAAGGGCTTAGGGTATGAGTGGCGGCACTCGGCGGCAGGGGCACCGTCGAAATCAGCTGCGGATGCAGTGAAAGCTGTTGGCTACTGAGGGAGACGCCGAGCTCGCGGGTACAGGCGAATAATGCATAGTACACGGCGAAGAGCGATTGACATCTCCACACCCAGAATCAACTAGTAGACTCTCAATGGGGGAAGTGCAGAAGGCACCGGTCGCTAGGCGAAGGCCGGTGTGGTGGATCGAGTCCACCTTCCGCAGTACACGCTCAGCTGAGGATGCATAAAACTCGCATCCGTAGGCGAGCTTCAAACGAACAAAGGATGGATAAAAAAGTAAGGCAGTAGTCCTATCAGCGGCCCAAGCGCTGAACTTCACGGAAAGGAGAATATCCATGGCGCGGGTATAAGAGACCCTAAGGCTGCAAATATGAGCCTCCCAGGTGAGGCGTCGGTCAAATACAAGACCAAGGAAACCACTTCCAGGCATACCCCATTAAGAAACAAGTCTGGGTCAGGGTGGAGCCGTGGATGGCGGCAGAAGAACACCACCTTAGTCTTAGCCAAAGAAACTCTAAACCTCTGCGCTTCGGAAAAGCGAGAGACGTGGTTCAATGCCTGTTGGAGTCGACGCTCCAGAGCTGGTATCTAGGAGGCGCCAAAAGAGATCGAAAGGTCGCCCACGTAGAGCGTAGTGAGAACATCTTCCGGCGGCAGCACCGAGGTGATGCCTTTGATGCTCAGGGCAAAGGGTGTGACTTGAGGACACTTCCCTGCAAGACACCCTTTTCTTGCTCCATTGGGCCGGAGAGGGCTCCCCCCACACGTACGCGGAATCGACGATCTCGCAAAAATTCAGATCTATGTAAACATTGGGAGGCGTCTCCTCGACGCCATCGTGTGGAGTCTCCATGATATCGTATCGCCATGCGGTATCATAGGCCTTCTCGAGATCGAAAAACACAGTGTCGTAGTGCTGTCTAAGAAGGAAGGCCTCGCAGATGGCATTTTCCAGTCGGAACAGAGGGCCGACGTGTAGTAGAACTTGCGGAAGCCACACTGTGCAGAAGACAAATGGCCTCTGCTGTCCAGAAAAAGGCTTTTCTAACATTTAACAAATTCTCCATCAACTTGCACAGGACAGAGGTTAGAGAGATTGGGTGAAAACTGGGAGAGGTAGAGTGATCTCTTTCATGTTTTCGAAAGGCGAGCACAGTAGAGATTCGCCAGGAATCCGGGAGGAGACCCTCCACCCAGACCCTGTTGAACAAATCTAACAGAAAGGCCATGCCTCACTCACCCAGGTGTCGAAGCATGGCGTACGGGACATCGTCCGGACCATGGGCGGTGTCCGCGCACGAAGCGAGAGCGGAGCACAATTCACTCACAGTAAACCTGTCGTTGAAGGGTTCTGCGATTCTAGAGGTAAAGTCCAACGGGGGCCTTCCGCGACATCACGACGTGCATTGAATGCTGGCGGAGCAGCATCCAAGCCAGTGTATGCGGAGAAACTTGCCCCGAATCCTTTTGAGTCTCTTCCATACCTGTGCTAGAGGGGTCTTCCCGTTAAGTGAAGACACGTATGCCCGCCAAGAAGAGCGGCGGGCGTGCTTCGAAATATACCGGAACATAGCCCTAGCCCGACGAAATTCACCGATAGTGAAATAGTTCAGGCGGCGCTTATAGCGCATGTACGCATAACGCTTCTGTTTGAGGGCCATCTCACACTCGGCCGGCCACCATGGGAGTGGTTGCCGTGCAAAACGGCAGACGTTTTAGGAATAGTAGTCAGGCCCGCGGCGATAAGGTTGTCGTAGAAGAACTCTACGGCCTCATCTACGGACCTAAACTCCTCGACTGAGATAGAGAATTCAGTCATTTCCTGAAATCCTGGCCACCAAGTCCGCGCCAAGCACAACCGAGGTGGGCTCAAAGGCGACAGCCGCCCTGAAAATGATATTTGAATGGGAAAGTGATCACTACCATGGAGGTCTTCGATCCCCCCCTAATCAAAATCAGGCTGTGGATCCGAAGAGCACAAAGAGAGAATAAGGCAAGAAAATGAAGCGGTTCTCGGGGTGATAGGTAAACTCATCCACATTTAGTACACCTATCTCAAGCTCTTCGATCAGGTCGGCAAGGACTTGTCCCCTGGGATTTATTGAGTAGTCTCCCCAGAGAGGATGTCTGCCGTTTAGATCTCATAGCAAGAGAAATGGCTTCGGCAACCGCGCCACGACGCGTTGGAAGTCCCCCGCGTCGAAGTCAGCTGACAGTGGAATGTACGCAGAAATAACAGTATACCTCCTATCCAAGTGAAGCTGCACAGCCACTGCCTGAAAGGATGTATCTAAAGTGAAAAGAACGGAGACATCATGCCGGGTGTAAACCGCGAATCCCCCAGCCCGGTCCCCATCTCATGGTGGAGTCGAAAAACCCTTATACCACGGGAGGGCCAGCAGGGGGCACGTGCCTAGCATGGACTCATGCAGAAAAATAGCTAACGGGGAACGGAACGAGACGAGCCTCCGCAGCTCCTCACACTTGGCCCGGAATCCACGGCAATTCCATTGAAGGAAAATGCCCTCCAGGCCCAGCTAAAGGGAGAGGCGGAAACCATCTTGGAACAGAAGACCCTCACGGGAATGGCCGTATACTTCCCGGAGGCAGAACCCTGAGCGTTGTTGGCCGGACACTGCGTTGAAGGAGCTGTCGCCTTTGAGGAATTATTGGGGGAGGATGAGCTCGCCATGCGAGTCTTTTCCTCCCTCAGCCTCGAAACCTTAGGCGGGCGTTGCAGGGTCGGAGGCGGGAGCCCTCTTTTCGAGGACCCACCGTCTCCGAGCCACCCAGCCCACAACTAAGCATGGGCGAAGGAGCTGAAGCTCCTTTGTGTTGCTGCCCTCCTTTAGGGGGGCAGCTTTAGGAACCCCGGAATATGGCCTGGCGACCAAATTCAGGGATGTTGCCTCCTGTGAGTCTAACGACTCGGTGGAGGCGCGTGTCCGTTTCGCCTTACGGAAAACGGTCACGCTGGGGGAAGGGGGGAAAGGAGCCCTGGTTTTAGCCTGAGCTGGGTGTGAACCCTTTGTGCCGCCAGCTTTACCAGGGGAGCGCCCGGGTTGAATAGAGCCGGCAGAAGGGATCCGAATGAGCGCGGAAACAACCGTGCTCGTTGGGCTGGATGGGCCAGGAGCAGAGGGTGTCTTTCTAACGTTGAGGCGTAAGGCGCCCAAGACAGAGCCGGGCGCGCCAGGACAAAGTCCTTAGCCTCGCGGAATGAGAGTCGATCCTGGGCCTGAACGGCTAGGACATCTTTCTCAAGGAGATATGTACCACATTGCTTCGAAGAAGCGGGGTGCGGCTCTCCGCAATTGACACACTTGACCACACGCGATTCGGACTTATCGTGTGTGGCCTTGGAGCAATTTACACAGACTTCGGGTGACCCAAACTTTGCACGTTTACATGAGCGATTCGTATGGCCGAAGCGGTGACAGTAATAGCACCTTTGCGGTAGTGACACGAATGCCTTCACGCGGTAGCGGTACCAACCGGCACGCACCGACTCAGGAAGCTTGTCACAGTCGAACGTGACGAAGAGTCTAGGGGTGGGTCTCGAGGCCCCTCCCCGTTTTCTCATCACACGTTCGAACTTGAACGCCCCATGATCGGCCAGCTCTAGTGTGATGTCATCTATGGAGTAGTTAACGAGCTCCCTCGCATAAAATACTCTTTTCACAAAGTCTATATTAGAGTGCGGCGTCACACTCACAGGCGTGGCATCAAGTGTCCGAAGAGTACTAATCATGGCCGCCTCGGATCGATTCGACGCATTCGCCAAAAGGCTCCCGTCCGAAAAACGGGTCACCTTCGGCTCTCTACCAATCAACCTAGCTAAAGATCTCCTCTGACGGATCATGTTGCCTTTAGCCAACATGATGCCATCAGTGGAGCGAATAACGAGGAAGCGTTTGAAGCCAGCAGGTTCGAAAATGCCGGGTAATGTCTGAATGAGAGGCCCCGATGGTATCGAGGCTCCGCCCTGCGCATTTTTGGTCATAGTCTGGGGCTTTGCACCCGGGCCGGATGTGATCTTGGCTTGGTCGCATACCGAAATAGCAGCAGACCCATCCGTACCCGCAGCCCCCGCGGATGGAGAGGAGCCCCACCCCCGAGTATTTTTAGTCTTTTTTGTTGTTTTTTTTCTTTTTAGGAGAGGTTGGCGATGAATGAACCTTCGTCTCCCCTCCACCGGCAAGAGCCCCCAGGCCAGATGGACCCGCCTCAGCAAGGTCCTTCTCCGAGATGGATAACGTCCTGGCAGTCGTATGGGCACCGGTCGGAGGAGGATATCCCTCCCCAGCTTGTACTGCCTTGGAAACCCTAGACGTTTGAGGAGGACCTTGCATAGAAGCGGACTCGAGTTCAGTGCTTGGCGCCGAGCCTGGATTCGCTCCCATAGAAGGCCCTACCGTCTGAGGCCGGGTTGCATCAAGGACCATGTCTATCTCGGGTGGGATCTCCATTTGGCCCTCCTCCCCCAGGACATCACAGGTCCTATTGGCAGAAATGTCATTAGTCTCGTCTTGGGAGGCACAGGCCTTGACCCCCGCTAGGTTTAGTACGCTAGTCAACAGGTCTTTTGAGGGAAGCAACCGAAGGGACCTGGCCTCCCTCTCCCCCCTAAGGAGGTTTGCCCTACCGAGTCGCTTCAATTGGGAGCGGTCGGCTATGGGCTGCCTGCTGGCTTTCTTGGCAGTCTCCTTAGAAAGTAAAGGGGGAGGACCGCCGCTGGAAAGAGAGAGTTGCCCGAAGGCACCTCCAGGCAAGGGGGTGAGGGAAAGTTCCCTACACCCGTAGGCGAAGGAGGAGTAAGCCTCCTCTCCGGTTAGAGAAATTTGGAGGGTCCCCTGTGATAACACAGGGGGGGGGGAACATCCATTTTTTTTCTGTGGGGCTGCCCGAAGGCGGATCCGTTGATTGTGAGGGGGAAAGGAGAAGGGTTTTTTATATATTTGCATCATTGGGCATGGTGACCATAAATTTTTCACGGAATGCACACGCTCATCACTCCTCGCAGTAGCCCGCCCTGCAAGAGGTGCGTACAGGCCTGGTAGAGCCAGGTGCTGCTATTCAAGACCACCCCTCCCGCAAGGTGGCCTGGCAGTCCATCAGCATGGCGCTCCACCTTGGACGCGGCGTAAAATTGATAGAGTGTGAAGAGAGAAGGAAAAGGAAGCTAAGGAAGGTATGGGTGGGGATGAAGCAGTTTGTTAAAAACCCACCATCCCAAACCGGAGCTCAAGGTTTTGGGAACATTGTCCCCTCCCCCCTCAGCCCCGATCCGGGATAGTTGGCTGTGAAGAAGGTGGGAATCTACCCTGTGAAAATACAGGCCGACCAGAGAAAGTTGTGAGAGAGGTTGTAGGGGAAGTAACGAAGTAGGGGAGAAATACAGGCTGTCTGAAAGGAGAAGAGGCTAGGCTGGGGCCGGACGGGGCCCGTCAGCACGGCGGCCAGGAAGACAAAAGGAGAACGATAAAACATACTAATGACCTAAAATATAATATACGCCCCCCCCCCCTATCGAATATAACGCGCGAGTAGTGAAATTGTGTGGAAGATATATAGCTTAAGGTCATCCTGCAGGCATTGTGGACCGAAAGGTACAAAACTACGGGCACTGGCACCGGAACAGGGTACAATGACGAGCACTGCCGCCGAGAGAGAGCACAAATGAGAGTACTGGCACCGGAAGGGCCCGATCGTCTAGGCTTGTTTTTTCAGGGGTATTTGCCCCCCCCCCGTCCTCTCCTCTCGTAGCCAATGCTAGGCAAAGTGAAAATGAGTAGAATGTGAATAAACCAAGTCAACAGAGGGGGACTACTCGGGGCGCGAGAACATGGGAAAGTGAATATCTTTCCCAATGTCGCGCCAAAAGAACTTTTAACGAATCGTAATAAACAAAACAGTCGCTCACTTACCCGATCCCTAGCTCCCTACGTAGTCTCCTCTTGAGACTACTCTGTCTTCATGGCGCGGACGATATTCGTTTGCAATTTTACGCATATCTTTTAACCTTCCTTGCCGCTGTTTTTCTTCTTAAAAACAATAACCATTTTTGCTTTATATTTTTGCAGAATAACTGAGCATGGAAAAATTTTTAACTCCCCTCCAATTTGTGGAAGAGGCGTGGAATCCTCCTTGGACTCCGCGTCCCAATGAAAAAGGAGATTTTCAGACTTCCTCAACGTCAGCAGAAGGATGGTGGAAAATGTCAGAAAGGAGTTAGAAGATGCAGGATTCGACTACGAGGGGAGCGCAGGGGGAAACCCCATAATCGACGATCTGACCCTTTTCACAACCTCGTATATCCTCGCTGAAATCCAGAAGATCATTGACAATGATCCCGGAATATAGATGCGAGCTATTGCAAGTGAGAAATGTGTGGATGAAAAGCTCATCCGGATGGCGGTGCATGAAGACATTCGCTCTATTTTTCATGCAAGCTGAGGGAAGGACAATTACTGCCCAAGGCAATGCAGGAAAAGCGACTCGAGACGATGATCAAATACCCTTTAGAGCCAGACATGCTTTGGTTCTTCTCCGATGAGAAGAATTTCTGCCACTTGAGACCAGATCAACTCCCGGAACAACAGGTGGCTCGCTGTCGCGCCCAAGGACGTGCTCAGTCATCCAGAGGAAATTTCCAGCGTCAATCATGGTCGTCAGTGTTAGTTAGTCGACGCCAATCCTTCCTTGATCCAGGGGAGGATCCCTAACCAGATAATGAAATCTATATAAAGGTCAGTATGACAATCGCTGGACAGCCCGAGGGCACCAGGAGCCTGTCCTCTTTGGGGAGAGGTGCCAGGAAGTATTATGTTTTAACGCCAAACAGCGTTCAGGTGGAACCTTCGTCGCCTCGGGGCAGAGGGACCTGTTCCGCGCCAGAGGTATCTGGATATAGACACTCATCGGCAGGTTTCCTTGGAACAAAGCGAGAGAGAGAGAGAGAGAGAGAGAGAGAGAGAGAGAGAGAGAGAGAGAGAGAGTGTGTGTGTGTGTGTGTGTTTGTGTGTTGTGCTGTGAAGACGGGAGAGGAAAGAAAGCCTTTCTGTAATTGGCTATGTGTGAGGTGAGAAGTGCAAGATCTACCCACCCAAATACAGCGCGTCCACTAGTCGGTAGCCAGATCTCTACGTGCGCTGATGTTTGTGTCCGCTCATGCGGGGTTCGGAATCGAACTGGGTACCGCGCGACGTCAGGAGACCAACGCCGTATCCCCTCGGCTAGCGTGAGTCTTGGTCGTCAGTGTCATCGGCTTCTTCCCTGAGGTCCTCAGGCTGAACACCGGCGGGTACATGGGTGTTCTGAGAGAGATGGTGAAACTCTGGATCGACCGGGTAGCTGCAGGGAGACTTTACACGTGGCAGCAAGAATGTGCGCTTTACCACACCAACCGGAAGACCCAGACGTGGCTGTCGGAGAATTTCTTCGATCACAGAGCACCTAACGTTTGGCCTCCCAACTCGCCTGATTGCAACCACCCTCGACTTCTTTGTGTGGGGTGCGATGGAACGAGAAACCAACAAATCCAGCTGCAACACGAAGGACGATCTAAGGGGACCATGATTACCAGGGCATTTAGGGCCAAAAAGGTGAGATAGTGATGAAAACCTGTAGCCGGATCCAAGGGCGACTGAAGATTTTTATCGAGGTCACAGGCGGGTTCATCGAGTAGAATTGACAGAACCTGTCATGCAAAACAAAACTGACCTAAATTTCAAGAATATATCTCCCCCCCAAAATTCTGAGAGTCATCATGCGAACGAATACCACCTCCACTGTATAAGCTTACTTCCCAATCATCTTCACTTTATCCGCCCCTTTCACGTACTTTTCTGCAAGACGGGAAACAGTAAGCTTCCTCGTTAAAAAAAATAAATACAAAATGACACGCACACACACTCATCGCCCCTCGCTTCAACTTCCGAGCGCTGACAGCCTGACAGGTTCATTCGTCATCCGCCGAATGGCAAGCCCCATCCCAAGGACGGGGCGGCAAAGTCGTCGTCAGTAATGACGACGCTGTCGAAAAAGACGCCCCTCCACAACGCCATTCCTCGATGGCGCGTCGAACTGGCTACACGGAATGGCACTGTGCCACGCGTACAAACAAGTGGATTGACAGACAAAATGGCGCCCTTTCGAACAATTCGAAACGGAGAAAATGACACTGTAATATACGTGTGATCCAACGCACGCAATTCATTAACATGGGAAATTTGGAATGCCGATTCATTTTTAAAGAAAAACACCAACGTTGGTCTCTCTGTTAAAAGGGGAGGCTCGAGGCGAGAGGGGGAGGGGGTCGGATTAAATGCCCTGTCTTTAATTTTCTTTCAAAAGCGAAAAAATAACGGGTGGGGGGGGGTAATTGGTCCGACTTTTTCTTTTAAAAAGAGAAAAAACAACGAAACGATCACCGAATTTATTTAAGGGGTGATAAAGTTGGGGGAAGTGAAAATATTTGGAAAGTACACGACTCAGGATTACTCGAGACTGAGAAGGGGTTGGGGGATTCTACTAAACCCACCCGTACTCCACACTGAAGGACATCTTCATAAGATCACCGGGATGGACACAAATAAAAAAAAAAAAACTGACGAAAATGAATTACGCCTTTATTTATACTCGTGGACAAATCTCATGAATATTCAAGCTTTATGCCAGGAAATAATTCATCATCTTGAACTTTCCTCGTATAGATGTTTGTCAAAATCACAGTCAAACTTTAAATATCAAAAAAGTACAGTAACGCATAGCTGAATGCAGGGAAAAAAACAAACAAACAGTAATTGGGACTAATTTATCGCGAAATCAGGTTTCGGCAGATACAAGTAAGTCATCTTCCCATTCAACTTTAAATTTAATGGTGGGAGTGGGGATGTTGTTAAATTGTTAAAAAATAACCTTTACTATTTTTTTTTACTAACAATTAAACAATATCTACCCCAACATTAAAATTTAAGTTGAATGGGAACTAAACAAGTCGCTGCCTTTTCTTGATGTCAAAATGCCTTTAAAGCGAACAAAAAAAAAAACATTGTTCTGTTTACCGAAAAACCAACCAACTCGAATGCCTATATTCATTATTTTGGTTGCCATGACAAATCTGTAAAAAGGTTTGTAGTTTCTTCCATTCCTCCTAGCGCTATCACATGTATAAATAATCCTTATTTCCTGCAGGATTAAGTTAACTTAATGAGCCAAACATAAATTGAATTACAGTGTTTTCTCTGGTTCATAGAAAAATGTTATTATAAAGGCAGAACCAACTTTTATTTGCCATCGAATTCTAAGAAAAGGTGATAAATAACCATTATATTTTCCCATATTCACCTCAATTAATCATTTTTAAAAAGCTAATGTTGACTTTCACTACGAAAATACCATACGTTGTAATCTGTCCAAAAATAGATCCACTGATAAAGAACAGGGAGTCTAATATACCCCATGTAAAAGTTGCGATAGAATATCCCTAAAGGAGTGAGGGAAGACATATGCGATTTAACCGTGGGGAAGCCTATCTTATAGCTTGTTTTTACACGTCTAGGAAAGCCAATGCAAATGAATGTGAAAATGGCAAAATAATTTATAATTCTAACCAGGCAATGGTTTCGCCACTAAGATTAAAATTTAAAATCTAAAAAAAAAGCAGCTATGGTAAAATTTTTATCAATTTTCTGAACTTCGACAATTATAATAATTTTAAAAATGAACTAAATTTCCCCCCTTTCAAAATATCACGTTTTGCTAAAATATAGTTATAGAAGAAGATATATAAAAATAGATTTTCTGAACTTCACCATTTTTAATTCTTTGGGTTTTGAAAAATTCACATAACCAAACTAAAATGAAATTATTATTCAAATACTCAAAAGAATCCCCTTCTTAAATTATAGTTAGTGATGATAATGATGAAAAAAGTTTTTAACACTAGGATAATTTTTTTAATGTTCGTTTTTTCATTAATTCACCAGTTTTAGAAAATAAAGAGTTTAGGAATTTGCTTAAATGTTGAGTAATTTGCCTACACAAAAAATATGTCATTCCTAGCCGTCTCGACACGCAAACGAACAAAGCAAGTAAACTAAATATAATCAATAAAATTGCGACATCAGATAGTTAAGATTTATCTCAGGACTAATACGACTATTTCGAGATAAAAACGCATTTTGCGACTATTCTGTCTACTATCAATAACATCGGATGAGCTCTATAAAGACGCTTAGTTTATTCAGAGCGAGACAAAAAAAAAGTTACATTACACTCAAATTTATAGTTCAACAATATACATTTGGATTCGATATCTAAAAACCATTCTGTAAGAATGAAAGTAGCTAAGAATAATTTTTAAGCTAATGCAATCAGTTTAATCAAAATTAATGAACTGGGTTATTTTTTATATGGATTTAATGTATGAGTTATGAGGACATTAAAAAAATATTCTTGAGATATATTACAAATTTGTACCCGGCGAAGAAGACAAATTATGACAGGACACGGCTGATTTTTGTTATTCCCTCAAGGGAATAATTTTTAATATAGGTGCGTTATTCATCGAAGTAGGACTCATCGCGGGATTGGAAGTAGGTTAGCACCCACTCGCGCCAGTGGCGTTACCCATTCCCTTGAAAGGTCCTCCTCTTCGTGTCGGGGCAAGCATCACTCACCTGGGAATCGGGTTGCTGCTGAAGTCCGCCACCTGCAGCGCCCGCAGGTTACGAATCTCTTCCGGGATGTCAGGAATGTCTGCAACGGAGGATGGGGCATTAGTGCTCGACCTAACCACGCCCTCATGTCAGACCCAAGATTTTTTTTTATTTTTTTTATTTTAGGAGCCCATCTGGCGACTGCCTACTTGGGAATAAGTTGTCAGACCCAAGAAGAAGCAGAACGGGTAGGAGTGGGAGTAGCAAGAAAGGGTATTAATGACCTTCGAATACTCCCTAAGTTCACTTTCCCTATGTATTAAAAACCGAAAACCAACAAGGGCACTTCCGAAATTTACAAAGAAACTAATGGAGTAAGGGAGAGTGGGCATTCCTACCCCGAGTAGCTAATAGAGGATAACTCTGGGTCCTAGAAACCTGATCACCGACCAATTCTCCTAAAGCTTACCCCATTCCGCCACTAATCCAGCCTCCCCAAACCCCCCTACCCACACTATCCCTTCTCTAGACTCCGGACAAGGGGCAATCACGGAGTATATCCTTGCCGCCCCATCCTACATCCGCAGGGAGCAGTATGGCCCCCCTAATCGGGCGGCTTTCTGTTCGCAGAGGCCTAATGGGCACCGCCAAACTTGGCATGAGTTGTTCGGGGCGGCGGCACGTGGGCCTTCGCGCGGCGCCACAAAGGAGGGTCGTGATCGACGAGAGCTAAAATAGAACGGCGCAGGAGCCACTCGACAGAGACGGGCGCTAAAGAGGACGATAAACGGATACAGGAAATAGTGGGAAATGGGCAGCGGAAGGTAACCCATGAAGATTAAGACAGATACCAAGAAAATTAGAACAAGTACCGAGAAGATTTGGATAGGTAATGAGATTAAGAGAGGTAGACAGATTGTGAACACGGGTACTAGGGGGGAGAATAGGAAAATACCAGACAAATTTGGACAAGTGACGGAGAGATTACGAAGGATACCGGAATAAAGGGGATTGAGGAGTCAGGAAGATTAGGATAAGTAAGCGGGTGATTGGGATAAGTCTGAAGGAAAAAGGTAGATTGGGGAGAGAGACCTGGTTAGTTACTTTCCAGGACAGTTACCATGTTAGCTACATTCCTTCGAACTTTGTACCCGCCCTTTTTATACTAGCCCCTTCGGGGGGCGTTTCAATCGCCCTCTTGAACACAGCATCCAAAAACAGATATTTGTATGCTAATCACGGAAAACAGAACAAAGAACGTGAATTAAAAAAAAGTCGCGTGAGTACAACTCGGCGATAAGAAAAGTTCACACTTGCGCGAACACGGGTGTATGTATGTGTGCGCGTGAAACCAGTTAAGTACAGGCTCAATTTGAGACTTGACAGAAGCAATAGCAGGACTTTGAAGGCTCCTGACTGATACGAGTCCATCTTCTCTACTTCCGGCTAAGTCCTACATGTCATGCTTCGAGTCCGACTGCAAGAAAGCTGCTCATTTGTTAACCCATGCTTTTGACGAGCCCCTTTATGGGGGCAAAACACTAAAGTATATTTTAAATTTGTATCGAGCTTTTAAATGAAAAGGAAGACACAGTTTTACGAATTTTTTCTCTAAAACTATATATAATTTTTAGCAAAATAAGTCCTCTGTTTTACAACTATTTTTATTAAAAATGCATTATCGAAAGGGAGGGGGCGACCTCGACGGAAAAGGAAATAGTTGATAGAACAAAAGAACAAGCTATTAGTTTTTTTAAAGAGGTCCTTAAACAAAGTGAAGTTAGTGGGAGGGAGGATATAGAAAATGAATCACCGACTTGGGGCGACAAAGAACATAGGGGCTGGAGGACTCCTCTCAACTCGCCCGCGTTCTGTAACCAGGGTTGGCAAAAAATCCCAAATTTTGAAAAAGCCCAATAAAAACCAGGTTTTAGTCTGGGGTTTTTCAAATCTCGGGTTTTTAAAAAAAAAACAACCACTACAAGCATTAGAATAACATAGAAAAAGAATAGCTATCTCTATTTTTATATTAATAATGAATTAGTTTAATAATTATATTATGGTAAGAACAGATCACTGATCGAGACTTATTGATACCAATGATAGCCATAACCTGTAGAAGTAGAGATGAATTATGAGTCAGTATCAGAGAAATAACCTTAATTTGATACATATCTGTTTAAATTATAAATATAAATATGCATTTTGAATAAAATAATAATAAGTAGCGTTCATTTCTTTAAAAAAAAACCGGGTTTTTTCAAATTTCACTTGAAAAAGCATCTCAAAAGCCGGGAATAAAACCCGGGTTTTTTAGGGCTGGGTTTTTTTTATTTGCCAACCCTGTCCATAACAAATGCCGTCTCAGCTGGGGAGGGGGGACAATGAGGCAAAGGACAGCCCGAAAAGAGGCAAATAAAAAAGCAAGAAAATAACTAAAGACCAAGTCAAGTGAAAGGTAATTAAAATCAGGGTAAATATAAAAAAGATCAAGGCAAATAGAAAACAAAGACCAAAAGCAATTAAAAATTCAATTAAAAAAAATACCAAGAGTAAAGAAGCAAAGATATGGCCCTTGAAAGCACTGCCTAACAACCCCTCTCCCCTCAACCCAGCTAGGGCACCTTTCAACTTCACTTTGAACCCACGTTTCAACCTTTCATCCAACTTATCAAAGGCGCACATGGCCACTCAAAGGAACAAAAACACCCCCCTCCTTCCTAAAAGGAACAAAAAGAGAACATAAAATGTCAAGATGAAAAGGACAAAACGAAGAGGGGGGATAAAGGCTCTTTTCTATTACCCCCACTCCCCATCCCCTATCTGCTTATCGAGCCTGGCTCCCCTTCGCCCGTCATGCGCGTCAAACAATTATGACAAGGGGAAAAGTTGAGGGGTTAAACAGGGAAAATTCCCACCGAGGACAACTACAATACGATCTTGTGTGTTGCTAGGGAACGCACAGTGAAGGGAGGGTAGGGGGATTAATCCCCCCTCTGTTCCCTTCCATAAACAAAAAAAAATCACAAATTAACTGTCAATCGAGGCCACCGCTCCCACCCCCTTACTCTCTCTAGGGGGATGATTTGTTCCTTGTTTGGTTTGTTAGGGTAATCGATTCTCTGTTTGGTTTACTCACCCAACAAGGGTCTTATAAAAAAGAGGAACAGAGCGAATGACAAAATGAAGATTAAAAAAAAACTATAAAGAATAATTACTGGCCGCAAGATGGCACCTCATAAACCTTCACGATTTTTTTTTATTATTTTATTTTTTTTATAAGAGCTCATCTGGCGACTGCCTACTTGGGCATTAGTCGCCGTATTAAAACTGGCCTAGTTCTAGGCTACTTTAAAATGAAATTAAAGAGAAAAAAAAAAACAACACCCCAAAAGGGGGAAAGGAAGCAAGCTGGTGCGTCGGGGAGAGGTCCCCCCGGCGCAGGAGCGTGCAACTAAAGAAAAAAAAAACAAACAAAAAACAAAACAAATGCAAAAAAAACAACAAAAAAAACAAACAAACCTTGCTTAAATAATAGGGAGAAGGCCGGCCTCCCCCAAGAAGTCAATAAGTCCACAAGTCAGTGTGCACGAATCTGTCCCAAGCACAAGGGACAGGCGGTAGCGACCCCGCCCATCCCGGTACTGGGACAGGTATCGTGCGCGAAGATCACCCAGACTGGGACATTCGACAAGAATGTGCCGAACAGTCTGGGGGACGACGCAGTCGTTGCAATAGGGCGCAGGCGAGCGCTCCATCAGATAGCGATGCGTCACACGAGTGTGTCCGATTCGGAGACGACAGAAAGCAACCTGAAGCCGCCGCGGCATTGGGGGATAGGTCCATGGGAACAGTCGCGGCGCAATGGCACGCAACTTTAAGTTCCCTTCGACCGTCTCCCATCTTCTTTGCCAAGCAGTCCGAAGAGCTGCCCGTATTCCTGCCATGTAGTCGGTGTGAGGAAGAGCGAAACGCTGGTCCGGTCGCAGAGTCCTCACTGACTCTTTGGCGCCCTCATTCCCCGCAATTTCTACATGTCCAGGAACCCAACAAAGATAATCTTGAAATCCGCCAGGCTCGCCATTTGTTTTGCATTTGTTTTGTTTTTTGTTTGTTTTTTTTCTTTAGTTGCACGCTCCTGCGCCGGGGGGACCTCTCCCCGACGCACCAGCTTGCTTCCTTTCCCCCTTTTGGGGTGTTGTTTTTTTTTTCTCTTTAATTTCATTTTAAAGTAGCCTAGAACTAGGCCAGTTTTAATACGGCGACTAATGCCCAAGTAGGCAGTCGCCAGATGAGCTCTTATAAAAAAAAAAAAAAAAAAATCGTGAAGGTTTATGAGGTGCCATCTTGCGGCCAGTAATTATTCTTTATAGTTTTTTTTTTTTTTTTTTTTTTAAATCTTCATTTTGTCATTCGCTCTGTTCCTTAAACCTTCACGAGCAAATTGGAAGAGTAGCAGGTACAAACTTGGCCCCGACCGCAGGGGCAGACGGATATTTGAGGGGGGGGGGGTTATTTATTTATTTTAGCCCATCTGGCGACTGCCTACTTGGGCATAAGTCGCCGTCCTCACAACAGCCTAGTCTTAAGCTACATTAAAATAACAATATGCAAAACAAAAAACAACAATAAAAAAGGAAAAGAGCAAAAAGCAGGAACGTGCAACCCCCCCCCAAAAAACAGTTAAATAAAGTGGAGGCCAGCGTCCTCCAAAAGTCATAAAAATCGACGAGTCAGTGTGTAGGAACTCATCCCGAGTACAAGGAACAAGCGGTAGCGACCCCACTCATCCCGGTACCGGGAGAGGTAGCGTGCGCGAAGATCACCCAGACTGGGACGTTGGACAAGAATGTGCCAAGAATGCGTCCCGCGAGTGTGTCCAATTCGGAGATGACAGAAAGCAACCTGAAGCCTTCACGGCATTAGAGAGTAGTTCATGGGAACAGTCGCGACGCAATAGTACGTAACTTTAGCTTCCCATTGACCATCTCCCAACTTCTTTGCCAAGCAGCCTAGAGCTGCCCGTATTCCTGCCATGTAGTCGGTGTGAGGAAGAGCGAAACGCTGGTCCGGTCGCAGAGTCCTCACTGACTCTTTGGCGCCCTCATTCCCCGCAATTTCTACATGTCCAGGAACCCAACAAAGATAATCTTGAAATCCGCCAGGCTCGCCAAAACCGTGACATCACGGATATCGAGAACGAGGGAATCAGGAGATTCCATTGCACCGAGAGCACTCAGGGCGCTTTGTGAGTCGCTATATGTCACAAACCAGCCTCCAAACCGGACATGTCGTGTAATCTCCCGTACCGAGCGCTGAAGTGCAACTAGCTCGGTCGTGAAGACAAACGCAGCGCATGGCAGAGTACCGCTGACTTGAAACATCCGTATACAATGGCAAGGTTCCAGCGTGACATGAAGTGTGCTCCAAAAAGTCCTAACACGATACTCCGGGCGTTGTACAAGCTTTGGAAGCAGAGGCGTGGCGACAAATGGTCAAAGGTGATAACCTCCAGGGTTGCGTGCTGGGCAGAACCAGGGGCGCCACCGGCCCGAGAGCTATATCTAGCTCTGGAAGGAGTTTTCTAGCAGTAAAAGCGAAGGGTTTATGGTATGACTGGCATCTCTCGGCGACATAGGCACAGGGAAACCCGTTGCGAATGCAGTGAGAACATGTTCGCGACTGAGGGAGGCGCCGGGTTCGCGCGTGCAGGCGCGAGCGAGTGTCATCTCCCCAGCATCGACAAGTAGGCTATCAATGGACGAAATGTGGAAGGCACCGGTCGACAGGCTAACACCGGGGGGGGGGGAGAGCGAGTCCACATTCTGCAATACATGCTCGGCTGCGGATGCGTAAAACTGGCATCCGTAGTGGAGCTTCGAACGTACAAAAGATCGATAAAAAAGTAAGGCGGTAGCCCTATCAGCGCTACAGGCTCTGAATGTCCATTGCGTGGGTAAAAGAGACTGTAAGGCTACGAATATGAGGCTCACACGTGAGGGGTCGGTCAATGGCAAGACTAAGGTTAGCGGTTCGAGTCTATAACTTTCAGGTGAATCACATTTAGAAACAAGTATGGGTCAGAGTGAGGCTGCAGATGACGGCAGAAGTGTATTGCCTTAGTTTTGGCCAAGGAAAATCGAAGCCTGTGCGCTTCAGCGTAACGAGAGAAGTGGTTCAATGACTGTTGGAGTGGACGCTCCAGAGTTGGTATCTGGGAAGCGCCAAATGAGATCGAAAGATCGTCCGCGTAGAGCGTAGCGAGAACATCTTCCGGAAGCACCGAGGTGATGTCGTTGAGCTAAGGGCAAAGAGTGCGAAACTGAGGACACCCTCTTCCTGCTCCATTGGGCCGGAGAGGGCTCCCCCCACACGTATACAGAATCGACGATATTGAAAAATTCAAATATAAAGACTGGGAGGCGTCCCCTCGCCCCCATCGTGTGGTCTCCATGATACCCTATCGCCATGCGGTATCATAGGCCTTCTCCAGAACGAAAAACACCGTGGGGAGTGCTGTCTACGAAGGAAGGCCTCGCAGACGGCATTTTCCAGTCGGAGCAGAGCATCCGACGTGAATTGGAACTTGCGGAGGCCGCATTGTGCAGGGGACAAGTGGCCTCCGCTGTCCAGAAAAAAAGGCTAATCTAACATTTACCAATAATCTCCATCAAATTGCACACCCCGGAGATTAGAGAGAGAGAGGGCGGAAACCGGTCGGAGTAGAGTGATCTCTCCCCAGTTTGCCAAAGGCGAGCACAGTAGCGATTTGCCAGGAATCTGGGAGGATAACCTCTAACCAGATCCTATTGAACAAATCTAACAGAAAGGCCATGCCTCGCTCACCCAGGTGTCGAAGCATAGCGTACAGAACATCGTCCAGACCAGTGGCAATGTCCGCATACGAAACGAGAGCGGAACGCAACTCACTCAGAGTAAACCTATCGTTGAATGGTTCTCCAGCTCTGCAGGTAAAGTCCAGTCGGCGGCCATCCGCGACATCAGGACCCTTATTGGATGTTGGCGGGGAAGCATCCCGGCTAGAGAATGCGGAGAAAGCGGTCGCGAAGGATTCCGCCATGGAGGTGGGGTCCGAGATTGCGCTACCATTTCCCGGAGAATGGGAGGGGGCTCCTGCGACAACTTGCCCCGAGTTCTTTTGATTCTCTTCCACACCTCTGCTAGGGGAGGCTTCACGTTAAGTGAAGAGACGTATGCCCGCCAAGAAGAGCTGCGGGCGTGCTTCGAAATATACCGGAACCTAGCCAGAGCCCGACGAAATTCATCGAGTGAAATCGTTCGGGCGACGCTTATATGTCATGTAGGAGGCATAACGCTTCTGTTTGCGGGCAGTCTCAAACTCAGCTGACCACCATGGAAGTGGTCGGCGTGCAAAACGGCAAGACCTTCTAGGAATAGTAGTTAGGCGCACGGCGAAGAGGTTGCCGGTGAACTCAACGGCCTCATCTACCGACCTAAACTCCTCGAATGAGATAGAGAAATCAGTCATTTCCTGAAATGCGGACCACCGCGCCCGCGCCAAGCACCACCGGAGTGGGCTCTTGGGCGGCAGCGGCACAGAAAATGATATTTGAATTGGAAAGTGATCACTACCATCGTTCGACCATCCTGAGACCAAAATCAGGTTGTACATCAGGAGAGCACAAATAGATCGAGGCACGAAAATGAAGCGGTTATCGGGCAATGATGCGTAAACTCATCTGCATTTATGAGAGCTATCTCCAGCTCGTCTTTAGGTGGGCAAGGACTTGACCCAGCATATTAATCGAGTAGTCTCCCTAGAGGAGGGAGTCTATCATTCAGATCTCCGAGGAAGTGAAATGGCCTCAGCAACCGTGCCACGACTGGGCGGAAGACCTCCGCGTCCAAGTCGGTTGACGGTGGAAGGTACGCGGAAATTACAGTATACCACCTATCCAGGTGCAGCTGCACAGCTACTCCCTGAAAGGCGGTGTTTAAAGCAAAGGGAAGAACGGAGACATGATGCCGGATATAAATCGCGCATCCTCCCGTACGGCCCCCTCCCGTGGTGGTGGGGTCGCAAAACCCTAATATCCCGGGAGGGTGGGCAGGGGGCACGCGCCCAGCATGGTCTCCGGCAAAAACATAGCTAACGGGAAACGGGACAAGACGATCCTCCGTAACGCTTCACAGTTGGTCCGGGGTCCGCGTCAATTTCATTGAAGGAATATGCGCTCCAGGCCTAGCTCGGAGTAGATGCCGGGACCCTCTTCGAATAGAAGACCCTCACAGGAATGGCCGTACGCTTCCCGGAGGTAGAACTCCGGGCGCTGTTGGCTAGACAATGCGCTGAAGGTGCTGTTTCCTTCGAGGACTTATCGGGGGAGGTTGGCTTCTATACGAGTTTCCCCCCCTCCGCCTTGAAACCTTAGGTGAGCGGGGCGGCTTCGGTAGGGGGTCCCTATGATGGTTCTTTTGGAGGAACCACCGTCTCCGAGCCACCCAGCCTACCACTGGGTTGGCGAAGGAGCTGAAGCTCCTTTAGTGCCCAGGGTGGGTAGAACTCGCAGAAGGGTTCCGAATGGGCACTGATACGTCCGTGCTCATATTGAGCCATAGGATGTACCTGGCAGCGCCGGGCGCGCCAGGACAAACTCCTTAGCCTCGCGAAATGAGAGACGTTCCTCTGCATGAACGCCCAGGATTTCCTTCTCAAGGAGATACGCACCACATTGCTTCGAAGAAGCGGGGTATGGTTCTCCGCAATTGACACACTTGACCACACACGATTTGGACTTATCGTGTGCGGCCTTGGAGCAACTTACACAACCTTCGGATAATCCCGACTTTGCACGTCGATTCGTATGGCCGAAGCGGTGGCAGTAGTAGCACCTCCACGGCAGTGGCAAAAATACCTTCATGCGGTAGCGATACTAACCGGCACCACCGACTCAAGGACCTTGTCACAGTCGAACATGATGAAGAGTGTAGGGGTGGGTCTCGAGGCCACTCCCTGTTTTCTCATCACACGTTCGACCTTGACCGCCCCATGGTCGGCCAACTCTAATGTGATGTCATCTATAAAGTAGTCCACGAGTTCCCTCGCATAAACTACTCATTTCACGAAGTTCATGGTAGAGTGCAGCGTCACACTCACAGGTGTGCCATCAAGTGTCAGAAGGGCACTAATCATGGCCACCTCGGAGGGATTCGACGCATTATCCAAAAGGCTTCCTTGAGAAACGGGTCACTTTCGGCTATCTACCAATCACACTAGCTACAACTCTCCTCTGATGGATCACGTTGTCCTTAGCCAACATGCTGCCATCAGTGAAGCGAATAACAAGGGAACGTTTGAAGTCAGCGGGCTCGAAAGCCCCACGTAGCCTCTGAATGAGTGGCCTTACGTAATCGAAGCTCCGCTCTGCGCAGGAATGAGAGGATAAAGACAAACGATGGTTAGCAGGGAAACTTTTTTTTTTTATTTAGTGATAACCAACGAAGACATATACGAAAAACTTTGGGGAGGGGTGGGGGTTAAAAGTAGTATAATAAAAGTGTGAAAGTTGGGGAGGTCAGGGGACAAAATTGTAAGGAGAATTACCGTGAAATAGGAGTCAAGAGACAGTATTCAGTGCGCTAGGAACCGGGGGGGACACGCACCGGGAACGAGGGCATCTCCTTCTGAACTTTTTTTAATGAGATATCTGTTAGAAACGCGTTAAAGATAGAGGGAGTGAAAATGTGTGGAAGATATATAGCCGCAAATCCTCCTGTAAAATTGAGGGGGGGAGGGGACGCAAGCCTCTATCTCATCCGCAAAAAGGTCATCTCTGTTATACATGCCACTCCTCTTGCAGACGAATCCGCGCGTGGAGCCAAACAAATTAGGAGGAGTGGAGCTAGAATTGACCAGCTTAGAAGAGTGACCGACGAGTCAACAATGAGAGACGCGCCACTTAACCGAGGCAACGGCGGTGCATGCAATGACCCTGCGTCAAGCGATTCTCACAAACCGTGCGAGTGCGCAAAATAAATACACACTCTTTCACCAATTTGCACTCACACAAAAGGGAATTCACGTGCAAAGTACACGAAAGCACCTTTATAAAAAAAATCAGACAAAAGGGGGAGGCAATAACAGAGGGGGGAAAGGCATTTCGATAATTCTACAAATTCACAACTCCAACGAAGGCGCTTTGTTTTCGAAAAAAAACCCACCGCAAATGCTATATAATGTATATCGAAGATATACATTAGATCAGGGATTGTTAACCTGGGGTCCATGGATGGGTTTCAAGGGGTTCGTGAGGGTCAGATTAAAAAAAAAATAAGTGGATGGGTTTCAAGTTGAAACATGGGTTCGTAATCCTTATCTAGCCAACATAGACTGTATCAGTGATGAAGACCTTGCCAAAGATGACCTCATTGACCTGAGGATAAAGGAAATCTTACGAAGTGAATTCAAGTTGAAGAGTCTTGGAGAATTCTGGTGTGCGTTGACACAAGCCTACCCTCGTCTGGTAGAGCGAGCTATGAGTGCTCTGAGTCCCTTAACTACTACGTACCTTTGTGAATCAGCGTTTTCAGCACTTGTTTCTATCCAAACGAAAAGTCGAAACAAATTGGACGTCAGAGATGACATGCGTGTCACGTTATCAAAGACCACTCCACAGTTTCAGCTTCTTATTCAAGACAAACAAGAACAACCGTCTCACTAAAATAAACTATCTAACAAGAGAGAAAGTAGTATTTGTGGTATATTTGAGCAGGATAAAAATAATTTTGTTTAATTTGCACAAGATGACTGTATTTCTTTTATTTGAATGAGTCGAATTTACTTTTAAATTGAAAAGGAGTGAGTTATTTGTTAAGATTGTTTACTTTATCTATATTTTTGTATGCTATAGGCCTACATGTATGAGGCAATCATAATTATATTATGTCAATAAAATAAAGTACATATATTAATTGCATACAAAGTTGTTTTTATGACTTTTATGTGAAAATTTCCTTGGAGGAGGTCCATAGCTTTCATCACCTTCTTAAAGGGGTCCATGCCTGAATAAAGGTTAAGAACCCCTGCATTAGATAGTTATGATGGTATGACGAAAAATAGATTGACAGCCGCCATTTTGTCAATGATATCTTGTTTTAAACCATCAAAATGGTTTATGAGGGGGTTTAGGTAGGTTAGTTCTTTTTATTTATTTTTTTAGCTTATGTTAAATTTTACCGGGGGGCGGTTACTTTTTATATTATATTTTTATATTCTATTTTTCCCGCCGCAAAGCAACAAAACAAGAAGCCTATTCTTGTGACACGGCGTGGCATAGCCTTTAATCTAAAATGTCTGCTCCCTGCGATAGTTGTGAAATAAATGTTTTTGCGTTCTACCGTGAATATTAAGGTCGTTTCGAAACTATAATTGTTTTTTGTCATAAGCATGGCCTAATCCGTAAAGAACATGTTTATGATTTGTGCGAGACTAAGGCTGAATTAGATTTAACGAGAAGGATATGTTTAAATAACCTAATACCCTAGCCTTCTTTATCCTAGTTAAATTTTCATCTTCATTTTATGTTTATTTATTGAATCGGTGCAATGAATTTTTTTCAGGAGGCTTATGACGTCATAGTATCTGCAAATAATAGATTTATGTATTGGAAAATACTATTTTTAAGAGCTAATAGCTGGAAAACTAGTGTTTTGCGCGTCGAACAAATAGCTCCCCCGCCTCACAGGGATGAATGGACGAACCCGGTTGGCGACTAGACTGCGAGAGAGATGAACCACCGACCAACAAAATGGATAAGAAATTTGGAGACAAAGTGTCGAAAGAAAGGTTTAAAATGGAAATGTCTCGAAGGAATACGGCCCAGGTAGTATTAATCTCGTTCGAGACTGCCGGAGGCAATGGCGCTCGGAGGGCGTGCCGCTTATCCAGGGCCTGTTCCGGGGAAGATCGAGACTCATAAAATTCACTAATATCTTTAAATGATGTGTCTGCAAACAAAGCAGTGTAACACTAACACCATATGGAGATGGAAGGAAAATTACCCCCTCCCCGACACACGAACATGGCATTCAATTGTCCATTATCTATGAATTTATTAATGGAGTCTTTCAATGAACGACGGGTTACATCGAGGCTACGGCGGCCGGGCCGAGTGAAACGCTGGGCTCTTGATTACACCGGGTGTGGTTTGTCACTAGAGGGAGTACCAATACAGGAGGATTCGACGGAGAAATACATTCTTTCACAGAATGGATGAACCGAATTAGCAAAACTATATTCGATATTTAATGCATCGGACGAGTCATTTTTGTTGCCATGCTGCTTGCAATGGCAGGTGTCGATTTCTAGAAATGTTAGGAGAGTTTCCAAGGAGCAGAGGTCGCCCGACGGTGGAGCGCACCCAATAATTTTACCCTTTTCGGGTCGGGACTCACTGCGCTGTTTCCAGGATTCACAAACCATTTCCTTGGATTTCCACATAGAGGGATGCACTATCAAGGCAAAGTACCCTCCTCATCTTACCCTTTATGCCCTATTAGGAATAAAACCACTCATCCTTAATTGGGTTTTCACGACGATTGCAAAATTAGATACCTTCGGGCCTAATTCAAAGAAGGGCAAAGGGTGGAAGTCAGGTGTGAAGGAGACCGAAAATAAAGAAATAATATGGACAAGAAATAATTTAACAACTCTTGTTTCTATAAGGTCATATTTTAAAATAGTATTTATCGACTATTATTAAACATACAGGGGTGGACAAAATAATGGAAACACCTAGTATTATAAGAGTATAGTTTGGAAGATTGATTAAACTGTCTAAGCCTTGCCTATGTTTATGTTTGTTGATTGATAATAAAAGTACATCATCTTGCGCTAATATTTTTGGTTTTTGCGAATATTATCCAAATAAATTTATGAAAACTTATAAAAATGAGCGATCTATCTGATTTCCAAAGAGGTCTGATTGTCGGAGCTCGGGTGGCAGGTGCTACCATCACTAAAACGGCTAAACTAGTTGGCGTATCGAGAGGCACAGTCTCAAAAGTAAGGACAACGTATAAAAACAAAGGGAAAACGTTTTCCTCAAAGCAAAACTCAGGAAGGAAACCAAAACTGTATGATAGACGACTGTAGGACTCTTACACGGATTGTTACAAAAGAACATAAAACTACAGCTACCAGAATTACTGCAGAACTCAATGATCCCATCCGGAACCCAATCTCAACAAAAACTGTTCGCCGGGAGTTACATAAAGTCGGATTCCACGGGAGGGCTGCAATCCGAAAACCACTACTCTCAGAAACAAACGCTCGAAAGCGTTTAGAGTGGTGTAAAAACCATCGGAATTGGACAGAAGAGCAGTGGAGAAGGGTCATATTCTCTGACGAGCCCTCCTTTACCTTATTTCCCACCTCAGGTCGTGTATACGTTTGGAGACGGCCAAAAGATGCATTTGATCCAGACTGCTTGCTCCCAAATGTTAAACGTGGAGGAGGCTTTGTGATGATATGTGGAGCCGTATCTTGTAAATCCGCCGCCCAATAGAGTCCTTTCATGGTAGAATCAACAGTCAGGACTATTTGAGTATTTTAGCTGATCAGATCCATCCTATGGTTCAGGAATTGTTTATGGATGGAAATGCCTTCTTTTAGAGTGATAATGCTCCTATTCATACTGCTAAGGTTGTAGCTGAATGGCACATTCCAGTGAAGTAGAACACCTTATCTGACCACCTCAATCCCCAGATCTCAACATCATTCAACATTTAGGGTGCATTTTAGAAAAACAAGTACGGAGTCGATACCCCCCCGCCATCATCATTGAAAGAATTGGAGACTGATTTAGCTGATGAATGGATGAAAATTCCAATGGAAACGAAGCAAACTTTGTACGAGTCGATCCCACACAGAATTAATTCAATCCGTAATTACTGCCAAGGTGGTCCTACCCCTTATTAAAATAAGGTTTTCGGAAATTACATGGTGTTTCCATTATTTTGCCCAACCCATGTAGTTACTGCAGTGCTTGTGACATTCCTAGGCAAGCCATCCCAAATCTGTATTCTTTTATAATAAAATAAAATGTCCGAAATCGTTATTTCTAGTAGCCGTTCGGTTATCTAGCTCAAATATAAGGTTATAATTTATATTAGTATACCCATTTAGTATTTTAAATACTTCAATAAGTTGGTCGCTGATCTTCCAGTGAAAGTAAACTGAGGTGTTTCAGCCTCTCTTCAGACGATCTATTTCTAAGTTCAGGAATTAATTTCGCCGCTCGATGCCTTCTAATATTATCATGTCATTTTGCATGTATGAGACTAGAATTGTACGGCAATGGTCCAAATCAGGTCTTACAAGCGAAGAGAAGGATATTAACTTTCAATTTAAACGCGAAATGTCTAGATATGTACCCTAAAACCACATCCGCCTTCTGTGACGCCTACAGCGCATCGTTTTGAACATTTTAGATCACTCGAGATTAAGACGCCCAAAACCTTTTCCATGTTTACCTGGTTTAAAATTTGACCACCTATAATGAAATCTTTTCGGGGAGTATCATGTGCCTTACTTTACACTTACCCACATAAATTGATTTTGCAATCTTTCCGACCATTTCTACTTTATCCAAGTCTTTGTGCAAGTTTTCACAGTAACTATAATATTTTGCCCTAGTACCTAGACTATATTCAGGGTTGTTGTTTTTTTTAATTAAGAAATTCGTGGCAAGATTATTTAGACCTATTTAAAAAAATAAGGATCTGAGAACAGATCCCTGAAGTAGGCCGCTAGTGATTGATGCCCCTGATGAACTACATGCTGTAACAGAAGCCCTGTACAGCCATCCCTCTAACACAGACCAACTTAATGAACACCTATCATCTAACATATTCACTTATCCATCCTTCTGGCAAACAGACTTTTTTAATCAATCCATCTATTACACAGTCTTCCAATCCTTTGCACACCATCAATCTCATTCTCATAACATGGTTGTTCTCAACCATTCTTCTTATATGCCAGTACCACCTCACAACAATGTCGGCGAAAGCCTCATTTACACATTTCCTCACCAATTTTGATTCCAGTGAAGTTGTCTCATCGAATGTGGTCAATCGGCGGAGGGCGCCCCGATTCAGATCGACTTCACGGCGGCTGTCATACGTCGTAGATCCCCGTGGTTCGGATTCCACGATAATCAGTAGGAGTTCGGTGGTAAACCGCCTATCAAGTTGGGTTCCCACCCCTCATTTTGGTACCTATTTGTTCACATTCCACTACTCCAGACTCGATTTTGAATACATTAATTGGAGTGGAGCTCAACGGCCGTATAGGAGCAGGAATGCGATAACTAAGGTCTTCGCCGAGACAGAAACGTGTCATCAGATCAATGAGCAAAAAGAGTCTTGAATCAAAGAGGATCTGCCGAAGAAATTTCTGAGGCCGCCTTCCTTTGATTTAGCCCGTCATTAAAGGTCGTTCGTTCCTTTGATACATGAGCGACAGCGACGACCTCGGACTGACAGGAATATTGCAGATCAGCACCAACATCAAGGAAACGGATTGCAGAGACACATCTAATTTTAAACCTTCAACATCGACTAATTTCATATAAAGTGGGGTTGGCGCGCTTCAACGCCACTGCACCCACCTGGCGCTCCTACACCCTTTTAAGGACAACCATCAATATTTCACGTCGAAATGGTCCTTCATAGCGACGGGCTGATATGTGTTGTACCATCCATAGGCAGAAAGTCCAAAGCATACCGTACCCTGACAACTTCCCTTCATACACTCCATCTTCAGTCAGCCATTTCTCTCTCAGGCACTAATTCACATAATCAACACACCTTTACGCAGTCTTCTAACCATTCTAACACCATGACACTGACTCTCGTATATTCTCTTTTATGCCCATACAATCCCAGAACACTCGCCCACACACTTCTTCACACCATAAACATACCTTGCCCAGTGGGGACCCTGGACATGTGAGAATTGCGGGAAATTAGCGCGCGCCGATGAGAGCACCAAAGAGTCAGTGAGGACTGGGCAGGCAACAAGATCAGCGTTTCGCTCTTCCTCACACCAACTAAACGGCAGCCTGGCAAAGAAGATGAGAGACGGCCGAGGAGAAGTTAAAGTTGCGTACCATTGCGCCGCGATTGTTCCCAGGGACCTACTCCCCAATGCTGCGACGGCTTCGGGTCGCTTTTAGTCGTCTCGTCTCCGAATTGGACACACTCGCGGGACGCACCGCCATTTGATGAAGCGCTCGCCTGCGCCTTACTGCAACGACTGCGTTGTCCCCCAGACTGTTCGGCACATTCTTGTCGAATGTCCCAATCTGGGTGATCTTCGCGCACGTTACTTGTCTCAGTACCGGGACGAGCAGGTTTTCTACCGCTCGTCCCTTGTACTTGGGATGGCTTCGTGTACACAGACTTGTGGACTATACGACTTCTTAGAGGGTGGTCTCCTCCATTTTATTTGACTATTTGGTGTTGGTCGCATGCTCCTGCGCCAGGGGGCCAGGCCTATACCCGACGCCGGAGCGTGCTTCCTTCTTCTTTTTCCTTCATTGCATTTTTTGCCTTTATTTTGTTTTAGAGTGTTATTTGCTTGTTTGGTTTTCAATCTAGCCTAGCATTATGAGGCTATAAGATGATTTGGCGACTTGTGCCCTGGTAGGCGGTCGCCTCCCCCACACTGATACTCAATCGGATTACATACAATCCCCCGTCCTTAAAACTCGAAACCTCGTAGCACCCTCGTCCCCCGAGCGAAGTGGATGGCGCAACTTGGCCCAAACACCGACATGACAAGATATTGGAGAGAAAGGAAAAGTTAACCAAAATTGACAGCGCCATCCAAGCCAGGTAAAACTCGATCCCACATAGGACCCTAGTGACACTCAGTACAGGAGGGGGAGGGGGAGGGGGAGGGGGATGAAGTTAGAGGTAATCCAATGAATAATCACATAGCGGAGGCACAATAGACTAGGGGAACAAATGGGGAGGGAGTTACCTAATTACAGAAGGGCGAAAAAAACAACTGCTATCTTATCGTCACTTAACGCTGGTCCCTTGGTGTGTGTGTGTGTGTGTGTGTGTGTGTGTGCGTGTATGAGAGGGGTATTTATAAAAGAACACATCGTGATGACCCTATTTCATTATCTATGCTCGGAAAAGGAAATAGAAAACGAGGGCAACCCACAGATGAAGATGTTCATGCAAACATGCGCCCCTGTGTATGTGTGTGTATGTACGAGTGAGTCCACGCGATTTATCAATCCAGTTGACTCGTACTTTATTTCGGCTTTGGACCAGTGAATCGAGACATTTATTCTCCCCAGTGAACCGAGGGGCACGACCCCCCCCCCCCCCCGCTAAGCTTCCAAGCCCTCACCTTCTCGCATTCATAATGGCAACGTAGAGCAATTGTTCCCTATCGGGGCATCCATTTCCAATATTGGCACGCGCGCGTGTGCGTGTGTGGACGTGTGGACGTTTCGTGCCAGTGCCCTTGACGCCGGCACGCGGCTCCAACGAGGTGGAAAAAATGTGGTGAGGTGAAAGGGGGCCTCGAGAGACCACCCGGTAGAGACCGGTAGTCTTTGTGAGATTCCAACAGATTCCAGTAGCCAGGTGCCGGGAACGCACGCAACTCTCCTGAACCTGATTCCATTCGACAAGAAGGTCGCCCCAGAATCTAAAGGGAGTGAGAGGATGGCGAAACCGAACGCCAGATTCCCATGAGGGCGTTGGAGATCGGGAGGGCAACTAATCCCAATATTAGGTGCAGCACGATTGCACATGGTATAACTAACAACCTCTAGGAGCGGGACGGGGGGGGGGGATTAACAATAAATAATAATAATAAACTATCGTGAATGGCGAGAACTACTTCAACTCTACCTTTACATGCGAGGTCCGAGATGACACATTTGAAACCAAAATCCAGATGGAACAATTATGTACACACCTCATGAACAAATTTCTACATCACTTCATTTGTACACACCGGCGCGCAACAAGCTTTCAACCCCGGCTACTACGGCTTAGCCGAGTGGGAACACACCTCTTCCGATCACACCAGTTAAGTCGCATCCAGTGTGGCAAGTTGCAGGATAGAGAGAACCGATTCGGGTCGCCTTGACGACGGCTGCTACACGCTATAAATAAACCGTGGTTCGGAGCCCACGCTATTCACTAATTCCAGGCAGAGAATAATAAAAAAAAATCTTAGAATAAATAGGTCGGTGAGAAGAACACTACGGTATTACTGCATTCCGAGCTTTCCTTCGCACAATCCATAACAGCTACATCAAGGCCAAGCTGGGTTAAATCTAAAAGCTCCAAAACACCGCGCTAGACTTCAGCCGCAATCGCTTTCCCACAAAATGGGATCGGCGCGCAACAACACCACTAAAAAATACACACCCACACCAATAACTTTAAGCAAAGGCTATACTCACAAACCCTTCCACGCGGTATTATGTGGGCCGCATCAACAAGTCCGAGAGAGCCCGAGGGTTGCACTAATAAAATCCTTTGAAAACCACATATTTTATACAACAAAAAATTTCAAAGAACTTATTAATGAGACACCTGGTGACATTTCTCTAAACAATTAACCTAACTTAACCTTACCATAAATTAATCTATCTTAAAACATGCTCTTGATAAAGGAAGATGTTTCAACACACGTTTGGAATGATGGAGAGTCCCACCAATGACTCAGCAAATGATCTGGCGGGCCGCACGCAATGTTAATTTTTGACAAGTGGCCGCGGGCCGCATGTAATGGCTCGTGAGCCGCATGCAGCCCGAGGACCGCGGGTTGGGGACCCCTGCTTTAAGGAGTTAACCCAAGTACTCTCACTTAATTATTCTCGCATTGCTACTATTTTTTAAGATCTTCATCGTACATATGGCAGCCCTATTCTTTTGTTATTGGCTATTATATGAAGAATTACTGCTTGATAATACATTTTGTGCACAGGAGTATTGAACAAATAAACTACGTTAAATGGGTTTTAATTAGAAATAAAACCCGGGCGTGTAGGCCGAGGGTACTTTGCCCCTAACTAGCGATCAACGAACGCGTTGCTGCGGCTCTTTCTGACCGCCGAACCAATGAGAAAAATTGGCTGAGGAACAAAGCCCCGTCGGAGATCAACACCAAATCTCATTTTAATAAACACCTGTTGCTCGGGGCTCACTTCCAAATTAGCTGCATTCGTCAATTGAGATTAAAAGAAACAGGTGGAAATAACGAGGACTTTACAAGAGAGGAAGGCAAACAAACAAAAGGCTGGAATTGATAACGTGAGCAATTCTGAGCTGTAAATTTCATTCTTAATTCCTTTCTTGGGTAATTTTTTTTATATTTCAAGAAGCAAACGCTTTTTTTTTTAATAGATGGTAATCGATATACATATGTCATTTTCTTTTATTGAGAAGAAATTATTAGCCCCTGACAACACGTGAAAATAGAAGTACCAGATGTCGCCACGTTTATTATTTCCAAATTCATTTCACAGTTTTGACCAAACCCTTACTTACATAATGAATACAGCAAAGAAAGTTAAATTATCAAAAAATCAGTGTAGTAGCAAAATTTTCAAAAAACGGTGGACAAGTGACTATGGCGTTATAGAAAGAAATAATAAAGCTCTTTGCATTTTATGTAATAACAAGTTACTAGCAGAATTTGGAATGTGAAAAGACACTTTGATTCAAATCACAAGTGGTTATTAGAAAGAAGTGATGAAGAACGTAAAGAATATATGGCACAAGAGGCAATAAAAAAAACGACCCAACCTCAAAGTTTGTTCAAATTTGTAAGTGGCAACTCAGGTGTGAATTTAGTGACGACAAGTTTCAGTATTTCTCATACTATTGTTCAGCAAGGTAAACCCTTTAATTAATGAAGGAGAGTTTCTTAAAAATTGTTTCCTTAACTATGTACCTTTTCTTTCTGAAGATTTTAGTAACAAGAACAAAATAATTAAGCGTATTAAAGAGCTTACTATTTCCAGAAACACTGTTAAAAGCCAGGTAATGATCACCCATTCAAATATTGAAGAACAAATGCAAAAGGACTTGAACCCGTGTGATTATTTTTCAATTTGCCTCGATAAAACTACTGATATTACTTCGGCTTCTCGATTGGCAATTTTTGCAAGATATTCTAGTGGTCATGAAATGTTCGAGGGTTTGCTTAGCCTAGAAAGCCTGTCGTTAAATACTACAGGAAAATATATTTGTGATATCTTAGTCAAAGCACTTAGCGACAGAAACATAGATATATCAAAAATTGTATCAATTACAACAGATGGAGCACCCAATATGGTCGGCCGAAAGCTTGGATTTGTGAAACTTTTCACTGATATCGTCAGACATTTTGTAGTACAGTTTCACTGTATTGTTCATCAGGAAGCACTGTGCGCTAAAGTTGGATTAAAAGAACTGGAAAATGTTAAAGCGTCAGTCACCAAGATAGTTAATTTGATATCAGCATGGGTGTTGCATAAACGTCAATTCAGCTGGTTACTGGATGAAGTTGAATCAGCTTATGGTGGTTTATTGATGTACAATAATGTTCGGGGGCACGGTAGAGGCAAGGTTCTTTGAACGCTTTGTTGAATGAATAAATGAGATACAGCTTTTCTTAGACGTGAAAAAAAATTGAAGGTTATCCGGAACTACATGATTAGTCCTGGATTCAGCGGTTGATACTCGTATATTTCACAGATCTCTCATTGCATCTGAATGAACTGAATGTTAAACTCCAAGGTTTCGGTAAAACTATTGATATCATGTTTGGACACATTACTGCATTTGAAACTAAACTTGCCATTTTTGAGCGTGACATTGAAACTAAAACTTTTAAGTACTTTCCAAGATAGAAAAAGAACTATGGAGAAGTTAATTACAAATATGAGAATGATATCGAACACGATCAAGACTTCTTTTTGTCAGCTTTACGTTCTTTGAGAGGTGAATTTTTATCAAGATTTTCTCACTTTAGAGATCTTGAAGAAATATTGCTTTTCATTAGGCACCCAGATGAAGCTAATTTTGAAAAAGTGAAAACGAATCTGTTTGATTGGCTGAAAATAGAAAAACTTGAAATGAGATTAGAACTTTAATCCAGTTCTATTTGGAAGCAAAAAATCGTCACTCTTAGAGGTAATTTAGAAACACGAAAAAGATCGATTGAGGGGAGTTTGCAGCGATTAAGACAATCAATTGTTAGTCATTTGGGAAAGCATTCCCGAAGCATTTGGTGATCTTAAACGTCTTGCAAAAGCGTTATTAACAATTTTTTCTTCTACGTGTCTGTGTGAGAGTCTGTTCTCATCTCTTAACTACGCTAAAAATAACAGAAGTCGATTAACTGATGAGGCAAGTGCTGCGTTTACATTTAAAGACAACAAACTATCGGCCGAACAAAAAAACTTAGGTTCACAAGAGAAATTAAATAGGTAAGTTTATATTTTTATTTCTTTATTGTACAACATAGCATATATATGCATATACTTGTGTGTTAAAATCATAATGTAATATACCATTTAACAATATAAATTTAGAAGTGACACACGACGATGTAAAAGAATTGTTGACACGCCTAGCATCAAAGTTTTGCCACCACTGGTATAGGAACTACCTGCAATACCCCTTGAGGGTAGCTCGCAATGAGGCTGAAGTTATTTGCATCCGACCTCGCTCAGATCGAACCCAATACCTTAACGTCAGAAATCCAAAGCCGTATCCATAAGGCTAACGAGGGTTCCTGGATATTTTTATCCCTCGAATTTGAACGGTAATAGCAACGATGGCGTATAACGGCTAAAAAAATTAAAATAGAGGAAGCGATTTTGAGGGGGAGGGCACAGGTTTGGCAGTCACTGAAATTATGAACCTGTTTTTATTTTTTTAACCTACGAAAAGGAAAAAAAATTAAAAAAGAAGACGGCAACTAAAAAAAATCAAACAGCATGATAACAGTAGTGGATGGAAGCCTACCCTCTCCGAGGGCCGAGAATGAACCTAAAAAAACCTAAACGTTATATAAAATGGACGAGGCCAGCCTCCTCTAAGAAGTAAAAAAATAATCCACAATCGGGAGTGCACAAACCTGTCCCGAGTACAAGCGACAAGAGGTAGGTCGCGGGACAGGTAACGTGCAGGAAGAATCCCCAGACTGAGGGCATTGGACAAGGATGTGCCGGAGTCTGTGGAACCAAGCAGTTGCCGCAGTAAAGTGCAAGAAAGCGACCCAACAGTTGGGGATGCATCCCGCAGGTGTGATAGATTCGAAGTCAGAGAAAACGACCCGAAGCCGTCGATGCATTTGGGGAGGGGGGTCTACGCCAAATGTTGGGGCACAATGATATGCAACTTTAGTTTCTCACCAGCCGTCTCCCATCTTCTTTGTCATGCAGCGCGAAGAGTTGTGGGTAAGAACAAAACCGTGGTCCGGTGACCTAGTCCTTGCAGACTGCATGGCCCTTCATTTTCCGTAATCTTTATAAATGTTCAGCGGCCCCGAAAACAATCACAACATCCTCCTGGCACACGAGAGCCGTGGCATCACGGATGCTGCGAACTAGGGGGCGTAGATATTCCAATGTTTCGAGGGCGCTCTGTGAGTCAGTATAAGTATGTATATCACGATCAGGTCTTCGAACAGGCAACGACGCCTAATCTCCAGTACAAAGAGAGGGCTGTACTGCAACCAGCTCGGACGTGAAGAGGACGCAACGCCCGGTGGATGGATGGATTATTTACGAGTCCCTTGGTGCTCACTGCGAGGTGATTGCACCGTAATTCGTTTTGTAGTAAAAAAGTTTTAAAAATGAGATATAAAAGTTGTGTCTGATATGATGAGGTGGTGCTTATGCAGTGATGATTGAAGCACTAGATGGATAAATGGTATGATAATGGAGTAAGATGTTAAAATAATTAAAATTCATTAAAATTGAGATCGTGCTATTGGAGACTTATCTATAGCTTCTTTAATAGTCCTGTCTCCTCGAGGTAGCGGATGATTCTGCTGCCAGGGCGGATATTTTCAGCCGTTAGTGCAGATCTTAGGATATCGAAGGTCCCCACCATCGATGGGTATGTATCTTCGTCGGATTCTCTATAGGTTGGGCATTCCGCGATAAGATGTGCAATTGTGAGGGGTAGAATGCAATCTTTGCAGTAGGGGGAATAGTCTTTCTTCATTAGGTATATCCGTGTATGAGTAGTGAATGTCCGATGCGGAGTCTGCATACGGATACCTCTTGCCGGCGGGTGAGTTCTCGAGGCTTCCATGGCGATAAGTTTTGGAAACTGTGTCTCATCTTATTTTGTCCGTATAGATCTGCCCATCTGGCCATCCAGTTCTCCCGAATGGCGGCCTTTATTGCAATGATGTAGTCCTCATATGGTATTGGAATATCATTGGGCCTGATTGGAAGAAGGGCGGCGGTTTTGCCACTATATCAGCTTGCTCATTTCCAGCTACCCCTACGTGTGCTGGGACCCAGCAAAAGGAATTTTTTCTTTCTTTCGCATGCTGCTCTATATACGTAGTTTCTTATTTCTAACAGAATTGGATGGATGTCTGTCATTCGTTCTAATGTTTGTAGGCTGCTAAAGGAGTCAGTGAAGATTGTGAATTCATCGATGTTGGGTTATTGTATGCCCAATGTACTGCATGTTTTAAGGCATAACACTCGGCAGTGAAGATTGATAATGTTTAGGGTAGTTTTTCAGAGAACGTGTAGTTATTTGATATCACCGAGAATCATGTTCCATCTATGAATTTTGATCCGTCGGTGTATATATGTATACCCATATGTGTTGCTGCGTGGGTAAGGAATTGAATTTTCTCTCCCCAGGGGGCAGTTGTTGATTTTTTGTTATATTACCATGGCATATCTTTAAAGTTGTTTTCCAAACTGGAATATCTGGGAAAGCAAGTGGATGGATGGGGTAGATCGATACCCCAATTTCCTCCATCTATAGTCGCACTCTACTTCCAAATGGTCGTGGGAGAGTGAGGCGTGTTGTAAAAATATTATCCATTTGGTCATTCATGACGGCGGTCGATGTCAGCGATGTTGGGAGTCGCTGGATGCGGTTAAAGAGGCGTAGAGAGAGTTCCATCCTACGGAGGTCTAGTGTTGTCTCCCCGGTATCGCATTGTAGGCTCGGTATGGGTGATGATTGGAAGGCACCGGTAGCCATACGGAGACATTCATTAGCCACTGTGTCGATGAGTGCAAGGCGTTTCTTGGAAGTAGAGGAGTAGATCTCACATCCGTAGTCCAGTTTGGGTCGCACTAAGGAGCAGTAGAGAGTGAGAAGTGTTTCGCGATCAGTCGTGGCGTGACACTGCACGTAGGACGTTCATTTCTTTCTTACAAGAGTTTTTAATGTTTCTTATATGTGATTCCCATGTCAACCTTCTATCAAATGTTAGCCCTAGGAATTTATAGTTCTCAACGACTGAAATCCTCTTTTGGTATAGGTATAGTCAGGTTCCCTAATACACTTTCTACGACGGCAGAAATGGACTACTTTGGTCTTCTCGGCTGAGAATTGGTAGCCGTGGGTGGTAGACCATCTCGTGATGTTGTTGATGGCGATCTGGAGGCGACGTTCTATTGTTGCCATTTCGGAACCTGCTAGGGAGATAGAGAAGTCATCTACATAAAGGTTGGCTGTAATGTCTTCATGGAGGTATTGTGAGATATCGTTGATTCCTATAGCAAACAGGGGGTACGCTTAAGACGCTGCCTTGTGGAACGCCTTTTTCCTGTAGAAATGATTTGGATTTCGCGCTACCTAATCTTACAGAGAAGGTGCGGTTAGTTAGGAAATTTTGAATGAAGTCTGGTAGTTGTCCGCGTAGTCCGAGGTTATGGAGAGCTTTTAAGATGGCGTAACGCCATGACGTATCGTACGCCTTTTTGAGGTCGAAGAAAACAGCTACTAAGTGCTGTTTCCTGGCGAATGCATTACATATCGCGTATTCCAGACGGATAAGGGCATCCGTGGTTGAGTGTAATTTTCGGAATCCGCACTGCGATGGGGATATGCAGGATTTTGTTTCAAAGAACCATGTTAAGCGTACATTCACCATTTTTCCCATAAGTTTACATATACAGGAGGTTAGGGCGATTGAGCGGTAGTTTCAGGGACTGGTTGGGTCTTTTCCTGGTTTCCGGATATCTAGAAATGTAGCCCTTCTCCAGGTATCTGGGAAGGCGTTTTCCATCTATATTTTATTGAATATATCTAGGAGGAAGCGTTTACCCCGTTTCCCTAGGTGGCGCAGCATTACATAGGGTATATTGTCTGGGCCTGGGGCCGTGTCTCTACATGATGCAAAAGCTATATCGAACTCTTTTATGCTGAATTCCTCGTTGTAAGATTTGTACTCTCTTGATGCGAAGTTTTATCCACGTCTTGAGTTCTTTTCTTTCCTCGAGCTAGTAGATTCGTATCCATTTTCTTCGGCGGGCTGGGAAGTAACAGGGGATGCGGGGATGCGCAGCTTAAGACTTTCTTTGCTGGTTTCATTGGGTTTTTAAGAGGGATTGGTTAAATAATTTGTTCAAACATGAACAGGAATCTACCACCCGCGAAAGTACCATCTTGCCAGATCCAATAGACGAGCGGACCCGAGAGAAAGGCCTATGGGTTGGTTTCCATTAGCCCCGCGAATGCCCATTGGCGCAGACAAAGGGCCGGTTCTAAACGACGCGGTCGGCGTTTAGGCGCGGGCGCGGGGCCATTTACAGAGGTGACCATGGACTTTACCGCCAGGTAACCTCAGCGTAAGTCTGGCAGACCATGCAGGATATACCTGGTGGGCCTTAACCCTTCCTCTCCCCCAGCCACGGCCCGGTCTCGCAAACCGAAAGCCGACTGTTGTTTTACCCCTTCTTGGCGGGCAAAAAAAAGGGTGGGTGGGAAGGGGATGGTTTAGTAGCCGCCAATATTCCGCAGGTGTTGATAAGGGGGTCAATCGAGGACAGACTTCCGAGAATCAGACCTCTCGCCGACCGAAACTAGCACAGGCCCGAACGCGAGTAGAGAAGTCCAATCCCATCGAAACAAATGCTTTGAAGAGAGGGAGTAGTAGAGTTGGGAAAGAAATTGCCAGATAAGGCTAAAGGGTTGTTAGCGGAAAGGGAAGAGGATAGGCTGGGGCCGGACGGGTACTGAAGCCCGTCAGCACGGTGGCCAGGAAGGCAAATCGCCGCGCGCCTTACGGGGTAATAGGGAGCAGAGAAACTAAATTAATCAAGCCCATATTTCCCCTATTTCTTCCGCTTGACTCGATCCCGAGGGGTCGCGTCCGTCCGTCGCGACGCCCCGGCGTCAGTCAGACGCACACCGCATTTCAACCAAGGGACGGAGTGACTTCTCAAAGGGCAGGTAAGGAGTCCACGCCAACACAATCACCTGAATGGATCTTATCCCCTATCCCCAATGCAATTCCAAAGGCAGTGAAGAGAACAGACTTAGGCAGACCCGGGCCTTTAGCCCCCCCCCCCTCTTCATATGCCACAATTAAAACTTGGGGAGACCATCGATAATACTCACAACCGCATCCTTGGATTCCCGCACCAATCACCTCTGCCACACAAATAACAACTGCAGAAAAAAACGGAAACCGAAGAACCAATGCGGTATGAGTGATGGAGGTTCACTCTAACAAAGGGACAGGTATGAGGACAAAGTTAAAAAAAAAGAAGTGAATCGAGAATGGCAGGTAATGTAGAAAAAAAGTAAACTTCTAAACCTTTAACTTGCTCCTGTTAGTGCGATAGCCTCAATTTGAAGGGCATCACCAACGTATTAGAGGAGTGTTTAAATTTGGACAAGGGAACGGTAATAAACGATCTGAAATTAATTAGTTAATTTCAGTTTGAAAAAAGACTGGTCTTTTTCAGGAGCCCGAAAACGGCCTTAGTTTTCTGATTCCTCGTTAGTAGAAATCAAGGTGAAATAAGGCTAAAAGTTAAGATAATAGTTTTAATAGCTCTGCACGATTTCAGTCTGAGTAGAGTTTGGAAGTTTGATAATGATATATATGAGTTTGAATCAAGTATGCACGATTGCAGTCTGAGTAGTTTGAAAGATTTTTACTAGAGCAACGAAAAAGATACTTGTAACGAACGTTTGACGATCAAGGAGATACCACGACAAACAATAAAAATAAGCACTTACTTTTCTGCTTGATACGAGAATCATTTTAAGATAAATAGATAAAAATACAAAATAGATTGAAAAGTCAAAATTGAAAAGTGCAAAAAGGAACACAGCTGCAAATTGGGGAAGTTTGAAATTGTTTTCTTTTTTCTGCCCTCGGAGATTTCTCTTGTTCTTAGAGAGGGGAAGAGTTGATGGTATGAAACCTCGAAACGTAACGAATGGAAAGGCCGCGTACTCCCCAAGATGAAGTTGGGGGAAGGAGGGGGGTCTCAACCTCACCCATACCCTAAACCCTGGATTGAGAGAAGAACCCTGCGAAGAATGGGAACCAGCCAGCAACCATCCGCTGTCAGGTTTACAGGTTGAAAAGATCACAACATTTCCATAACTTTTGCAAATGAAAATACAAGTTTTCCAAAATTCGTGTACGATAATCTACGTAGGTACAAATCCTATTCAAATTTGGATGACTAAAAGTAAATTTATCTTGAGATCAGCAATTTACCAGAAAATTTTAAGGCCAAAATAAACCGAAAGAGATGGGGGGGGAGGGATTTCTATTGGAATATAACAATTAAATATCAGTGGAACACACATTTTATATGTTATAATCAAGTAGTATTTGGTGCGGGGTTCTTTGGTTTCGATGGTGCTTTGACATCTCTTCTTGAATTGTTTTCGGATTCTTCTCTTTCTACCTCTCCCCGAGTGTCTTCCAAACATTTTCAATGGGATTCAGGTCCTGACTTTGTGTATTTCTGTTCATAACAGTGAACAGTAATGTGCTCGTCGTCCAGGAAGGTCGTCACCGACTTGGCCTGTGGCAAGGGACGCTATCCAGCATGAAAATTCCAGGTCGGACTTCGAAAGCTCGCATGCAGCAGCAGCAACTTTTTGTACACATTCACTGTGCCCTGTAAGCGCACAAGTGGTTCAGTACATTCTACTGAAATCACGCGCCAGACCGTGACACTTCATTCGCCGAAGTTCAAACACTTTTCGGCTGCTCTACGACGAACGAACCTCCTGCCATCGGATCCGAACAAATTGAACTTAGATTAGTTACTGAAGCGGAAATAGCTTCATTAGTCATCTTTTCATGTGACAGACCAGTGGCGAATGTAATACGAGCCTTCTTTTTCTTCAGACTGATCAAAGGTTTCACCGCTGGTGTGCGAGTGTGAAAATCGTCTTCCTCCAGCTGACGTGCCTGGAGATAGATGGTAATAATCTCACTAATCAAGTCTTGAGAAACTGATCATTCTGCCTTGAAACGACCATTCTCACAATTTGCTAATAGCTCGTCTTCCATTTTTGAGGCATTATTTGACCTACCGGTTGATTTACCAGCCTTACATAAGCATGATTGTTAAAGGCTGACAGAATATTATGGAATACACATTTGGAATGCTTGTCAGTCACTGTAATGGCGCCAATTAAAAGACCACCTTGATGGCGAAGCTAGCGGACAGATTTATTGCGTGTTACCTACAGTTGGCAAGAGAATGAGAACGAACAAGAGAGTGAATTGAAGTTAGCTGTTATGCAAACAATGACGGCTCTCTCGACAAAAAAAACCCAGCGTTAGGGTCATTTTAGCTATTTCATTTTTTTCTAGTAAATTGCTTATCTACTGATAACTTTCGTTTTATTCATCGAAATTTGCATAACATTTGTGCCTACGTAGTTCATACCTTTAGGTTATCGTACACCAATTTTGGAAACCTTGGATTTTATCGGGCAAAAGTTATGGAAAATGTAGTGATAGAAATAAAGGTGTTCTGATCCTTTTTAATGGCAATATATATATATATATATATATATATATATATATATATATATATATATATATATATATATATAGTTAGGCTTGTATCTAACAACCAACACTTACAAACCCACCGCGACACAATTTTCAACGATGGAGTTTATATATCCTTCTTCCATGGCACCGTGCCAAGGTGCTCCTTCCGACACTACCTCCCCGCTGGAAAGGGGTGAGATACCACGGAGAAAAGGGTGGGGATGATTACCATGGCAACCGCTTCAAAAGAAGGCATCTGTTAATTTCGATTGAGAACTCCGAAAAATATAATAAACAGGCTTCCTAGTACACAGCAAAGCCTAGCTATTCACCGCTGGGGGCACAATAGAGGCTAGAACTTCCGTTCCCCCTCTAACTAAATTGAATCATCAACCTAAATCATTTAAGAAAATATAATGCAATACATCTACACACCACCAAATCAAAGGTAGGAGCGAGACTCAAAACCCACCTTCATTTTAAAGCGGATTCTCCTCTCTAGAAAATTATAAACACACATTACAGCAAACATGGTTCACTTCCGCTCTTAAAATCGAGGAAAGAAACGCTAATTTTAATCCTTGCACCATTCAGTAGTAGAGAGCTGTTGCCATATATTCAAGCGCCTATACACACAGGATGGATGTGTGCACTTCGAGCGTTATTCGAATACAATGTGGCACGTGTCTGTAACTGCAGGAGAATCTAATGGCGAATAAAATGGCTCGCCATTTTCACGTATTAGTTTAACCAAGATATGGGGCATGTATGAATGCGAACCGTGCGAAATGAACCGCAGAAAAAAACTGACGATTTACGATCCAGCCCAATATAGTAATAATAATAATAATACCTCTGAAGTATGAACACGCTACCGAGGCTGATAGGAAAGACCAGATAGGAGGAGGCAGATAGAGGCAGTCATCTTTAACGAAATGACGGCCAACCTAAGAGTAATGCTGGGGCCAGGTTTCCGGCGAGCCTTCTGTGTTCAGGCGCCAGATTGCGAATTTGCCACCGAAATGAGTGTCATGGAGAAGGGACGGGAAGATAAACGCTCAAGGTCTGTGCTTCTTAAATTGGTGAATGAAATTATTGGGGGGGGGGGGATTGATTCAATTTATTCATCTATACTTTTTATAATTAAAAACGGTGTTGCATTTAAAGTGGTTAGTAAGTTGTTAATGGATTCAATGGAAAACAAATAGGATTTTTTGTTTAGTCTAAGGCTGAGGAGCTACGAGCTATAGAGTCAGGTAGTTACAGAGTTAAATGGCTCTGGATATAGTGCCTCCCCGTTTGGGAAAGTCGCTCACTTCTCTATTTCCCACGCCTTTCATCTAAAGTTGCTGCGGAATTTAGGGTTGGGCTCCTATCAAACTATGCCGCCTAAAAATTGCGCTTTTCCAGAGGTCACGCCGAGCCGAAAAACAGAGAGAGAGAGTCGTTTTCCGTTTAACTCAGGGCACTATATCTGCATTGTACGCATTTACAAAGTAAATATGATTCACGTTAAAGGCACAGCGTCCAAATTGTGGATGTAGGACTTGCCTACTCACTTTCCTCCCTTTTTCACGTAAAACCCTACAAACTTTATACAAGCACGCAGGGCACATTGCTTCGAGGGAGCAGGGTGTGAATCTCCATAATTGACACACTTAATAGTACACTAAAGGACTTGGAGCAAGTCACAGAGAGTCAGGGTAAACACGACTTCGCAAGTCTACAGGAGCGATTTATAAGGCAGAAGCGGTGGCAGGAATGCCTCGACACGGTAGCGATACCAATCGGCAAGGACCATCCCTTGCCAAGGTGTCGGGTATCCCGAGCGGGAACTCGTAGGGCTTTATGGCCCGTGGCGCCGGGATGCCAACCACCATTAGGAAAAACGGGGGAGCTAGCATGGCGGCTGATATGAAAGTGACAACCTCGGGTGGACGAAGGCACATGGGACGACTCCGACTCTTACCCCTTAAAGTGGGTTATAGTGGTTGGCCTAACACCAATGGTTGGGGCAGGAACCAAGGCAGCGCGTCCTCTTTTGTAGTGTTCTGGCAGGCCACTAAGAAACCAAAGGGGGACCCACCGCAAATTGAGAGTCGCCCGGAAGAAACTCTACAAAAGGGGTTCAGGGGTAAACCCCAATCCCATCGGTAATGGCAGAACTCCCTCTTAGCTAGATTCTTGGAGGGGCCCCTGATAAGGCACAATGGGGCCGCTGCCCGAGGACAGCCCGCGGAGATGGCAAATAGAAACCCCCTTTTCCCAAGACAAATATTTGATGGGGAGCCCCTCCACCGGTCAAAATGGTGCTGCCACTGTTCGCCTCCTCAGCCCGCAAACCAGGAGGGGGTGGGGGTGGGGAGATTACATCGAAAGTCTGGTAGCAACAGATCTACTGATCCTCACTAGGCTACCAGAAGGATTATGGATCAAAGAAGCTCTATGAAACGGCAAAGTAAAGGGGAGGCAGGAAAAATTTGCTGAAGTAGATTGAAACTTATTAGTCACTATTTTTCATCACCCTTTTTTATCTACTGTAAAACAAGTCTGGGGTAGGGTTTGTCATGATCCATTTATCAAATATGTCTTTAAATGAAACTCTACTATCTGCGTTAACTATAGCATTTGGTAGATTATTCCAGATTCTTATGGTTCTGTTGAAGAAGGGTTTGGAAAGAGCGATATTATATGAAATTTTGTATATTGGCCAACAAAAGAAAATTTCAGACTTGTAACCACAAAAAAAGAGAAAATAGGTTGGTAGGCTGGTGGTGCTCACACATGTGCAGCGACGCAATCCAACCAGAAATTACCCAGTGGAGGAGAGAGACAAGGAGGATTTATTTAGTAGGTCGTACAGGACGGCTAAGATCTGAAAATCTGTTCTAGCAAATGGGGAGACTCTTCGTTGGTCTGGCAACCAACAAGACAGCAAAGACCGTCCGCGATAAGCAGTATAGCGTTATGCACCCAAGAACGGTCGCATAGATGTGGTCAGCACATTACGCGTAGGAAAGGGGTTTTGGCGGTCAAAACTGATCTTTTCATTAATCGCGCCTCAAAGCCCATGAACCCCTCGGGTCCTGGTCTCTTGCGACCTGAAGGCGTTGTTTATACAGGTTCCAAATCCTCTCTTATGACAAAGCATGAAATAGTTGGCCAGGTCCTTCTTAAGCCTAGGCAAAAAAATATTGAGAAAAAAGAAATGCTGAGGTGGAGAGAGGAGGAAGTGCGCCTACAACTAGCCGTGTCCCTTGTGTGTTCAACTCAGCCCAGTGAGGGGGGCTTCTCTAATTTGCACCCTTGCGGGTGAGGGTGAGAACAGTCCCTCCTGGTAACAAGTGCAGGTAGACAAAAGGCGGAGGGGATATTCGTAGAGTTAAAAAAAAGTAGCGCTGAGAGGGAGCGAGGAGAAAGGGAACCGATAACTTTCCCAAGAGTAGTCAGAATGCCATTCAGCCCAGAGGGGCTCACTAATATGGAACCATGCCGGGAGAAAATCCAGTTCCTCCAGGTTCTGAGTGTAATACCCACCTCCTGGGCATTGCCAAAGAAAGTCCAAGGTTTCTAAAATTCGTGTACCATAAGCTACAGACATCTAGGTACGCTACCATGCAAATTTAGATGAATGAAAAGGTTATCCACAGATAAAAAAAATTTCAAGGTAAAATTGAAATGTCCAAAATTATTTTAACGATTAGGTTTCTTGAGGGAGAGAACCAGCATTATTTACCCAGCAAATAACTTCAAGTTCAATCTGGTCTACGTTGCCATTCTCTTAGTAGCTATCGTCCAAGTAACATAACTAAATCTGTTACGCATCTGTCCACAAGTTGCTGTGCCATCGAAATGTTGTGGGGGTTTTTTTAATTGGAACCATTGCAAAAGTGTCGTCCTTAATATTCTGTCAACTTATTACCAAAACAGGTTTAGGTTGGTTGGCTGGTAAATCAACCGGTCGGACAAAAGCTACCCCTTCGCTGGGTAAGGCGGGCAGCAGCATATCCCCCTCCCCCGAAACCGCCGGACGCCTCATAAATGGGGCGAACAGGAAAATCACCTTATGCATGGAAGAGGTAGACAAATACGACTGCCCTAACCGTGGTGTCAGCTATGCGTCGTAGAAGGCTACTAAAAGTGATCGCATCCCAAGAATGCGATCAATGTTCGTGAATCGAGTCGGGGGACTTTCCGGACCTCCGAAGAGATACATTTATGGTGTGAAAATGAGTGTGTAGGGAACGGCAGTTTGTGGATGAGCTTAGACTTGTTAGATCTGATAAAAAAGCTGTGTAATTAGTTGTTACTTAAAAGTATTAAGCGAAAACCAACGAGGCCATCACCCACATGAAGCTTGTAAGGAGAGAGCTGTAAAGAAAGCGAAGATGGACGTATGGAATGGAGGGCATACAATTCTGCAAATGGCAGCTGTCGCATAGTAGCGAGGGCAACCATGAGACCCTTTTGGGCGGATTGTGTAACTAAGATGTTAGCGAAATGTTTGAAAGAATCCCTGTGGCATGAGACTGATTCTACGAACCTAGAAGTGTGTGTGTGTGTGTGTGTGTGTGTGTGTGTGTGTGTGTGTGTGTGTGTGTGTGTGTGTGTGTGTGTGTGTGTGTGTGTGTGTGTGTGTGTGTGTGTGTAAGGGCTGAATAAATTTACGTTGCACCCACCCCATAGGTGCATTAAATCTCTAGTGTGTGAAAGATGAAAATCACAAGGAATGAAATCGTGTACGAAAGGTGTAGTTGGAAACTGCCTAAGGGTACAATGGGTCGCCTATATCAAAGAGGATGGATCTGACGTGATCAGACGTCTAGGTCCTGGTTTCCATGACGACGACGCCTCGGAGGGGATGTTGGTCTTTCGTTTCACTTCCCCTTTTCCTCTCGACGAGATTGACATAAAAACGCCGATTCCATAGACGCTATTAATATGCCCAATTAAATGTAAATAAATCTTTGATAATCTATTTTGTTTACACAACTCCACCAAAAGTATTTAGCCTTTATGTCGTACATCCACCCGAATCCAACTCACCGTTTGGGCCACACCACAACTACACATCATTACGCCCCATAGCGGAGTCATTCCAGTGCACCAGGTCTGGGAACTCTGCTCCAATGAATTCACCGTTATCAGCAGGCGGCGTAGTTTGGGTGATCAAGGTCGACCAGTTACACACACGAATCATGTGCGCAATGTTCACGGGGGTAGTTTAGTTACAGTTGCGTTTCAATGTGTGTGTAAACGAGGGCGCAATCGATTTCCATTCTCACCGTTGCATCATCTCCCCATTGCGGGATGAGGGCGGAGTCTGTCCCCATAATCCCATTCCGCCTCGCACACAAAATTCGCCCATTACGTGATTACCTCTCGCCACAACCCCGTCCAAAGTCGGACACGCACGACACGAAGGATAGTAGAAATAATAATAAAAAGGATTAGCTAAGGATGCGAGAGAAAAGACCAGCAAATAGGATAAGATATATAATTAAAAAAGGCGAAGATTAGTCAGTGCATCCAACGCTAAAGCATCATTTCCCCCAGTAACAAGTATATCGACAATAATACACGAGGCCGCACTCTCTGAAGTCATGACCCTCGGATGTGACCCGCCGCCGAGTCCTTGAAACAGCTGTATCTTCAAGAAGGAATCGGACAATGGCTTGATTCAGTGTTGTTGAGTTCAAGGCGCCTACTCCCAATCCTTTTTGTTTCGTAGGGGTGTTTGTTCCGTTCATTAGCCTATTTGCGGGTGCCGCACGCAAACTTGACGGGCAAAGTGACCAATGAAGGTTTGGGGAAGGTTTAAGTGAATTAGTAGTAGAATAAAAATGATAGATCATTTAGGAATGAAACAGCGCCAAACGTCAGCACCTTTACGTGTTTATTGGGTCACTTCAAAACTCGTGGGAATTGTTGCGAACTTGTAAGCCCTTAACGATTCAACCTCACAAACCTACAGCCCTTTGCGGAGTTTTTGACTTGACAATTGATCCGCCGGACGACATTAACATGACAAAATCTACTTTCACATGGTCCCCGCCACACACAAAGAATCTCACTCAAACGACCTAACGCAAACAAAAGAGCGACCGAGACAAAAGATCAACGTGGCGGCAAACATGCAACCAATCGGGCGAGCTCATGCATGCGCGCTCTTTCGCTTCTCCGACACATACATCTCATCTTTCGATAGGGCGGTTTGGACGAGACTTCAAGCACTCGCGCATTTACTGTGTGTTTCCAATTTAAACACACGCGCCCACACAGCTACATAGAGAAAATGCTTTGGTAGTGCACTTTAAATTGGGGGGAAAGTGCAGCACCTGACGCCCCCCTTACAGGGTACATACACAGTGGGACCCGGAGGCCGTGTCATTCCCCCAAGTTTCCGGTGTAGCAGGGCTTTTACCCACGCTACACCACCACCCCGCTGCAAGAAATGAGAAGTGTCGACAGATGCGACCCCGTCTTTAAACACATCCAGCTCGCCCCCATCCCTTAATCCACGAACGTGACAAAAGCCCATCCAGTCTCCTAAAAAACACCAGGTACTAAACAAACACCTTCGAACTTACGGTGGTTTGGTTATCGAATTTGTACTTCTAAACCTACAAATCCCTTTAACTTTTTGTAAGGATATCATCACCTCCCCTAACTTTAACACCCCCCTGTTGGTTACACCACGTTTTTTTCCCAACATTTGTTGATTACACTACGTTTATTTTCCAACTTTTCACTATCTAAATATCGAATGTTGGGACCAGAAAACTAAATAATATAAATGGAAATACATCCCCCCCCACACACCATTTGGATGAATTTGTTTATTTAGAGGAAGTTTTTGAATGTATCAGAAAACGTCTCCTTATAAATCCATGATATGCGGACGCGCTCCACGTCAGGTCCTCCACCGCCAAAAGCATATGCCAATGAATTCGAACGATGGTCGCGTCACGCGGAAGGAAGAGTCGATTTGCAACCCAAATCTTGCAGGGAGAAACTAAAGCGATTAAAATTAGCATTCAATTCGAGCTGATGAACAAGCTCATTTACGAGAACATTTTGACAGGGCCAAAATAGCTTCCTTGCTAACGACGTTGAACATTATGTCAACGCTTGAATTAAAAAAAAAAAATGACGGGGCGAAAAAGTAAACATGTGAACACTATTTATCTCGAGTAGCCGGAAGACGAGACTACTTGATGGCGCGCAACACTCGTGGCCCATCCCACCCAAACAGGGCAACGAAGACAAATCGACTTGGCGGGGGGGGGGGCTAATAAACTGAGACTAATAATATCAAGATACTCGAATAATTCGAATAAAAAAAATTTACGAATCCCGGGATCAGGTTAAAGATAAGTAGTTGCAAGAGATAAAGGAGTACGTATCTTTCCCTGGTCAAATTTGGAGAATGTTTATCTTTAATGGTCACATTTATGGAGTGCTTATCATTAATGGTAAAATTCAGAGTACGTATCTTCACTCGGTCAAGTTAAAGGAGTGATTACACTGGTCTACAAGGTTTTTGGTGTTTAGGAAATGGACATCATTCCTGTAAGAAATCGGTCTCCTGAATCAAAAAAATTACCTTAATTTTGATCTATCAGGTCTAGTTTTTAAGTTATTGAACATCTTTTTATAATACATATATTAAGTTTGAGACAAAGTCCATATGTTAATAAGTCTGTGTGTGAGTCAATGTCCATACGTATATAAGTATATGTGGGGAGTTAGTGTGTGCGTCCATTACAATGGATTCTTTACTTTATCCTAATACTAATTATTTTCTTTTTTTGCGATTTTTCAGATGTTGTGGTGAATTAAGCAATTGAAAATGAGCGAGATGTCCTCTTCGAAAAAGTGTTGCATTAAACCTCCAAATGTGTTTTGGAAACACAAAAGTGAAACCTATAAAGACCTTTTTACCAACTTGATATCAACTTTTTAGTAATCTTGATCGTTTTCCTGAAACTCTCGGAGATGTTATCGAGAAACAAGACGAACGATTCCATCAGGACATCAAAGAGATCGAAACTCGTTACCAACGACCTTGGGACGCTGTGATGATAGCAGACTTATTGCTGGTATTTAAAATCATCAACGATGCGCAAATAAGCGTAAATTTATCCCTGAACTTTCTGCCTAACATCTTTGCCAACGCGCATTTTCAATTTGTTATGTGTTATGCTCTCTTAATTGTTTCATATTAATTGCCTCTTGTAGAATTAAAATAGTATAAATAAAGAAACAGTCTTGTTTAATTGCACTAAAAATCACTAATATCAAACTCATGCACACATTTGGAAATATTTTCATGCGCAATTTTAGCATCTAATAGAGCCAAAATGGAGATGAGGAGAGACAAAAAATAGACCTGTGGAGGAAAACTGAAGTTATTTTCGAATTTAGCAGAAGCAAAATCACTTAAGAATTCGTTGAAATATTTCAGGCACCAGACAAAAGATTTTTTTGTTGTTGTCCAGTGTTATCTATATGACTAGGGTCTCTCGGCACCGCTGAGATTGGCCACGGATGCGATGAAATATATTGGAGACTGAAGAAGACGCCGAGCCCGCACGTACAAGCGTGTAGTGGATTGTACACGGCGCAGAGCAAGTGACATCCCAGCATCGAGAAAACGGGCTTTCAATAGGCGACGTGCGCAAGGTACAGGTCGGCAGAAGGAGACCGATGGCATCGCGGATGCCACGAACCCGGGTGTGTGAAGATTCCAATGCTCTGAGAGCATTAAGAGGGCTTTGTGAGTCGCTTAAATCACAATCCCGTCTCCCAACCGAGCACACAACGCGTTATCTTCACCATGTAAAACAACAATACAATAGAATTTCTTACATACCTGATAATTACTTTCATCTGACCAGATAACTTGCCCATTGTTTATGCGTCCAACTTTTGTGATAGTTAGCTCAAGACGGTTTTTTATTTTAAGGACCTCAGATATTCATGGATTTTTTTCTCCTTTGCATCCTTTTAGCCCTTAATCTTTAAGTCTCTTTTCAACCGTTATGTGCAATAATTTTTAATGTGAATCTTCAATGAATTCCCAGCAAATTCAATAGACGTTTGTCTGCAAATCTGAAGTGAATCCCGAATGAAAGATCCATCTTTTCTAGGTGTTGTAAGACGTTTTCTGCCACTTCTCTTCCTTGATATAAAACTCTTTGTCGATTGATATCATTTTATAGTGGTTTGGGCACTATATCTTGAACATTTTTTTTAGCAATTTCTACTTGGCTATGGAAAAGTTGGATTTTTGCTTTCTGTAAGTTATTTAGTTTTGGTCATATTAGTTATTTAGAATAATAATGAATACACGATAGTTATAAATTTCAGCTGAAACATAAGAAATATTTGTTAAATTTTCATTTTAGAAAACATACCATTTTATTAATTACACATCATTTAGTAAATTACTAAGTACTTCAATCATTAACAAAATATTCAAACATATTAGCAAAATACACATCATCATCATACACATTTATGAATAATGTAATCAATTCTAAAGAGTTTGATTAAATATGTTAAATATATATAAATCTTTGAGGGGTGCTTTATACTATTTATTTGTCAAGGGGCCCTGCGGTTCAGATCCCCAAAAGAGTGCTGCTTTATGGTTAAAAACCCTAGCAAATTATATATTTAATCGCCCTTCCATTCCTTTTTTTTCAAACATAATTGCTCCTCTCCGTTACTTTTTTGTCTTCCAGGGGCCGACCACAGATGACGTACGGGATGACATCATCGCACCGTCCCAATGATTTTCCGAAAGAAAGAAAAAAGAAATTCTCGCCCGCATCCTATAACAATTCGGGGCAGGAAATGCTCGTGATAGACTGACTGACTAGTAATCAAAATGACACGCGCATACACTATAGTGACAATGACTAACTTTTTGTTGTTGTTTTAATGGCAACATTTATTTGGGGTAAGAAACTGATGTAACCAAAGAGGGAATTCAACCCAATGAAGATCGATTGAGCCACGGGATTGGTAAGAGAGAAAAAAAAAGAGTCTAGAAGAAATGCGTTAGGAAACCTCGTATAGGCATAACAATGGGATCAAAATAGAGTACTATAAGCCTCGGGAAACAAGTGACACGTAAAGTTCAGCCTATATTTAAAAATTAACTTGAAAATACAGGGTGGGCATAAAGTCTGGGCACGGCAAATATTTATCATTTAATAGTTCAACAATTAGTAATATTACTATTTTTGTATACATTGAGCTAGTAAAGAATTGGGAAAACTAAAACAAATTACCCCAAAAGGGGGTTAGTCTGTTTCTTTTCCCAATTTGCACATCTTTACCCGATTAGTTTATAGATGGGTTATCATTGATGAGTCATCTTAATTGAGAGATTGCTCATCTTTACTTGCCCTCATTGAAAGGCTTGTCTTTACTAATTTTCAAAAGTCCAAGTAATATTATAAGGTCATGGAAACAGTCGCGAAACACAACAACCTGATACATTTATCCACTAGTAAAGAAGAGTAATCCCTTTTAAGATATTTTCTCTTACCTCATATTTTTTCATGTGTAATACTATTTTATGGAGAGAAATAATCGAAAGCAGGTTTGTTTTTATACTATGGTAGTCTACTTGAACTCGAACTATGGTAGTTTACTAAATTCGAACCCAAAGATTACATTCCGACATAATTTCGTAATTTTCTAGGTTATTAGTATTAATTTTACATTATTATTATTAATTTAACATGGCCTATCCTTAAATGATATTATTGAAGTGCCATAAGAGCCCAATAGCAGGATGTTAGTTAGTTAGTCGGCGCCAATCCTTCCATGATACTGGGAGGATCCCAGACCGGATAATGAAACTTATATAAGGTCAGTATGACAATCGCTGGTCAGCCCTAGGGCACCAGGAGCCGGTCCTCTTTGGGGAGAGGTGCCAGGAAGTAATATTATGTTTTGACACCAAATAGCGTTCAGGTGGAAGCCTTCGTCACCTAGGGGGGAAAGGACCTGTTCCGCGTCAGAAGTACGTGGATATATATACCCATCGGCAGAATTCCTTGGAACAGTGTGTGTGTGTTGTGATGTGAAGGTGGGAGAGGAAAGAAAGCATTTTTGTGATGGCTATGTGTGAGGTAAGAGGTGAAGATCTACCCATCCGAAAACGGGGTGAGCACAGATAGTAGATTAGTGCTACTCCTGGGAAAAAACAATAGCCCATCCGAAACAGAGGTCTCTTCCACCTAAGATTAAATTGTGCGTTTGGTAGGATATGATTGCATAATTCATATTAAACTTCTTACCCAAATCAGACTATCGTCACCAATAGATGTAGTGCTCTTTCTTCAAGAAACGCGCGACCTCATCGCAAGACTTTGCCCCATCAAATTACCATCTTTTATCAGTTTAGCGGATCAGGTGAAGAGAATGAAAATGGCAAAAACAGAAGTAGTCGAACCAACATTAAAGAACTTCTTTTTTTTTTAAATCAAAGTCAAACGATTTTTACAAACGTGTTATTGAAAAGCTATTAAAAAGATGGAGACTGTATGTAGAAACTGGTCAAAATTATACTACTTATTAAATTAATAAATACTTGTTTAAATATGCAGGGTGCATCATTATTTTGAGTTCATTTGAAGGAATAGAAAAAGACGCATAGCACATCAGAGAAACGACGTATGTATAAGAGAATCGGTACATAAAAAAAGGTGGGGTATGATATCTCCCTAACTGTTAACGACTCAAAGAACTATCATAGTTGCTGGAAACTTGGTATGCATTACAGATGGGTTTACCTTTTGGTCCTGTTCGAAGTTTTTCTCATCAGAGAAAACCAAAGACCAAAGATATTCCAACTTCTTGATGTTTCGACAAGGAAAGCAAGCGTTTTGCGTGGATCAAACGATTCTATTTCGTCTTACTCGATATGAACTGACCTCTCCGCATCACATATGACTTGTAAAGGATATCTTTATGCACAACTCTTCTGGCGGCGCATTTTGACACCTTGAAGTCCTTTACAAGGGCTCTGATAAAATTTCCGAGGGGAGGGGATGGGGTTAGAAATTTTCCTGTACTTTCTTTACAAATTCTTGCAGAAAGCGAGCAATATCTGTATCATTATGCTGAGCTTTTATGACAACGATTACAGCGGGTCTTTTCATTTGCATCATCACTTTAATGTCATTCATTATTGATCTGAAAAAGAGATTAGTTATAAGAAAGTCAGAGCTATCCAAAGTGATGTGCTCAAAATACTGATGCACCTTGTAAATAAGTTCAAATTTGTTTCAACTCTATCCCCAAAATAATGCTAAAAAAAAACCCTCATTACCTATAGGATGACCTAATAGTTTATATTTTCACCCGATAAGCGATCCATAATTTGTGGATGTGCATTCCAATATAACATATGTTACGAAATAACCACAAAGTTCATTAGCATCAAAGAAGTAAATTGCAACAACTACTACAACGAAAAACAATTTTAAGTAGGTAACTCGGCTTGTATAGACAAGCAACCCTAAAAATAAGTTACTGATCTTTGCAACGTCCTTAGCGTCATCCTCCAAGGTTAGAAAGACGACGAGGAAAGCAATCACTGCGAGACAGGACGGAGACGTAAGCGGTGGGGATTGGTCACTTTTCAAAATCTCTCGAGACTCTAATCACCACTTTAACATGGTTAAAATGGAGCACAACAATTCCAACTGGAAGCCACAGCTCCCATCCGGGTCAAGAGAACTCTGTGAACAACGAAAAACGGGTGGAGGACATGCTGGAGACAATAATCCCGTCTTAAATAGAAGAGGTTTCTTCTGGAAGGGATTATGCCTTTCAACACGACTCTGCTCCTATCTCCAAGTTCCTTAGCGCCCCTTCTAAAAGATTAAGTGCCCATCAATGGTTAATCGTAACCAGGGATGCGGTTAAATACTTGTAGTTTCAAATACACAAAAAAAATAATATTTCTATTAGAGCCCTGTATTTGCTTCAAATAGTTAAATACGCTGATACAATAAAAAAATAGTAATTTTAAAGGCCATTATGAAAAAAATACTGCTAGTTAATTTTATTTTCCTTTATTAATAAAATTGGCAACTTGTATGACCGTCTCTTATCCAGTCATTTTATAATGCACTTGTCAGATCTTGCTCTACATTGTGATCCTACGTTGATCCTATGTCAGTCGTTAAATGATTAAGATGAGCGCCAAAGGCGAGCGGTCCCTCCTCGTTTTATTTAGGGAAGGACCAAAATAAATATGAAAGGAGTCAAATTTTCAGTTTATAAATAGGGCGAAAGAAATTAGTATAGCATTTGCAAATACGCTAAACACTCAATTTGAAGCTCCATATTTTTATTTGGTGATTTAAAAATTCGAATATTTGTAGCTAGTTACAAAGAAATGAGTTTTTGTATCAATATTTGAATTTGCGCACTTGTGTTTGACCACAACCCCTGACTCACAGACTCCGAATTATTATTGCGCTTGGGTATCAACGCGAGTTCGGCATTAACAAATCCGATAAGGGATCGGTAATGGGATGACGAGCCTTTCACGATAGTCTGAAGGGGATGTATGTACGGAGATCCAATTCTGGATTCTTTCAAATTCATTTGTATCCAATTCCAATGAAAAAAGAAACGTTCTATATAACTTCTACCTTCTATTCCTCCCGCTAAATAGCCTTAATCTACTACCAGTACTCTGTAAAGAGAGAACTACTACACAAACCTTACCAACATGCTAATATCTGAGAGCTTCCTCAATGCATGGGAAGAAAGTATAGCTCTGGTTTCCACTGTGAAAGCAGCTGATTAATAACTATTGCTGAATTGGCAATCGCCGTCACCCTCGATCAATTTTACGACTCCATTAATCTCAGCGTCTTTTATCCTCTTCTCTACCGCAGTCCGCACAGTCCCCCCTCCTTTCCCCGACATTTATCGCCCTGTCTTCTACGACTCACTAGGTAAACGAGCACCCCCACCCGCCTTAAATCTGAACCATCGATCGTGTGTCCAAACGCGCTCGAAACTAGTTTTACCCGGGCGAATCCCAGGAACAATGAACTCGGCCATGCGTTGGAGCGTTAGGGGGATCGCGTCGCCTGACAGCTGTCGGGGTATGAACGGCAACAGCCAAAATCAGGGGCCTCGTTTGGAGCTCACGATCTACTAGCCTCCATGGACCCCAGTGCACCGTGGGGTTCGAAATACAAGGCCAAAATTTCGGAAGGGGGAGGTAAATAACGAGAGCATTTTCAAACAATGGGGAATGATCGATGGGGAAACTGAAGAACAGGATTAATAATCCAAATCCATCAACGAGGACGTATTTTCTTATATAAATGTATACAAAAATGTAGAAAACGAGGACGCTTTCATGTTTTTTAGACCCTCCCTCTCCCAAAGTGGTAAAGTTAGGCGAAGTGAAAATATGTAGATTAATTCAGTGGTCTGCAGTAAACACCGCTTTACAACTGAGTAAAGTTAAGCTCAACGGGCGTGATTAGTGAATGGATGGAGTGCCATTTGGGTCAAGTGGTATGAAGCGAGTAGTGGTTTTAAGTCCAGGTTAAAACGGAGCTCGCCGCTGAGATTAGACAGGCGCTAGAGACATGGGGGGGAAGGGGCGCAACTCTCCCAAGCTCTTTTCGCACGATTACACATTTGCGTTTCATATACTAGGTAGGGTTTGTCAATTTTTTCAACTTTCAAATTCCATAAATCAAAGCTGCACCACGACTTATGAATTCTAAAGATATTTTTGTTATTTTAATATAAATTAGTTTAGAGTTGTGCTGATTCCGATGCCGATTCTGCCTAATATTTGTTTTTAGTGTATTATTCTTAATTTATTAGATACGTTATAATTAGTTTCCATAACTATATTACTCAACTGTTAGGCTGTTGGAAGCTTGGAACTTGGAAGCCAATACACAAAGCAATGGAGTATTTTTTAGTGGGTTTTTTTTTAACTTTTCAATAGCTAATGAGTTATTGGAATTTTATAGCTTTTGATGGAATGTTTTAGGATACAAAATGAATATGGATATTTACAGAATTTATTTCATTTCCTTTCATATCAGGAAGAACCTATATACCAAACAGCACCAAAAAATATATTTCTGTGATTCATCCAAATCCCATAACTTGAAAGTTAAAGCCTACCATCCAGTTTAGACTTTTCTAAATTGAAAAAACATGCTTCCAATCATCATTATTTAGTATTTACTTAACATTTTTAATGTTAAAAATATGATGTCAAATAGAATCATTCTGTGTTTTTTGATTTGGTGCTAGTTAAAAAATGAAAATATTCTAAGTAATAACAAAGGAATTGTCGTACCTAAACGGCTAAACGAATTAATATTTTGTTTAGCAGTCTAGTTATTCACTTCCTTTCTTACAAGGTAGAACACTTTCATTTTTCAACTTGCCACAAAAAATAAAAAAAATAAATACAGTATATTGAGTATTCATTTTTCAACTGGCTACAGAAAAAAAATACAAAATATTTAGTATTCAAAATTAAAAACATTAATTTTTCTCCAGTTCCTGGAGCAAGACAGTTACGATATGGCGTGAAGATGTTGCCCCCAATGCTAAAAAGTCTCTCACTCTCAATTGATGACGGTGGAGATGAAAGCATTTTATTGGCAACTTTTCCAAGCCCAGGAAATGCATTTATGTTTGCTTTCCACCAAAGTAGTGGATCCGTATCTCGTGGTTCCAATTGTAGTGAACAGTATTTCTCGAGTTCATTTCTAACAGCATGTGAAGATGAAGATTGTCGGCGAAGTTTCTTCTTGTTTTCCTTTTCAACATTTGTGGGGGTACTTGACTCTGCTGATGCTATCAAATCATTCAAACACGAGTCAAAATCAAAAAGATCGGCACTCGCTCCAGCTTCCTCGTTTTGATTTTCATTTGTAGGTTCTATGTCATTGGAGGCAGAGTTCACATTCTCTTCAAAGTCTTCATAATTCTCTTTATCATTATGCATTTTCTTATGAGTGTCAGTCAAATAATTCTGGATTGAAATGAAATGGGTCTTTGAACCTTCTTCAGAACTTTGGAAAAAACTATTTTATATCTTGGATCCAACATGGTCGCTGCTATTAGATCTTCGTTTGCTTCATACTTAGCAAATCTGCTGTCCATTGATCTTGAGATTGCGCTGACCGTGCGCGTGCTACCCAATCCACTGAACCTTGAATCTGATATACTCGTAGCTTTGGTTATGGCACGTTTCAAGACTCTCACTTGTGGAATAAGCTCTGAAGCATTGTCTGTCATTCCAGTCAGCCTGAAAAAAATAAATTAAAAGAATTGCATTGATATTTTGTAATTTGTGAACAAAGGCAGTAATAAATAATTAATATCTGAGACAAATGTGCGTTCAGTACCGTAGATAAAGAAGCTGAAGAACTTTACCTATTTAGTATTTATTAACTGGCTACATGGTAAAATATTAAACTATAAATCATGATCGTAATAAATAAGTAATTTATAATATAATATAACAAATAATTAATTAAAAATAAATAATAATATTAAATAATTAAGTTATTATCTGACAGAGTTAACCCGTCACAGATTAACAACTGAAAATTGAACTGTCAATTATAATTTTCTTGTTAACGAACTCCTCCCGCCATTTATCTATTTGCTTGATATTAAAGAGAAAACTGCAGCTTCCGTGGAAGATATTTTATCTCTTTTGCAGAGACTTTTTATTTTATTTATTTCCATATTCTTACTTTACTACCAATTTCAAGTCACGCTCCAGGTCACGTTTCAGGTCACGTAACCACTATCCGGAAATAAAAAAATAAAAATATATAAAAACAAGCCGTTGTTCTCTTCCCTACGGGAAGAGCTTGGTTACACAGGCACCACTGCGGGGTGTGGCCTACGGCCTTATTTGCTAATCTTATCCGCTTTTTTTACCCCCTTTATAGACTATTTAATTTAACACACTTGGACCCCCTTTTTAGAAAAAACAAAAAAAAAACACTTAATATATTAAAAAGTTTTATTCATTAATTCCTATAATTATTTAAAAAAATTATTTAACCTTAATTTTTTAAACAATCGGTAATTTTCTACCTAACCTAACCTAACCTAACCTTCCTTAACAGGAAGAGCTTGGTTACACAGGCACACCTGCGGGGGGGGGGGTTGGCCTACGGCATTATTTGCTAAACTTAACTGCTTTTTTTTAATCCCCTTTATAGACTTTATTTTAACACCCTGAACACCCTTTTCTCCATCTTCATCTTCACCTTCTTCTTCTTGATCTTTTTAACTATTTCAATCCTTTGAATTTCCAAAACACCCGAAGGAGTTTGCGCTTCGCTGTAAGACTTTCGGTTTGTGTCCTACGGCCTAGCATGATTCTTTTTATTTTTCCATCTAAATTTGCTCTAATAATTCCATGCCAAAATTTTAATAAATTTTCTGAACTTCACCATTTGTAATTCTATTAGTTTAAAAAAAAAATCACAAAAATTCGATACTTATATTTATTTCTGAACTTCATTTTTTTTCTATTATAAAGGAATTATTAGAAATAAATTTGATACCAAATTGAAATCTACTTAGGTGACAACCGAACTAAAAAGAAAAAATCTTATTCAAACCCCTTCAAAAAGTCTCGTTCTTAAAATATAGGGTTATGGATAAAAAACTTTTCAAGAGAAAAAATATCTTCCAGTGAATCTCTTGGTAAAAGAACGCTTATTGATTGTTAGTAAATTTTAGCAATATATATATATATATATATATATATATATATATATATATATATATATATATATATATATATATATATATATATATATATATATATATATATATATATATATATATATTTGCCAATTAGTGCCCATTTGTTGGCATCAAATACTGGCAAATTTGGGACTTCTGCACAGTAGTTAGCAATTGCACTTTTTTGTTCGAATATTCGTTCAAGCATGTGGTATGTACTATTCTAACGAGTGGTTACATCTTGAGTCAACTTATGTTTGGGCAAATTATGCTGAGTTTGAAGCTTTTCAAGCTTAGTGTATGCTAACGACGAGTGATTAAAATGCCTTGTTATTTGGCGTCAATTTGAAATTATGTTCTTGATCATTCGCTGTTTGAATATTGCATCATGTATGACCAATTGGTTGGTGTGAAGAAAACAGCTAAGACTGTTAAAGCCAGTACTTGAAATTCCCTTCACCATATTTGCTGCGTTGTCATGAACGATCATGTGGACTTTGTAAGGGGAGATTTTGTAATCATCGACTACATCTTGAACAGTGTCACATATGTTAGTTGCAGTATGTGAATCTGGGAATGGATTCACTCATAAGACAACTAATGACTGGTTGAAATTTTCATCGATGCAATTTGCCAGTAAGCTGAAAAGAATGAATTAGAAATACCGTCAAAGATTTAGAATTTTTAGTTTAGTCTAAACTGTCTAATATTAATAACATGAAATAAGTTAAAAACCTAATTTGTTGAACTTGAAATAACTCATGATTTAACATTACTTAACATAGTTATTAAATAACAACTCTGTACATTATTTGAGTAAGCAATCTTGATGGCCATTAAAATTTGAAACTTAGAAGCTTGTTGATTATTACCTGATAAATGACGCATCAGCATTGTTCGTCCAGATGTCTGTGGTGAAACTCATATTGCTTGCTTCATTAATCCTGCTTTGGATTTTGGTCATTACTTTGGGGTGCAAACTGGGAATAATACTGGTAGTAAAATATTTTCTGGAGGGCAGTTGATAATTGGATTTCAGCAGTTTCACAAGTCTTGTAAATCCAATATCTTCAACAACTGAAAATGGCTGTGAGTCTAGCGCTATCATCTCACCAATAGCAGTATGAATTGTTTGGATTGATCACTGTGTATGTCCCAAATCTTCTTGAGCTCAAGGGTTTCTTCTAATGTTATTTGCAATTCGGAATGCGGACTGCTAGTTGTTGATGGCCTGCAGTCACCTTTGGTCTTTTTCTTTGTAGTGATGTAATCACTCATTGTGCGTTTTTGTGCAGTTTGAGCTTGCTCCTGTGCCTGTAACTCCTCCTCTTGCTCCAGCTGCTTCTGATGTTGGGTCCTAAAATGTTTTTGCATATTGGTGGTAGTAAAAGAATGTTTTTCATTCTTATTACCTCGTGACAATATTTTAACTGTTCAATGAGGCACTAAAAAGAAATTTTCCTGAAAAATGTATTATAATATGAATTATTAATGTACAAATATATTAGATTGCATCTATATCTGAGAACAGTGCGTGGGTGTGAGTGTGTGTGAGACTAACACATGCACACAAACGCAATGAATTCATATATATATATATATATATATATATATATATATATATATATATATATATATATATATATATATATATATATTATAATAAACTTGTAGCTCCTGTCTGTATGTGTCTGTTCATCTGTTTCTTAACAACGAACTCCTCCTACGATTTTGGAGATAGCCCCCATGACCATATAGAGTTTGAAAGTACACGACTCAGGATACTTCGATATGTGTATTTAATTTCTGGAGGGCGTCTCCCTCCTGAAGGTGCAGGGAAAAGAAAGCAACCGCTCCTGGGTTACTGGTACTCTTTTCATAGATCGCAATATTTCCACATAGACCTAGGCTAGCCTATGACCAAAGAAAGACCTTTAGCCAAACCACCTTTGGGGCAGATCAGTAAGATAAGTGATCAAGGTAATTTTTCAACCTTTTGGTGATCTGGTTTGATAAAGAAATTTCACTGGCCACAGCTATATGGATACTGTCTACTAATCTACAACCACTAGCCTAGCCCTAACCACACCCAACCTAACCTTCACGGGCGAACCGGTCAGAAGCTCACCAAATATCTGACACGGTGCTGCGGCCCTGTAAACCACCCCCTCCATGATTAAGGAGTGCCCTGCCCCTTCGCTGCTATACTGGTCGCTAACCGATGGCTAGACTTACTGGTCGAATTATGACTACTAATATTGCCAAAACTTTCGTTCAAGTGATAGATGGAAACATTAACCAAAAATAGTAGTTTATTTTACAACAAACTAATCAAACTAGTAGTCATAATTCGAGATTCTACCTTAGTTTGTGATATTAATCCCTTGAAGCGCTAATAACTGCCTTAATCGAGTACATACGAGGTGCAAGGCACCAGCCCTTAACCTCAGCATCGGTCAAATATATATATAAAACTACTACATAATAAATTGGTGTCAGGTTTTAGAGGTTTATAAACGCCCCCCCCCCAAAAAAAAATTAGTTAGTCGTTTTGCCCCTTGTTGAATAAGAACAAATTATTGCCAAATAAGGGTTGACTCATAAAATAATTAATTTACACTCCCTTAAATACGCAAATGTTAATCTTCGAAAAAAAATTCAATTCACTGGCTTACTAAAGGAATATTACAACGGGCTACCCAGATAACTTTGGGCCACCGTTCGTTTTAACGAATTCAGTAATCGCCCAACAATGCGAACTGAGGATAGATTCCACAAAATAATAAAAAAATGTTCGAGTTACCGCTATTTTTTTTAAAGCTTGACTGGCTGTGTGTGACGTCACCGTATCGGTGCGGTTTGGGGCCTATGTTAGGCAGATCTCAGCTGACTGGCGTAGATTCTCTCCAGCCAAAAAGGTAGGCGTTGGTTAGTTGCGCGTTCGTAGGAGGAAATTCTGAGGTTTCCGGTCGATTCACTTATCTACGGCTCCCGATAGCTATTCCTTTAGATTAAGGAATCTTTCTTCTGGTTGAATAATACTCTCGTCGAGAACGAGAAATTGTCTTCCTTGCTCGGTAGAACTTTGTAGAATTTATCGTTTTACTAGTCTCTTCTGGTTACTCTTGGGAACGATCGGCTTCGAAAATGGCTATCTTTTCGGGTTTGTAACTGGGTTATAACGAACGTGGGAACACAGGACGTTTCTCTGGGGCTAACTCAGTCTGAATTCCTACTCAACGATTCAACGATGGTAAAAGATATGAAAAAGTGTGGGGGTAGAGTGTAGGTATAGAGAGAATAAGAGTTAATTGTAGATTGAGAGAATATGTGCCATGTTGGCTGGCAACCTCATTTGATTTTCATTATATTTTCATTTACAATGTGGTTTGTTCTTTATTTTTAGCATTCAAGCCTTTTTCTTAGTTTTAAATCTTTCTTAGTTTTTTCAGACTTGATTTTGAACTTGATTATTACTTTTTATCTATTTATTATTTAAATTATCTTTTATTAACTTGTCCACTTTGGATCTTTTTATATATAATATTTGTTTAAATGTATTTTACTTGTCCTTTTTGGATCTTTTTGAATTGGCTTATTTAAGATTTGTGCATTTGGATCTTGTTATTATCTTTAAGTTTTTCCTTTTGGTTCTTATATCGATTAATTTTTAATTGTTGTCCTTTTTGGATCTTTATTATTAATTATATTTCATCTTTGTCCTCTCCGGATCTTTTTGTTTTAATTTATTTTTGTTTCACTTTTGTTTAATTTATAGTTTACTCTTCGGATAGTTTTTATCGGAAAATTGGTTCAATGTTCTCCTGGATTTTTAGCCGACTGCTTTGAAAGTCACGCTTAAATCTTAATTGGGGTATTTCTTCGATCGGTATTCTTATTTGTTGTAGGATGTGTTCGGGCATTATTTCGTATATCTTGTTCCATAGTTCACTTGCTCTTCTATTTAGGGTGATGTTTATTGGCTCCAAATCAGTGACATCGTGCAGGACTTCTGATGGGATTCGGTCCCATCTGGTAGTGTTCGTAATGAAGCGTGTGGCTGTATTTTGTACCACCTGGGCTTTCTTCATGGCACCTATGCTTAAGGTATGAAGGGGAATGACGGGGTACAGCAGGTGTGGTCTCACCAACAGCATGTAAAGTCTCTTCTTGACTTGAGGGGAGAGACGCTTGAATCGATACAGAGGCCGAAGTGTCGTCCTTGCTGTGGCGATCTTGTCTCTATAGTGGACATTGTACCCCCCTCGAGTTCAACCTCAGGCCAAGTACCCGTCCTTCTCTTGAGTATTCGTATAGATTGCACTGCACCAGCACGTCCGCTGTCTTGTAACGTCCCATATTGATCATTTTAAATTTTTGTACGTTTGTACTGATTTTATTTCTTCGTTCGTATTCATTTACGTTCTGTATCTCTCCACTCGTCCTGTTGGCGATGTCAACAGGATTTTTATATATGCTGGTGATGACCTGTGTGATGTCATCCGCCAGCTGGACGTTCTGGGCAAGGTCTTGGGCGGGATAAGGTAGGTCTGCCGTGTACACTGTGTACAGTGTAGGACTAAGACATCCTCCTTGGGGTACTCCTGCCTCGAGGTCAAACGGTTCCCCGTCTGTTATTTATCCTTATTGCTGCCTCTCGATCTTCAAGGTAGTTGCAGAGTATTTTCGTAATGTTGGTGCTCATCTGTAGGTAGCTATTTTTCTTTTTTATCACTGGTAGCCACACCTTGTCGAAGGCCGAGGCCACGTCTCGCAATACGACATCACATTGTCAATTCGGGCATCAAAATCTTCGTTGTCCTCTTCTCCGATACGAAACCGATTCTGCCAGTATGTTCTAAACTCACGTTCGATGTCAGGGTCTTCTGTGATTTCCGTGCCATTGACTTTGATTGTTATGCGACTCTTTGGGGGAGTGCCACGTAATCTTTTCAGCTGGCTCCAAAATTTTATTGGGTCTCCTTCTGCGTTAATTTTTGACATTAGGTCATCCCCTTGCTCTCTAGATTTCTGCCTTATTAGGTTTTTGATCTCGTTTCTTAGATCACGTATTTCTTGATGACGTTGTGCCGTGATCCCATACAGGTTTGTGAGGAAGATGGACACTTCAAGTTGGTCTATTTTCTTCTGTATGTTATGGTCCCATATTGGGGCCGGCAGAACTTTATACTCCGTCCAGGGAACTGCTAATCGGTCGGCCTCTAAGATTTTTGACGTAAGGTGGTTGATTTTTGCGTCAATATCTTCAAGAGTGGCTCCTTCCAGTTGTTCTACCTGAACATGCTGTAGATGTTCACAGTATAACTCCCAGTTAGCTCTTGCGAGACATCTGCGCTTAGGGACCTGCACCTGGATTGGGGAGGTAGAGATGTGGGTGATCATGCTGACGTGGTCTAATGGAATGAAGGGCCCGGGGATGGTGACTTGGTTCAGAGAAGTTCCTGTTCGTCAGAATTATATCCGGCGTAGTCGCAGACCTTTCAGTATGGAAGGTAGCGAAGTCATGTCCTTCCCTCTGTACTACGCCTCTGTCGATTGGCAGGCTGAGCGAATTACCAGCTCCATTAAATGACGTAGTATAACCAGCTTCTCTGCAGCTGGCATTTAAATCGCCGATCAAAATTGCTGAAGAGGCGCAGTAAGTTAGGGATCGAGATATAGGGACGCCTGGGTGGTTGATATCCGACAGCGATTACTAGGTCGTCAAATGTCGTGCGGATCTTGATTGCAAGATATGACTCTTCCAAGTCCCGTATCTCCTTAAAGTTGATTCCTTTTCTGATGGCAATGGCTGCTCCATCATACCGCTCTTTTGTATGGTTGGTCATCAGTACTTCATAATTATAAATCTTGATGTACTCGTTATCATCATTCAGTCCATGCTTTGATATGAGTACAATATCAGGGTCAACCGATTTTATGCTTTGATTGTACATGGTACTTTTGGTGGTCCATCCATTTGTGTTCAGAGAGAAGATTTTCAAGTTTTTGATGAATTTTATGCATGAAGCCATATTAGTTGGTATTAGGTTGTTTGGCCTTTTATCCTCTTTCTCTGTCAGGGGACCTAACTCTTCACGAGCGCTTTTTTCTAAACTGATCACTGTTTAGATTGAAGCACTATTCTGGACAGATTTGTATTTGGCCTTGTTTTAGTGCTTTGAGCGGGTCACTTCAGAGATGTCAGCCTCAAATCCCCACTTGTACTTTCCTTTTACAATTCCCTCAATAAACTCCGCTACCTTGGATTTTTTCGATATGGGGCGGATGGAGAACCGTAAATCTCCATGTTTAGTTCTTCGGTTGTCTTAATTGGTACATACAGGGTCGTATTTTCGGTTTCAGGTTGTTGGGCAACTTCCATTTGATCTGCCTGATTTTTGCGTAAGCGCGGGTCTCGAGAGACTGAGCGAGACCTCGGCTCCGTTTGTTAAGCGTGGAAGAGGTCTCCAGACGGTGGGTTGTCGGGAAACCACATCGGTTTGAGCCCATTGTGCGCAAGCATCTTATTGAGCTCTGTTGCGTAGCTTCCGGGTTTGGTTATGTTGGTGAAGTGTGCATGTAGAATGCACATTACCAAATCCGGCCTCATGTTAGGGTCAAGCTGCCACATAGTTTGGGCTTGCTTTGTTTTTGTTGCTTGGGCGTAGCTTGTCATAGATTTTTTGCTCTTTTCCTCAATGATCTTTTTTTTTCTTTCCTGAGATTAAAGTCTTTTTCAATGGACATGACATCGACAGAGTGCGGTGAGAGTTCCCGCAGTTGAGGCATTTCTTGTTTTGGTTTTTATATTCGTTCCAAGTATGCCCGGATTCAGCACATTCAGAACACCTTTTTTTCTTCAATTTCGCAGTCCTTTGTTGCATGCTTTTCTAAAGCATAGCAGGAAAAGCAGATCTGTAGTGGTACAAAAAACTCCCTTTCAATGCAGCTGGCCGAGATCTTGGAGTAAAACAGTATTAATCCGTTTTCCGCTGCCTTTGTTGCCATTTCTGTCGTTTTAAATACGAGTTTGAACACGTGAGTGTGTTCAACGCCGTCTCTATTCTTAAATTTGATGGCCTCTTCGATCTTGGCCCAACTTTGCTTTTCCTCTATCTTTTTTTATTTCATCTACAGAGTGGCTTCCAACGTATGGGTCGATACGTGGACATATAATAGAGCGCTTCGCTGCTACTTGTGGGGGAACTTTGGGCACGAGTTAGCCTTACTATATATATAGCCATTAACGTGGAAGGAGGTTGAGGGATCGCTGCTGCGGGGTGTGTGTGGAGGTCAACCTTATTTGAAGACAAATGACTTGCCTGACTTTTTGTTTTTACTTCGGCGTTAGCTCGAGAGGGAACTTTTCGCTGACTTGGATTTTCGTACCAACAACGGGGAAATTTAGGCCTCTTCAAATCCCTAACGTAAACTACGTAAATTAAAAATAGCATCGGTACCCATTTTAACTAGCGAATTGTGCGTCTCGGGTTGTCAATACTGCTTATGCAGCGGGATTAACTTTGTTCTTGGTTAAAACAGGCGTCTCTTCGCCGATGTATTTAGGGCTATGGCCACTTTCTGGAAGTTACAATTTCAGCTTCTCCCCTCTCTGTGGGAGTTAGTGTTTTGATTCTTCGCTGCTGGCTTTGCAAACATAGTGCTCGACCCAATTATGGTAAAATTGAGGGTTGGTTGTTAATTACCTTCATGTGCGCTTACATTCTCGCACCACTGTTAGGGTAGAACCGGGGGGGAGGGGAGGGAGGAGGCGTGGCCGCCGCCCGGTAAGTCAGTCGTACACACACAAAAACAAGTTGCGTGTAGCGTCTATTTTATATTATATTATATTATATTTTATATATATATATATATATATATATATATATATATATTGTAACTATTGCAATAACAGCAACAATGTTTTCGATAAATAAAGAAACACATACCCTTTAAATTTTTAAAGACACGCTGTTCAAGGTCACTAAACTTTTCTGCACCTATATTGCTTTTTACATCCTTATTTCGTTACTAAACCTAAGGTTTTTATATTCACTGACAAGAATTCTGATTGAAAATCAGTCTGAAGAGACGTTTGTGTCAGCATGTTAGGTAGGTTAGTTTACTTTTTATAGTTTAGTTGAGTGTTGAAGTATAACCTTTCCAACGGCACCTCCCGAACGCCATTTGTTTCAATTTTAATTTTTGACCTCTCTTATTATTATTATTATTTCTTTTTTTTTCACATTTATTATATCGAAGATATTTGATAGGGCTATTGGTCAAAGTTCTTTTATTTTAGTGGGTTTTTTAACTTTCTTTAGCATTTTTTTTTATTTTTTATCAACTCACTGCTTTCCTTTTACTTTTTACTACGTTTTATAAACATTTTGTTAGTATATTTACTTTTTTTTTATGAGTTAGTACTTTATCTCGTTTCGGATTGAAGTCATTCGGATCCACTGTTTTCATCTCTTTTAATTTCTTTATACATTTTGACACGGGGCCAGTATAGCATGATAAATGGACAATGTCCATGGATAAGGACCATAAAACGACACAGAGTAGGTGAACCGCTATATAGGACTTAAAATTCCAAAGACAAAATACTAATCATTGAAACCACATTTATTAGAAAAATCATATGGTTGAGTATTTTTTTAACTTTTTAGTAATTATATCACTGTAGCTTGCTACTTTCGTTCAAGCATCCCTTGAAAGCATATACTATAATCTGACCAGAATTAAACAATAAAGGTGTTACTTAATAAAGCTGTAGTAACTAGTAACACAAAGTATGTTGTCTGGCCCAATTCAGCCACCAAAACTGTATAAAAAGCTAAAATTTTGACAAAGAATCGGCAAAATTTTGCCGATGCCGATTCTCACAAATTTGGCTGATTCTAGCCGATGCCGGTGCCGGTGCCGAGTACTGGGCACATCTCTAATTTAGCTTGCTTGATAATAAGCTGCTTGAAAGTTGTGACTTTCCTGACTGTTTGGGGGAATTAAATGACAATTATTATATTAATAATTAATTCTAATTAAGTGTGCTGAAGATTACTTGGCCCTCAGTGCTTCTAACCTAACCAGTGGGAATTTACCTACAATGGGTTGGGTTTAAAATTAAGACAAGAGTAGGACATTCACAAATATGAGCAATTTAATTGAAATGGTAGAGAGTTGTTGGCCTCTGAACTACCAACTCTGCCTGATGTTCTGAAGTACTTTGCTCAGAGAGCAAAGTAGTGAGAACATGAGAAACTACTCAGCAGCCAGTCTGGCCAAGGAAATTTAGCCTAAAGTGCTTGAAAAGTGGAAACTAGCGAACAATTCTTTTGTAGTCCCAGTGATAAATTCAAGAGCCACAATCTTAAATAAGACCCAAGAGAAATGGGAGCAGGCCAAAAACATAGCTCTTGGGAGAGGACAGTTACATGTCAGAGGCTTTCATTGCAAAAATTGACAAGCTTTTTGACATCCTCAGTTGAAAGTGTAAAATTGTTATTTGCCGTCAATTTAGATGTCCTGGTTGCAAAAACAAAACTCACATTAATTATACAATGTACATGCAGTAGGAAGATGAAGATCTATGTGAAGGAACTTGCTTTCATGAAAGGTCAGAGACAAAAGTTTGGTTCTATTGAACCACATCCGATTGGCTTGCCAGATCAACCTAAACAAAAGAGAAAAGTCAAGAATGTGAAAGAAGAGTTGCTGAATATAAGCAGACAACTAAGCATTCCAGTTCCAATGCCATCAAGTGAAGTAATTTTCTCTGCTGATGAAAATGGAGGACAAATAGCTGATGCTCAGGGGCACTCCTGACATCCACCTCAGCATCTTTATCTCCGCCAAATCGAGCTTTCTTTTTTCCGTTTTCTTTAGTGCGTTTTCTATGGCGTCCGATAGAAAACACACCAGGGTGGTTTCCCTCTCACGGTTTCTGTCAGAACATCGATAACGATGTTAAAAAGGAATGGGCTGAGGGCAGATCCTTGGTGAAGCCCAACCTTCAACTGGTAGCCATCTGTGGTTCCGACAGTAGATCTCACTCTAGCTGTTACATTTCCATAAGTCTCCTTTATCATTCTGACATTTTTCTGGCACACCTCTTTCTCAATGATCTCCATTCTTGCCTTGGCACTCGGTTGTATGCTTTCTCTAAATCTATGAAAACAATAAGTATGGCCTTCTGCTTCTCTCTGTATTTCTCCATTGTTTGTCATAGCATAAATATTCCATCAATCGTGCCTAAACCTTTCATAAATCCCAACTGTTGACCTCCTATGCGAACTTCTCTTCTTAATCTACCATCTATAATCCGTTCGAGTAGTTTGAGTGTGTGGGACATGAGTTTGATGCCACTATAATTTTCGCAAGTCTGTACATCTCCTTTTCTTTAAATATTGGTTGGTATCAACACGCTTTCTAGTCATTCATCAGATATTTCTTCACAAGCCATGATCATTCCCATTAAGTTTCACAATATATCGATGCACTCCTCTCCCAGTGCTTTCCACGCTTCAATAGGTACTTCGACTGGGCCCATCGCTTTTCCACACTTCATTCTCTTCATAACATTCACCACTTCCTCTTTTGTCGTCACTTCAGGCACAACTCCATACTTAGGATCTCCATCTCCTCTTAAGAACCTTTCATTTTCCTCGTTTAGTAGCCTTTCAAAATACTGTTATCATCTCTTGATCAATTTTCCTTCCTTCCTCATCACGTTTCCATTCCCATCTTTTATCTGTTTGATTTGCGTTCTCTCTTTTGTACTTTTATTTAGGCTTTTTGTCAAGCGAAATATCTGGCTCTGTCCTTCCTTAATCTTCAAATCTTCTTAGAACTGGTCGTAAGCTTTACCTTTGGCAATGGCACAGCCCTCTTTGCTTCCTTATTCCGTTCTTTATAGGCTAATCTATCCGCTTCAAGTTGACTTCCCTCCCATTTCTTCTTTGCATGCTTCTTGTACTTCTTTCGTAAACCACCAAGACTCCCTGTTTTCCCAGATCTTATCACTGCTCTCCCTCAACACTTCCTTCCCAATCTCAAGAAGGGAATTACAGGTTTTACCCCACCATGCATTGATGTCGTATATTTCAGGTTCTATTTTGTGCAGTGCTTCTGTTTTGAAACGAGCAGTTACCTCTCAATCCTTCCATTTGAACCATTTTACTTTGCTTGGACCCTGTAGTTTTCTTTTCTGTACTTTAGCTACCTTCACAGACAAGTCCATGATAGCTATACGGTGCTGAGCTGCTACATGGTCTCCCGGTATAACTTTACAATCAGATGCCTCCGAGATGTGTCATTTCTTCGGTACAGGAGGAAGTCAATCAATTTGACTGGCCTGACCGCCACTTTCAGGTGATAAGGTGTTAGCTATCATAATATCGTAGGATGTAGCAAAGTCAATTATCCTTTCTTCTTCAACGTTTCTCTCGCCATAGGCTTTTCCGCCGTGGATGCGTCCATTACATCATTGCCGCTTCCAACATGTCCATTCAAATCGCCTCCTACTTTGCACTTTTCATCTATTTCAACTTTTTTTTAATTTGCTCTTGTAGATCCATCCAAAACTGTTCATTTTCTTAATCTGGACTACCAACTTGTGAATATGTTAGCATTGAATTTTTCCAAATTCAATCTTATCCTTACCATTCGGTCATTCTTTCTATGTACTTCCGTAATCATGTTTTTCCTCTCTTTTGATACAATAAATACAACTTCATTTCTTGCTGCCCTGTTTGCTCCACTATAAAAGAGTTTATATCCTTCACCCAATTCCTTAGCTTTAACTCCTATCCATCTGGGTTCCTTCCTGTACCCATAGCACGTCCACTTTCCGCCTTCTCATAAGGTGGGCAACCGCACGGCCTTTGCCTGTCATGGTTCCTACATTAAGAGTTCCAATTCGCAAATCAATTGTTTGATCTCTCTTCTTTGGCCGCACCGCGTCTTGATGCGGTAGCCCTTTCTGGTCCACAGAGTTATGGCGATGTGTCTGTGGGTAGCTTAGGGGCGACGTTCTAGCGTTAGTCTCATTCGGTAAAAGACTCATCCCTTAAGGCTTCGGCAGAAGACTTTACGGCCGGATGCCCTTCCTAACTCCGACCGTCCCTATTTATCCGGGGTGGGGACCGGCAATGAGTTGGGCTGGCTTGCCCCCGCCAGTGATCGAAGCCCATCAAAAGGAGGAACGAAACCTGGTCCTAAATGGCATTCAACCAAGCCCCGCGATTTTTCTTCAACCAGATATTTACTATTATTATCATTGCGTAAACAACGTCTAAAAAAAAATATATATATATTGCAACCTTCTATTGCTCTTCATTTTTATTATACAATTAATGCCATTATATCGCGAGGTTTTGTAGAACTTTATTATATCATTAAGCCATTAAATTATCACCGCTACGACAATTTCAATAAGTTGGTATGGCCATCAAGACATCCCCCATCGACCCCTTTAATAACGATTTGGGGTCACCGTCGTCACCTCTACCTAAAAGGGGAGGGGGATTTTTTTGGGGGGAGTGACAATCAAGTTCGCACTCGTTCATAGGAAGTTGTACTAACAATCCTCTGGAAGATAAAATTCTAGTCCCGACGTGCTACACGAGACAGGTCTTGTTCCGCTCCTCACCTCAACCGACAAGTGAACGTACCTTCGTGGGATTACATTAAATTCATTCGTATTTCGATAGTTAACATATCCAGGTCATTACGAAGAATTCTACGCTTTACTAAAACAACAAAGAAAGTGGAGAGGAAAAAAATGTGTGTGTGTGGTCCAATGACGAGAGAGGAAGAACCTTGAGTCGGTCAAAGTAATTGCGAGCGCATCTCTCGATTCATAACTATATTAAATGTCCCTATGACCTCGGTAAAAGCGGGGCAGAGGGATATCGCCCTTTGGAAACCCCACAAGCTTATATTTTTTTTAATCTATTTCACCTACATATCTTACCCTTTAGACTTGACCATATCCAATAAAGTAGAGCCCCAGCATCAATATTAAAAAAAAGAGGCACAAATGATCAAAGGATTCACGTCTCTCTTTCCACAACTACTACACTCAGCGTAGCGAGGTAGGGGTGAATGGGGGGTATACTGACCTAATCCCTCAAATTGACATTGACAATGAACTCGTCCCACCCACCAGCCAGAAAAAAAGAAGTGACCAAATCAAAAATGAATCTCATTTATCTCCGATCCCATTAAAACGATTCATTCAACCCCCAAGAAAGAATCGGATCAGTGCCAACTAGTACCCCGTCACTGAGTGCCAGGGGCACTTGCAGACATACCACTTATACCACGATGTACATACGAACGACGCCACTTTCACCCAGAAACGAGTGAATGTGGACGTTATCATAAGCTTCGCCAAAGGAGGAAGGGGATTCGTATTCCTACTATATGCAAGACATTATGCTTGTATTTATGTACGAACACACGATGGTGGATGGCTTTGAAATAAGGAGACGCGGTTTCTCAGGGTTAACGACCTTTAAGACAAATAACATGCTACAGATCACATTTTGCCGAATATATATATATAAAATATTTGTAAATACATAAAAATAAACAAGAGAAACCTCTCAAAGGGCAAAGATTTAAAATGAACAATTTCGTTATAAATAAGCCTTTTAATAACAGGGTTTAGTTTAAAGAGACCAGGAATTAATGAATGAGTATTCAACAATATTTCTTTAAATAAAGTCATCAGATTTGCAAATAAATTTAGCCGAATTCCAATTGATAAGGTGACTGTTTTCAGATAAATGGACAAAGAAAGCACTACTGCTTTTCCTCCTACTAATATTTTATTTATGTTGCATCAAGCGTACACTTAATGATTTACTGGTTTGCCCAAAGTATTGCTTAGGGCAAACTGAACAATCGACAGAATAAACCTCCTATGCTATTGTTATTATTATGAATCAACATTTTGCACATAGTAGACTTATACCTGAATATGACAGAAATATTTGACTTATTCAAGGGGCGGGGAAGCAAGGAAAAGGATTCAGAAAACGGTAAAACAAGGAAGTTCTTAAAATTATATGTGGGAGTGATTTCACTTCTGTCTACATTCTGTGCTCACAGTTGGAATTTCCAGAAGTAGACCTTATCTATTTGGTTTTATTATTCATATCCGTCTTTGATAATATTTTTCTATTTTGTGTCCTTTCGTTGTACATGGGCGGGGCATTACTCTGTTGTTTCTCATATATATATATATATATATATACCAGCTTTGTAAAATTTTCGTTATTTCTTGAGAATGAACTGAACAAGTGTTCGAAAGTACTTGAAATGCATGCGCCTTTCATTTTCCTCTGGGATTTTTTGGCATATATATATATATATATATATATATATATATATATATATATATATATATATATATATATATATATATATATATACAGTGGGTGCAATAAATATCCGATACATGGTCAAAAGTTAATTTACCATAGTTACACAAGAGCAAAGTATTTGAAAATTGAAGATATCAGAGCTGTATGAGGAGGAGGTCATCGTTAAACACTCTAATTCTAATATGGTGAAGATAAAGAATTGCCAAAAAGGAGCAGATAACTAATTGTTCAGTTACATAAAAGTGGTTTGGGCTATAGAAAATTTTCATCTATGCTAAAAATACCAATCTCAACCATTGGTGACACGATTTGCCAGTTCACGTCATATCAGTCCACTGCAAGTCTACCACGTAATGGGGGTCCATATAGTCCGTAAAGTAAAGAGGAATCCTCGAGTGAGTCGATCTGAACTTCAGAAAAATTTGGAAGCAGCTGGGACAAATGTATGCAAAAATACAATTAAAGCAGTCCTTAGGAACGAGGGATTCCATTCTCGCACACCAAGTAGGACACCTTTGTTGAAACCAATTCATGTCAGAAGTCGTCTGAATGTTGCCAAGGAACATTTAGAGAAGCCTGCAAGTTTTGGGGACGCTGTACTATGGTCTGACGAGACGAAGATTGAGTTATTTGGGAGGAATAGTGTTAGTCACGTTTGGAGGCAGAAAAACTCAGCGCGTGATCCTAAAAATACAATCCCAACAGTGAAGTTTGGAGGAGGCGGCATAATGGTATGAGGCTGCTTCTCCTCTGCAGGTCCTGGAAGAATCCATATTAATGAAGGGAAAATGAATGCTCATATGTATCGCAGGATTCTGGATGATAATCGCTTACAGTCTGCAGACGACTTGAAGTTGCCAAGAGGATCATCCACAAATTACACAAGCCAAATCCACTCCCCCAAAACAACCCCTATCTTTCAAATATTTCTATTATCTCCCCCTTTTTACAAGGAAGACACCCAAAACTAATTAATCTCAGTTTTATTTAAAAACAAAAACATATTTCCTATTCCCTAATAGTTAAAAGCCCTGCATTTTTATAATTTGAATATTACCACCTCTGCTGCTTCCCATTTCCCATATAGTTAATTTATAAATATCTCATAACTTATCTAAAAAAAATCTTTGTTTGTATACATTTATAATCTCACAATATTGAGAATGGGTTCCTACCCGAAACGTCGGTACCAAGAAGTTATAATATAGTAATGAACTTCCTAAATTTAACCTGTTATTTATCCTAAAAATACGTATATATATATATATATATATATATATATATATATATATATATATATATATATATATATATATATATATATATATATTCTCCTTAAAAACTTCCTGCGTCATTCGGCCTCGTTGCTATTGCGCTTTAAATTCGCTGCCGGGGAAAACCAGGCCACGATTCATTTAAGTTCCTGTTCCTTTGCCCGATATTGCCAATCGACCATTCTTTACCACCCGCGATTATTCCCAAAGATGGGGGTAGTAATATATTTACTCTGTAGATTGGTAAGGTCAGAATAATAACCATAGCGTGCTTTTGCGGGAGTGGGTGGTTAAGATGGAGGAGCTGCTGCTGCGCAAGCCTGGGAAACCGCGCACCTCACGATTTTGTTCCTGCTAAGGCAAAGCGCAAAGTGGGGTTAATGCGTTAAAGCACGCCGATGCCACCTTGCGGGTAATGGTTGACCATAGAAGATAAAGGAAAGGACATGAGATATAGGGGCCAATTAATCATGGTTTGTTAGGCACCCTTATCCTTTTTCGCTACTATTATCTTTTGCCCTTTTCTTCTTTCGTCCGCCCGAAGTACCTTCCTTAGTTGGTCAGAAGTTTTATTTAATTCGGATTATTTCAAATCAAATAGAATCAATTTAAATTTAATCGATTCGCTCACAGCTGACCCCCCACCCCTACACGCTCCTTAAATAAAGTGCCAAGGGTCCATACCATAAAAATAGTTGCCATGGAGACAACCACGCCTTGTACTACACCACGCGATATATTGGGCCCGGCGAGTATCGCGCATCTTTTTAGCACCCATACTCGAGCGATCACCGGTGCCCCCCCCCCCCTCGAAAGGGGCCCTCTTTACATCTATTTCTGTATCACACACGTGGTTTTAATTAACCATGAGTGAGAAGACGTTTATTAAGCCACATCGGACAATGAGGGCATAAATAGCCGTAATTAATTTTACCTATTAGAAGAAAAACAAACTCGGGCTGATTCTCAAAGATGTGGAAATATGGAGCCATTATTTGCTCTCGGATTTTTAGGAACATTTCTGCAGGGGTAGATTTTGGGCTGAAACGAATCTGAAAGCCGTTTTTCAACATCTAAATTAGAAGCAAAGTTATGGACATCCCAATTTTATTGGGGGGGGAGCAGCCCCCCAAATTATGAAAACTAGTATCTCAACCCCTAATTTATCTATAAGCTTAAACAAAAATCCATTCAAAGAAATTTTTTTAGCTCTTTTATTTCCTAAAGTGCATAATTTCTCTTGTAGATTTGTTCAATATAGTGAACTTTGTAGCACTTTAAAAAGTAAATACCTCTAGGCAATTTTTTAGCATAGACTATGTGTCAAAATAGACAGCAACAACTATAGACAACAACATAGGATATATAGTCTATGCTGCATTATACCTGTAAAATCGCTTTATGTTAGGAAGGGAATTTTGGTGCTTTTGGAGGGTCAAATGAATATGTGATTGCGACTCCTGCGTTCAATTTGGGGGCACTCAACACACCCAAAATGTTCTTCACCAATACCCAGCATGTATGTTCAGGGGACAAAAACGACAGGTATCCTCAGAGGACAAAAAAGAATTTGTTTTGAACAACTTCATGCACCAGACCTGGTGCATGAATTTAATTCTATAGTCTTGATGTTCATCTGAGATTTCTTCAATAAACTCTATGTAAGGAATATTGTCATACAAAGACCATATTGATCGGTCAGTATTGTAGTTAATGTAATGAAATGATATCTCAGCATTTTGAATGCTTTGACACTCATTAAAATGTTGGGAATAATTTTATGGCATCCTTGAGTACCTGTTTAAGGTTTAAGCAGTATTAAATCTAGATTGGAATTGCTCTTCATTTGTTGATATGCCATCAGATGGAATGTAAAATAATTGAATTTCAATACAATAATATACAGCAAATTTTAAACATTCTAATGGTCTTATAATTGGTGATTTATACACCCTTTGAAGACTTTCCTTAGTGGCAGCCGTTTTAACTATACCTCCAGTGCCATCACAGGCAGTGGACTGATACGAAAAAATCCCATTCACAATTCATTCTAAAATGTAAAAGATGATAGTACAGATTTATGAAGTTGTACTTATTTGTAGTAAGTAGCACAACCACCTGAGAAATAGTGAACTATGGTGCATTTTGGAAGAAATGCATCAACTGCAGCTACTGAATGGGTCAGTGAGTCACTGATGAAGCGAAAACTTTTATGCTTAAGATAATTCGTGTTCTCATTTTTTTATAGTAAACTACGAAAGAGTGTACAGTCGCTAGTGTTTGACTAATGGTGCTGAGTGTTGGCCTTATCTGTATTAATCCACTGTTTAACCGTCTAGGTAAATTAGGGGTTGAGATAAGTCTATAATTGGGGGGGCTGCTACCCTCTCCCCCCAAAAAAACGGATTTCAGACGAATTGGTTCCAGCCAAAAATCTACCCATACACCAATTTTCCTCAAAATCCGAGAGGGTGTGGTTCCACCTCTTGCCAGATTTGTCAAAAAAAGAGGCAGAACGGAAGAAACAAGAAAAAGGAGGCACGCTCTGGAGTCGGGGAACCCGCTCCCGGCAAACGAACAAGAGCTCAACAATTGAGTCAAATAAAATGTAGGAGGCCAACTACACCAGAAAGTCCATGAGTCCACAGGTCTCTATGAACGAAACTGTCTCAAGCACGAGGGAGAGGCGGTAGAGACCCCGTTCGTCGAGGTACTGGAACAGGTTACATGTGCGAATAACACCCCGGACTGAGAGACAATGTGCCGAAGAGTATGGGTGACAAAGCAGTCGTCGCGGTATGGTAGAGGAAGTTTTCCATCAAATGGCGGTGCGTCCAACGAATGCCCAATTTGAAGACGACAGAAAGAGACCTGAAGCCCCGGCCCGAGGCATATGGGGTAGGTCAACGGGAACAGTCGTGGCGCGATGGCATGTAACTTTAAGTTCCCAACGATCGTCCGCCATCTTCTTTGTCAGGCAGCCCTCTCCGAGCTAACCTGATTCCTGCCATGTAGTCAATGTGAGGAAGATCGAATCAGTGGTCTAGTCGCTAGCTCTCTCCTCGCCAACTTTTTGACGCCCTATCTCTACCTGATCCTGGAACCCAACAAAGGTAATCTCGAACTCCGCCCAGCTCGCGGCGACAGTGGCGCTACGAATATCAAGGTGTGGGGAGATTTCAATGCCCAGAGTACTCAGGGTGATGTGATTTGTGAGTAGCTATAGATCACAACCCGGTCTCCGAACGGGGCACAACGCGTGCTCCCCCGCACTGTGTATTGCAACCAGCTCGGCCGTAAAGACATATGCAGCGCCTAGTAGAGCCAGGCTAACTTAGAACAGGGAATAAGGCGTAGAATCTGCCCCCCCCCCCACCTGTTCGTACTTGCATCCATTAGTGTACATTGGCATGGCTCTACCGTGACACGAATGTGCTCCCAAAAGGTCGAACGGAATACTCTCGGCGCTGTGTAAGCTTTGGAAGCAGGGGCGTGGCGGCAAATAGTCAAGGGTGGCGTCCTAGGCAGAACCAGAGGCGAAACGGGCACAAGAGCTACACCAAGCTCTAAACCCCAAGGGCTACATCGACCTGTCGAATGAGTTTCAAAGACCTGCAGGCGTTAACGGGAGTTGTTTTAACATGTTCCAAAGCCTCTCCTGACACGGTATGAGGTAGCTGGTCAGGTCCTTAAGTCAATACAAAGGGTTGAGTGGAGAGTCGTAGAAAAAAGGAAATCTGAATGGGAACGAGGGGGAAGCATACCAACTTCCGACGCGCCCTCAGTGTCGAAGTGAACGCAAGTCAACTTGAGACATGTCTAAGTCCAGAGAACGAAAATAATTACAAAGACTACCGAAAACCAACGAGTCCTACCAACTCCACTTTGTAATAATGTCACTGCCACGCCGTGGTAGAGAAACAACGCAGAAAGGGGGAAGGTGACCGGAGGCCTTTCACACAACCAGGCCGACAGGACGTGCAGCTCTTCCAGGTAGCGAGTGTAACAGGCAATACATGAATGCGAAATAAGGAAAATAGGAGTGAAAAGAACCAATACCTCGACCTCAATTCAACCCTTCCACACTAGGAGGGCTAAATAATTACATTAGCCCCAAAGTACAAATTCATTAGCGTTTATACAAACTTACTCTTACGATCGAGTCTCATACAATACTCGAAATAGTATTTGTATTATTATAGCGCCTCCCTATCACACGACAGTGCCGGGCCATAGAACGGCATTCACGTGAGACCAGGCTCTCAATGTCAATCGTGCTTGACCTTCGACTGAACCCCGAATGGCGGCGGCAAAATGGGCAGGGAAAAAATCTTGATAACACGACGCACAAATGCAATCCCAGTTTAGAGCGAGAAGGGGGGAATCGAAAACCACACTACTCAACCGAGACATGACAAGCAGTCCATAGAAGGAAAATAATTACAAAGACGACCGAAAAGCAACGGAGCCCCCCACCCCCCTCCTCGTAATAATGTCATTGCCACGCCCAGTGGTAGAGGAACAACGTGGAGAGCGTGGGTGAACGGTGATGACAGGAGGCATTTCACGCCCGGATCAGCAGTGAGACCGTTACCTGCCAATCCCCGATCCACCCCATCCGGTCGGCAGATACCGGTAGCGGGCGAAGGAGGTGCGCACCGCGTGGGAACCACGAAATGGGCCAAGAATGAGTCAGGAAAAAAAGCCATTTTAAGCCCCAGTTTTCGGACATCGGGAGGAAGTACACACGCACGCACATGCTTGTAGAGAAGCGAGTGGAATGTAAGGGAGTGAAACAATCCAGATTTGTGGCACCAGTAAGCTCATTTCTGAGCGATTTTTTTTAACGCACAGATGTCGAAGTAATCAATATTATCTTATTAGTAGCCTACACAAAAAACAAAACTGATAAACTAAAAAAAATAGCGGACTAAAGCAAATCAAAGCAAAATCAAACAACAAACAAGCGCCCATCACGCGACTGCCACCAATGGCAAAGTCCAGCAATTATTTATAAACCTAAAAATAACAATACAAACCGAAGCAAAACCAACAAAAATAAAGGAAGCACGTCCCGTCTTAGGAGGGGGGGGGCGCACCACCCACCCGGCGCCAGAACATGCAACCAACACCAAAGAGAGTAAAAGAAAAATAGAGGAGGCTAGGAGCCCACATGTGTGTGCGCCCGAGTATAGGGGATAAGTGACCTGCTCAAATTCCCCGAACTGGGACATTCACCAAGAATGTGCCGAAGTCTGGTGGAATAACGCAGTCATCGCAGTAAGGTGCAGGGAAGCAATCATCAAATGACAGTGCGTCAGATTCGGAGAGGACAAAAGGTGACGCGAAACCGTCGCGGCATTCGGGGTAGGTCCACAGGAACACTCACGGCGTGATGGCACGCAACTTTAAGTTTTCATCGTCTCTCTCCCAGTATATTTGACAGGTAGCCCGGATGGCAGATGTGTTCCTGCCATTTAGTCAGTGTGAGGAAGAGCGAAACGCTGCTCAAGTCGCCCAGTTCCTGCGGACTCTTTGACGCCCTCATCGGAGTGCTTATTCCCCGCAATTACCACATGACCACGAACCCAGCAGAATATAATCTTGACCTCCACCCGGCTCGCAGCAACCATGGCGTCACAGATACCACCAACCAGCGTGTGTGGAGATTACAATGCCCCGAGAGCCCTCATGTGCGCTTTGTGAGTCACCAAGGATCACAATCCAGTCTCCGAACCAGGCACGACCCTTTAAGTCACCGCAACTACCTACATTAGCAGTGAAGACAGAGGAAGCGCCTGGTAGAACCCCGCTGAATTCATAGAGGATATACCGCATGGAAGTCAACCCCTTCCTGGGACAAGGAACTATCCGTATACACTGACACGGATCCAGCGTGACAAAAAGTGTGGTAGAAAAATGTCGAACTCAATACTTCCGGCGACGTGGGAGGTTTGTGAGCAGAGGCGTGAGGACAAATAGTTAAAGGTGGTAGCCTCTAGAGGAGAACGTGAGGCGCCACCGTACCAGAGAGCTACAGCAAGATCCCAAAAGGCTTAGAGTATGACTAGTGTCTCGGCGGCATAGGCACCGTCGAGATCAGCCGCTAATGCAGTGAGAGCCTTATCGACTAAGGGAGGTGCCGGGCTCGGGTGTACAAACGAATAATGCAGTGAGTATGGCGCAGAGCGAGAGCATCACGTGCTCATGGACAAGTAGGTTCTCAATAGGGAACGCGCGAATGAAACCGGTCGCCATGCGGACACCAGGGTGGTGGAGGATCGAGCCCGCCTTCCGTAATACACGCTCGGCGAGGGTGCGTAAAACTCGCATCCGTAGTGAAAGTTCGATGGAACAAAGGATCGGTAAGGAGTCGGTCTTAGCCAAGGAAAACAGAAACCTGTGCGCTTCGTCATAGCGAGAGATGAGGTTCAATGTCTGGGAGTCGACACTCCAGAGTTAGCATTTGGGCAGCACCAAAAGAGATCGAAAGGTCGTCTAGGTAAAGCGAGAACATCTTCCAGCAGCACAGAAATGAAACTGTTGATGCTAGGGGCAAAGAGTGCGACACTGAGGACACTTGCCTGCGGGACGTCCTGGTCGTATAGCTGAGGGCTCCTCCCACCTGTATGCGGAATCGACGATCTCGCAGAAACTTAGAAATAATGTTTCGGAGGAATCACCTCAACCCCAATTGTGTGGAGAGTCTCCATGTTGGAGTATCGACATGCGGTATTATAGGGCTTCTCCAGATAAAAAAAAACACACTGGCTTAGTGCTTACTACAAAGGAAAGTCTCGCAGACAGCACTTTGCAGTCGGAGCAGAACATCCGACGTGGAATGGGACACGCGCAAGCCGCACTGTGGGGAAGACAGGATGCCTCCGCTGTTCTGGAAACAGGCTAATCTAATATTACCCAATTTCTCCGTCACCTTTCACACGCAGAAGGTTAAAGAAATTGGACGAAAACCGGTGGGGTACATTGATTTCTCCCTCTTTTGCGAAAAGCGAGCACAGTAGCAATTGTCCAGGAATCTGGGAGGATAACCTCTACCCAGATCTTGTTGAAAAATATAACAGAAAGGGCATGCCTCGCTCACCTAGGTGTCGAAGCATGGAAGACGGGACATAATTCGGATGAGGTGCTGCGGCTGCGCATGAAGCGAGAGCGAAACGCAACTCACTGAACTTAAACCTGTCGTTGATGAGTTTCCGTCACTATAGGTAAAGTCTAGTCGGAGGCCTTCAACGACATCACGACGTGCACACCTGTGCAAGAGGAATCTTCCCGTTAAGTGAAGAGATGTATGCCCCGTCAGGAAGAGTGGCGAGCATGCTTCGATACTCCGGCCCCTAGTCCTAGCTCGACTAAATTCACCGACGATGAAATCGTTGGGGCGGCGCTTATATCGTATATAGGTATATCGCTTCTGTCTGAGAGCCGTTTCACAATCGGGCGGCCACCAAGGGAACTAACGGCGTGCCAAACGACCAAGTGTTCTAGAAATAGTAGTTAGGTCCAAGGCGATGAGGGTGCTGGAGAACTCAAAGACCTCATCCACCGACATAAACCTCTTGTTTGTGATAGAAAAATCAGTCATTTCCTGAATGCTAACCACAGGAGCTCGCTCGAAGCACAAGTGATACGGTTTCTCAGGAAGCAGCGGCAAACAAAATGATAGTTGAATGGGAAAATGGTCACTACCATAAAGGTCATGGACCACTTCACACCCAAAATCAGGTTGTGCATCCGGAGATCACTAGGACAGATAAATGCAAAAATAATATAAAAAATGAAGCGGGTTTTCTTGCAGTGTTGCGTAAACTCATGGACATTTAAGACATCCATTTCCAGCTTGTCGATCAGGTCAGAAAAGACTCGAATCCACGGATTGACCGAATAGTCTCGTGTCTACCTACCCTTCAAATTGCCGAGCAGTGGGGACAACCCTGAAACGACGCGGCTGAAGGCCCTGCGTCCAAGTCGACTGACGGTGGGATGTACATAGAAAAAAATAGTATACCTTCTATACAGGCTGTCACACACGTAATATCTGATAGTTTGCATTCTTTTTCTGACGAGGGCTGTGACGTGATATCGTGGGACCTACGTTCGCTTAATTGAGGCTGACACGTCATCCAAAAAAATCTAGAATTTTCGTTCGCTTTGATCGGCCAGTTCCCTCCTAGTTATTCAATGGAATATTAAAATTGGATTAAGATTATTGCGATTTTGTCATGAAAGAAAGTAATTGATGTCTGGAGTTGGGAATTTTCATTGTATGTTGATGTAGCATTGGGATTTTGAACGATCCATATTTTGATCGTGCACTTATTTTCCGGTTTCGTGCGTCTCGGAAGGCTATTGTGATTTAAGGCTATCGCGATTTAAAGCTATCGTGATTTATTGACTTAGTGTAAGACAACCCGCAGAGTTGTCGCCCCTTTTGTATTTTAGTTCGGGTTTACCGCGACTGTTGTACCTCTCGTGCATTTTTGGTAGGACAACCGTGTGTGGTGTCCTTGTTTTTGTGTGGCCCATACTAGGCCTGATTTTGGTGGTCGTGAGTGACCCTTATTTTTGTATAAGCCTTCATATATATATATATGGTCGGTCATTGCGCGTTGGTACATTGTTTTCACGTTACCGGTGAGTGCTTCCCTTTGTGGCTTAACCTTCTTTCTCCATGGTCTCATATAGATGTGAATATCATACGTGCGTTATTTTTGTGCCTACATATTTGTTTTTGTGTCTTCCATACTCTAAATATATTTACGTATTACAAAATGCCATTCCTTAGCTCGATCAATACAAGTTGTAATTAATTTTAAGGTCCTTCCTATGATAATTTAGTCTTGGAATATATCGTCATTTTCAAGTCGATTTATTTATCAAACATTTGTAAATAAAGTTTTTCCGTTTTAAGTCGACGCATCTTCGATTCCTTGGCTATAAACTTTTGGGGTTAAAGAATCTGGGCATGTCACCTGATCCCAGTTTGTGACATTAATGGCGACCTTGCCAGGATAGCTTTATAGGATAATATCAACCGTCGACTTGAAGTAGAAAATTTGGGAGCAACGAATGAATTTCGTATTTGGGGGGAAACTTTGATAGACGCTTTGGATCAACTGGAGAATCCGCCGTCCAGCTTGCCAGAAATGTTCCAACTGGAGAATCTGCCACCCGAGGTTATATAGATAATTTAAAGGCATAGAATAGCAAAAAGCAAATAATTTTTATCTTTATTATACACAAATTAAATATGTAACTTAACATAATAAACAGTAAATAATTATACAAGATTGAATGATTTTACTTTTTTTATAGAGTAAAAACCACCTATCATGAATATAGTTCGCTTATATGTTCGCATAAATACTAGAAAGCATTGGTTCCAAACCTATCTCGCCACATCATTTCACTTAAATGGGTTACTAATGAATTTCTTCGACAACCTCGCATTTGTTTAATTTTCTGTTTATGTTTATTCCAATATGACTTGGGTATGCACACCCGTGTGAGGATCTACAAAGTTAATGCTGTGAATTACTGTCCTGTGCTTAAGTCCAAGATCTCGTTGAATATGGCGATAAGATTTCCATTCATCCGTGTGAATAACAAAACCGGGTCGTACAACAGCATCGATTATTCCAAGAAGCGTAATGGAATCTCTGCGTTCTACAATTTCCATGTAGCCAACAGCTTGAGTGAAACTAGTGTCCACTAGTCCAAAAACCCAAATAGGATTTTCATTTCCACGTCCTCTGTGGTGCTTTACTTTATGGGAAAAGCAGGATTCATCGGCTTGAACAATGATTCCAGGCCCTCCCAGTTGAATTGGATGCCTCTCAAAGTACTTTTGACACACTTCACGAAAAAAATTGAAAATGTCGATGACAGTTTTTTCGCAAATCGACACCGTATTAACTGCAATTTGTACACTTTCTTGGATGCACCACATGTACATTATGTGCAACCAAACACGTAATTTCAAATTGGACTTCTCGAAAAAAAATCCTTTTCTGATTGAAGTAACAGATGTTTTATACTTTTGGCACTGTCGATTGTAACAACGCCACTGATAGCCGTCTTTCAAAGATTTACGCTTACACAAATTCAACTGCTCGTTGCAGTAAATACAGTTCATTTGGCTCTTGAGAATGCCTTTATTTTGCATAAATACTATAGTGGACATGGCATCTTCGTGTACTAATAATGGCATGAGTGTGTCTCGGTAAAAGTTATTAGCTGCCATGGGTTAAAAATTATGAGCAAAAAATATTATTCACTAGTATACTACTTATAAGCTCTAAATTCTCGGAGATCTTATATTTATAGAGATTTCTAGGCATATTATCAACTACATATTTGTATTTCCAACTTTTATGATTTCAAATCGTATCTTTTGTCTTATCTTAGTGACTAATTGATAAGATATAACTGATATGGCAAATATGGGATCAACTGGAGAATCCAGTTAATCCCATATTTGCCACAAATGTTCCAACTGGAGAATCCGCCGCCTAGAATTACTCAACTGGAGAATCCGCCGCCCAGAATTACTCAACTGGAGAATCCGCCGCCCAAAATTACTCAACTGGAAAATCCGCCGCCCAAGACATCTGGGCGGCGGATTCTCCAGTTGATTCCGACGCTTTTGGAGAGTATTTTGTGGTACCATATTTTGGGGGGGTATTTATATATGTTGTACGTTGATATTGCACTATTTTTTTTAGGGGGGGGGGGGTATGTTCTCTTTATATTGTATTTTGATTATGTATTGTTATATGTATACATATATATAGATAATTACCTACTTCGACCATGGAAAGATTGCTGCAGGACGCCAAAATTCTTGGTTTGGAGGTCACAGAAATTCAAGATTATGTCAGAGAACGACAGGCAGCTGCGCGTGAGGAGAGAAAAGCTGAGTGGGAGGCCGCTAAACTCCAAGCTGAGCAGGCAGCTGCACGTGAAGAAAGAGAAGCCGACCGCTACCGCGAAGAGAAGCAGCGGAAGCACGAACTCGAGATGAAAAGGTTGGAACTCGAGATGAAAAGGTTGGAACTCGAGTTAGTTCATTCCACCGCTAATCCGGCTGCTGTCACGTCTGCGAAAATGCCAAAATTGTCCTGCTTCGTCGATGGGAAGGATGCCATCGATAGTTACCTTCTACGATTTGAGAGATTTGCCAGGCAGCAGCGATGGCGTGAAGACCAATGGGCCACCGCATTAAGTGCATTGTTGACTGGAAGGGCATTAGAGACATATTCAAGAATGCCCGAGGAAGATGCGGCACAATATAATTTACTTAAGTCCACCCTATTCGTCAGATATGATTTAACAGAAGATGGCTACCGTAAAAAAATCCGTAGTGCGAAACCTGAGACCTGCGAAAGTCCGGATCAGTTCATGGATCGGCTACGAAACTATCTAATGAAATGGATAGGGCTATCAAATACTGACGAGAGCTTTGAGGCGCTGGTAAATTTGTTCATTAAGGAGCAGTTCATGGACGCAGTATTACAAGACCTGGCCATTCATTTGCGAGAACGAAATCCAAAAACGCTTCAAGGCATTCGAGACATGGCTGCGCAGTACTTGACGGCACACCATCAAACGCTTTCATCATCTCGGCCCAAATCACTTTCCCACATGGATTCTTCTTCCTGGTAAGGATCCTTGAACCACCGAAAGAGCTTGACAGACCGCGCCATCTCGCAGAGACTGGCGCAGAATTGTTTTCGATGCGAAGAACCAGGGCACGTAGCAAGAGAGTGTTGGTCAAATCCTATCCCTCCACAGCTGGCAATCAAGTGTTTCAAATGTGGCAAGATTGGCCACAGAATGCAAAATTGCAGGGAACGGACGGTAAATATCGTAACAACCGTTCAAGAGGACACTGAGAGCCATCCCACAGAAATGTCCGCATTATGCGCCATAACAAACGACGAGGAATACGCTGAGGAAGCTACCACAGAGGAGATCGAGTCTTTTGTGAAAGATAACAAGCTACTCCTACCCAACCGGAAGTTTGTGCCATACTTGGACGCGTGTTTCGTGAATAGGGGAGGCATTTCCATGCCTGTAACCATGGGAAGAGTTGGAAATCAACTGGTCGACACACTAAGAAATACAGGCTGCAGTGGTATCATAGTGAGGAAATTCCTTGTGTCAGACAACCAGCTCACAGGAAAAATCACTGCATTGAGGTTTGTGGACGACACGTTAAAAAGGGCCTCACTAGCCAAGATCCACATTGACACCCCCTACTTACCCGGTGAAGTGGATGCAGTATGCATAGAGAACTCCATATGTGGGCTGGTGATTGGAAATGTCTCCGGGGCTCTCCCTGCGGATAGTCCTGACCCCAAATGGCAGGAGAGTTGTGCGGTAACAAAGATAGCCAAGGCCCAATTAGCCCCCCAAACAACCCTTTAATTGTACCTGGGAGCAAAGGTCACAAAGAAGTGTGCCGCGAAGAATTAATTAAACTTCATGAAGCCGACGAGGTATTAAAGAAATTTTTTAATGAAATTCCATCTTCCAAACGTGACAATACGGCATCATATACGATCAAGAACGAGATTCTATACAGGATTTATCTTCCCAGAAGTAAGAACATTGGCAAAGAGATTCATCAAGTATGTGTCCCGGCTCAATTGAGGCAGCAGGTAATGGAAATTGCACACGATTCCATCTCTGGGGGACATCTTGGAGCCAAAAAGACACTGTACCGGATACTGTCAAATTTCTATTGGCCCGGTATTGGGGGAGATGTGGCCCGCTACTGCAAATCATGTGATGCATGCCAGAAGGAGATGGAGCCGTTAGGCGCCCAAGCCATCCAGCTCTACCAGCAGACGCGTTTGAAGGAGCACCAGCTCATTCTCCAGCGCCTGCGCAGAGAAGAAGCTCAAAGACTTCAACGCTCGATTGGAGGTCGAGCGCAAGAACCGACTCCTCGAACGCAAGAAGCAGAGGCGCACGGAACGGCGCGAAGCCTTCTATCGCCAGAAGGAGGAAGAGGAGCAGTGCCTGCGTGATGAAGAACTAAAGAAGCAGCACGAAGACGAAGAGAGGAAAGAGTTGGAACTCTCCAAGGAGAAGGAAGAGCGATTAATCCGTCGCAACGGGAGGAGGGGCGACCTGCAGCGGGGAGAAACTCGTACCCGCTCCCACGCCGAAATCGAAGAGGACAAGTCGGCTCCTTGGCGCCTCACGAGAATATGGCGTGGCGCGATAAAAAAGGCAAAGATGGACACGTGGCGTATCAAGGACGAAGGGCGAGAGCCCCTGTTGGAGCGACTGTCGAGCCGGGATATCCGGTGCATGGATCCGCCCAAGGAGAAGCAACAACGAGCGCTGGAGGAGCGACGGACGAGACACCTCGCCGAAGGGTCCTCCTCCCAGCAGAATCGACGAGAGAAAAGGAGATGGCTGGCGTAGTGCCCCACAGCGCAACTCGTGGGCGCAGGCCTCTCGCGACACTGACAGGGGTCCTCGGGATAGAGACAAAAGAGCGAACTTCGAGAGGCCATCCCCATCGGACTCTGAGAGACGAGTGTCTCAGGATATCCCCCCTCGGGATCGAGACTCTGGACGTCGGCCACGAGAAGTTAATAGTGGTCCTCCAGGTGAATATGAGAGGGGAGGATGTAACCGGAGTTCCGATTGGTGAGAGAGCGGAGGGCAACGTGACCTACGAACCTCGGCGAAAGGACGACCACCGAGGACCTTCTAAAGCGGACGAAGCGACCACATGGAGAAGGTCGGAGCCTGTAGGCAAGCCCAAGAAGGACGGTTTTCACCGTGAGCCGAAGACGACTTAATGCCTGGCGGGTCGGCGGCCATGCGTCATTACCCGCCGATCAGGATCCAACGTGTGTGCCTGGGATAAATTTTATCGGTAAATTTATTCTCAGTGGGGGGATATGTCACACACGTAATATCTGATAGTTTGCATTTTTTTCTGACGAGGGCGGTGACGTGATATCGTGGGACCTACGTTCGCTTAATTGAGGCTGACACGTCATCCAAAAACATTCTAGAGTTTTCGTTCACTTTGACCGGCCAGTTCTCTCCTAGTTATTTAATCGAATATTAAAATTGGATTAAGATTATTGCGATTTTGTCATGAAAGAAAGTAATTGATGTCCGAAGAAATTCAGCGACAGTGAAATCGTTCGGGCGGCGCTTATAGCGCATGTAGGCATAACGCTTCAAATCTTTCGGGCGGCGCTTATAGCGCATGTAGGCATAACGCTTCAAATCTTTCGGGCGGCGCTTATAGCGCATGTAGGCATAACGCTTCTGTTTGAGGGCCGTCTCACACTCGGCCGACCACCACTGGAGTGGTCGGCGTGAAAAACGGCCAGACGTTCTTGCAATAGTAGTCAGGCCCGCGGCGATTAGGTTGCCGGAGAACTCAACGGCTTCATTCAGTTATTTCCTGAAATGCAGGACATCGCGAGCGCGCAAAGCTCCAACGAGGTGAGCTCTCAGGCGGCAGCGGCCCAGAAAATGATATTTGAATGGGAAAGTGATCACTACCATGGAGGTCATCGACCACCCCCCAATCAAAATCAGGCTGTGTATCCGGAGAGCACAGAGATAGATCAAGGCAAGACAATGAAGCGGTTCTCGGACAATGATGCGTAAACAAATCCAAATTTAGGACACCTATATCAAGCTCTTCGATCAGATCGGCAAGGATTTGTCCCCTGGGATTTATTGAGTAGTCTCCAAGCAAGAGAAAGGGCCTCAGCAACCGTGCCACGACGCGGCGGAAGTACCCGTCGTCGAAATCAGCTGAGAGTGGAATGTACGCAGAAATAACAGTATACGTCCTATCCAGGTGAAGCTGCACAGCCATTGCCTGAAAGGAGGTATCTAAAGTGAAAAGAAGTACGGAGACATCATGCCGGGTGGAAACCGCGCATTCCCCATCTCGTGGTGGTGGGGTCGCAAAACCCTTATACCCCGGGAGGGGCGAGACGAGCCTCCACAGATCCTCCCAGTTGGCCCGGAGTCCGCGGCAATTCCATTGAAGGAATATGCCCTCCAGGCCTAGCTCGGACGAGACGCGGGGGTCCTCTTCGAACAGAAGACCCTAACGGGAATGGCCGTACGCTTCCCGGAGGAAGAACTACGGGCGCTGTCGTTTTCGACGACTTATTTGGGGGGGGGGGGCTCGCCATGCGAGTCTTTTCCTCCCTCCGCCTCGAAACCTGAGGCGGGCGTTGCGGCTTCGGAGGCGGACAGCCCTCTTTTCGAGGACCCAACGTTTCCGAGCCACTCAGCCAACCACTAGGCGTGGGCGAAGGAGACGAAGCTCCTTTGTTGCTGTCCTTGCGGGGGGCAGCTTTAGGAACCCCGGAAAATGGCCTGGCGATCAACTTTATGGGTTTTGCCTCCTGTGAGTCTAACGACTCGTTGGAGGCGCGTGTCCGTTTCGCCTTACGGGAAACGGTCACGCTGGCGGAAGGGGGGTAGCCGTGGTTCTAGCCGGGGCTGGGTGTGAACCCTTTGTGCCGCTAGCTTTACCAGGGGAGCACCCGGGTTGAGTATAACCCACAGAAGGGCTCCGAATGGGCGCGGAAACAACAGTGCTTGTTGGCCTGGATGGGCCAGGAGCAGACAGTATCTTTCTTAGCATTGCGGCGTAAGACGTCCCAGGCAGAGCCAGGCACGCCAGGACTCGGTGGAATGAGAGACGATCCTGGGACTGAACAGCCAGGATTTCCTTCTCTAAGAGATACGCACCACATTGCTTCGAATAAATGGAGTGCAGCTCTCCGCAATTGACACACTTGGCCACACACGATTTGGGCTTATCGTGTGTGGCCTTGGAGCAATTTGCAGACTTCGGGTGACCCGGGCTTTGCACATCTACATGAGCGATTCGTATGGCCGAAGCGGTGACAGTAATAGCACCTCCGCGGCAGTGGCACGAATGCCTTCACGCGGTAGCGATACTAACCGGCAGGCACCGACTCAGGGAGCTTGTCAGAGTCGACCGTGACGAAGAGTGTAGGGGTGGGTTTCGAGGCCCGTACCTGTTTTCTCATCACACGTTCGAACTTGACCGCCCCATGGTCGTCCACCATTAAGGTGATGTCCTCTATGGAGTAGTCCACGAGTTACCTCGCATAAACTACTCCTTTCACGAAGTTCATGGTAGAGTGCAGCGTCACACTCACAGGCGTGCTAACAAGTGTCCGAAGGGTACTAATCATGGCCGCCTCGGAGAGATTCGACGCATCCGCCAAAAGGCTCCGGTCCGAAAAACGGATCACCTTCGGCTCTCCAATCACACTAGCTAAAGCTCTCCACTGATGGATCATGTTGCACTTAGCCAAGATGGTGCCATCAGTGGAGCGAATAACGAGGAAGCGTTTGAAGCCAGCGGGCTCGAAAACGCCAGGTAGACTCTGAATGAGGGGCCCCGATGTAATCGAGGCTCCGTTCTGCGCACTAGCACTTTTTAGTCTTAGTCAGGGGCTCCGCACCCGGGGGGGGGCAGAGGGGCCGGAGTTGCCGATCTTAGCTTGGTCGCTTACCGAAGTGGCAGCTGACCCATCTGTCCCCGCAGGCCCTCGGATGGATAGGAGCCCCAAGTCTTTTTCCTGTTCTTTTTGTTTTTAGGATACGAGGGCGAGGAATGAACCCGCTTCTCCCCTCCGCAGGCAGGAGCCTCCAGGCCAGATGGACCGGCCTCAGTAAGGTCCTTCTCTTCGATGGAGAAGGTCCTGGTAGTCGTGGGGGCACCGGTCGGAGGAGATCCCTCCCCTCCTTGTACTGTTTCGGAAACCCTAGCCGTTTGAGGAGGACCTTGCATATGGGCGGATTCGAGTTCGGTGCTTGGAACCGAGCCCGGATTCCCCTCCATGAAAGGCCCTACCATCTGTTGCTGGGTTTCTTCAAGGACCAAGTCTATCTCATGGGGGGCCTCCAGTCCCCCCCCCAGGACACCACAGGTTCCATTGGCAGCGCTGTCACAAGTCGAGTCTGGGGAAGCACAGACCTTGACCCCGGCAAGGTTCAATATTCTCGCCAGCAGGTATTTTAAGGGATGCGACCGATGGGGCCTGGCTTCCCTCTCCCCCCGTAAAGGGGTTTGCCCTACCGAGCTGCTTTGAATAGGAAGCGGTCGGCTATGGGCTGCCTGCTGGCTTTCTTGGCAGTCCCCTTCGAAAGTAAAGGGGGGACTGCCGCTGGGAAGAGGGAGGTGCCCAAAAGCACCTCCATACAAAGGGGTGAGGGGAGTCCCCTGCACCAGTAGGCGAAGGAGAGGAGTAAGCTGCCTCTCCGGTTAGAGTGATTTGTAGGGTCCCCTACGAGAGCACAGGAGGGAAGGTCCATTTTTTCCGTGGAGCTGCCCGAGGGCGGCTCCGACGATGAAAAAGGGAAAATTTCTTTTGTTATCATCATTGGGCATGGTGACCATATTTTTTTTTACGGGAAGCAATCGCTCATCACCCCTCGCAGTAGCCCGCCCTGCAATGGGTGTGTAATGGGCTGGCAGAACCAGGTGCCGCCATTCAAGGCCTCCCATCCCGCCTGGTGGCCTGACATTCCCTCAGCATGGCGGCTCCACCTTGGACACGGCGTAAAATATATAGTGTTTGAAAATAGAAAGGAAGAGAAGGTGAGGAAGATGTGGGTCGGAATAAAGCAGGTTATTTAAAAACTCACCATCTCAAACCAGAGCTCAGGAGAGAGGGATCATTGTCCCCTCCCCCCTCAGCCCCGATCCGGGATAGTTGGCTGAGAAGAAGGTCGGCATCTACCCTGAGGAAAAAGAGGACGACCAGAGAAAGTTGTGAGAGAGGTTGTAGGAGAAGTGAGGAGGTAGGGAAGAAATACAGGCTGTCTGAAAGAAGAGGCTAAGCTGGGGCCGGACGGGGCGCTGAGTCCCGTCAGCACAGCGGCCAGGAAGGCAAATCACCCCTGAAATGGAGAAGGTCTTGACTGTCACAGGGGCCCCAGCCGGGGTAGGAAATCCCTCCTCTCCTTGTGAGGCCTCGGGGACCCGAGCCGTCTGAGGAATAGCTTGCACAGGGGCGGACTAGGGTTCTGCGCTTGGCCCGAGCAGGGTTCGACCCCATGAAGATCCTTCATCTCAGCCTGCCCTAGAAGGCAGTTGCCAGATGAGATATATATATATATATATATATATATATATATATATATATATATATATATATATATATATATATATATATATAAATATATATATATAAATATAAATATATAAATATATATATAATATATATATATATATATATATATATATATATATATATATATATATATCCATCTCAGCCCCCTCTCCCAAGATATCACAGATCCGATTCGAGGTACCTTTTTTTCTCGTTTTGGGCCGGCGAACCATTATCTGTCTGAGAAGAGAGGGAGGCACGTACAGTGACCCCCTATAAACTTAATATGCACGCCAGGAGGACATTAGAGGGCACAGGCCGACGGGCCCTGTCATCCCTTGTCCCACTAAGGGGTTGGCTTTATCGAGCCGCTACCACCGGGAGCTGTTAATTATGGGGCGCTGGCGTGTTTTCTTGGCAGTTCCCTGTGAAAGTAAAGTGTGGAATGCCGCTGGTAACATTGAGTCGCCCCTGGGCGACTCCAGAGAGAAGGGGATGAGGAGTCCCCTGCAACTGTAGACCTATGAGATGAGTAAACCACCTCTCCGGTCAGAGAGGTTTGTTTGGAGGGTCCCCTGAGAATGCACCTGTGCACGGGGCTCTTTTTATGTAGCTGAACTGCCAGAGAGCGGCTCCAATGGTGGTCGAGTGGGAGATTTGTTTTCTTCATCAATGGTTTTGGTGACCCTATTATTTGCACGGGACGCAAACGCTAATCACACCACGTAGTAGCTCGCTCTGCGAGAGATGAATACGTGGCCAACAAAGCCAGCTGCCGGCATTCAAGACCCCTCCCCCGCCCAGTGGCCAGGCACCCCTTCGACATGGCGGTCCCTCTTGGGCTGGGAGAAAAATTAATGGACCGTGAAAAGAGAATGGGCATGCGAATAAGGTGAGGCAGGTTGTTAAAAACCCACCACCCCAAACCTGTGCTCAGGGACGTCCCCCCCCCAACCCGCGATGGTTTGGTGAGAGGAAGCTGGTCGGTGTCTACCCTGTGAAATTAGAAGCCGATCAGAGAAAGTTTTGGGAGCGGTGCCAGAAAGAGGCTAAGGTGGGACTGGATGGGGCGCTGACTTCCGCCAGGAAAGCAAATCACCGTGCCCCTTACGGGGGCCCACACAGCAAGAGCATCAATGGACGTTCCTCACCTTCTCTTCGGTGACCGCCACATTTACAGGTTTGCTGACACTCCTTGGCCCCCTCGCTCCCTTGATTTGTCCATGTGTGATTATTTCTTGTATGGACGATTTGAACGATTGGACGATTTGAAGGAAGCTATTCGGGTGGTAGTCGACCAAATCGATAGAGCAATGCTGAAAAGAGTGGAGGCCAACTTCTAAGAACGCCTTCAGGAATGCATCAATGAAAACGACCACATGATTTTGTCAATACGAACACACATCAATAAAAAAAATAAATAAGCTAAAAAATCTTTTGTGAATTTTTCAAAAAAGTTCGTCCTTTCTGCCTCACCCTGTACGAGCTTGAAACTAGTGTGCGGGGGGGGATGGGGGCACGCTATAACAAAATTCTGGTCGTACATCGATCGACCACATATTTTGTTGTGGGGATCTTGTTATGGTAGAGAGTCTGTCAAAAATTGTTTGATAGCGTTTCAGTATCGTCATTTCTTCTTTCTTTTGTAGGGCAAGTATGGGGAGTTCGAGCTCCCGGAAACAGACGCGGTCCTTGTCAATTTGACCTCTCGAGAAATGGAAATCGACAAAAACAAAACAGTAATGAATGAGAAAAATAATGAGTCGAGAAAGATAAAGTACCACCTTCTTTAACTCTAAACTGCCACAGGAATCGATTGAAACGAGAATTGTTCGTAGATTACACAATCTCCCTCGCCCCCACTCTCTCTAAAGTACGAACAGATCCAGTTAGGCGCGTTTCACTCCGCCCTTGGAGGACGCGGGGATGAAATTAAGGAGAGGCAGCTAAGGGAGAGAGAGAGGACGGGGTTGAGGAAAAAAAACGACATCGAAAAACAAAATATTGTGATTCGCGCACGCGGCGATCGGGGCCGGAGAAAGGACAACAACTAAAGGGTAAAGGGGAACAAAGAAAAAAGGAAATTAATAGAAATGAAAAAGAGGAATGAATAGAAATGGAAAAGAGGAATGATAGAAAGGGAGAGGAATTACAATAAAAAGGTATTAATAGAAACGTAAAAGAGGAAAGAAGAGAAAAAAGATAAATTAATAGAGGAAAGAGGAATTAATAGAAACGAAAGAGGAAATAAGAGAAAAAAGAATGAATAGAAAGGGAGAGGAATTAAAATAAAAAGGTATTAATAGAAACGTAATGGGAATGAATAGAGAAAAGAGAATTAATAGAGGAAAAAGGAATTAATAGAAATGAAAAAGAGGAATGAATAGAACAGGATTGACAAAAAAAAAATTGAAAAAGCCCAATAAAACCTGGGTTTTATTCTGGGTTTTTTTTCAAAAAAACAAACACTACAAGCATTAGAATAACATAGAAAAAATAGCTACCTCTATTTTTATATTAATAATAAATTAGTTTAATAATTATATTATAGTAAGAACAGATCACAGTAACAGATCACTGATCGAGAATTTGGGGTACCCATGATAGCCATAACCTGTAGGAGAGATGAAATATTATGAGTCAGTATCAGAGAAATAACCTTAATTTGATACATATTTGTTGAAATTATAAACATAAATATGAATTCTAAATAAAATAATGATAAGTAGCATTCATTTCTTGAGAAAAAAGTGTAATTTAAAAAAAAACCCGGGTTTTTTTTTTCAAATTTCACTTGAAAAAAGACCTTCAGAAACTGGGAATAAAACCAGGGTTTTTTGATTTGCCAACCCTGGAATAGAATGAACAAAGAGGATTGAATAGAAAGGACAAAGAGGAATGAACGGAGAATTAAAACAATTAATACAAACGGAAAAGAGGAGTGAATAGGATAAAAGGAATAAATAGAAAGGGCGAAGAGAAATAAATAGAGCAGAGGAGAATAAAGGCAGGGATGGATTGAAACAAAAGGGGCGAGAAGGATGGCAATACTTACATAGACTCCGAAGCACCCTCTAAGAGGATGGGGTGCTGGGGGGGAGGCACTTTCGATAACTCTGGCTTCCTCATTCTGACAAACAAGGGATTGTATCGCGCGTGATGTCACACCGCCATGGCGAGGTCTCTGGCTCTCGCACAGGGAGGGAGAAAGAAAAGGCAAATACCCCAGGCCCCGACCAGTCTACCTACCAGCAAGGCTGGGGTTGCGGGTCGACGCATTGCGGAGAAGCCCCAATCTGAGTCGAGGAACATGAGCGTGTCCATCGAACCCTCAACTACCAGAAATCTCTCCCTACGACCTTTTTGCCCCCCTCCCTTCCGTTATTATTTTACAAAAACTAAATAAAAATCAATACCTCTCCACATCACCAAGTGGGCGAACGATCGGGATTTCAGAGAGGCGGGCACCCATAAAGGAACCCCCCCCCCAAAAAGATGGACACTGGCCAGGGCTAGCAAGATAAAAAAAATACATGAACCGAGAATATTAAATTACCAACAGAGCGTAACCCCCACCGCCAAACACACGAGCAAAAACCCCCGCACATATAAAACCACGATCAACGAGAGGAACCACCCCTTACCCCGTACTTCATCCCATCAGAATTTCCAGCCACCAAAGGAGAGACAAGCAAAAGCATCCCTTAATTGAAGACACAACAAAGCGCCATTCTCCGCAACAACGTTTGGCAATGAAACGTCTATACAATTATATATTTTCTTTTAAGGAGGTCGTAAGGAAAGTGGTGACTACTTGGCGCATACAACTCTCCTCTCCTGGCACTGACCCCCTCCCCTATCTACCACGGAGAGGACAATCCCCTTACAAGAAAACTTAATAAGTGCGATGGGTGATGGTGAATAATTAGAAAGAACAGTAGTGGCAAAACAATTTTCCACATGAGAAAACGTACAATAAGTATTGTTAGTTAAAATGGAATGGTAATGGTTGCAACTGCATACCATGGCTAGGAACATTGCAATTCAACTGGCAAAATATTTTGCAACATAGCCTGCAAACTCCCACAGTACGAAAATAACCAGGACTCCTAAGACGCAAACTAGGCGTGGGTCCATCTCGTACAACCCCTTAAAGCGCGATTTACGGCCCTAAAACGAACGCATGGCGCAAAAATGCACCTAATCAACAGATTCATTCACACGAGGGTGGGAAAATATAGGCCCCACAATGAATAGTTTCACACAAGAGCCGACTCACTTCATCCAAAGCTCATTCATTCATCAAATATCTTCTCAACAGGAGCCACCACTAGCAAAACTCCCTCCACCGACTTCTCCCAATAGGTCATCAATTACGACTGCGTTGGTACAGACTTCAAACTACGAACATTTGCGGGTGAAACCAAAATTATACGACACCCACCCAGCCGCACTCTCTCTCTCTCTCATGTCAATTCTTCCTTAATTAATAACGCAATTAAATTTCGCTCTCGAACAACAAACCACTATTGCCCCTCCCCCCCCCCATCTCCAAGGGAACCTGTAATCCAATGAGTACATTTCTACAGTGAAAGGAGGGTCCGGATGTCAATTGTTTTTTTTCAATAAATATATCAGCAAAATGCATCATTTCACATAAATAGCCCTTATAAATACTAGTAATCGAAAGCAAATAAATTATTTTAAAATCATAACGATTTAATAATCATTCAATTCACAAAAGAAAATTACCTAGCTTACACCGAGCAGGTCGCGAATAATTAAAAAGCAGAAAATGCAATGCAAGAAATTACTGTGGATAAATGGAATTTTCTTCCTCTCGAATTTAAAGGGCAGGAAATTTTTAGTGAGACACCTGTAAAGAAAGTGGTTTACCTAGAAAAGTGAAAATGTATGGAAGACACATCACCAGGTCATCTTGCCGGCATTGGGACCAGGAGGGCAAGATATGGGCGTTGTTCGTGCGCTATACTTCGCCCCAAGTTCCGTTCACATACGCAATTATGTATAGCTTGAGTTAATGTCACACGGGCATAATTCACTAAATTAGGGAATACTGTGGAAGAATAAATCACTGATTAATATAGTAATGAACAAGCAACCACAAACTACGTGAATCCTAAGTACATGGAGTTGCCGAGCGGATTTTACACACACACACACACACACGTGAATTTATAAACAAAGCAAAACCGATACCTTTAATGATTCCTAGTAGTGAATTTGGGGAATATTTTTTCATAAATTAGAATAATTTCTTTCATATATTTTTGTTTTTGTTTACAATGAAATATTGCGTTCAAAATGAAAGAATGTTACCTAAACAGTTGTGACAAAATGCGTAAAAAAATACCCAAACCTAAAAATAAAATTTCAGTTCTACTCCCGACCCAATAAACTCCTACGCCCATGTTGTGATGTGTATAAAGAGGATGGATAACCGAGGAAGAAACATTAGTTGGTGAAAGCTCTGTTGATTGGGCTATTAGAGCCTGTTTGTTTCTACCTTGGCATTCCGAATTGCCAGCGAGACAAAGAGCGAGGTGGAGGCTGTGGTCTACATGAGACAAAGAGCGAGGTTGAAGGCTTTGGTGTACAGCTCCATTTTAAATCGACTGCTTGTATTTTGAACAAGATCATCATCAAAAAATGGGAGGTTTTTTTCGTTTACATGAAGTGAAGTTTAGGCAGGATGTGTTCTTAAATTCTTGCATGAGCTGCTTGAGACTATCGAAACTGGGTCCGCTATTGAAGGTATCGTCAACATATCTGAGTTCGATGGGAGATGTAGACAGTGCACAGCAAATCGTGCAGGAATTGCATTCTCCAATAAAACATAATTGGTGACTTCTTGAAAATTAAGAACTGTGTAGTGGTGTTGTCTAACTTTTCTCATAACCAACGTATGTCCTTGGTAAATACATTGGCAGCAACCTACACACACACAACAGGCTCGCTTTTATTCTCATATGGGTACCAGCTTAAGAACTGGTAAGAGATTAAACAAGGAGGAGCCATCACCAATAGAGAACACTAAATAGTGTTAAACCATCCATCTCTGAACTAGAATCCTAATCATCTATACCTCCCAATATCTAATTCTCTTTTTATTAAAATGCTAACGTCCCTACTAAATTATGATTCTTCTTCAACTATCCTAAATCTCATTTAACTACTCCAACAATAGAAACCGATTTATTCTCCAGTATCCTTCACCCTCTATATTCATTTAGGATATCGCAGAGTTTATCATACTTATTTTAATGTTTGTTCTAAATTTAAATTTTTTTTTATTAATATGATATTCATTTGAGTTTAATTTTAAAAATTACTTTAACGTTGTTTCCATCTATTCTCATCAGATAGTTGTTGACTCATTAGTTCCCAATCGAAATTCTTAAGCTTTCGTATGATATCTCTTGCGATGAAGTCGGGCGAGGTCTTGAAAGAGCACGCTTCTTCCATTGCTCAATGTTGGCCTTTTTTCTTCAAGTGCTGCGAGTAAACGATCTGATTTAGACTAAGAAGTTCAAAATGGATTAGTCCATTTATATTTCATCAAACGCATAAGGGAATTTTCTAAGGATGAGACCGCTGTTTCGGTTGGGGTATTTGGTTTTTTTTTCCAATTTTCTAAAAAGTTGAATATTATTGTACATATTCCACTTTTCGTCTGCCGTAACAATCCTACTAAAAATGGCTCACTATTTATTCTAGAAACGAGAGATGAACAAATGTTGATTCTTTGTTGCAAGTGTACCTCTGACAGGTCGTGAGAGATCCACTGTCCCAATCATGAAACCTTGCCTACATCCCTTAAATAATTAAGGGTTTGATGTATGGTGGAAGGAGTTTAATGTAGATTTTACGCCAATTGTTCAACGTTCCAATCGAATTTAGTTCTTCTTTTATTTTTAAAAGATCTTGATCAAGTTCCACTGGTCGTCTTGAATTTGATTCATCATTGTGACTAACTTTTCCCAAGCAAAAAAAATGCCACATTACGTATAGGATGACTTAATACTTCGATCAAGAGTGATTTGACAGTTATTGCTCGTTCGCAGCGCAGTTCTATTAGTGAACCATTTGGTTCTGTATCCGGAACCTTCCAAATTGGCGCACGGCTAAAATATTGTTGCACCACGACTGAATTGTTCTGTGTGCCCGGACTACTTAGAAGGAACGCTGGTGAAAACTGACAGAAGAGGAAACAAGACTGAAAAGACGAAAAATGCAACACCATGCTAATTTCCTTACACGAGCAGGGGTACTACCCCCCTCCCTCCTTTACAGGGCGAAAGAAGTGGCTGAGCAGGGAATGGAAACAGGATATTAATAGAAGGTCGGGGAGAGGCGTTTAGTAGGCTTAGTGAGGAGAACGGTGAGAATGGAGTCCATCACTCCACACTCCTCTCTCGACTCCGCCCAATTTACTCAAATGCTTCCCAGAAGGAAGAGGACCTCAAAAAGGAGTAAGGAAAGTTGGTGTTTGATAATTACCTCAACCCCAAAGCCAACTTTCAATTCTGCAGACAAACTCGTTTAAAAAAAGTAAGAATTAAAAAGTTAACAAATAGTGAACTTGACTATATTAAAAAATGAGGCCGTCACATACCACTCCCGAACCCAGGAAGCCAAAAAGGCATCCTGGAAAATATTAAATTAATAATTTCGTGCAATGAATGCTATGTACTGCTTTATTCATTGATTTAATATAAATAAAAAGTCGATAGAATTCAACTGTTTGTTCTTAGCCGTCGTGTTTTCTTTTTTACAGGAAATCAAAAGTTAAAAGTTGGAAGTAGTAGGCTAATATTGGAGAAGGGTATCAGGTTGACTTGGAGTTGAGCTTTGGGGTATCGGGGCTGAAAGACTTTAAGAACCACTAATCTAATACACGTAGTATGGTCGTGCATAATTCCTGAATTTTTCGGAATGTAACCAAACTTCAATAAGGAGATAAATAAGCAAATCCATGGCCTGTCGCAATATGTTAGGTAGTAGACAGGTTCGAAGTACCACTATGTACAGGCAACTTGTTCCGAGCGCAAGTATTGCAGCTCAAACCACAATCTTTTGCAGAAATTTCACCGTCTTCTGTAGACATTTGGGTTTAAATTCTTCATCAGGCCTCCTTCTCACGCTTTACAGCAATGGTCGTTTCGTGGGAAAATAGGACCTACAATATAATAAGAGCTCTTGCTAACCGAGTGGATACGGCGTTGGTCTCCCAACGTCGCGGTACCGAGTTCGATCCCGAATCCCAGGATAGGCGGAACCAAACGTCAGCGCACGCAGAGATCTGGCTACCGATTGGTAGAGGCGCTGTGCTCAGCCCTGTACTGGGGTGGGTAGTAGATCTTTCACTTCTCATCACAAACATGGCCAATTACAACACTGCTTTCTTTCCTCTCTCGTCTCCGCAGCAAAACACACACTCTCTCTCTCTCTCTCTCTCTCTCCTCCAAGGAATTATGCATACGAGTATCTATATCCACATAAATCTGACGTTGTTTGGTGTCAAAACCTTACTTCCTGGCACCTCTCCCAGCGATTGTCATACTGACCTTTATGTCGATGTCATTATCCGGTCGTGACCCCCCTGAATAAAGGGCCGGTTGGCGAACCACTACCTACAATAATAGAAAACAATAATTTTCCAAAAATTCAGAATTATTTTTCCAAATTGACAAGGATCGTGGCAGTCACTCCCACAACTAAACGTGCATCCAACACACGACCAGATTTTAGTGAAAATGCTCCTAAAAAAAATAAGCAGACGCACAAAAACAATTGTTTGAATGTGTAAACCAAAGATGGCCACAAATAACTCACTTTTAGGATTCATTAGTTCAATGCCTAAGCAGCTAAGAGTAAAAGAAATTAAATCACTTTACTTTTAGCTGCTTTAATTGATCAAAAATAAATTTGCTATAACAGAATTCGCAGTGCATATACACTTCTAGCACATCACTGCCTTCTGTGAACATTCGGACTCAACGAGGTTATGCAACTAAATCCCTGCAGGTTTACACTTCTGATTAATGTCATTCCGGAACGAGAAACGACGCGCAGGAAAATCCATCGATCACAAAATGGAATTTCGTAACCTACAAGCTATTGAGTTGCAATGGCATTGTGAAAGGAGTGAAGTCCGCGGTGTGAAAAGGCAAAGAGTGACCATTTATCTTTAAAGGATAGGCGGAGTGCAAAGGTCTCTCATTTCGGACAAGCCCAATAAAACAAAAGCGGCATTACTGGGCTGCCTCTTAGGCGAATCAAAAGGGACAAATAGTTAAAATTACACTAGTTAGTAAATAGTGCTAATTAGATGGCAAACAATATTACACGAGATTACAAACCAATTTCCACTCCTACCGAGGTGGAGTGCAGGGGTCGAAAATTACACAGAAAGCAAATGAATATAGTCAAATATTTATTCATATTTTTTTCATAAAACAAAACAAATGAAGACATCTGCACCGGGAAGGGTGAGAGGCTTGTAGTAGAAGTGAAGTTAGGGAAAATGTCGTAGGTACATATATTCTAAGTAGGCTACTTTGGGCGAGGTCACATCGAATGGACATGATCGCGCTTCGGGCGAGCCGCGTTCCTTCGAAAAGGAACGAGACGTTCAATGAGCTGCGTTCATCGCCGGCGTGAGTCAGGGCTCAGGGATGCGTTGATCCTGGTCTAGCCTCGCCCACGCTCATTCCAGCCCAGCCAAGAAACCCATCCTATGCACAGCAGCGAGAAGGGCTTCACAAAACTCACCCATACCAAAGACTGTAATCTTAGCCCGCAGAAACACGGGTTGCCAGTTGTAATGGGAGGGGGGGGGGGTAGAGAACCAAGGAGATGCAATTCTTCTGCAGCCTCGCAACAAAGTGGGTCTGGCTTCGTGCCCCTTAAGAAACGGCGAGGAAATCTTGCAGTGAAACACTCCCATTTATCAGACAGTAATACTACACCTGTCATGGAATATAGCGAGAACGTACCAGTGATAAATTGCTCGGATGCTCCTAATACAAATTTCTTTCTATAAACAGGGGGGCAAAGTGCTGAAAACAACAATCATTTACATAAAGTTTAGTCACAGGCTGGTTTGGGGAGACCGTCCCCATCGAGCTCATCTTCAGGGTGGCGGATTGAGGATCGGCCATGTAATGTATGGCTAGCTACGAACAAAGCTGGGCCTGGGGGTGCAGCTGAATAAGAGTCGTGGACCAAACGGCGATATCGCCCAACCTATTGGAGTGGGCTAAGTGCTGGCAACACCTAGCCATTTAAAACAATCCAACTATTCGGGAGTCATTCTTCTTGTCTTTACAGGGGCCGTCCTAGTGAGTTCTTGCAATGGGCAATGACCCCTCAAAAAAGATATATTAAAAAAAGAAACAACAATAAAGTTCGCACCTAACAAATAATACGCATTCCGGTTGTGCAACCCTGCAGGGGCATGCTCCGACCAGCAACAGGTGAAGCTCTGGCAAGATGCCGCACCTGGCGCAGCGCTTTTGGTCGTCTCGGATTTCATGTGCCACTAGATTACAACTGCGTGAGTCTAAGTGGTGTTGGCGATGAACGCAATTCTCTCAGCACTTTAATTTCATCATCTAGGCAAGGTTTCTTAACCGTTGGGAAATTTTCCACTAGTGGGAAATTCAAAGATCCCGCGTAAATAATATTAAGCTCGTTAAGAATTAAATAACTTGTTCTCAGCTGTACTGTAATTTATGAATAAAATATTAAATACAGGACAATAACGTAATGTTTAATAATCACACTTCTCAACCATTATATATTTTAACAATTTTTTTATTGTACTTTTAAACTTAACAGTTATAAAATATAATCTTAACCGCAAAGTTGTCCTAAAAGTAGGAAATAGAAAATATTGAGACGGTCCTGGAAAATGATGAAGCAAGACGAATCGACGGAGCAGGAAAAAAAAAAAACAATAAACCGTGAGTAAACTATCTCGTAAGAATTTGGTTATTAAATATAGAATAACAAGAATCGATCTCCCTTTAGCTAGGAAGCAATTCTCAGGCATTTTATCCTGGCAAAGTTATAACGTGTTTTTTTTTGCTCCATTTTCAAACAATGAATGCGTTGGGTTTGGGGTTTAACATGCCACAGAGTTCATTATTTACAGTTTAACATCAGCTAAACATGCAAGTGTATCTAATGTTCATGAGATATGTAATAATAGTCTTACATCAGATTTGGTTGCGTGGTAATGTTTGAAAGGTGTATAGCAAATGGGCCTGGGAAAGCACGCAACACGTCTCTTAGCAAACTGTAAAAGAGAGGATGCGAGAAAGAAAAAAGGTATCAGCCGTCTCCCCCCTCCCCGAAATCAGCAACACGAACACAATTGCTGAATCTTTAAGCCACCACATCCCGTATAACGGGCCCTCGATAGCACGCGGCGGCGACAAATAAAACAAAGATTTCACGCTGTTATATCGACGCGTATGTTCTTGAAAGCTCCGGGTTTGGCGTTATTTTGCGCCAAAGTGAGATCAGTGTCCTCTATAGTTCTCTCCCTGGATAGGAAGTGAAACTCCTCCTTCCAGCCACCGCTTTCTTGAATTGTCCCTGAGGGTATGTGCGCACATACATGAGTTTAAACACACATCTACATACCATCATTTAATTTCGCTGACGAGGGGAATCTTCATCCTCTACGCAACGCCTGTGAAGCAGTGTAAAAATGCGTGTGCCCCACCCCTCGTTTTGCTATGTTCCACCGAGTAACACCCCCCCCCCCCCAAATGCCAACAAGGACTCGAGAACGAAGGCCCCCGCCCGGGCCGTGATAACAGGCTCGTCACAGGAGCGCGCAATTGAACTGCGCAATTCACAACTTTCAACTCCCCGCAGTGCCCCTTTCGAGGGGGGGGGGAGAGTTCTAATGAAGGAATAAGGGTCGCGTGCATAACAAGGCATCAACCTTGAATAACGTGGCTTGGGTAAGTGAGGGTATTATAAACCCGCAATAAAAAGTACATGACCCACTTCTCTCGCAGAAACTTGAAGGTACAGTCCCATAGGAGGGGGGTCTCACGCAGTGGGGTTTTCATGGGGACAGAGATTCCGCACAAATACCGCTTCCTTATTTTATACTCCTCGAAAGGGACGCTGTGAGGGCGGGGGGGGGGGGGGGTAGCCCCCTCCTTTAAAATTGCCTGCACTGGAACTTACAAACATTTATAAAATGTTTATTCTTCCCAAATTAATGAATGCGTATCCTGCCTCACTGCTACCCAGCTTGGCCACCTCGATACGGTACAGAAACGGGCCATGAAGATCATTCTGGGCGCCAATTACACGAGCTATGACGCAGCCACCTCTTTCCTACAACTCACCCCTCTAGCAGCTCAGTACTCCACCAGTCTCGAACAGTTTAGCCATAAACTGCTGAACAACCCTTCTCACCGCGACATACTTCTCCTCACGCTCCACGTCCCCACCTTGCCTTTCGTGCCTACAACAGAGCGCTACAAGAACAGTGTAGTTCCCACACTAACTAAAATTATCAATAATCATTAACATCTGATATGTCTGTGTAGCTATTTCACTGTGTGTGTGTTTCCGTTTTGGTGCTCTATTTATGTTTTTGTGTTACTATAAATGTATACTTTCAGCTACGTTTTCAAGGTTATATCTTGTTGACAACTTGAATGGGGGGTGGGGGGTAAATAGACGGGCCTGGAGAGGGGAACTGAATGGACGAACTTCTCGTTTGGAAGAGGACCAGGTAATACTCGACCTTTCACTTACCCTTCCCTCAAACTTCGGCTCACCCCACGTCGATACAAATGTATGGATTTATAAAGGCAAAAGGCTCGACACGTTGCTGGGGCTTCCCTCCTCCCGTTCGCCATACGTTTCCCCAATGGGGGTTCCACAAAGTTCGTATATTGGAGTCGGAGGTGGGGGGATGTACATCCTAGGGGTTCCTGTAATCATGGATCTTGTCATATTTGATCAGACCCTCCCCTTAAAATTCCGCCCCTAATTCAAGTCGTGTGCGAGGCACAGTTAACTAAATTAAACAAAAGGGTTCGTGATGTCAAGTGAAGTAAAATGTATGAAAGGTCGAATCTCAAAAGGAGGAGACTACTTGGGGTGGAGATGAATTATACCCAAATTCCAATCAAACCTTGGGTTAAAGAATATAGGCACCTGCGAATTTGACCCCATTGTGGGGGAATGTCAAAGGAGAGTCAAGCAACATCGAGCAGAATGGCACTTAGAAAGAGAGAGTAGGTATGTTGGATAGGGCGAGGTGGTGGTGGTAAAGTAGAGAATGATAAAAGCGGAGTCTGTGTAGAGTAATGCTGTATAATTATATAAAAAAAAAACAACGATGGTTTTTCGCCAGTATCTAAGTTCGCAAAGAAAGTAAATTTAGGCGGAGTGCAAATGTGCGGGAGATGCAGTCCGGGCAAAATGGGTGATTGCCGAAGGGTCGCGTAACTCTTCTTGACCCTATCTATTCGGCAATAAAGCAAAGCCACGTGGCGAAGGAGGGTAGTGTAAGGAATGGAGAACAAAAGGGAAAAGACATCAGGATTCACCAAACCTTTCCACGTCACGTCCTACCCCCTTAACCCAAAGAATTTTTTGGTCGTTGTTTTTTTTTTACCACCGAGCTACATTCATTTGAGTTGGCTTATATTTTTCAGTGGGGACCTACTGATTATTTTTAAAGTGGAATCCGAACCGCGGGTATATCAGCGACACGAATCGGGACTCCATCCGGTGACTTGCCAGACCCGATGTGGCCGTCACCTCTCTTAGGTGAGGCGGGCGGCCACCAGGAACGACACAACATCCACCGGGCGGGTCCACAGGTACCTTAGTGTGTGATGGATGTGCGTTGCGTGCGAGTGTGAGGTTGGGACACTCAAGGAGGTGTTTTGTGTCTTCTGGGACTCGATTGCACCTAGTGCATGTTGGTGTTTGTATTGTTTTAGTGTGGGTGAGTGACGCGGTTCAGATAGGAGTACTATGGGTTTTCTGAGGAGTGGATGTGGGGGTTGCATTTTAAAGATGTAGTTATGCGTGGCAGGGCGTAGGTGTTCGTGAGGGTGGACTGTGTGGATAAGTTTTATTAAGGTGTGGTTTGGGGATGAGGGAGGGGGGTATTAAGCCTAGCCTGAAAGTTGGGTGGTGGTCAGGGTGGGAGTGTTTTTTACTCTGCTGAAGTGTTGGGTTCCTTCCAATCATGTTTAGGTTTACTTTAGTGGGTAATATGTTGGTTTTAGTGTGGAAATGTGGGATTAGTGTGGGTTTGTTTTTTTTTGTGTGTGTATCTTGTGATGACTCTTAGTGATTTATTTTGAGGAATTAAGCTGTTTGGAGTGGATGTTTTTGAGTGTTAGGTGCAAGGCCGATGCAGCGTAGTTAAGGTGGATCGTATGAATTGTTTGTATGGTATGGTGAGGAATTCCGTCCGTTGCCCGTGTTGGCTAGTGTTTTGAGGGGGTTAATTTTTTATGTGGTTGTTTATTATCTTGGTTGTGTGTACTGTGAAAGTCGAGCATGATAGCAAGGAGGGCAGGGGTGTTGTACAGGGTGAGGGCTTGTCCATTTCGATTAAGGCATCGCGTCAAAAGTGGACCATGACACCATCGAGCAATTTTTCTACACCGTGGGTCTCGAATTAAATCGCGACTAAATTGACTGCTTTATTCCTTCCCAACTTTCCATTGAACCACCTTTATGCCCCTTTCTTTACAACTCTCGTCTCCTTTATTTTCATTGTCAGCGACCGATTTCGCAGGCTCATCGCCAATCAGCTTTCGTCCACTCATTGCGCAGAGGGTGCTGGTTACCTCCTCTCTAACGGCTCAGATATGGGTAGTGGGTTTTAACAGGTCTACACCCCCCCCCCCATCTCCATTAAATCCGCCCCATCTTTCTTTTCCCTACCTATCATTTACGCACCAGCAAGTGTATGTCATTTGACATCTGGACCCTTACGTGCCCCTCCAACCCCAATGCCAACAGGGCGATCTTCAACACATGTCACTTCCCCTAAATTCACCACTTTCTGTAACGTGTACCACCACCGATGCCTCCTGTCCGGGCGCCCAGTCGCCGCTATAACCCCCCCCGGAACGCACTTCGGGCTGCGACTTCATGTGCTGCCAACCATCATCAGGTGGCTTCGTCATGGAGATGGGGAGGGGGAATTCCGGCCACGCGAATGGCTGAAACGAAGCCTAACTAACGGACGACGCTTTATAACGCACTGCGCATTACTTTTTTAAGTGGCACAATTGCGTCCCTGGCCCTACTAATCGTGGCAAGAATCGTCCATATATCCACCAGTCCTCGCTACGTCGGTATAATGAAAACTTGCCACCGTACTCTTTGTAAACGTTGCTCGTTTTCTCATCATGGCCTTTTAAAATTTTTGTAACGAGGCGAAAACCAACAAAGGCATTTCCATCCACAAAGTCCTCGAAAAGAAGTGGTGACAAAGTGTGGACGGTAGATAATCCCGGGTAGCCAAAGGATCTTACTAAAAAAATGTAAAAAACAGCTACAATACCAAAAAAAAACAACAAATAATAATCCCAAGAACCTTACGTCATTGCGAAATTTTAAAATCCATTTCCGGTTAGAGAAATCAAATAGGGAGGAAATAGGGCGTCGCTCGACAATTTCGTACACAATTAACCATAAATAATTACAAACTCCCTTAAATAGTGTTTGTGGGGGATACAACACCTTAACTTCATCTGTTCAATGGTTTTCTTCCCCCATTCTGACTATGAAATGAAAGGCAGCGTTAAAGCAAATGGAGGGAAATAAAAGTAGCAATAAATATGCTAAACAAACACCCTCACCAGACTTTCTGATTACGTTCAAAAATAATAAAAACACGGGGACAAAAAAAAACAAACTAAGAGCGCACGAACCAGGTCGCTGAATAAAAAAAAAAGATGCAAAAACGCGTCCTTAAAATGCCTCTCCTTTCACACTAATGCGTCAACCCTGCGGAAAATAATAAGCCTACAATAGCGCCTCGCCTCGAATGAAAGCAAGACCGATCCCGAGGCACTGGCTGATAACGAAGGTATGTAAGCCCAGACCTCGACTCATATGAGTCATTTACGAGCCCTTAGGCCTAACAAAACCACAACCCGCTTTCGTGAAATCGAAAGCTCTGGGGGGAAACTCTTACCTGTAAAAGACCCCACCCTGACAAACCTTAGGCCACCTGCAGGGGTAGGACGGACCTGTTAAGCAGGCATTCCACCGAGAGCAACGCAGCATTCTATGACCGAGTCAGAGAATCAAGGATTAGTAAAAAAAACAAAAAAAAAGTAACCAAAATTTAAGCATGGCTCCTTATGAATACCGAGGATATGTAAAAAAGAGAATATAAAACAAAAGGGCTAAAAAAAAGTCTCGATGGAACAGCACTAGTACTCGGAAGTGGATGTACTCACCATTTCGGGAAACGTCTAATTCGACGAGATTTTCAAAATTTTGAATGTCGGGAGGGATTCTCGAAATTTCATTGTCACTCAAACCGAGTCTCCTCAATTTATGCAAGCGGAAGAAGTTCTGCGGGCGATAAGGAACAAACCTAAGAACATTAAAATATAAAACGCTCACCTGGCTCGAGGTAATCACCCCAACATATTTTAAATTAGTTCAAACCCCAAATACCCGATCTTGGAACCCATTTCACTTCAACGAACGTCAATGATATGATAACACGCAACACCATGCCGAAAAAGCCCGATAGATTTTTCTAATATGTATATATACATAATATAAAAATAACCCGAAAACAAAAACAACGGAGGATCTCCGCCCGAAAGAGGCGGGTTAAAAAAAATGAGACCAAGTTAGCGTTATGTGCGCGAGGTAAAAATGTCCAAAGGGAAGATAAGACACGAAACTACTTACCTTGCCCCTGATTAGCAACAGGGCAGATTCCTTTGGGAAATTACCCAAATCGTCAGAGCAAATCTACTACCCTATCGGCCACACACATGACTTTGGAATCCAGTGACTCATAGGCTTAGCCTCGGTCCACAAAACCTTTCCTCTAATCCTGTCCCCGAAGAAACTGCATACTTCACATTCCAGCTGCTTTGATCAAGACCAGTTTTCAGAGTCAACCGGATCCAACCCCCGTCGCTGTTGGCTCGGGCTCGAGGGAAGTTAAAATGTTAAGAGCCCAAGATAGGAATTAGGCGCTAGCGACTGGCAAGGCTCACAACTCAATGAAATGAGGTTCTTTTGTGGGGCAAGGGTGGTTCAAATTTGTATTTATGAAAGTCTGTGGTCACTTCCAAATGACAATCCCTCAACAAAATGACAAAGGAAAAAGAATCGCTCTCAAATAAGGCTAGAAGTTAGAAGGAATTTTGGACTACAGATTTGAAAATAGAATTCTATTGATAAATTTAATCAATCTGTTAAAAGTAAATTGAAATGAACAAAAGATATTGAACGTCTTTAAAACGGTATTGGCTCTCAATTGTTCGCAAATGTCTTTGAAAACGCAATTGTGCCTTTTAAGCCACACACATTTCTCTGTGTAAGAGTAAAAATTGTTGTATTACAATCACCCATGCAATTCTTTGTTTAGGTTACCTAACCAAATCACTCCCAGTGCCCAATAATAAAGACAATCCTTTCCATTTCAGTTGGGAAAAGGCGTCTTTAATCGCAAATTTATTCTAAGAGCTAATTAATCATCAAATTCAAATAAACCTAAAACTGTATCTTTAAAGGGGTTTGCAAAAGTTCTCTTACACTCTTTTTTTTATCTTTCGAGAGGTTTACGTGTGATAGCAAAAGTTTCGTGGAACAAACTTAAAGTTCTATTTTTCCAGCTCGTGTCCTGAAAACGTCTTTTCCATTGTGTGTCGAGATGGAAGTGAAAAGAAGAGAGATCTCTGCTCTCCCGCGCGTGGGCCACATCAAGTCCGAAAACGACAAGCGGCTCACGCTAAAAAAAAAAAAATAATTGCTATGCAAAATATTTTGAGCTAACAAAGTAAATCTCATTAATGAGCGACAAACAAGAATTAGCCTATTAACTAGTACGAGGCTAACCTATTACCGAAAAAAGCGAATTCCGACGGAAAAGAACTTAAACAGAGCAGTGATAACCTAACCAAACTAGCCTAGTTCTGGTTTGTCTCTCAAATATGTATATTGCAGAGCATTTCTTTTTTTTCAACGAATCTTGTTTCGTTTGTTGTTATTTATTTCAAACCAATAAAGTTGGAAAGAAATTGTGGAACGAAATAGTACCTACATATAGTATGGATTAAAGGAGATATTTTTAATTTCAAAACGAAAACGAACTTTCCGGATAACCTAATTATAAATTCTTTCAAACATCTCAGCTTAACCTCACTCTTTTCCTTGTTCTATCAAGTTGGAACGAAAGTTATGTCCGATTTTTGGATATATTTTAAAAAGGAAAATATGTAATCATAAACATAACTTTCATTGCTTTGTAGAACCTCATTCCATCTGTCAACAAGCTTATAAAATTCTTTAGGTTTTGTTGCAAAGTATGAATCCAACTCGTTTTCAACCTTTCCTCGTGGTCAAACTAAGACCATTCAAATGGTTCTGTCATCCCCTAAACAAGTGATAATCAAAAGGAACAAGGCCAAGAGAACCTGGAGGATGAAGCAATATTTCCCAACCGAAATCCCCCAAGAGATCTTTGGTCATTCCAGCTGTGTGATCGCGGGCATTATCATGATTGAGGATGACACCCTTCTATTGACGTCGCCTTTGGCACAGGTGGCTTTCAAACGGCGAGGTTGATTGCAGTACAGATTGGCTTTGCTTGTTGTCTAACAGTTCGTAATAGACAATTCCGCCAACATACCACCATACACTCAACATGATCTTTATTGGTTCGTACATAACACATTTTCCAATCATCTACAGTGGTATGAGTTACGCTAAATTGTTCAGCGAGTTTCCTAAATATATGTTGCAGGATTTGCTGTGACAACAGCTTCCAACTCTTTGGACTAAAGTTCTTTTGGTCCGTCTTTTATACTGAAATCCCCACTTAGATATCCCTTGTAGTTCGCCTTATATTATCATCCTAGGATAAAATAGGGTACTAGGGAGCATAAGGTACTCGAAAGACATGGTGGATGGGTTATGAGGTAACCATGGATTTTTGGGGGGGTGGAGAGGCGACCTGAAGGTGTCATGGCATTGGGGAGGGGGGTAGGTCCATGGAAAGAGTCACGGCGCAATGGCACGCAACTTTTAAGTTCCCCTCGGCCGTCTCCCATCTTCTTTGCATGACTGGGTAACCAGAGATGTATCATCCAAATTGTCTGAAATTTTCCTGATAAATATCAGGTAATATACTGTATTTTTTAAGTGAGAAAGCACTTTCATTGATATAAACGTAAGAACAAACCTGCATTAAACAATACAAATAATGTGGCGGAATTTTTCCACTGGCAAGCGTATTAACACTAAAGTATAAAGTTGCTGCTCTGGACGCATCAAAACGTACAGAAAATCTTGTGCACAGAAATGCATACACTCGAATAATCTTTTTCCAAGGACACATCACACCTTTAACTAAATCCAATTACATAATTATGGTTCATCAATTTTAAGTGATTCACTTACAGATTGTAATAGAAGAAAATAAGTTAGAGTAAAACGTTTACAAGGTGAGGCAAGAATAGGGGCAAGCGATACGCCAATCAAATATAAAAGAGGATAATAATGGCAAAAGATAATGATAAAGTAATTGCATTTAATATCTATAGTCACGAGCTTAAAAATTTGCTATTTCACTTTGGAAATAGATAAATAGGCATTAATTTAATTGTTTGGTTAGGATTAGTGGTGGGATGATTAATCGGAATCGGGAGATTTTCTGAGATTTACGATTCTTACTAATTTAAGTATTTTTATAAATGTTTAAGTAAAACAGGTTATGATGAGTAATTTTCTTTTTCAGAAGAAAACAGCGATCCAAATCTTGGGGTTCTCAAACTAGAGTTTAGCTATTTAAAATTGATGATAAAGATGATTCAAAGGCGATTTGTCAAATATGTAACAGCTCACTATATGGAGGCTTCAAAACTGGTGGTTACAAAACAACCAATATGCTTAAGCATTTAAGAACAAAGCATAACAAAGAATTAGAAGAAGAAAATGAAAAAGAAAAGAAAGAACAAGGAGAAAAGATTGGTAAGTGAAAGTAGTGCCTTAAGGATTCAAAGGTTAACCTTTGAATCTTTAAGGCAGACATTACATGAAGCTCTTACAAAAACCTAAAATATGGGATGATCAGAGAGCAAAAAGTATTCATAAATAGGAGAGATGATAGCAATTGATCTTAAACCGATCTAGATAAAATCCATTCTAGGAAATATGTTAAAGACCAAATTATTCACGATATATACAGCAACGTGAAAGAAAAACTGCATGATGCTATTAAACTGGATGAATATATATCTTTTACATCTGATAGAGAGACAGCAGATACGTCAAGCATATCTTTCCCAGCTCCAGCTTAACAGTCCAGTGGATTAGGTAATGATAATTATGAGCAAAAAATGTGATTATTAGAGTTGTACCTTTTAACAAATCCAATATCAGTTTAACTTTACAAAATGCAATGACTCAATTTGAAATTCCAGCTAAGAAAGTGCATGGCATCGTGAGAGAATGCAGCAAACACGACTGCAGGAGTTGGGCAAGCAGTTTTTCACTCCTTCCCTGCTACTTTCATACTTTGCAATTAGTTCTGAATGATGCTATTTTTGAACAAAGGTATGTGAAGGATATAATAGTAATATGCAAACAAATCATCACCTTCAGCATTTGCAAAGTACACAGAATTTCAGAAGAAATTATAAATGTTCCACAGCACAAATTTAAACAAGATAATAAAACTAGATGGAATAGTCTGTACTACATGTTTTCTGGAATCCATGAACAAAATATGTTCTTATTTCATTTTGTAGTGAATATTTAAAGCTACGAGTAGCATGTCTTGAAACAAGTCATTGGAAATCTTGGAAAGACTAATAAAGATACTTCAACCCTTCTCCTTTCTAGCATCAGCAGATTTAATCTAAAGCATTTCTCCATAAAGTAAGCTCTTCAACCCATGAATCACCTCAGTCATCCTTCTTTGCACTCAAGCAAACTAATATACAAGATGAGGCCTAATTAATGCCAAATACTGTTTCACAATTTATGCTCCTACCAATAAACCCTGTTATCTTTATTCCTAACACTAAAGCACTTTTTTCTATGCTGGAGGTTGGAATTACAAGGACACAAGTCTCTTCAATTCTGAGCTTAAAACTGATTCAATTTATAATTATTCAGTGGATTAAACCTACATATACTAAATATGTACGCTAAACTTGTTTGTTAAATTTGCCATTTCTCTGCTCATTGGGATAGTATGGTCAATTCATTTTGGACTAACTCGGGATCAGAGGCACACTTATGAATTTTGAATAAAGTTAAAACACATGGGATCGCTGAAAATATTATGTGGATTCAGTCATGGTTTAGTGACAGATAGTGCAGAGTTAGTATAGACAAGATTAAATGTGAGTCAGGGAATGTTACCAGCGGGGTTCTTCAGGGGTCAGTGTTGGAGCCAATGTTATTTTTGATTTATATTATCCCAACTTAGGTATAAGTTGTGATCTGAGCAAGTTTGCCAATGATACTAAGTTGGGTAAGATTATAAGTTCTCACTCTGATGCTGAGGTATTACAAGATAAATTGACCATACCATCCAAATGGGAAGAGAAATGGCAAATGGAATTTAACATAAGTTTAATCCACTTAATAATTATAAACTGAATGGGAGAGTTTTAGGAAGGTGAGAGATATAGATGCCCTGGTAAGTTCTGACTTTCAGCCTAGAAAGTTAGTGCTTAAGTGCTAGGAATAAAGATAAGAGGAGACCAGGGTTCATTACCCATTATCCTATAGGGTGGATATTGCTTTGCTTGAGTCTGTGTAAAATAGGATGACTAAGATGATTCATGGGTTGAGGGTCTTACTTATATGAAAGGCTTAAGAGACTAAATCTTCACATTAGAAAGAAGAGTTTGAGGGGATTTGATTGAATTCTTCAAGTGGGTAAAAGGTTATATATAATAGGGGAGGCATAGATAAGGTTCTTATCTTTAGTGAACAGGATAGCACAGGTACCAATGGGTTTAAACTGGACAAGTTTAGGTTCAAGAAAGTGTTCAGGAGATGAATGGAATAGGCTCACTAGTCATGCGATAGAAGCATCCACCCTGCTGAGTTTTAAGAATAGACTAGATGAATTTAAGGATGAGGATGTTAGGTGGAACTGAACTGGGTGATGGGAACAGAAGCTGCCTCATATAGGCTATTCATTAGCCTTTTGCAGACTCCCTTTCTTATGAGTTGAAAGGTGGATGCCTGAAGGTGATCGATAATCTTAGTGTATACACTCTCACTACTATCCCAAAACTTTCTTAACTTTCATTATAATATGTTAGTTTGTGAAACCAAAATCTGACGAAACATTATATCCCTATCCATTTTGCATTGAATTTTATCTCATAATTCTCCTTTGATTTCAAATACATTAAATAACTGATATTCTTGAACTAGTTTTCCCAATGTAATTACTCTCAGGGATCCGTTCTAGGCCCTTTATTATTCATAGTTTATTTAAATGATCTTGCAGAGGATGGAAATAGCAAAGTGTCAATTTTTGCTGATGACACTAAATTGGCAGCTGTAGTCAAAGAAGTTGAAGGTAGCTTTAAAGCGCAGAGTGACTTAAATAAGTTATTAGCTTGGGCTCAGAAGTGGCAGATGACTTTTAACCTTAGAAAATGCAAAGTTCTTAACATGCGAAGGGATAATAGGGAGTTTAGCTATGAAATGGATGGGCATTGGCTCAATTCACTTGAGCATGAGGACTTCGGCTTAGTATTAGATAGGTCACTGAAGTTTTCAAAGCAGTGTATTGAGGCAAAAAATAGAGCAAATAGGATGCTAGGATACATTAAGAGGAATGTTATTATCTACAAGAGTAAAGAGGTTATCCTTAAACTCTGCAACTCGTATGTTAGGCCACATTTTGAGTACTGTATACAAGCATGGTCACCACATTTTAGACATGATATCAACCTGGTAGAGTCAGTACAAAGGAGGGCAACAAAAATAATATCTTCCCTGAAGCACCTTGAATATGAAGATAGACTGAGGGTATTAAATATGTTCTCATTTGAAAGAAGATTGTGTGAGGGGAGATATGATAGAGCTTTTTAAAATCAGTTCTGAGATGGATAAGTTGGATTTTGGCAAGTTATTTGATTTGGAAGGTAGTAGTAGGACTAGGGGCCACCACTTAAAAATTAAAAAACAGAGGTGCAGGTTGGATGACTGGAATAGTTTGCCACCTGAGACAGTAGAGAGTCCAAACTTTGAATGTTTTCAAATGCATATTAGATTATATGGGGAGGGAGGTTTAACTTGTGTATGTGGGGAGGGAGGGGGGGGGGCTATTATACTGGTTTCATTCCTGTGGATACAGTGTTTTGTTATGTATATTATAATCGATCTGGATTTTGACAAGCCTTGATAATGATAATGATTCTTTTTGTTTTTGACACATTCCTGTGTATGGTTCAAATTGTAGATGCATGATCTAACACAATCCTATGGATGCATTTTGTGGGTGGGTTTTGACAGATGCGGATGACCTGTGATAGGCCCTTGTGGCTTTTGTCATCCATGAAATTATGCTATGTAGTGAGCGGGGGAGTATGGTGGGTCATAGCCACCCACCCATATTATGGCTCAAGCTCAGCTTCAAGTAACCAAACACAATAAAACATTAAAATAGACTTTCAGAAAGCGTTTGACCAAAATCAATGGCTATTGCAGAAGATCTCTGGTTATGAATGAAGCGAATGAAGAGGCTGATATAGCAACTACTGGAGGCTGAATAGATGTGGAGGATAATGAGCTAGTTGTAGTCTGGTGGGCGGATGTTTGAATATTTGCAACTCTAGCTCTTTCCTTGTGCAGCTGCCATTGTTGATAGGTGTGGTCCCTACTGATATATACATGAGGAAAGGAAGATGTTTTTAAATTTTGGGCAACTTTTAGTAGTTCATTTCTCAAAGTAGTGTTGAGGATTTGGGCTCTGAATAACTTTGGTTTAATTGGTACAATGTCAGTTAGCAAAACAGGTATGAGATACGATACAATTTCATTAAACCTTATATGGATATGTCCATTGAAGTCTAATCCTCTCACCATAATGAAGTCATTTCTCTTCTCTCTCTCACATACCTCCCTCATCTCATCTGATATCATTTTCTTGATTTGAGCAGGATTAACAGGTGTAGTGACTTGCACAGTTGTCTTAAGTTGCTCTACATCTTGTTTTAAATCATGAACAACATTGATTAAGGGTTTAAGCAGCTTGATATCTTCATGTACAGTTTGGACAGATTGAGTGCCGAGGAATAGGCCAAGGGGTGGTTGGAGTTTTCCCTGACTCATATATATATATCCTATTATCCCAAATGCGGAGGGAAGGAGTCATCGTGCTACTCCTTATACTTCGTTCGGCTTGTGCCCTGAATAGATTTATTGACTCAAAGTGCTTAGAGGTTGGCTACAGAGGGATTGGAATGAACTTTGCTAGCAAGCGACCCAAAGGAAGTTAGATACACAACAATATGAAAATAAAGTTTTAATGAACACTAAACAAGAAAAATATGTATATATACAAATAAGGTGCTTTGAGAGATAAATTAATAAGTGAATCTCAGATATCTCACTTGGCTTGTAAATCCCTATACACTTGTAATGTTGGTAAGCTTCATGGTAAAGTTAGGGAATGTGAAAGGGAAGGGTTACCTTGGAACCTGATGTTCGGGTGGCGCTGGTGAAATAAAGGGTGGAGATGATGAGGTAGGTTCTCCAGGGACCGACCTGATCCCACAATTCTGCTGGAAGGTGGTGACGGGAGCTTCTTGTTAAAGAGGGCCCCACGCTTGTGAACTCTGAGGAATCTCGGGTGCCTCTGTGAGGGGGTGGGGGCAAAGTGACCTATCAACACGTAGGGTCACGGAGAAAAGCCAGGATGTAGATTTCTTGCTTAGGGAAGCAGAGTGAGGCTGTTTTTGTAGCTTCGGCTCTGACAGGTGAGTACGAGCTTGGGTCCGCACTGACTTGCAGACCAACGGGGTAATGAGCCTCCCTAACTGAGACTGATCTCCTCTCTGAAGACTTGGTGCTTTTACGATTTACCACTACACCAATAGATGGCAATTCCTGCCCCGGCAGACGCTGTGCAAGCTCTACTGCTGAGGGTTAAAAGAATTCATCTTTTATACTCGAAACTCGGGAGAGGTTCACACGGCTCCGGAAGTGGATTTGATATCGTCCTTTGTAAACTTCCGGAAACTACTGCAAGCCAAGATGGGCTCCCATCTATCAATAACCAGTCAAGCAAGGGACTCAGTGGTTAGCTGAAATGGCCTGCAGTTTCTTCCAGCGGGAGAACATCAGATATCGGGCCAGAAGGGGAAGGTTTGATAACCCGGCCCACCCAGAAAGGAGATGGGAAAAACTTGGGAGCATTATGCTATTCTTCTACATTGAGCAAGAACTTTGACAGTATTGAATAAGTAAGAGTATTCATCAGAGGTAGGGGTAGTTGCATTGTCATTGGTATCAGGACCAAGCATAGGGTTGGGGGCTATAGGTTTACAATTGCGAGTTTAAGAGGCTTTACACTTTGTACATATATAGCTTAAATTGCCAGACTTATTAAGAACATCAAAACACTCTGCAGGTATACCACTACACTTTGCAATTGCATAAACCCAAGCTCATCAGGTGTCACAGTCATAACAATCAGCAGAAGACAGGTCACTATTGCAGGCATTACATAGATAAACAGGGTCATGCTTCTGGGTAGGGGGCTTTTTGCTCCTAGGGCCAGGTCCCATCGTAGAGGATAGGGTGGTTAGCCTATCCGGTGTTTGAAGCAGTAGGGAAGCAGCAGACGAAAAGCATATATCACAAATACGCTGTATATTATTTACGTAACTTCATAGCTAGTAAATTTGTGGCTTTGTATGTTCAGAATTTCCGGTGTCTGTTAGAGTCAATGGTCAGGCCTCACCTCGAGTATACTAGGTCAGGATGGTCACCTTACAAAAGGAAGAAAATTTGCTCTGTTGAAAATGTACTGTGAAGAGCTTCTAAGTTAGTGCCAGGGTTGAAGAACCTACTTACTCAGAACAACTAAATAAGATTATGTGTGAGAATTAGGACAAAGATGTGAACTTTTATTTGGAAAGAAACTTAGGAACAACATGTGGTAACAGAATGAAACTGGCAAAAGGAAGATGTAGGACCAAAAACGGAACATGGTATTTAGTTCAGGAATAGTGGTAGAAGCAAGAAATGTGATAGATTTTGAGAAGCTGCTTGATAGGTTTTGGAAAGACCAAGCAATTAAATTTGAATTTGAAGCACAACTAACAACCACCTCAGGACACCAAACCAAGATGAACTTTGATGACAGAGAAGATCTGGACATAGAGGCACATAGATTCGAGTCCAGTACCACTGTAAGGTCAATGCTAGAGCTAATGATGAACCGGACAGAACTCCTTGAAAAGAAGCAGAAGGACCATGGCTGCTGCAACCACCACTAATCGGTTTCTACACTGTAAACATACGGGGCCTCTACCCTAAAAGCAACCCAAACAAGGTACCCATACTCTAGGAGTTAGTGCATCAAGAAAAAATATCCTTCCTTACCTTAACTGAAACACACCTAAGCAATATCTTGGATGCAGAAATAAATATACCTGATTTCACCCTCTTTATAGCAGATAGACAAGAAAGAAGCCATGGAGGAGTACCAGTATACATTAAACAAGAGCTAGCAACCAATGTCAAAATACTGAACTCATTTTCCAACGGAAATGATTGCCCTGTATATCAAGAGGATGGAGCTCATCATCATCAACGTGTATCGCCCTCCCAATACCCCTACTGCAAAATTCCAAGAGGTTATAGTCAAAATCAGTAAAACCTTAAGTGAGCTTCCAAATATGTCAACAGAGGTAATAATTATGGGAGACTTCAATTTTCCCCACATAAGTTGGCCTTCTCCAAGAATATCGGGAGGATCTAGTAAAGAGCTAATCACTCTTATCAAGAGATATTTCCTCACCCAACTGATTACTATTCCAACAGGAGGAGGCAACATTTTGACTTACCATCCCTGTCTGGGAATGCAATCACACCACAGGCAGACGGTTGAGGACTGGGACAGAAAGCCTTCTCGGGCTCTTGAGTTGCCCCTCCCCCCATATGCCTAAATAGTTTTTCCAATTTATTATTAAAGCTGTTTGTGTTGTTGCCAATACCGCCTCCCAATTCCTCCCAATCTCCTTCCTAAACCTATACTTATCAAGCTTAAACCCATTGCTACGTATCCTGTCATGTTCACTAAGTATAAGAACCTTACCCAGATCCCCTTTATTATATCCTTTTACCCATTTGAAGACTTCAATCAATTCCCCTCTGACTCTTCTCCTTTCCAATGTATGTAGATTTAGTTTTCTGAGCCTTTCACCATAAGGTAAGTTCCTTAGCCCACCAATCATCTTTGTCATCCTTCTCTGCACAGACTCAAGCAAATCAATATCCTTCCTATAATATGGTGACCAAAATTGTACTGCATAGTCTAGATGAGGCCTAACTAGCGCCAGATACAGTTTTAGAATGACTTCAGCACTCTTATTGCTTACACTCCTCCTAATGAATCCCAATATCCTATTAGCTTTATTCTTGGCATTTAGGCATTGCTTTCTAGGACGAAGGTCTGAACTTACCAAAATACCCAAGTCCCTCTCACAATCGGTCCTGCCTAAAATTCTCCCATTTAATTTATAACTATTTAATGGATTATTTCTACCTATACTAAGTACACTACATTTGTCTATGTTAAACTTCATTTGCCATTTCTCGGCCCAATTGGACAGAATGGTCAATTCCTCCTGCATTACAACAGCATCAGAATCAGCCCTAATGGCCCTACCTAACTTAGTATCATCAGCAAATTTACTCAGGTCACTACTTATACCTATGTCAAGATCATTAATATAAATTAAGAAGAGCAAGGCACCCAAAACAGATCCTTGCGGAACTCCACTGCTAACACACCCCCACTCAGATTTAACTCCATCTATACTAACTCTTTGCTGTCTGTCACCAAGCCATGACTGAATCCACCTAAATATACTGCCATCGATCCTGTGTGCTTTAACTTTGCTCAGAAGCCGTAAGTGTGGCACTCAATCAAAAGCCTTACTAAAGTCCAAGTATAAAATATCATAGTTTTCATCATTATCTGCTGCTTCATACACCTTACTATAAAAAGACAGCAAATTAGTCAGACAGGATTCACCCTTACTAAAGCCATGCTGTGATTCTTTTATCAACTTATGCTTATCCAAGTGATCTCTAATATTCCTTGCTATAATAGATTCCATCATTTTCCCTACCACTGATGTCAAACTTACTGGTCTGTAATTAGACATATTTGTTTTATCCCCTTTCTTAAATATAGGTATCAAAATTGGCTTTCTTCCATGCCACTGGCACAATGCCACTCTCCAATGATTTTCTAAAGATGCATGCTAGGGGCTCACTTAACACATCCTTACATTTTTCAAAATTCTAGGAAAGACCTCATCAGGACCGGGTGCTTTACTACTTTTGATTTTATCAATTTCCTTTGTCACTATCTCCTTTGTGATCAAGATATCCTTTAATTTCTCTTCATCATTACTCCAAAAGATCATTGATACCTCAGGTATATTTAGAGTATCCTCCTGTTTAAATACTGAGAGAAAAAAGTCATTTAGCATTCCAACCATTGAGTCCCTATCACTCACTAATTCTCATTGGAATCTATAAGTGGGCCTATTTTATCTCTAACCTTAGTTTTGTATAATTGATAAAAACTTTTAGGATCTTCCTTTGCCCCTTTTGCTACTTTAATTTCATAATTTCTCCTTGCTACTCTAATTAACTTTTTAACATCTCTTGCTAGTTCATTATATCTCTGCCTTAAGTGATCCTCTCCATTTTTTATTTTCCTATAAATGCCCTTTTTAATGCCAATATAATGCTTAATTTTATCTGTCATCCATTTTGGGTCATTATTTTTAGTCCTAATCTCCTTATATGGAATGTTAATCATCTGACCTGTAATTAATTGCTCAATTATTCTTTCATACTCCTTCAATTGTAATCTCTTCCTCCTGGTGATTATTGTCTCCACTAACTGATATCATTGAATCTATTCCTAATTTGATTTCATTGCCTGGTTTCTGTACAACTGCCTCCAGGTAAGTCCTTAGCCCATTATAATTTGATCTTCTAAAGTCAGGAATCTTAACATTGTTCATGCTACTATCAATACCATTCCATTTCATCTTGAATCTGATTTCACAATGGTCACTATTACCCAAATTTCCTCCAATCTCAGTATCCTTAATAACTTCTTCCCTATTTGTCAGAACTAAATCAGTATATTATTACCTCTAGTGGGTTCGTTAATAATCTGCCTCAGAAAATTATCTTGGACAACATTCAAAAATTCCTCAGCCTCCTGATCACCCACAAGAGCTTCCCATGTAGAAGTAAGCATGTGTGTATAATGGGCGATTTTAATTACAGAAATATAGACTGGGAAGCTCTTGTGGGTGATCAGGAGGCTGAGGAATTTTTGAATGTTGTCCAAGATAATTTTCTGAGGCAGATTATTAATGAACCCACTAGAGGTAATAATATACTGGATTTAGTTCTGACAAATAGGGAAGAAGTTATTAAGGATACTGAGATTGGAGGAAATTTGGGTAATAGTGACCATTGTGAAATTAGATTCAAGATGAAATGGAATGGTATTGATAGTAGCATGAACAATGTTAAAATTCCTGACTTTAGAAGAGCAAATTATAATGGGCTAAGGACTTACCTGGAGGCAGTTGTACAGAAACCAGGCAATGAAATCAATTCAGGAATAGATTCAATGATATCAGTTAGTGGAGACAATAATCACCAGGAGGAAGAGATTACAATTGAAGAGGAGTATGAAAGAATAATTGAGCAATTAATTACAGGTCAGATGATTAACATTCCTTATAAGGAGATTAGGACTAAAAATAATGACCCAAAATGGATGACAGATAAAATTAAGCATTATATTGGCATTAAAAAGGGCATTTATAGGAAAATAAAAAATGGAGAGGATCACTTAAGGCAGAGATATAATGAACTAGCAAGAGATGTTAAAAAGTTAGTTAGAGTAGCAAGGAGAAATTATGAAATTAAAGTGGCAAATAGGGCAAAGGAAGATCCTAAAAGTTTTTATCAATTATACAAAACTAAGGTTAGAGATAAAATAGGCCCACTTATAGATTCCAATGGAGAATTAGTGAGTGATAGGGACTCAATGGCTGGAATGCTAAATGACTTTTTTCTCTCAGTATTTACACAGGAGGATACTCTAAATATACCCGAGGTGTCAATGATCTTTCGGGGTAATGATGAAGAGAAATTAAAGGATATCTTGATCACAAAGGAGATAGTGACAAAGGAAATTGATAAAATCAAAAGTAGTAAAGCACCCGGTCCTGATGAGGTCTTTCCTAGAATTTTGAAAGAATGTAAGGATGTGTTAAGTGAGCCCCTAGCATGCATCTTTAGAAAATCATTGGAGAGTAGCATTGTGCCAGTGGCATGGAAGAAAGCCAATGTGATACCTATATTTAAGAAAGGGGATAAAACAAATATGTCTAATTACAGACCAGTAAGTTTGACATCAGTGGTAGGGAAAATGATGGAATCTATTATAGCAAGGAATATTAGGGATCACTTGGATAAGCATAAGTTGATAAAAGAATCACAGCATGGCTTTAGTAAGGGTAAATCCTGCCTGACTAATTTGCTGTCTTTTTATAGTAAGGTGTATGAAGCAGCAGATAAGGATGAAAACTATGATATTTTATACTTGGACTTTAGTAAGGCTTTTGATCGAGTGCCACACTTACGGCTTCTGAGCAAAGTTAAAGCACACGGGATCGATGGCAGTATATTTAGGTGGATTCAGTCATGGCTTGGTGACAGACAGCAAAGAGTTAGTATAGATGGAGTTAAATCTGAGCGGGGGTGTGTTAGCAGTGGAGTTCCGCAAGGATCTGTTTTGGGTCCCTTGCTATTCTTAATTTATATTAATGATCTTGACATAGGTATAAGTAGTGACCTGAGTAAATTTGCTGATGATACTAAGCTAGGTAGGGCCATTAGGGCTGATTCTGATGCTGTTGTAATGCAGGAGGAATTGACCATTCTGTCCAATTGGGCTGAGAAATGGCAAATGAAGTTTAACATAGACAAATGTAGTGTACTTAGTATAGGTAGAAATAATCCACTGAATAGTTATAAATTAAATGGGAGAAATTTAGGCAGGACCGATTGTGAGAGGGACTTGGGTATTTTGGTAAGTTCAGACCTTCGTCCTAGAAAGCAATGCCTAAATGCTAAGAATAAAGCTAATAGGATATTGGGATTCATTAGGAGGAGTGTAAGCAATAAGAGTGCTGAAGTCATTCTAAAACTGTATCTGGCGCTAGTTAGGCCTCATCTAGACTATGCAGTACAATTTTGGTCACCATATTATAGGAAGGATATTGATTTGCTTGAGTCTGTGCAGAGAAGGATGACAAAGATGATTGGTGGGCTAAGGAACTTACCTTATGGTGAAAGGCTCAGAAAACTAAATCTACATACATTGGAAAGGAGAAGAGTCAGAGGGGAATTGATTGAAGTCTTCAAATGGGTAAAAGGATATAATAAAGGGGATCTGGGTAAGGTTCTTATACTTAGTGAACATGACAGGACACGTAGCAATGGGTTTAAGCTTGATAAGTATAGGTTTAGGAAGGAGATTGGGAGGAATTGGTTTACAAATCGTGTGGTAGATGAATGGAATAGGCTCACTAGACATGTGATAGAAGCCTCCTCTCTGGGTAGTTTTAAGAATAGATTAGATAATTATATGAATGAAGCTGCTAGATGGGACTGACTTTTTTTATGTACATATGTATATATTTTTCTAAGGAGTGGGGAGATTATATTTTGCGGTTGCATGAATGGACATAATCTTCTGGATGCATTTTATGTATATTGTAGATTAGATCTGACGAACTCCTGTTAAGAAATCTTTTGTGTGTTGACTGGAACAGGAGCTGCCAAGTGTAGGCCATGAATGGTCTTTTGCAGTCTCCTTTTCTTATGTTCTTATGTAGATACTAATAGTGGTCAGGGAATTATGAGAGGACATTAGTACTGAAAGTAGAATGGACTTGGCAGATAACAGAAATAGGTTCCAAGGCGATAGAGGTGAGATCATTCAGGCTGGAAGAGGTGCTTCAGGGATAGGGGGGGTTAAATTGTTTCTATACAAATGCTCGAGGTCTTAGAAACAAGAAGGATGAGTTATTTAGTTATATTAGCGATGAGGATATAGATATATTATGTGTTACTGAATCATGGGTTAATGAAATAGAATTTAGTGACACTATAAGTAAATTTGATTTACAGGGTTATAATATGTACATTAGTCATAGGACAGGTAGGATTGGTGGAGGAATAATTATCTATATAAAAAACAACATTGTTTCAAGTTTAAATACTTCAATAAAGCAGGATGGAGTTGAGTCACTTTGGATAGATATTAGGTTTAGTAAAAATAGAATTATGCATTTGGGAGCTTTTTACAGACCACCTGGGCAGACTGATGATATAGATGAACTAATGATAAGGGAAATAAGTAAGGGATGTGAAACAGATGCAGTTATTATTGGGGACTTCAACTTAATATCTGTGGACTGGGAAAATATGATAGGTAGGGATAGAACAAGTGGCAGGTACATAGAATGCTTTGAGGATAATTTTTTTAAGCAATTTGTTAATGAGCCAACGAGGGGGGACAATATATTAGATTTAGTACTTTTAACAGTGATCATTTAGTTCAAGAATTGACTGTTGGGGAAGCATTGGGAAATAGTGACCATAAGATAGTTCGTTTTAACTTGGGAATTGAGAAGGGTAAAATAACTGAGAATGCTGTAAAAGTTCCAAATTTTCATAAGGGAGATTATGTAAAACTTTAAAGCTTGCAAAATTTGGTAGACTGGGATGTAGAATTCAGATAGGCACTTGTGGTTTGATAGACCCTTGGGGCTTTTGTCATCCGTGAAATTATGCTTCTGGGATGTGGGATACTTTCAAGCATATAATAAATGTAGTCCAAGAGCAATGTATCCCAATGAAGGCCATTAGGAACAAAAGTAGGAAACCATTATGGTGGAATCAGGAAATAGCTAGAAAATTCTCAGAGAATAAAAGGGCATACAAAAAATTACAGTAGAAAATACTATTCAAAATTTAAGTGATTATAGAATGGCTAGGAATGAGTTAAATAAGATTATAAAGAAGAACAAAAGGGTGTCAGAAATTAGCTCAGGATAGCAACAAAGATCTAGTAGATTAGTCAAACATGATCTACCTGATCTAAACCCATGCTAAGCATCGCTGATTAACCCCTCCCTCTCTAGATGTTGGCAAATCCCTTTTTTAACTATTTTCTCAAGAATTTTACAGACTACAGGAGTTAGGCTAACCGGTCTAAAGTTATTTGGATCCTTTTTACTACCCTTCTTGAAAATTGGGACTACATTCGCTCTCTTCCAATCATCGGATATTTCTCCATATTCCAGTGACCTAGTATACAACTTCTCCAGAGCTATTGAGATACTTTCTACCCCTTCTTTAAGTATCCTAGAATGAATATTATCAGGGCCAGGGGCCTTGGTGGTATCTAACTCACCTATTAGTCCTTTTATTGTCCTCCAATCCACACTAATGGTAGTAAACATCTCTTTTCCTGACCCATGAGTACTATACATAAGACTATTTAGTTTCTCCTTTGTAAATACTGATGCAAAATGACCATTTAGTACCTAAACTATTTCCTCATCAGTTTCTCTCACAACCCCTTCATATTTGATAGGTCCTATTTTAACTTTGCCAGACTTATTATTAATTTGATAGTAACTAAAGAACTTTCTAGGATCTATGTTGCTATCCTGAGCTAATTTAATTTCTGACACCCTTTTGTTCTTCTGTATAATCTTATTTAACTCATTCCTAGCCATTCTATAATCACTTAAATTTTGAATATTATTTTCTACCTTTAATTTTTTATATGCCCTTTCCTTCTCTGAAATTTTTCTAGCTATCTCCTGATTCCACCATAATGGTTTCCTACTTTTGTTCCTAATGGCCTTCATTGGGATACATTGTTCTTGGACTACATTTATTATATGCTTGAAAGTATCCCACATCCCATAAGCATTTTTACCTCTGAATTCTACATACCAGTCTACAAAATTTAGCAAGCTTCGGAGTTTTACATAATCCCCCTTAGGAAAATTTGGAACTTTTACAGCATTCTCAGTTATTTTACCCTTCTCAATTCCCAAGTTAAAACGAACTATCTTATGGTCACTATTTCCCAATGCTTCCCCAACAGTCAATTCTTGAACTAAATGATCACTGTTAGAAAGTACTATGTTATGTTATGTTAAGACTAGTTCATAGATTAAAGCTGCATGGGATATGTGGGAATGTTTTAAATTGGATAACTGAATGGCTGAAAAATAGGAAACAGAGAGTAGTACTGAATGGAGTGAGGTCAGAGTGGAGGAATGTTATTAGTGGCGTACCTCAGGGATCAGTTTTAGGCCCTTTATTATTTATAATCTATGTAAATGATCTTGGGCAAGGTGTAAATAGCAAAGTGTCAATTTTTGCTGATGACACTAAATTGGCAGCTGTAGTCAAAGAGGTTGAGGGTAGCTTTAAAGTGCAGGGTGACTTAAATAAGTTGTTAGCTTGGGCTCAGAAGTGGCAGATGACTTTTAACCTTAATAAATGTAAAGTTATTAACATGGGGAGAGATAATAGGGAATTTAGCTATGAGATGGATGGGTATTGGCTTAATTCAGTTGAAGATGAGAAGGACTTAGGAGTAGTAGTAGATAGGTCACTGAAATTTTCAAAGCAGTGTATTGAGGCAAAAAATAGAGCAAATAGGGTGCTAGGTTACATTAAAAGAAATGTTAGCTACAAGAGTAAGGAGGTCAACCTTAAACTATACAACTCTTATGTCAGGCCACATTTAGAGTACTGTATACAGGCATGGTCACCACATTTTAGACATGATATAAACTTATTAGAGTCAGTACAAAGGAGGGCAACAAAAATAATACCATCCCTGAAGCACCTTCAATATGAAGATAGACTGAGAGTATTAAATATGTTTTCATTTGAAAGAAGGTGTGTGAGGGGAGATATGATTGAGCTTTTTAAAATCTTTTCTGGGATGGATAAATTGGATTTCAGCAAGTTATTTGAGTTAGAAGGTAGTAATTCAACTAGAGGCCACCACAGAGGTGCAGACTGGATGTTAGAAAATATTTTTTCACTAACAGAGTGGTGGATTATTGGAATAGTTTGCCACCTGAGACTGTAGACAGCCCAAACTTGAATGTTTTCAAGCGCAGATTGGATGATTATATGGGGATGGAGGGTCAATTTCTTACTTTTTGGTATGTGGATATGTTTCTTGACTCATTCCTGTGGATGCAGTTTCTTTTTATTGTATACTTTGGGGGACTTTGATTTTTTTTTGACAGACTCGTATGGAGGCTTTAAATTATATATTGTAGATGCATGGTTGGACATTCCTATATATTGTTAAATTGTATATTGTAGATGCATGATCAGACAAAATCCTATGGATGCATTATGTGGGTGGGATTTGACGGATGCGGATGACCTTTGATAGGCCCTTGTGCCTTTTGTCATCCGTGAAATTATGTTATGTTATGTCCCCCCTCGTTGGCTCATTAACAAATTGATTAAAAAAAAATTATCCTCAAAGCATTCTATGAACCTGCCACTTGTTCTATCCCTACCTATCATATTTTCCCAGTCCATAGAGTTTAAGTTGAAGTCCCCAATAATAACTGCATCTGTTTCACATCCCTTACTTATTTTCCTTATCATTAGTTCATCTATATCATCAGTCTGCCCAGGTGGTCTGTAAAAAGCTCCCAAATGCATCATTCTATTTTTACTGAACCTAATATCTATCCAAAGTGACAACTCCATCCTGCTTTATTGAAGTATTTAAACTTGAAACAATGTTGTTTTTTATATAGATAATTATTCCTCCACCAATCCTACCTGTCCTTTGACTAATGTACATATTATAGCCCTGTAAATCAAATTCACTTATAGTGTCACTAAATTCTATTTCATTAACCCATGATTCAGTAACACATAATATATCTATATCCTCATTGCTAATATAACTAAATAGCTCATCCTTCTTGTTTCTAAGACTATGAGCATTTGTATAGAAACAATTTAACCCCCCCCTATCCCTGAAACACCTCTTGAAACCTGAATGACTCATTCCAAGAGAAAGGAAAATTCTGATGAAGAAAAGGTGCTCCTTACAAAAGAAACTCAGAGGAACAGCTGTTCATCACAGTACGATGCTGGCCAATATCCAGAGAACAGTTAAACAACCTGGAGCAGCAACTTCTACTACAATCCCACGATGAACAAAGGAGGAGAGAAGAACAACAGGCAGTCTCAAACATCAAGGACAATTCAAAGTTCTTCTTTTCTTATGCAAAGAAGAAGCTGAAGGGGTCTGCTCCTATAGGCACCCTGGTAAATGGTTTACCTATGAAAAGATGGAGATTTGGTGTGTGATCTCAAGGAGATGGCACAGATTTTCCAACAGCAGTACAACAGTGTCTACAGTGAAATTACGAAGATAGCGCCGCTATTTCCAAGGTTTTAGGCACGCACTCACCTTCACTGTTCCCTGAATAATATTTTGTCAATGTTCGAATGTTTCACTTTCTTGACTAAATTGAGTGTCCTAAAATTGATAGTGGCCCCTTTAGGGCCCCTTAATATATCCGAACCCATAAGGGTCCAGATCCGAACAAAGGGGATGCGACTAGCCATTGGGGGGGAGGGCAAAGGGCAAATAAATAGATATTCCGGTAACACTTCAGATTCAGGCCGCACGGTAGATGACGCTGTTAGTCGGCTACAATATATCTCTTATGACATCAGACAGTAGCATCAGATGTGAACAATCATGGCGTAATATTTTTTTTGTATATGAGTATATACTGGGGGGCTGACCCCCCCAAATGATTGAAATTCAGGATCATCGCAGGGTGGTCTTCCTACAGTGATATCTCCCCCATGAGCAGTCCCTTTGAATTTACTGGGGGGGGTTTCTCACCAACAGCTTTTTCCTGGGAGAAAAACCTAACCTAATAACAAACAATTCTTACTTTTATAGGTTTCTTGATTAGTTTATGCGCCTCTAAATAATCTAAAAGTATTTCGCAATTATACAAAGTAAAGCCGAATTCAGATAACAAAGAAGCACATGGAGAGCACAAAAACACAATAACGAAAGAAAAATATTTGCAAAACGGGTCCTATTTATAAGCTACGATGTTGCCAGTAAGAAGCTGTTATCGTTCCCAGCAAACAAAAAATATGAAAACAAAACAAAAAAACTTAAAATACATCAAGAAACCTTACCTAACTTAGTAAAAAAACTATAAACGAGCAGAAGGCAGATATTTAGTAAATAATAGAATAAAAGTTACAAATCCCCAAAACAACAACAAAAATATAATGCAGTGATTGGTCACATCTGACGTCATAAGAGATATGCTGTAGCCCAAAATTATAGCCGACTAACAGCGCCATCTACCGTGCGCCCCGAATCTGAAGTATTACTGATATTCCTCTGTAATTTGATGAGCTGAATTACCAATTTTTTTAATTAGAAGGCTCTAAACCATTGGAAATTAGTGAAAACCATAATAAACAACAGTTTCACTTATAATGGAGCACGCTTTTGGTAAACCTGAAGATCCATACGCCACAAACTGTACTATGGGTTGCTATATGGGGGCTCCCCCTGCTCGCTACGTTCACCCTCAGGAACAACATAAGAACATAGGAAAAGAAGGAGACTGCAACACACAAAAGATTTCTTACCAGAGAAAAGTCATCAACATTGTCACCCTTTACAGGAGTTCGTCAGATCTAATCTACAATATACATAAAATGCATCCAGAGGATTATGTCCATTCATGCAACCGCAAAATAATCTCCCCACTCCTTAGAAAAATATATACATATGTACATACATATCTAATCTATTCTTAAAACTACCCAGAGAGGAGGCTTCTATCACATGTCTAGTGAGCCTATTCCATTCATCAACCACACGATTTGTAAACCAATTCCTCCCAATCTCCTTCCTAAACCTATACTTATCAAGCTTAAACCCATTGCTACAGGTCCTGTCATGTTCACTAAGTATAAGAACCTTACCCAGATCCCCTTTATTATATCCTTTTACCCATTTGAAGACTTCAATCAATTCCCCTCTGACTCTTCTCCTTTCCAATGTATGTAGATTTAGTTTTCTGAGCCTTTCACCATAAGGTAAGTTCCTTAGCCCACCAATCATCTTTGTCATCCTTCTCTGCACAGACTCAAGCAAATCAATATCCTTCCTATAATATGGTGACCAAAATTGTACTGCATAGTCTAGATGAGGCCTAACTAGCGCCAGATACAGTTTTAGAATGACTTCAGCACTCTTATTGCTTACACTCCTCCTAATGAATCCCAATATCCTATTAGCTTTATTCTTAGCATTTAGGCATTGCTTTCTAGGATGAAGGTCTGAACTTACCAAAATACCCAAGTCCCTCTCACAATCGGTCCTGCCTAAATTTCTCCCATTTAATTTATAACTATTCAGTGGATTATTTCTACCTATACTAAGTACACTACATTTGTCTATGTTAAACTTCATTTGCCATTTCTCAGCCCAATTGGACAGAATGGTCAATTCCTCCTGCATTACAACAGCATCAGAATCAGCCCTAATGGCCCTACCTAGCTTAGTATCATCAGCAAATTTACTCAGGTCACTACTTATACCTATGTCAAGATCATTAATATAAATTAAGAATAGCAAGGGACCCAAAACAGATCCTTGCGGAACTCCACTGCTAACACACCCCCACTCAGATTTAACTCCATCTATACTAACTCTTTGCTGTCTGTCACCAAGCCATGACTGAATCCACCTAAATATACTGTCATCGATCCCGTGTGCTTTAACTTTGCTCAGAAGCCGTAAGTGTGGCACTCGATCAAAAGCCTTACTAAAGTCCAAGTATAAAATATCATAGTTTTCATCCTTATCTGCTGCTTCATACACCTTACTATAAAAAGACAGCAAATTAGTCAGGCAGGATTTACCCTTACTAAAGCCATGCTGTGATTCTTTTATCAACTTATGCTTATCCAAGTGATCCCTAATATTCCTTGCTATAATAGATTCCATCATTTTCCCTACCACTGATGTCAAACTTACTGGTCTGTAATTAGACATATTTGTTTTATCCCCTTTCTTAAATATAGGTATCACATTGGCTTTCTTCCATGCCACTGGCACAATGCCACTCTCCAATGATTTTCTAAAGATGCATGCTAGGGACTCACTTAACACATCCTTACATTCTTTCAAAATTCTAGGAAAGACCTCATCAGGACCGGGTGCTTTACTACTTTTGATTTTATCAATTTCCTTTGTGATCAAGATATCCTTTAATTTCTCTTCATCATTACCCCGAAAGATCATTGACACCTCGGGTATATTTAGAGTATCCTCCTGTGTAAATACTGAGAGAAAAAAGTCATTTAGCATTCCAGCCATTGAGTCCCTATCACTCACTAATTCTCCATTGGAATCTATAAGTGGGCCTATTTTATCTCTAACCTTAGTTTTGTATAATTGATAATAATTTTGTATAATTGATAAAAATTTTGTATAATTGATAAACAGTTTTGTATAATTGATAAGTTTTGTATAATTGATAATATTTGTATAATTGATAAAAGTTTTGTATAATTGATAAAAGTTTTGTATAATTGATAAAATTTTGTATAATTTTATCACACAGTTGGGTGAAAACATGTTGAGAGGTTGAATAAATATTATGGTAATGCGAGCGGGAAAGCTCATGGGGTATGGATCTTCAGAATTACCGACAAGTGGCTGGCTACTGTGACCGATCAGCCCCCAACACCAGGTTACCCCAGCAGCAATACAAGCTCCCTCCAGTCTTCATACCAGGAGTCAAGGGGAGCAGAGCTGCTGACCCACAGTGGAGGTCCACCTTAGCTGCGTCCATAGCCGACAAGATCCTTTAAAAGTAAAAGTAAGTAAGGTATATGTGGCTGGCACATCAGCGGAATGCGGCTTCATTGGCCCCCGCCTCTCTTTGTGGGTCCATGGGTCGGGGAAGCCCACCAGGTAAGAATGCTTATTTTAGCGGTGGGGGTTTTGCGCTAGATTTTAGTTGTTTAGCTTTTTTTAACTTAAAGTAATTATATTTAAGATATAATCAAACGACCTAGAAACTAACTTTAAAAAAGCTAAAACCTGCTAAAATCTAGCCCGCAAAAACCCTGCTAAAATAATGAGCGCCGCTCTCCTTAAAAATTACCCTTATTCGTTAGGATGTTGTGGGAATTTTGGATATAAACAACTTACCTTTGGAAGATCTCGTATGTGATTAGCGTCTAACAAAACTTCCTCTAAAGTTCGTGCATAGCGCATAATATCGTCTGGGACACTGCCCAGGGAACAATGACGTTTATCCACATACTCCACATGCCTATTACACCCTTTAAAAATCGGTATACATCGAAACATGTTGATCACATTTGATATAAAACACCTCGCATAATCATATATATACAAATTGCTTTCCTCCCAAGTAAATAACAATTTACGGGAGTGGCCACTTCAATAACAAGAACACATCTAACCGACTCCACGACAAACAATTAACTAAAGAAACTAAATCATGACGTCATTCCACACTTGAATTTTCATTGCCCTCTATCGGTTATAAATTCAAATATCTCGAATTTATTTTGATATCAAGAGTCGTTGTCTATACCTAATAATTTTCAACCAATATATTTATTTATTTGTTTATTTTAATTTTCATTCGCGTACTTAATACATTAACTTTAGGAGATAAAATGGCTGCTCCATCAAAGTTTTCTCTCCTTACATGGGTAACTTTTATAAACGGGATTATAACATTTTTGTTTGTTTCTCAATGACATTTGAAATATCAAATATCTTATTTCTTATCACTACAATTATTTTTTTAAAGTTCTTAAAAACAATTATTTATCTAAAAATATTGACATCCCTTGAACCAAACCTTAAAATAAAAGATGTAAAGGCTTATTGTATTGGCTCTTGCCCGCCATATCTTTTTTTCTCCCCCTTACCTCTTATGAACACATTTGCCCCCAACCAGTAGCTAATGTTATTTTTGTCAGCCCTCCCAAATAAACATATAATAAATTTATATAAAAAAAACAACCATCGATATTTCAAGGGCATTAAATTTAAAACCAAATTACATTATTATTTAATTCACTTAACTTCCAAGACTACCATCCGTTACATTTGCCATAGAAAAAGTAGGACAAAATAAGGAAAATCTAATTCTATGTTCAAATTAATTATAATTATTTTATTTTACTAATCAGGTGGGATTATAAGTGTTTGTATGTTTCCGCTAGATTTGGTGTACAAGCCAGTCCAACTCATTTAATACTTCAATCTTGTCCTCCTTTTCATTTTGTTATCTACCATGTTATAGGAAATATTACCTTATTTAACCTAAACTTTCCGATATCATCTACATTTTATTTGTTAGAAAATTATGAGATTGAATGCTCGAAATTTATTTGTCACTTCTTAATGATACTCAAAATGTTTCTGGTGTGCTAATATTTATGTGTAGTTATTTTTTTAATAAATACTCTGGGGGATGGTTGTGATCTCACTAAAATTCCCTAGATATGTAGTTTTTCGGAAATATCAAAGTACAGGGTGACCCTAAATTCTGGTTACATAGGGAAAGATCACAGTGGTCTCTTCGTTCACCAGACATCCCTTGGTGTAGGTACTCGATGAAAATTAGAGATCGAGACACCTGAGGGATGCATCATAAATGAATCTGACGAAATTTAGAATTAATGCATGGGATTCCTCGGGTCAATCTCTCAAAGTGCATCCAACCTTCCAACACAATGGTGGAAATCACATCGAAGATGTTATTTATTAATATTTCAAATTAAATAAAGTGTAGTTCAATTCAGTTATTGAAAATATGCCTTTTGCCTATGTATCCAGACTTTAAGGACACCCTGTATATCACGTTTAAAATTGGCAATCACACATTTGGAAACACTTCTATGTTGCCCCATCATAGGAAAGTTCGGGGCAATTACGCGCCCGACTCCTATATCGATGTATCAAGTTGGAAAGAAAGTAATGACCGATTTCCTAGAATAAAGTTTTAGATAGTATTTATTAACGTAGTGCCTCATGTTATCACTTAGGAATTTTACAATGAGTAATTAATACCTTTTTATTTCAAATTATAAAAAAATATTTGTCAGGTGAAGCGTAAGATTATGTCCAAAATGCAGGATACACTTTTGGGTTACAGGTATCAGAGATTTTTACCCAGTGAACACAATTCTTTCGTTCTGCAATTTGCTTACCGTGTATAGTAAAATTAAGAGGCAGGGAGCCGAAGCTAATAAGTGCCCCTTTAAATGGTTATCAAGAGCTCTCCCCAAACCACCTATAGCCCGCAATTCACGACATTCGCTGGCAAATTATTCCAGTCTTGTTGAATTCGTAAGTCAAAGAAACCTTTACTCAGTTCTTTATTAGGTTGTCTAAATTCATTCACATGTTGATTGAGGAAATTATCTTCACCTACATCATAAAATTTATTCTCTAAACTATCACAAATATTTAAAGAACCATAGTCAACCAGGTGATTAATCCAATCCATCCTCGGAAAATTAAAGTACCCATATATTAACTATTGATTCACATTTAACAGACACAAATCATGGTAAATGTGTAGACGAGCGGCCCGGCCGATAGGGCGTACTATTTCGTCCGTGTTCCAAAATGTTTCACGTTTTTGGAGTACATTTAAGTTGACGGCTCGTGTAGGGTAAACACAATGCGTGGACCACACTACGATGACACTGAGTTTCATTAAATTGGGGGGGGGTCTGGGGGGCGAAGCCCCCCATGATATAATCCTAATTGTTTATAGTATAATGTTCTGACGTTTACAGAGGTGAATGCTTTAACTACATCATGTCAGCGGCTTTAATCGTTTTGCGAATTATAATAGGGGTGGGGGGTGGGGTATGACGTCAGAAATGATTGATTTGAATTTTTATTTTTTTCCCCACTTAATAGCTTTTTATTATCCTCCTTTAGAGTCATTTTTTATTTGTCAATATATTTTTCCCCATTTTACTATTTTTCTTACCTTTTTTATACATTTAAATTAAATTAGCTGGATCATTTAAAGGAACTACTTTTTTTTAGCCGTTTGCGTATCATAGAGATGTTTATTACATAGATTCAAAATGAAATCGGTTGGCGAAGTTTGTGCGTCGTCTATTTCCGAATTATTAACTCTAGTTTCTGATAAAGAAAAATTGGTAACCTTTTTGGAAGTTCATAATTTAGTTAAAATTAAAAGCGATTGCGAGATTTGTGGCCGGGCATTAGATGTGGTAAATATGTAGATTAGTGACTCGAACGACGGGACGTACTATTTCGTCCGTAGTTCAATCCCTAAATACGGAAGAAAAAACGAACACTTCAACGCCTATCTTGCCAGCGCTTTCCGTTGACGAAAACGGGAATTAAAAGAGAGATTCCACGCTTTCTTCATCGCTATATCTGAAGTACACCCCCCGAAATAAAGTAAGTAAACAGCGTTTTTCGTTCTTTAGTTTTGTATAACAAAGATGGCGTCAGCTATATTTCGAATAGGACTCAAACGCGAGAAAAAAAATAGGCTTTCCTCATCGCTATTTCAGAAGTATAACCACTGCAATAAAGTACGTAAACAGCATTTTTCGTTTGGTTATTTTCGGGCATTTGTGTTAAAAAAAATTGCCTAAGTAAACAGCGTTTTCCGTTTGTTTACTTTCGGGCATTTTTTTTAGAAAAAAAATGGCAACAGCTATAATTCGAAGAAGACTCAAACGCGTATGAATATTCAGACACGGATGAACAAGAATATTTACACAAAATAATATTTTTTAGGCTGGGCCGCTCGTCTACATATTTACCTAAATCGGTAAGAACCAAATTAATTTTACCATTATAATCTTGAGAAGAGTTAGGAGGGCGATATATAGAAGCTACAAGAAGTTGTCTTGATCCATACTTAATCACACATGCAATAACCTCAGTACCATGATAAACATGATCAGCAAAACAATTTCAGAAAAAAAGATAATTGTAAACCAAAACAGCAACTCCCCCACCTCGAAATTTAGCCCCTCTATCCTTTCTATAAACTTTGTAATTTGGTAACCTAAAATAATCCGATAAGAATAACTTTGTTTCAGAAACCAAAATAACATGCGGCTTCTCCTTATTTATAAAATGACTAAATAAACTATCCTTATTTGAAATACCATCAATATTAGTATATACACACTTAAAACTACCCAGTTGACTGGTTCTGATTTTCGTACTAGACTTTATTAAGGAGTTGGTTGTGTTTTCTTGGTCTTGCGCATCCTTCCTCTTACTACCTCCCACTCGTGTGTAAAGTTCCCCGACGCCACTAATTGCAGGTTCCTTATTTTACAAATTTCTTTTCAAATCTCTGATATGATTTCGTTCACATTTGGGTTTATCCTGATAAACTATCAAACCACATAACTTATGTCCAATTGTAAGTTTCTTCAATTTCTCTCTAACATCACTATTTAGAAACTTATATTTGCAATGTTAATTTATGAAGGTAATTAACCATCATAATTCTAGGAGTTGGCAAACATGAACCTTTACTGGAACCTGCACTTGCTCTTGCACTACTAACTGAACCATCTCGCTTTACAGTCCATTTCCTAGATTTACTAGTCATTTTTTTATGATACTCTTCAATCCCACATGTATCAGCTATTTCACTGAGAAGTTGCTCTGGTACAAAATCACCGGGAATATAGTCATTTACCATCTTATTTCTACAATCAATAACCTCTTTGACATCTGCTTTAATATTATGAGCTTGTTCATTCATCCTACCTTCTAAATCATCTAGTCTTTTATTTACAGCCTGGTTCTGGTCTTCTATAAACTTCTTTGCTTCATCTTTTGATTCAAATAATGATTTAGCTTTGATGACTTCCACAGTATCAGATAAGTAGTCAAAACGTCCACTAAGATTAGCTAAATTTGTCTCTACTTGACTTATTCTTGTTGTAAAAAGTCCAATTTTTGCTCGCATTCCTTTTACCTCGTTTTCAATATTCCCTAACTTACTATCAGTACTAGCCAATTTTACTTACTTTTTACTTTTTGCAGATTTCTTTCTTGGCCCAATATCTATTTGAAAAATAATCTAATGGGCCGACGATGATTGATGTTTCAAACACTAGTATTACAATATTAGACCTTGTAGTTTGAAGTTACTGACATCGAAGTCATGTCATAACTCCGGGTGAAAAGATGTATTTTTAGCTTCTTTTTAAAAATTTCAATTGATTCAGAACCTCTAATGCTCTGGGGCAAGCCATTGAAGAGTCTTAGAGCACAATATTTAAATGATCTTGTGCCCATTATTCATGAGACACGAGGCTCAAGTAGTCTGAGAGTGTCACTAGAATGACGCACTATCAACGATCCTGCAGTTAAATGGGATAATAAGAAAGAAATATATGATGGGCAACCAGTTTTCAGGGCTTGAAACACCATAACACATATTTTGTACTCAATTCTTGCCTTTATTGGTAACCAGTGCAGAGGGGTAATTCTCTCCAAGTGTGGAATTCTCAGCACCAATCTTGCTGATCGATTTAGAATCATTTGTAGTTTTCTTAATTGGTAGTCTGACAAGTTATAGTAAAGGGAATTACAATAATCCAATCTAGAAATTATAAGGGTTGTAGCTAATGATTTCAAAGAATCCAAATCTAGATACTTTTTAATCATGACAATTTTTCTGAGAATTATATTAGATTCCTTACTCTCAAATTTATATCTTCCTCCCTCAAAAGTTAGATTTTGGTCAATGATTACACCCAAATCTCTGGGAGATTCTGCAAATTGAATTATATTACCATCAATAGTTAAACCTGGAGAATTTGTAAAATCTCGCAATTTTTGTAGTGATCCAATAGGAATACATTTTGTTTTATCCTCATTTAGTTTTAATTTTTTTTTACATTCATCCATCCCTTCAATTTATGCAATATTGACTGCAGCTGCTCTTCAGTTTCATTTATGTCTTCCACAGCAAAAAGGAACTGTGTATCATCAGCAAAGAAATTAAATCTGATATCATAATCTTTAAATATTTCAGCAAGTTCCATTGTATAGATAATAAATAAAATAGGACCAAGAACACTGCCCTGAGGAACCCCCAAATCCAGTGTTCTGAGTGATGACATATGCCTATTCACAACTACAGCAAATTTGCGATTTTCAAGGTAGCTTCTAACCCAGGCAAGAACTGTACCATCAAATCCAAGGAATTTTAGATCACTCAACAGAATATTATGATCAACTGTGTCAAATGCAGCACTTTGATCGAGGAGAACAAGAATGCTACATCTTCCCTCATCCATATTTAAGATTAGGTCATTTAACATGGCACTTAGAGCGGTTTCTTTAGAATATTTTCTATAGGCTGACTGGTATGGAGAAAGCACACATATTTTTTTCTAAATGATCATTTATCTGAATCAACACTGAAGTCTCAATTAATTTGGAGAGAAAAGTTAGATTGATACTGGTCTGTAAGATTTAAGTTCTTGATAATCAAGACCTGATTTCAAAAGTGGTTTGATGACTGCACATTTCAATAGATCTGGAAAAATTCCTGTTTTTAAACTGGTATTTACAACTTTCAGATATAAGTTACATAAGTCATTAAAGTTATCAGCATCAGTTACATCAGATATGGGAAAAGGATTATTTTTACTATTTGTCTTTTTGAATGAGCGAATAAGCTTTTTCAATTCCTCCAATGAAACTTCTTGAAAGCTGTCAAATGTTTTACAAGGAACATCAGGAAGTATACTATGAAGGATATAATTCTGATTAAAAGAAACATAAATACTTTGTATTTTTGTAATAAAATAATCAGCAAACTTATTGCTAAATTCCTCATCCGTATATCCCTGAGAAAGTGTTTTATTGTTTGCCTTAACAAGCAATTGGTTAAATATTGAATATAATTTACCAACATCTCCAGATGCATTATTGATTTTATTTTTTTAAATAATCTTTTTTTGACCTTTTAATTAGATAAACTACATTATTTCGAGCTTCAATATAAGCAGTTCTAGCCCTGTCAGTTCTACATCTCCTCCATCTACGTTCAGCAGTTCTTCTTCGCTTACGGGCTTCCTTTATTGATGAATTATACTAAGGAGAAAAATCTCTATATGTTATAGTTTTTTCATGAAGTGGACAAGTTTCATTATATGTCGTCTCCAAAACTTCATGTGTCAGAGAAACAAGACAATTAGGGCATTCAGCTTTATAATTAAATAATGATGAATCTTGTGACGTGCAGACACATTTATCATACAAAGACTCATTAAGTGTTGTTAAACAACTTGAAATAAATTATGCAGAATTAAAGTTTGATTTATTGTGAAAACAAAATTTTTTCACCTCTCTATTCTTCTTCAGAATCTTCAAGTGGAAGGAAACAATTTTATGATCAGAGAATAACTCTGGAGAAAGAGACACATTTTTAACCAGTCCATCATTAGCATCCGTTAAAACAAGATCTAAGGTATGTCCACCACCTGATGTTGGTGCAGATATAAAATTTATTATATTATAAGAATGGAGTACTTCCAGAAACCATCTTCCATAAAAGTCATGATGATTATCAATATGTAAGTTAAAATCACCGCAAACAACAAAAGGACTATAAGTGTTACTTGTGATTGATATATAGGAGGAAAATTCATGAATAAAAAGTGCCTTATTTGAATTTGGACTTCTGTAAACCACTGATAAAACAAATGTTTTATTTTTATAATTCAGAATAATTTCAATATATTCAAAGGATAGGCAATGTACAGTATTATTATTTTTACATTCTTAAAATCAGTTGATAAAACACTCCCACACCTCCACCTCGTTCAACCAATCTTGGCACATGATAAAATGTATGAGTAACTGGAGTCATTTCAATAATACATGGATCATCATTTTCTGAAAGCCATGTTTCAGTAACCAGGAATACATCATACTCATGTTCATTTATTAGTTCTCGTATTTCAAATGTTTTGTTTTTGACACTACGACAATTTACAACACAATTAATACTACTTATATTTCTAATAGCCATGATCAGTATTATTTTTAATTTTCAATAATTCTGCTCTATACATTGGACACTCATCACTCTTTGTCTGGTGACCTGGATTTTTCTTGTTAGCTTTTAAACAATTGCTGCACTTTTTATTATCTTAATGACAACTCGGGTATTATGACTTCCAGAGCATTCACCGCAATGTTTAGGTTTTTCAGCATCCAAGCAAGTTGTAGATATATGTCCAAATCTTTGACAATGGTAGCACTGTACCACATGATATCAGTCATACACTTTATATCTTCCCAATTCAACATACAACAACCCACCGTTTTTAAAAATCACATTTCTTATAATAGGAGAACATTTAAAGATGAAATCTTGTGTATCTCCAGCACCAGGTTTAGAAAACAGCAATTCAAAAAGATTTCCTTCATCTACCAATTTTATAATGTCAACATTTTTTTCTAAAATCAATTCAATAATCATATCATTCTCAATATCTTTAGGCAGATTACAAAGCATAAACTTTGGGTTTATCTTCTTCCGGGTACGTACAACATATGTCTTTAAATTTATTTTTAATATTATCTCTTTCCCTATCTAATGATACAGACTTGTGGCATTCCAAAATGACATAACCTTCATTAGTTATATATGAGATTTATTGACATGAATATTTTTTAGCGATGATGTAAGACTTTGAATTTTTTCCGAGGTTACAATTTCATTGTAGAAGGTTTCAAGATAATTTTTCTATTATCTATTTTAGTTACATTTGTATAAGTTGGTTTCTCATTGCCTTCAAAAGTTAAAGGAGGATCATGTTTATAATTTATCAATCTTTTCATTAATATCAACCAATACCACATTACTAATATAGCCTTTAGATTTAATTATAATTTCATCAAGTTTACCTTGAAGACTTCTATTATTGTCCTTTGATTGTTTAAGTTCATTTTGAAGTGATTTCAAATTGTTTTGTGACTGAACAAAATTTAATTGTCAATTGTCACAATGCCAGTTTAGGTTATATTTTTCAATCGCTGTATATATATATATATATATATATATATATATATATATATATATATATATATATATATATATATATATATATATATATATATATATATATATATATATATATATATATATATATATATATATATATATATATATATATATATATATATATATATATATATCAGCAGGTCTACCCACACATTTAAAATGATACCAATGCTTGCATAGATCCCATTCAATGGCATTCTTCTTCACAGCTTTATTACACAAAAGACAATCCAATTTAGCAGCCCCACAGCAAGAATTTAGTTCATCATCCATGTTATTTATAATTTATAAATATAAACACTGTATAATAATTTAGTATAATTATATATTCAAATACCTTAAATCCATAATTTAGGAAACATAAATTTAAATAAGTGAAAATATAAAAATCCAACATGGCTGACAGTTTGTTTACGATTTGCAGAGCAAACACAACCTTCCACTACCACTATTAATGTCTAAATGAAGATCCTTAATTTCTTTCATCTGAGCATCCATACTGCCAATATTTAAATTAAATTTCGGAGTAGTTTTAGGTGTAACACTCGCTATTCTTCTTCTACAATTAATACAAGAGTATTCTTTTTTCTTATCACTCATATATTCTTTATATTGGGCAAAGGATATCTTTTCACAGTTATAGTGATACTATTGACTACACTTTGTACACTCGAGGTACCTTTCAATCTTACCAGTACTTTTATTACAAGTATACTAATCAATTCTGGGCTTTTGGGATTCACCAGAAGTTTGAGTTAGAATGTTTCTTGGCTCAATTTTATTACCTTTCGTAACTGGAGTTTATATGGGTGAACATGTGGGTGGTTTTAAGAGAGTCTCAATAACATTTAAAGTTATGCACATTTAAATTATACCTCAACAATTACTAAACACAGTACTCAGCCACTAAAATCTTCACATATGATAGGCGTGACGTTAGAGCGTCTCTTGACAACACATTATCTCGATATATAGTTAATTATATATTTTATACAACTGTTTATAACGATTAATCGTATTTAATTGGAAGGCGATTCCAAATTATTTTATATATTGAACAAAATAATTCGGATTATCAGATATTTTGATAGTACTTTGCTTAAAGTAAAATTTAGCGTAGTGATCACTAAGCTTTATATAGACTACTAATTTAGATGATATAAAGCAAATTATTATTATACTGGTGCAGTAGTGACAGTGACTATCAGTGCCGATCCAAAGGCTATATTGAAAAAAATTACTACTAATAGCAAACATTATATCGGCATGGCGTCGGCATGTAAACAACAGGCAATAAGGAAACGGCAAGGTGACCCGAGTACGAATTCACCTGCACTTGATAACAATTATGACACTGATATCAGTAAAATGTATGGTACATGCAGTGTCATTGTAGGTGATAAAGATCAGGCAGTGGAATGTGAGGTTGCATGGCCTAGTTTCACATTAAATGACAGAAGGTATTCGGTAAACTGTATGAACTATTGTGCGATGAGGACGAAAAAGGCCAGTGGTACTGCTCAAACTGTGATAAAGGAGCTAAGACATTGTATCTGAATTTAGTATCTCTTACAAAGGATCATATAGCTATGCAACAACGACTGGATATACTCACCGAACAGACACAAGAGAACACACGTAATTTAGATTAAAAGATAACTTAAGTGAAAAAATATGTCGACAATTGGAAGGAAAACCAGGGATAAATGCAATAAAGTTGAGGTTGTTGAAATTGTAAGGACAGAATTAGACAAGCATAACCTGGAGGCTACAGTTATCGATAACATGAGCTCGATAAAACGTATTTGGAACAAAAACAGTTTGAAGTAAATGTAAAAGCAACATAGACTATACAAGCAATGAAAAAGAAACTCGATCAACTCACCACATCGGCATTCTTGGTGGTACCGGAAACCAGACAGTTAAGACAGGGGCTTACTGAACTCGACGACATAACGAAGAGAAGATTTAACCTAATTATCTCCAACCTACCAAAACCAGAGTAAGATTTCCCACAAAAAAATACTAAACTAGTGGAAGAAATGATCAAAGACGAATTCAAGATTATTGGGAAGTCTCCAGTGCAGTTGGGATTGGCAAGCACAATGCCAACTTTGGTGATCTAAGCTTCATGTAACCTTATATGTATAATGGGCTACACTACATTATTTTGTTTACTTATAACTAATTGTGCTTGTTAACCTGATTAAAATGGGTATGTTTACTTATATTGTTTATCTTTTATTTTCAGGCTGTATTGATGTTTTGTTAGTTGAATAAAGCCTAGAGAAAGGTATTGACGTTTTATTATGATCACCATAATTTATTCAACTAACAAGCCCGCCAGTGCCAATCTAAAGGCTATACTGGTGCTTTGAATAAATAGTGTGAGCCTTATCATAGCTTCATGAAAATAAAAACAAGCTGCGTCTGATCTAAAGATGGATAAATTCCTGAGTCCTGAACGCCTGGATGTATCCCCCAACTCGCCTACTGCTGTACGAGAGTGGAATCACTGGAATCGTACTTTTTCTGCATTCCTGGAATCCATCGCAAGCCTTAATCCTAACAAGCTGGATACATTTTGTCTCTCCAACCGTATATGGTTACATTGCAGAGTGTACTACCTATGATTCAGCTATAGATCTTCTCAAAGACCTCTATGTCAAGCCCAAAAATGAAGTGTTCACGAGACATTTATTGGCTACTCGTAGGCAGCATGAAGGGGAGACAATAGATTAGTATCTACAAGAGCTTCAGGTGCTCAGCAAGGATTGTAACTTTAAGTCTGCTACTGCTTCACAGAATCGGGATGATTACATACGGGATTCTTTCATCAATGGCTTGCTCTCTCATACAATCAGGCAACGAATGCTTGAAAACAAAAACTTTGCACCTAAGTACGGCTGTTGGTCAAGCCAGGGTACTCGAAATTGCTCAGAAGACCTCGGAATCTATTCTCGTTATACTGTCTCTGGTGTAAGTGCTGCTGCGACATCCAAGCCTGCTCGCACCGATGATGGGACATATGATGCTGCAACATCTGAAACTTCCTTTTCTGCTGAAAGGACCTGTGCTGCTGCCAATTTGAAGTTCCGATGCTATTTCTGTGATGGTCCCCGCCACTTGTCATAACTGTAATAAGCAGGGGCACTTTGCTAAGGTGTGCCGGTCTACTACATTTTCTACTTCTGCATCCACTCAGTCTTCTACACTGGCCGTAATATCTGCTTCTTCCCCGCGACTACTACGGTGAGCTACTGTGTATGTTTTGGTTGGTATAGTGAAGCTACCGCTCTTATCGAAACAGGGAGCTCTGAATCTTTCCTTTCACATTTTTATGCCCAAGAAGCACAAGTTGAAGGTTGTTCCAGCGACTGGAAGCGTATCTATGGCCTCTTCATCACTCACGTTTCCTGTGGAGGGACGCTGCACAGTTGACATCAATTTGAAGGGTGAGTGCTACTACAATACAAGGCTTTCTGTGCTGCCAGACTTATGCTGTGATGTCATTCTTGGTCAAGACTTTATGAGCCAGCACTCTAGTTTTACTGTGGACTTTGGCGGATCCAGGAAAGATCTAATATCTCCAACCCTGCCGCTTGCAGTATACTGTCTGCTTTGGTTGATACACCTCGTTTCTTTTCAAGTCTTGCTCCTCATTGGAAACCGATTGCAACAAAATCTCGGAGGTTTGGGGATTATGATAAGAAGTTCACAAGGGCTGAAATTAACAAGATGCTACATGATGGTGTTATTGATGAGAGCACATCTCCATGGAGGGAGAAAGTTCTTGTTGTGTCGAATGAGCGCCACCGAAAGAGATTAGTTGTTGACTATGGACAGACCATTAATAGATTCGAAGCGTTTGGATGCGTACCCTCTTCTAAGAACTGTCTCATTACAAGTACTATAGTTCACGGGACCTGAAAAGTGCTTATCACCATATACCTATACGGGAAGAGGACAAGCCATATACTGCTTTTGAAGCGAATGGCAAGCTATATCAATTTCGCAGAGTGCCATTCGGGGTTACGAACGGCGTTGCTTGCTTCCAAAGGACTATTGACAACATCATCAAACAACACGATCTGCATGGAACTTATGCTTATGTGGACAATATTGCCGTGGTAGGGAAAACCCAGCTGGAGCACGATGAGAACTTGGCGAAACTTCAAGAGGCTGCCCGGTTCCACAACCTCACCTTCAACGAGACTAAGTCTGTCATTTAAAAAAAAAAAAAAGATTTTCTTGGTTACACAATAATCCACGGCTCTCCCAAACCAGATTCTGAACGTTTACGTCCATTAAAAGAATTACCGATCCCTAAAGACCGTACTTCCTTACGCCGTGTTATTGGTATGTTTTCCTATTATTCGCAGTGGGTTTTCCGATTCTTTGACAAGATTAGACCTCTTGTTGCCACTGATACTTTTCTTCTGAATCCAGAGGCCCTGAAAGCCATCGATGATCTCAAAGAAGAGATTGGGAAGGCTGTTGCGCACTCGACTGATGAAACTATTCTTTTGGTAGTTCAGATTCATGCCTCCGATACAGCCATTGCTGCTACTCTGAATCAGGCAGGCCGTCCAGTTGCCCTTTTCTCTCGCACCCTCACACATACTGAACGCAAACACTCTGCAGTAGAAAAGGAGGCATGTGCAATTGTGGAATCTGTGAAGAGGTGGTCTCATTACTTGACAGGGTGACCTTTCACCTTAGTTACGGACCAACAGGCTGCCAGCTTTATGTTCCGTTCGAATCGGCTTGGAAAAATCAAGGATGATAAAATTCAACGATGGAGGATCGAGTTGGGGTGCTACAATTATGACATCGTGCACCATCCTGGTAAATACAACATTCCTGCAGACACTCTTTCACTTGCTCACTGTGGAGCTACTGTCAATAACGAGAAACTATCTGAGCTCCACGCTCGATTTTGCCATCCTGGTGCAACAAGACTTGCTCATTTTGTCAGAGTGAGAAATCTTTCTTATTCCATGGAATATGTGAAGAGGGTGTGCTCTGAATTCCCTCACTGTGCCCGATTCAAGCCTTGGTTCTAAAAACCACACCAAACTCCCCTTATCAAGGCTACGTAGCCCTTTGAACGTCTTAGTTTGGACTTCAAGGGGCCTCTACCCTCGAACTCTAGAAACCATTATATGCTCACGGTGGTAGATGGGTATTCTCGTTTTCCGTTTGCATTTGCCTGTCAGAACATGACTATTAGTACTATAATCCATTGTCTAAATCAGATTTTGGCGATATTTGGTATGCTTTCCTACCTGCATTCTGATCGCGGATCCTCATTTATAGCCAAGGATCTACGTGAATTCTTGCACAATCTAGGCATCGCCACTAGTCGAACGACACTTTATAATCCTCGAGGGAATGGGCAGTGTGAGAGGTATAATGCTATAATCTGGAAGCACATAACCCTTGCTCTGGCATCCAAGAACCTTCAAGAATCTCAATGGAAAATAGTGCTGCCCGATGCCCTTCATTCTATTAGATCTCTGCTCTGCACAGCCACCAATGCTACGCCACATGAGAGGCTCTTCTCGTAAAAGCGTCGATCTCCCAGTGGCCATTCGTTGCCAACTTGGTTATCTGTTCCTAGACCCGTCTTACTACGACGTCATGTTTGCGCCAGTAAATATGAACCCCTCGTTAAAGAGTTTCAGTTGTTAGAGGCAAACCCAAAATACGCTCATGTAAGATTTGCCGATGGACGCGAATCAACAATATCAGTGAATGACTTGGTTCCGACTGGTAACGTATCATTATATGAGAGGCAAGAGGATCTCAACGTCGATCCTTCTACAGAGACTGGTTTAGTGGAGATTCTTCCGGTACCTACTGTCGATTCATCTGAGTTGAATTCTTTCAATGCTGCAGGTGATCAGAGTATATTCATCAAAGAAGGAGATATGAAGGTGGATTCTCTTTCGGCTCGGGTATCTGGTGCTCAAGCTAATCTTCAACGTAGGGATGAACCCTCCACCCTTGCTCATGGTGGCCCGCAACAACTGCGCCGATCTACGCGGGAACGCCACAAACCTCTTCGCTATATAAAACAATGATTCTTCAAGGGAGGGGAGAATGTGGTGATCTAAGCTTCATGTAACCTTATATGTATAATTGCCTAATGGGTTACACTACATTACTTTGTTTACTAAACCTGATTAGAGTGGGTATGTTTACTTATATTGTTTCTCTTTTATTTTCAGACTGTATTGATGTTTTGTTATTTGAATAAAGCCTAGAGAAAGGTATTAATGCTTTATTATGATCACCACACCAACAAACCTCGGCTATTGAAAATAGTTCTTGAAACTTACAATATGAAGAAATAGATTTTAGCCAAAGATAGAGATCTCAGAATAAGTCAGAATGGCATATATAGAAATGAATAAGTCAGACTCGACCTAACCAGAAACCAACTCTTTGAATAAAAAAACTTGAGAATCAAACTCAGGAACGCAGGGAAGAACAACCAGATAAGCAGTTGGTGATACAGAGGGGTTAGATAATAGAAGTACCAGGGCATAAACACATAGACACAAAAAAGCAATAGACCTGTCACATATAAAGCAGGTAACATTAAGATATACTACACAAATATAGATAACTCATTGACGAGCAAATATGAAGCACTCCTCGCACATATCAGCTCCCAAGACTGACATCCTATCTCTAACAGAAACTAAACCAAAAATTGGGCATATATCGGATCCACAAACAATGGGAATACCAGGCTTCGATTTGTTCATTAGTGATCTATCTAATCCAAACACCAGGGGAACGTGTGTATATATATATATATATATATATATATATATATATATATATATATATATATATATATATATATATATATATATATATATATATATATATATATATATATATATATATATATATATATATATATATATATATATATATATATATATATATATATATATATATATATATATATATCAAGTCAATCCGCAAAGCAAGGCAGATTCCCCCAGTATCTCAACCCATATATGGATAGCACATGAATAACAATACAGGTATACAACAATCCAAACTCCTCATTGGGTGCATATATAGGAGTGGTAGGCCGACTGTGGTAGAAGTTTATGATGCCAACTTGTATAGCACTCTGCAATGGGCAACCGCCGGCACCTTTACGCACAGGACAGTGTTGGGAGACTTTAATCACCCTTCTATAACAATTATAACATTGACCCCCAGCCCAGAACTACCAGATAGCGCAAGTGCCAACAGTCAAATAGCAATATTTGTAGAATGCATCAGAGGCACCTACATCCCCCAACACATCATAGGGCCTACCACATTAAAAAATGCACAAAATCCTACCTTGGACGACCTCATCTTCACTAACGAACAAGATATGGTCAAACAACTAACGCACCTTGATCCTCTAGGATCAAGAGGTCCTGCAAGGACTTCTTTCTTGAAGAAGGTCCCAGCTGCTCTTTCAGGATAGATCCGAAAGGCAAGTTTCTTCAGTGGAAATGCCACAGACCCCGAGCTAATTGAAATCGATTACGGAACCTTGTATCCTCTCCCTACTACTTTAGTCATCTGCTTCAGGAGACAATATTGCGTGCGTTCCCTTTGCCCACTCTCACTAAGTTCTCTGTTTTATATGCCCTTCCATCACTGAATAGAGTCCAGATTGGGGGAGGTGGAATTTAGACCCGATATAATGTCATCTTTTTTTCTTTTCCCTTCAATACCACACTTCAGATTTCGGAAGCAGTTCAACTCTACCTGAGTATGAGTTATTCTTTCGTTTGTACTTACCTCCCACCATTAGCCGGCTTCGATTAGGCTAAGTTTTACTATATCGTAAGTATGGTGCCGATGCCTTTTCTCCTTCTTTCGGAACTGAACGGTAGGCACTTGCTCTGATAAAAAAAAATGGGGATCAGTGACCTCAATGTGGAAGAATTCAGGCATCTATGACCTAGAATTGTTTCTTTTTCGTATGTTGATGTCACTTTGTGCTCTCTTGATGCTTACGTGGACTTTGGATAATAGGTAATTAATGACCTAAATGGCAATGGTCACTTTCTCATTCGAATATCTTTCGCAGGGCTCCCACTTCACAGAATGCCTCCCCATGCTGTTTGGACAGAGAAAGGTGGTTCAAATTCAAGGAAGTGACGGGCATTTCTCTCGATCGAGGAGTTTAGGTTGATAGTTTGTCCGTTGAGTTCCTCTCCAGCACCATCATCGCCGCAAGCCTGGCCGTTTTGTACATCAGCGCTTTTTTGGCGGTCGATCGAGTGTGAGACGGCCCTCAGAGAGAAGTAATAGTTGAGTGAGGTTTAGCCTCTATTGCAGTTACGTTATCCAACGTCTAGTTTAGAAAATCTGCCCTGTTTCCTGGCAAATGACTACTGTGCTTGCTTTTCACAAGGCAGAGAGAAACCAGTTCAGTCCTGCTGCTTTCCGCCAAATTTCCGTAACCTTGTAGGTGTTTAAGATTTTGGAAGCCACAGTGTAGTTTCCCTAAGTTCCACTCGATATATAATAGAGTGATAATGGTTAGAGATCACAAAACCTTTTATAGTAAACCTCATTCGAGGTAAATAATGAGTAAAGAAGTCAGATTATTAACTTCCAGAAACAATCTTCCACAAGAGATAGAGATACTTGAATCAACCAACTTGAACCCGAGCTTACTAATTTGCTAAGTAGAGTTTTTTTATAATTTAAAAGTAAAAGTATTACTAAGAGTGTAATATTTAATATTTCAATCATACTGAAATGATTGCCCCATAATGGATATTTTCAATGAGATCAAATAACAGCTCTATTTGATAACTCGGATCTTTTGAAGAATAGCGGTCCCACATCACCCGTTTTAAACAACAGGGGTCCCAGTTTCGACCTTCTAAAGAATAGGGGCCCGAGCTGGGGGTCAATAAAGATTCTCTAATAATAGAAGGTAAAATAACAAGGATTAATACTTTAGTTAATGCTTTATTAAGTATATCATATTAAATATTACACATAAAAATATTATGGCAATACTTTATTAGATAAATCATTAAAAAAATTGCACGAATACTGTTTCGAAATTTCAGCACAAAAATAATCACCTAAAATTTCCTGAGGACGTTCACGATACATAAATAGGAGTGAGTGTAAGAATTCTTTGTTTTCATCCATACATATTTTTATTTTAGCTTTATATTTGTTCCAATAGGATTCTACATGCTGAGTGTGAACACCTGTTCTATCATTAAAAAAAATGTAACAAATGAATTACAGTTTTATGAATGTATCCTAGGTTAGTGATTTTTTGGTAGGCCTTCCATTCGTCTGAGTGCCCAGTCGAGCCTGCCTAACTACCTTTTTAATTATTTGTAAAAGAGTACCATCATCGCGTTGTTTGACAATTTCCATATAGCCTATGGTTGGGTGGTGTCGCCGATGTATCTACAATTCCCCAAAACCCCAATTTGAAAATGGGGAGATCTTCCTCCGAGATGTTTGGGTTTGTGTGAAAAGCATGAGTCGTCTACTTGTAGCGTAATACTAGGTCCACCTGGGAGTTATTTTCCAAATGCTTATTAGTACATACCTCACGAAAGAAACTACATATATAAATCGACTATAGTTTTTAGTAATACATTTTTTACCGGAGGTGTACTTGTTTCATCAATTTCATCACACCAATATAAAATAGCTTCAACCCATTCTGAAGGGATTTTAAAATTTAAAAAAAATGTTGTTTTTTTTAATTGTCACTTTTTTGTACTTTTCACAGACCTCATTTTGACACTTCCAAATATGTTCATCCAAATTATATGCACATTTTGTCTAATTAATCCCACTATTACAACCTGAACATTTCATTTCACGCGTAATATGTTCGTTAGTTTTCATCCATGTAATCACCGGAAGACTGTCTACGATTAGTAACGGCTAGATTTGACTTTCAAATATGCTTCGATCCGTGCTTGTTTAAAGGCTACTCACTATTGAATACTTTGTAATAAACAGTGAAGTCAAAGTAAACTATGCCAAAGTTTTTCTAATCGGTCATTTCCTTTAACGGTGCGGTGCTACTTTGAATTTCTGCAAAGTTTTAGAACTCGTGTCCTTTTTCGTAATGGAAATATCCATGAATACAGCGGTTACTCTAACAAGAAAGCCTACTATCGAGAATAGAGGTTCCTTGCCGCCATGGGCCCCGTCGAAACAACGAGGTCAGGCAACGCCGAGCGAGAGCCGTGGGAACAGTCCGAATATCGAATTGCTTTCAGCGATAAGAGAGGGATTGGAATGTCAAACGAGCGCCTCTGTCGCCTCTACAGGCGTTATCAAGAAACCCCCACGGAGATACTTCCCATCCCTCAGCGCCAGGTTTGATCAAGGAGAGCCCCCTCACCATTAGCATGAGGCAGTAACCATTCCCGTTGGTCCCTATATATTGATGGTCACAATTGGGCATCGACAGTATATGCCTGCCACTCTCAACGAGACACTTCATTCTCGATCACGCTCCCTTTCCCTACGAGCCTGAAGGCAAGAATTATACCAAATGATCTGAGCCTCAGTCAATTGGCCCATCCTTGGTTTCGGTACATTTCGTTTGGCACGAAGGCTCCCTCCAGTTAATGTTACTACTAGAGATAAAACTCCATGTGGTTAAAGTCACTCGAATAACCAAACGTCCCCCGTTTCATCTCTTAAAGCCTCGAACCCAAGCCAGGCTGAGACGAATCATCTGTGGCATCCTTGCCAGTTATCCCTAACTGTGTACATACGTACCGAGGCTCGTTATAACCTCCCGAACACTCACATAGAGCTCGCTCATGTTCGCTCCAAGTAGCTCTGTTAGATCGATTACTGTAAACATCGAGTATCCATTGCCATTATTTCATTCTAAATATTTATTGTGTTCTGTATAAATTATTAAAGTTTATTTTTGTTCTTACCTTTTCATAAGCCCTATAGCCCGCAGCCTTCATTAGTTTAAAAACGGCCAACCACACTCTATTGCTTGTTATTTAAATTCCTCGCACTCATTTTGGGAAGGTTGTTACCCCCTCCCCTACTTCTATTCCCAATTTATGTCGCGAACAGAACTGAGCCAAGGTCACTCATTTGACCTTGAGCGCCCACTCATTTCAGCTAAAAGTAAACATATATGTCTGTGGGTTATTCTACGACATTATATATATATATATATATATATATATATATATATATATATATATATATATATATATATATATATATATATAAGAACTCAATGGCGAGTTATGGTATATGATAGTGAAACCACTGTATAGGAGCCAAAAGTTTAATTTACGAGACTAATTTCAGTCTGTATAGTTTATCATACCCTCTTCAGTCGTATACTGAGAATGAAATTGTTACAAAAGTCTATAAATAGCGTACATATCAGAAAAAAACAAAAAGATAAACACAAAGAAACACAAAACAGGGGAAAAAGGTCATTAATCAGGGGGTGTAAGTCTAAGATCGTTGACTATGCTGTTTACGATGAGGTTACGGGAATGGGGGCTGCATTTCAATTGCCCATCTGACAAATTAAAATTAGGAATTTCTTTTATTAATATAGATTTTACTATTTTTCTTTTACGGAATTCTTTACAATTATATATGATTTGTGCTTTTGAATAGTTAATTTGGTGGTTGAAATTGCTAATACGATTAAAAATACTGGATGTGGTACTGTTTCGTCTGACATCACCTTTATGTTCATAAATTCGTTTTGTTAAGGTTTTTCCTGTCGCTTTTATGTAAAATAAGGGACAGTTTGTAGAGCCCCCCTGGATTAAATATACACCTGCTTCATTTGGCTAGCCACGGGCTTGGTCGAAGGGAAAGATTTAAGGATAGAAAAAGGGTATTTAAATGTGGCTAGTCCTGGTAAAATAACTTTGTTCACTCCTTTAAGGATGGGAGAAAAAGGAAGGGATAGACACTTCGTATTACTAAATTTGTTTTTATCCTTCGGACGGTAACGAGTAGATTTTGCTTTAGATAAACTTTCATTGATCACGTGGAGGGGATAATTTAATTCAATGAAACTGCAGGTTATATATGTAATCTCGTCTTCTAGAAAGCAAGGGTCACATATCCTAAGTGCTCTCAAAAACATCCCTGATGCAACGGCTCGCTTAATTTTAATATCATGATAAGAAAAAAATGGATATACGAGTTAGAATGGGTTGGTTTTCGATACACAGTAAAGCTAATTTTGTCAATGACTCTAACAATTTTTACATCAAGAAAGGATATACAATTATTTTTTTCCCACTCTACTTTAAAATTGATAGTGGGATGGAGGTTGTTAAGATTTTTAAGGAAATTGTCAAATTAATATAAAGTTTAATTTAACAGCAAAAGGTTTTATTAGGCCCAAACTATGGATTTTTTTTATATGTGCCATTTAGAAAACATTGTTATCAAAAATAAAAATATAAAAACAGAAATGAAATATAATGTAGCTATATGGATGATATATTCATCTCATCAAAAAATACAAACTCATTAAAGAACTTAAAAAAAGATTTGAAGAAGCATCAGTCTTGAAATTCACATGTGAAAATTGTAAAAATCGAAGAATTAATTTTTGGACTAGCATATTATAACATATAAACATGAATTCAATATTCAGTTAATATAAGAACAAAAACGACAGAGACTATTTAAATTCTAACAGTATATGCCCTCGTCGCTATAAGATTAGCATTATCAAACACTTCTTCATAGAACATTCTTGATTTCCTGACTCCTCCTTCTGATGTCTTTTGTAGGAGTTCCCTACCATCTCCATAACTCCTTCGAAGGACAAGTCAATGAAAAATAATGTGGTTTATGAAATAATGAAGACAAAATGACAATTTTTTACCCTTGTTAGATGCGTTGCACTAGATATATTCTTGGTAATGCGAATAAGTTAGAGGATATGATTGAAGTTGTTATCTATAATGATTATTATTAAATTTACGCTCTCATTAAATCTACTCTAATTCTGTTATGCACCACCTCTTCTTCATGTAGTTTTAATTCCCTTTGAGTTTTCTTCTTTTAGTGGCAAAGGTTAAAGAAAATTATTAATTAAGATTACTACGGTATTCGTAAGAGTATTTCCTATTAAAGCAATAGGGAAATGCTTATTAAACCACGCCAAAGACGAGAGAGAGACTGAAAAAAGAGTTCGATAATGACGAGTGTAACAACAAATTTAAATTGTAGGTCATTAGATCACGACTGAATATGATAAGGTTGGCAAGACTGACTCTATTCGTAACTTCGCAACACTCATTTTATTCGTTATTTTGTGACCACCTAAAATTAACCTCTCGGTAATTTATAATTTGATTTTACTTCAGCCTTGTGTGTATTCCTAGCGACGTAAAAATAAGGGTAAATATGTAGATTAGCGGCCCGACCCCCCAAAAAATTGTGTGTAAATATTATCGTTCACTCGTGTCGGAATATTCATGCACGTTTGAGTCCTTTTCGAATTATTATTCTATAAACAATTAGGATTATATACTGGGGGGCTGTGCCCCCCAGACCCTCCCCCCCGAATTTAATGAAACTCAGGATCATCGTAGTGTAGTTCCCCCATTGTGTTTACCCCCACACGAGCCGTCAACTTAAATGTACTCCAAAAACGTGAAACATTTTGGAACACGGACGAAATAGTACGTCCCATCGTTCGCGCCGATAATCTACATATTTACCATATGGACATTTCATATTAATCAATTTTAAAGAAAATATGATTGCTTTAAATAGCATTCAGTGGCGAGACTTATATCTATGAAGTCAAGCAACACGGAATAAAAACTAAAGGTCTAACAACATCTGGCAATCACCTTTGAATTCGAATCTAATGATAGGCTTTAAAATAAGAATACTAAGATTTATTTAAAAGTTGTGGGGGGGGGAGTATGGGGATGAAGCCCCTATTTCGAAATTATCTTAAAAATTATATATATATCAATATGATGCGATTGCAATAACCTAACCAAAATGAACACAAACCCCTACTTTTTCGGAATTTGCCCTTATAATAAGAAGCAGTCTCTAAATTTAAAACAACACTTGGTTTTAAGCACAAATATACAAGGTGTCCCAGAAAAAAGTTAACCGTACTTTGAATTAGTATAACTTAAAACTTATGGGAGATTTTTGAGTTCTGTAAAACAAAACAAATTTATAAACTATTTCCCTTTCGATTCCGGAAATTTCTTTAAATTCCCTTTTACGATGTTGATACACTAATGGGTTTAGTGGAGGCTATCAAAATTATGTTTGCGCAAGGAAGTAAAATAATCAAACTCCGAAATTTAAAATCAACAAATATATTTAAATCCATTTTTTACAAAAACACCTCTTTATATGGGTGATACAAATTCATTTTATAATTTTCTAAGCATCGTTTCCTTCCACATGTCCTCCATTTCTTTCCAAGCACAGTTGCGACTTTGATCGCATTGATTGAACAACTCTTTTGATTAACTTGTGATTTTCCTTAAGTCTATTAACTTCACGTGTGATATTATCTCTTAACTGGTTGATGCTTTGTGGTGAAGTAGCATACACTTTATTCTTTAGATATCCGCAAAAGAAATAATCGCACGGTGTTAAGTCAGGGGATCTTGGGGGCTATTCAATTGCATGATTTAGCGCGACAATGCGGTTGTCAAACGTTTCTCTTAGTTTTGAGCTGGTGCGCCGTCCTGAATCCACCAAAGTCTATTGAATTTATTGCCGTAAATCTGGCGCAGTTCCAGGAAGATCCTTTCGTTGATCATGCTCAGGTAGGCAGCACCATTCAAGTTATTCTCGTAAAACAATGGGCTGACAAGATAGTTATTCCCGCATATTCCGATCCACAGAGACACTTACTGCTAACAAATACGTGTGTCAAAATTGAATACTGAGGGGAGAGGGACGGGGGAGTCAGCAGCGCATATTGCCGAATGTTCTGGCTATTTACCTTTCCATTCATGAAAAAGGCTGCCTCGCCACCAATCACAATGATTTCCAAGAAACGAGCAGGTTTCTGGAGAAGCCACTCAACAAATTGTCTACGACGAGGAAAATCAGTTTTAAGAAGCTTGTGTATTGCATGCATCTTATAGGGATGCCATTTTAAGTCATGTTTAATAATGCGGTTAAATGACGACTTTGACTATTGTAACCCATTCTTTCTGACTGATACATGTGGATCTTGAAAAAGTGCTATCCGAACATTTTCGATATTTTTTGTTCTTATGGTTCCCATGCGACCCAAACGACCTTTGCTTAGATTTAAGCATGTTCCTTCATGTTGGTATTTACGAACATTTTTCCAAATTGTGGGCTTCCTTGGTGGGTGCCTACCTGGAAAACGTGTTCAAATGAATCTTGTACTTGCTTAATACTGCCAGTCCCTAATAAAGTTTGTGACTACAAATATGCGTTGATATTTTGTTAACCGCATGATTAAAAAGGTTCTATGGAAGTAAACTTTTACACAGAAACGCTTTGATTTGCTTAGTAAGCAACAATGATGAGACCATACCACAGCGTGGCTGAAAAACCACTCTAAAATGGCCTAGGCTTTGCTTGAAGAATCGCACAGTGACCAAGCCTACTTAGGCTGCCTATGCTTCTCTTGAAAGTGCACGGTGGCCTAGCCTACCTAATCTTCGCTTCATTATTTTACTTCCTTGCGCAAACATATTTTTGATAGCCTCCACTAGACCCATTAGTGTATCAATATAATAAAAGGGAATTTGATGATATTTTTAGGTTCGACAGATAAATAGTTGATAAATAAAACGCTTTTGGGAAGACACCAAAATCTCCAATAGTTCTTGAGTTATACTAATTCAAAGTACGGTTAACTTTTTTTTTCTGGGACACCCGGTATATGAATTATCCAAAAAATCGAGGGCGGGCATTTTGCGAATGGCTAACTTGACTTAAAAGATCAACTATGTATTCATAAATATACCGACTTATTTGTGTGGTATGGCTGCAAAAGGCCAATGCGAATAATAATAACTTATTTTAAGGCGAGATGCATAATTTTCTCAGACGGAAAATTGCCAACTGCTTCTTTACGAACTTTGTAGGAGTTTGCAAAGATGTCAGCTGCTACAATGGCATTTACAAACTACAAAAAAAAGGCTTACTCAGTGATCACCGATTCAGTTCACAGAGCACTCACAAAATAAGGAATCAAAATCCTACATGGACAAACTCTTACATATAGTCATGCAACATCGTCATTTAGGATTCACACCTTCGGTACTAAAATACAAATAAAAAACCCACAAAAACCAAACAACAAGCATACAAAAACAAAAAAAGCAAACAAAAAATAAAATAAGCAAAAACAATGAGAGGCAGGAAACACCCTCAAGCTTCGGGAGAGGCTTGCCTCATCCCGGCGCAGGAACATGCGATCTACAACAAAAAGAGTAAAATAAAATGGAGCAGGCCAGCCTCCTCGGAAATGTCTTATATTCCGCAAGTCTTTGTACTCGAGCCCGTCTCGGGTACATGAGACAAATGGTAACGACCCCAGTCGTCCTGATACGGGGAGGGGTAACGTGCGCGAGATCACCCAGACTGGGACATTCAACAAGAATGTGCCACACAGTCTGGGGGACAACGCACTCATCGCAATATGGCGCAGGAGAGCGTTCGATCAAATGGTGGTGTGTCCCGCGAATGTGTCCAATTCGGAGACGACAGAAAGCAACCTGAAGCCGTCATGGCATTAAGAGGTAGGCCCATGAGAACGGTCGTGGTACAATGACACGCAACTTCAGGCTCCCCTCAACCATCTCCCATCTTCTTTGTAAAGCAGCCGGGAGAGGTGCTCCTATTCATGTTACGATATCGGTGTGAGGAAGAGCGAAACGCTGGTCTGGTCGCCCAGGCCTCGCAATCTTGACATCCACCCGGCTCGCCAACACTGTGACGTCATGGATATCACGAACCAGGGGATGAAGAGATTCCAAGAGGGGATACAGCGTTGACACCGACCTCCTCCTGGGACTTGGAGCCACCCGTATACACTGGCACGGATCCAGCGTGACACAAAGTGGGATCCCCTCTCCTCCAAACTATTTACATCAAGGCTTGGAGAGATTTTTAAGACTGGGGGGGGGGTCAACAGGGACTAAAAATTAGTAGGAAAGATTTGTCTCTCTTTGCTTATGACATAGTATTATTTTTATAAAATCCAGAAGAATTGCAGTTAATGATATAATTATTATATGTCAATTTCAAAAGTAGACGGTGTCGTAAAATTAAGCAGTTTTCGCCTATTTCTTGATTCCTCCGTTTGTTCGGGGAAGGTCTACGACAGCCCAAAATAATAATTGGAATTCAATTTCGTTGAGTGCTCGGCGTTTTTGTTATTCGAATACGTTAAATATGGTTGCTCGGAATTGGTCTTATTTAATTAGGCTTTGTTGGTTGGAGGACTTAAACAAGAATTGCAAACATAATCTTTAATTACACAACAAAATATATAATACAAATAATTACACTCTCTAGTTATTAATTAATTCAGCAATGGGGAAATTATCAATAATTATTCATGCCGCAAAGGCTCAATACTCCGAGTACTAACCCGATAGGGTTTAAGTAAAACAACGAATGGAATCTAGCCTTAGGGAAACCATAATTCACTTTAGTTATCCGAGATGACTCGTTAGAAGACTACTTGACGAGTCTTGGTCGGAGGGCGTCGCACCGCCTTGACGAGGAAAGGAAAGGTGTATATATCTTACTTTGGAAAGGGATGGGGGGTATGACACCCTGTTCTATCGCTCAAGGATATGCGGCGTCAGTGGATGATTCCACAGACGTCTTAAAAGGGGCCGCCGAATACCTTCTGTATTTTCCGGGCTTGGCTCCCACGGGAGCAACGTAGAGACAGCTCACCACCATGACCTGGAGTCTTCTCCAAGAGGGTGCGTACGTCTTCGGGACTCTTCCTTGGGCAAATTCTGGCGGAATACTTCCACGATTAATTTTGCGACGGGGAATATATAGGCGTTCGCCGGAACTCCTATATTTGCTAACGAAAGCAATTAAGCACTGCCTCACCGCCTCTGCGTCTATAGCTCGGCGGCCTGTTTTTGATGACCCGACTGAACCAAAGAAATTCTCCGCTAATCTCCCTGGAAGTTTGCCGACGGGCGTAGGGCATTGCTCTTCCCGATAACTCTCGTTTCCCACGACTCCTTTAAACAAAATCTTACTCGATCTTTCTTTCTTTGACAGACAGAAAAAGAACTTTTAAGTTTTTAAATGACGAAGATAATAAACTATAGTTTTCCAGAAAATTGAGTAATTAAAATTGATGATCAAATTTGAAAGTAGGTACAAGATTAATCATACGCTTTATATCTTGTGACTCATGATTGGTGAACGAAAAAGTAAATCAGTAGAAAGGAAACTAATAGGTCAAAATTAGGCTAAGTCGAGCGGTAGGAAAGTTTAGCTATATCTTCAGAAGCTACTTGTCTCTTATATTTAAAACACCAAGTATTTCACTAATGCATCTTACCACTTCTAACTATGTAAGTGTAGTGTGAACACTAAACACAACTATGGCAATAAACAGGTGACAATTCAGATAAACATGGAACGATACATGTTAGGAATAACCCACATAGACCATAAATAACCGACATGGCTCATTGTGAGGATATGGAACGTACATACTCGCATGCCGCCAGACAATGGTGGGAACGAAAGAAATTTGTCGTTTGAGTTGACCTTCGTCTCCTCTCCCCCCCCCCCCACCCTTCCCCCAACTTGCGAAAGGAAGTCTGACGAAAGAAGGCCTATCTCACAGAGAAGCCTAAATTCTATTTGCCTTCTTTATGATACCATGGAGATTGTCCAGAAGGCGCTGCGATAAGCGAATTGTGGTGAATGGAATCTCTCTCTCGATTTCATATAGTCGTGGTATAAATAACAACGCCGTTCATCCCTCTAGAGCAGTGTTCCAAACCTACTCGCGTAACGCGTAACCCTCACGTTGAACGAGAGTCGTTGCCGTAACGTATTGACTGTCAACGCGCCGCCGAGACAACTTGGTCGCTGTTTCAAAGTGTTCCTAAAGTAAATCCCGCCCCGCAGAGTCTGTGACTAGAAGAGTACGCTCTGTTGCTCAACGTAACTTGAGAAAGAAAAGGAACATCCAAATAGTTACTGGAAGTTACTATTTGTTAGTGTCACATCCAGTTAGGAGTGAACTAACCGGAACTGCAGCCAGCAGCCCCGAACCCGTCGTCTTATCCCCCCTCTCCCCGAGAACTCGTGTTAACGCCACCCAAACCACCCCGTCTGGACCTGAGTAGTCGTCTCTCCAATCCATCACAATTAATGGTAATCTGTAAACCCAGTGTCCTTCTATTCTTAAATTACCTAATTAATTAACCGTGATTGATACTCCCATTGAGTCATTATAAATCTAGACGCTTAACGTCAGTGTTTAATATTTAATCCTTAATTTTGCCCGTTTAACTATCGCTAATTATTATATTTGTGTTAAGTAAAGTTTATTTTTTGTACGTGTGTTTATTTGTGGCTCCTTCCTTTTGACGTACCCTTGCCAAGATTTTAATTAAGAATCCCTTCGGCTAATTTGTTCAACCTGTATTTTGCACTCTTAGAATTCAACAATCACAAACCTCCCCCAGTAACAAGTGGGACTTTTATAGTGAGAATCTTGGCTACGGCACAACCCGCCTCTAACCAGCTTTCGCACGTTCAGTAGGAATTAAAGCCTACATATATATATATATATATATATATATATATATATATATATATATATATATATATATATATATATATATATGATCGTAGATTGAGTCATAGGGTCAATACCATCGACTTAAACAGAAGCGGTGTGTCCAGATCAAGGACTAGAATAATTATTCGACCAGACTGTGAGCAATTCTACGACACCCATAAAAGAGATACATGAATACACAAAAATGGGTGGTAGATGTAAATTGAGAAAAGTCCTGAAAGGGGAATTGGGCAGGATACATGACTAGATATACGATACAAAATGGACAAAAGAAATCCTAAATTGACCGCCTTTATATATAAAGAGAGTCAGAAGATGACCAAGTATTGTTCAGCTCCTTGTTTAATGGGGTTAGTGACAATGGTAAGACTTTAATACAGGAGTCCCCAACCTAAGGATCCCCAGGCCTATCCGTATAACCAGCACCCTTTCGCCCGTTTGTGTCGAGATGCGACTCGCGTAACCTTCACATGCTTGCCCGTGCGGTCCTTAGTCTGTGTTTGTTGTTCTTTTTTTTCTTTTACAAAACCATCCGCAGCTTCCAAGAAAAACAAGTTCAACAGACTTAAGTCGCGTGCTCTCAATTATTTCAATAATTAAAAAAATAGCAGATATAATTAACAAACGTATGATCAATTAACAAACATATCTGATCTTACGACCTTCAAAAGTGTCAAAAACCCATTGAGAAGTAAAATGGTCCCAATTCAACTGACAGTGACTTATAGAGTCGCGATCACGCAACTAAAAATAGGTACTTCTTTGTTGAGCGAAAGGGAAGGCTGACGGGCCTTGTCTGCCTTGAATCTTAATGCCGTCAAGGAGTTGAACGTGAAAAGGCATTTCATCCAGTTCATCACACAACATGCAAAGTATCGTCATGTGTGAGATGACCCGGTTGTCTGTCAGTCTGGAGAAACAGACAACCCTCGTTCAGGAGATTCCAAGGCCTCGCTTGCCAAGTCCTCGATAGATCTTAAGTGCGGCCTTATAACTGAATTCAAATTTATCACATCAAATGATTTTATCACTTTCCTCCAAAAAGTAGTCGCAAATAAGTCTTTAAAAGATTAGATAACTTTAGAATTGATCCTTTTTTTTTCATTTTTAAGCTCACATATATTCATAATAGTTATTTATATACAAAATAATGAGGAACGTGCTAAAATTATATGAATGAAGCCTACAACTAACTTAATGCTGCATTCAACCCAGAAAAAGTTCCTCACCTCTCTCTCGATCATACAGGCCTGGGTGGCCTGTATTTTATTACCTTGTATAATTACTTGATTGCCTTTAGGATTACTTATTACCTTACTATTTATTCACTCAATTCCATTACAATTCAGTATCAATTTGTTGGAAATATAAAGTAAACCAAATATTAGTAAAGATATTTGATCCCAATTAGTTTTCAATATTTATTTAATTTATCTGGACATGCACTAAAACATCTTAAAATTCTTACAAATTATGTATATACAGGGGTCCAAAGTACAAAAACAATGACTTGTGCCACCATACCGCACTGCATATGACTCAACTTACTTTTTCTACAAAAACAATAATATGTAAGATCAAGTCAGTAAAAGAAGCTTCGTCTTTTTAAGTTTTCTAATCTGAGATATCATTATTGTATGCCTATATAAATTTATTCATTACTCAATTTGATATAGACCAAATACATAAGGCTTCTCTTTACTGAAGTAGTGCATGAACAGCACAGTCATCTCCTAAAAATTGCTTGATAATCCAAATATAGCTTTACAAGAACATTAGTTATCGCAATCAACAAACTTTCTTGAAAATATATATTAGCAATCAATATATTTGGCAAGTAAGTGCTTCTACAAATAGATAGTGAATTCTGAAGGTCATTGCAACCATCTCTATATTGATAATGAAAGAAACGAACATGTCATAGTTTTAGGGATCTTTAATTCGTGTGTTGGCTTATAGGAAAACAAGAACTAATTGAAAAAAGGAGAAATAATAATTCGAGTGGAAGGAAAATTACAGATTGATACTCTTAAATAATTATATAGAATACATTGAAGAATATAGGCCTACATGGAGGAAAGATGAACAAAAAAGTACATTTGATGACTTGATACCAAATAGCTTGTATATAAACCATGTGTATAGATGAAAATCAATACATACTTGATTCTATGGCCATAATTTATTGGTTATATTCATGATGAATCAGAGAAACAAGAAATTTTAAAGTAAATGTGAACGATATGAATACTATAAAACAGAGACTGAGTCAATGAAAGATTATTAATGACAACGATTCTGAATCAAAATGGAAGATCCGAGCTACCTGCGAGAAATTCAAGATTGTCCCATTAGGAAGAAGGAAAATTGCAGATGTGAGAGTGGGAGATACACGTTATCCCTACACGAACGAGTGCAATGTACTCGGGATGAAAGTCACTTCTACCGAATACAAGAAGCACGACATAGAACGCATCCAAAGAGCAAAATTGGCATTCAGAACCCTCTTTACTTCAGAAACTTCAGTTTAAAAAACAAAAGAAAAATATACCTGGCGCTAGTTAGATCAACCCTCATATATTCCTCGGCGACTTTTTTCAGCGTTTCAGAAAGCGCACGAAAGGAGTTTCAAAGAATACAAAACAAATGCATGTACATCGTCACCAGTACACTCAGGATGGATGGGAGGAAGCAAGATGATATGCATAGAGCGGTGATATTCAGGACACTCAACAGAATTCTCTAGGAAAAAGCGTCAGATATGAAAGAAAAAATACGTTAAATAGCACGGAGGAACAGTGGTGGCTCGTGTATATGTACTGCGGAACTGCAGCACCACCTATTTCCACTCGATATTATCAATAGCATTCAATATAATGAGTCCTTTTTTCTTTAATTCTTTCTTTATACTTGTACTTTGTATAATCCTTAAGCTTAATGTCAGTCGCCATCCCTAGTTTAGGAAAAAATACAAAAAACCTTGTATTGAACTGTGCGCTTCACAGTTCCAGCGAAGCGGTGTTTGGCTGTTATGAACATGCTCACATGTCCAAGATATGAAGTTGCACGCTAGGAAGAGAGAGGACTGTGGCTCACGCATTGCCGCCCCTGGTGTGCTGGTGGAAGGTAGTGTTTTATTTTTACTCTGTGTGTGTTATGCTTAAAAATGTGTTTATATTCTTGAATGCGATAAAGTGTAGAATTTAATTAATTTTTTCGGTTATTTTATTAATTAATTAATTGAGCTGTTGAAATATATCTGGGAAAATAATCTAGATGATGTTCTTAGTGAAATTTCGAAACTGATAAAAATCCTTTTGACAATTCCCATGAGTAGATCAGAGGCAGAATGTTGCTTTTCAACACTAAAAAGAATAAAAACTTTTCTAAGGAACACTATGAATTCTGAAAGACTAAATGCACTTGCAGTGCTTTTAATGAAGAAAAAAAATCCTCAGTAGTCATCCAGAGATCAAGGACAAAATAATCTTTTCCCACAAATTAAAACAAGAAGAATGGAGCTCGTTTTTAAATGAATAGATCAAGCTTGAACTGTAACAATTTAGGCTATTAGTAAGTAAAAATGTTTGATTTTGTTCTGTTTAGGATTTTATCAGGTTTATCTATAAATTTTCTTTTAATATATTTATATCCTTTTACACAATATTAAAACAATGCTAAGAAAATTCTGATGCAGCAACCCCACTAATTTTAGCTACGAGCCGCCACTGGGGGCGAGGAAGACCCAAGCAGCGCCAGCAAGCTTGGAAACGTTGTTGTTCCGTTTTAGGCATAAAAAGATGTAATACCAAGAAGAAAACAACCGATGAAGACACATAGTCGATAATGACTAACAAATCCGAAATAAACGACAAATCCCGAAGAAGACACAAAATTAACTGATGACAAGAAATAATTAAGAACACTCCAACATGGAGAATACGTAAGTATGTAGTACAAAATTTACACATGAAAACGAACAAAAAACAAAGAAAACTACATAAAAAAAACCCCCAAACTTAGAGTTATACACTCATAAAAATGAGAAAAAGAGACAAAAAACATACACAAGAGGAAACGATATAATCAAAAGAGACACGTCAAGGAAACAAAAAATAATACGAATTCAAAGGCTTGAACGCCAATTCAATAATATATACATTACATTATATATATATATATATATATATATATATATATATATATATATATATATATATATATATATATATATATATATATATATATATATATATATATATACAGTGATAAATAACACCCACAAGGAAAATGGAAAAACGACTCCGAGCGCTTTGGTCTTTATTCTAATAGATCTATTCATGGAATAACGTAGGTCAGGACAGACAATGTCTTAAATAGTAAGGAGTGGGGAGTTAAAACGGCTACCTGCATCAAAACCCTAACTACGTTATTCCATGAAGAGGTCTTTTACAATAAAGACGAAAGCGCTCGGAATCGTTTTTCCATTTTCATTGTGGGTGTTATTTATCATAATTTTGACTCACGTGCAAGTTGTGACTTTCTTTTCATATATATATATATACACTGTGTGCAATAAATATCGAAAACATGGTCAAAAATTTATTAACCATAGTTACACAACAGCAAAGTAATCGAAAATTGAACAACGTTGAATACAAATTCGGTATTAGAATATACAAATACTGAAGCATTGATATTATATCGACAAAAGTGTTAGATTATCGCCTCAAAAAAGTATTCAACACACCCACAAAATTAGTTTTAAAGCTATAATAAATAGTTCTCGAACATTCCAGAGTGGTTTACGTGACAGGAATGCTGTAGAACTTTCTGGAAAAATTATCTACTTCGTCTACGTGAAACAGCAGTTAATTAATTATTCAATTGCATAAAAGTGGTTTGGGCTATAGAAAAATTTCATCTATGCTAAAAATACCAATCTCAACCATTAGTGACACGATTCGCTGGTTCACATCATTTCAGTCCACTGCAAGTTTACCACGTTCAGGTTGTCCATCTAAAATTTAAAACCGTGTGGCTAAACATATAGTCCGTAAAGTAAAGAAAAATCCTCGAGTGACTCGACCTGAACTTCAGAAAGATTTGGAAGCAGCTGTGACAAATGTATGCAAAAATAAAATTAGAGCAGTTCTTCGGAACGAGGGATTCCATTCTCGCACACCAAGAAAGACCCCTTTGTTGAAACCAACTCATGTCAGAAATCATCTGAATGTTGCCTAGGAACATTTAGAGAAGCCTACAAGCTTTGGGGACGCTGTACTATTGTCTGACAAGACGAAGATTGAGTTATTTGGGCGGAATAGTGTTAGTCACGTTTGGAGGCAGAAAAACTCAGCGCATGATCCTAAAAATACAATCCCAACAGTGAAGTTTGGAGGAGGCGACATAATGGTATGAGGCTGCTTCTCCTCTGCAGGTCCTGGAAGAATTCATATTATTGAAGGGAAAATGAATGCTCAGATGTATGGCAGGGTTCTGGATGATAATCGCTTACAGTCTGCAGACGACTTGAAGTTGCCAAGAGGATGGACATCCCAGCAGGACAACGATCCAAAACATACAGCCAAGGGCACTACAGCGTGGTTTCAGCAGAAGAAAATAAAAGTTATGGGATGGCCAAGTCAGTCGCCAGACCTAAATCCTATCGAGAACCTGTGGCGAGAATTAAAACTAAAGATTCAGAAAAGGGACCCAAGATATCTAACAGATTTAAAAAGAATATACCAAGAAGAATGGGTCAAGATACCTAGAACTATTTGTAAGAACCTCATAAGTAAATATCCTAAACGGTTTGAAGATGTACTAGCGATGAAAGGTCATATCACCAAATACTAACTGGTTTTCATAGATGTATCGGATACTTTTTGAAACGTTCGTTCGATATTTTTGCCGTAATCATAGTAATGTTTTACTATTTTTGCAATATGATAACCAATTTGTATTCTACGTACAAAATACCGAAGATGTTCAATTTTCGATTACTTTGCTATAGTATAACTTTTGAACATGTATCGGATATTTATTGCACACACTATATATATATATATATATATATATATATATATATATATGCGTGAAACTCCCAAGGAAAAAAAAACAAAAAAAAACAACCGATAGTCCAAGTACTTCCGTTGTCAAAACTTCTTCAGGGGCAAGTACAAAGAGCATATAAAACAAAAGACATGTAACGTCATAAACAAAAGACTAACGACACGTATCTCTGAAAACGAAACAAAAGAATAAAGAGATTGTTATGTAAAATATGTTATATAAAACCTGAGAGAGCTTTTTTATATTGTTTACATATTCTTTCAGTTATAAAATTATCAAGTTTAAAAAGCCCATCACTAAGATTAAAATTTAGGTGCTGCGTAGATTTAATAATGGCGGATTCAATAAGATTACGCTCATGATGGCCTTTTACATAAATTAGGGCTTTTGCTCCTGATCAATCAATCTGATGGCCAGTGAGGCTAATATGCATAAATAAAGCATTAGAAGTCTGGCCTGTTCGGCAACTATATTTATGTTGGGTAATCCTCACAGATAAACCTTTTTCAGATTGACCAACATAAAACTCATTACAAAAAGTACAGGGAATTGCATAAATACAGCAAAGTTTATTAAAGGGCGAATTATTAATTAACAAATTCTTTAAAACTAAATTAGAGGTAAAAACGACATGGACATTAAATGAGGATAAAAGCTTGGGGATATGTCTAAAATTATCATTATAGGGAACACACAAAATATTTTTGTTGGAGAATTCGCCCTTCAATAAACTTTCCTGTATTTATGCAATTCCCTGTACAAAAGGGATAAAGTGAGCAGAAGGAGGCAATTTACAAGCTCGAGACAATGCTCAGAGAGGCAGTTGGCACCGTGGTTCACATAAAAGACCACACTGAACAAACAAATACACACACGATATATTAATAAATACACTCACAAAAAAGAATGAATGAGTCGAATGCAAGCTAAATAAATGTATATAGTAGAATTAGACTCTTGAACAACTTAATTTAGTATTACTTAAAAAAAAATTATTATCTCTCTTAAAATAAGCATAACATTAAGAATATATATATATATATATATATATATATATATATATATATATATATATATATATATATATAATATATATATATATATATATATATATATATATATATATATATATATATAAAGTATATATATATAAGAATGTGTAAACTAGTTATATAAATTAATAGTATAATTTTAATAATTGCAAACAAAAATTATTCCAAAACTTGAAAACAAAAAAAAGGTTGCCAAATAAGTATAAAAGAAAAGCTTGAATACGTTAAAACACAAAATAAGGTTCACACAAAAATACAAGTTACAGGATTGAAGGTCATAGAAAAAGAATAAGAAATCTAAACAAATGAAAAGCGTAGCCCTTACTACCAGGGCAAACCCTACAAACTCTCTTCAACCACAATCTATCATCTCATCTTCCACACCAATCACAATTCCTAACTATTATTCATCAACCAATCAATCAATTCTATTTCTGTTCATTTCCTGAAGATGACCTAACATGGTCGAAAGCCGTCTAGGAATAAAGAATGTCATTCGCGGATGTTTTTTCTCGCCTCGAAGACCCCTTAAAAAACTGGTAAGAAATATTAAGAAAATACAAGTTAAAATTAATAACGCTGCCACAGCTGTGGACTTCGATATATATATATATATATATATATATATATATATATATATATATATATATATATATATATAACGGGTGTTCCAAAGGTTACTTCACATTTTTAAAAATTAATAACACAAAAACTAATTCAGTTATAAAAGTGGGTGATATGAGACGTTCAGTAACAGAGTGACGTAAGCGCCAAAAACTAAAAGTGGAGAAAAACGCAGTTAAAGTTTGGCAATATTCAGAACAGTGGCGTCTCGTGACTAAAAATATTGGGGGTGCTGCTTCTTGTAAGATTAATGTCTTACAAGAATCTGGTAAGGTGTGTGTGTGTCCACAAATTAATAATATTCGTATTTAATGGTTCTGAAAGGGTTAAGGATTACTAACATGATTGCAGTACTACAATAATAATGATAATTATATTAATCAGCATTTACCTTTCCCACGATGACGATGACGTCATCGTGGTGCGACATATTTCGGCGGTAGGGAAACATTGGAGATGTTGAAGGAGGCTGGGTTTTTGGTGACGATGTCCTTCCTCAGCCGAAAAGCCTCTACGGGGCCATCATACTCCATGACCACGTAGTACCCTGCCCTAAAAGTACCTGTGAAGCCGAAGCGTCGGGCCTCTAAAAACCCGTAGGGACCCTGTGGCGGCTGTACTGTCACCTCCATCACAATAACTCGCTGCCGTTCAACTCGGGAGGGCCTAATGGCGGTGCAGTAACCTTTGAAGTCATAGATGTCTTCTGTGGCTCGGATTGCCTTCTCAATGTTCCCAAATGTCCTGTCGTAGGCCATGTAGCTGTGGCTGGGTACGAGATAGTAATTGTCAATCTTGGTCAAGCGGCTCCTGTGAATCTCACGCAAATAAAAAAGAATAATGTTTATGTTTTGCTTTTTACCTCCACAGTTATTATACACAATCTTTAACACCGAAAGCTGTTCTCCCTTAGCAAATTCACTATCAAGCCACTTTAATAAGAATGACGCAATCTCAACACTGCCGCGACCACCACACACTTCGTCCCACACGTAAAACTGTGATTCTTTTCTCTTTAAATAATGATTACAGAGGTTGTACATCCAAAGTTTTTTCTGGTGATATGCCGCACTAGTCGACATTCTTGGTACTGGGAGAGTCTGCTGCAGGTCAAGGCAGATACACCTGGTGTCGTAGTCACTATAAAACACCTAATCGGCAATTGGGTTGTTTACGTGGAGCCTATTTTATTTTTATTTGGTCAAGAATAGATTCTGTAATAGGCCCAGTTTCAAGTATGTTTATCCTCGTTAAACTTATTAGGGGAATATAAATATTTTTACTGTTTTTTTTTTGTAGTTAATTGATAAATTTAATATAAATATTTATTGTTGAATAATTCCTGGGCGTTTCACTAAATCCTTACGTGTTTGTGACGGCTCTCTCCTTAAAACGGATTAAACGCTGGGACACTCTCTCAACAATAAGGTAATTAAAAAGTCCACTCAGCCAATATTGAAATATTGTTGTCTTTCATAATTAATAGGATCAGACCGGCTTCCTTAAAACAACAAATACGATTATACGACAATATATATATATATATATATATATATATATATATATATATATATATATATATATATATATATATATATATATATAGATATATATATTAATATATATATATATATATATATATATATATATATATATATATATATATATATATTAATATATGTGTGTGTGTATGTGCTTCCAAATTCGGGATTTGAGTTAGTTTATCAGGATGTTCAGCAAATAAATTCGTATTTAGATTTATAAACAACTTAATAAAATAACCTTATTTTGCACTTGACGTTTAGTTTAAATCCCTTTTCGGTTAAAAAGAGTGAATGCGGATGAAAAGACGACGTCTTTCCTGATATGATGCGAGTTGTAACTCCTTCCACCGAGGACTGCTCGAGGAAGTGAGTGAGTAAACTTTAGGTGAGTTAAAAGTCCTTCCTCGGTGGAGGGAGCACAAGGTGAACACGAATGGAAGAGACTTGTGCTTCTTGAAGTGATTTAATCGACTGTGTATTATCCCCTAAAAGGTCAGCCTTGGGCTCTGGGAATCCTGGTGCTGCAAACCGGACTTTTATTACACCCCTCATTACCCTGCCTAGTATTTCATTTCCCTTCCTTTATTTCCCTCTTATTTCTCCTATCTAGTGATCCTGACGGTTACCTGACCCCTGCTTGTTTTTTTCGGACTGATTCTGAATTCTTTTTTCATGAAGGTCGGAGAAAGGGCGTCTCCATCCACTTCGTTTGCTGATGCCAAAGGGTAAACCCTTCATTGGCCCTTGTTCTCCGCTCGTAGGAGAACACAGGCAGCTTCTTCGGCCTATAAAGTTGGTGTGGTGGATCCGTATCCATTCTCCAAGAGACATACTGAACGCTACCTAATCGAGAGTTGCAGTAGCGCAGGGCCCTTGTAGGCCTACGTGGTAGGGAGTCCCGAGGGAGAATGTGAAGTCAATTTTGTTTGCTATGGCTTATCTTAAACTTAAAAATATTCCCTTCTTGTAAGGGTTCGCGTGCAAAACGTTATTTAGTTCTCATCTCAGCCTTCCTTCACTCGTTGGGCCCCTATATATTTAGATTATCCCCACTTTTTGGTTTTGAAGTCCTCATATGAAACCCTGCTTGCAAAGGTGGACGTGTTTGACGTCCCTGAATCAATTGATTCTTGCTGTGGTGAACCCTGTCGGGTGTGGTAAAGAGGTAGTGGTGATATTGGGGTTTAGGTGTCTTCTCAATGTCGTAGAATAGGCTCCCGACGATATACTATATATATATATATATATATATATATATATATATATATATATATATATATATATATATATATATTCATTGTGGGGATTATTCTATATTCGAGTGCGTGGTGATCAGATGGCCGAGAATGGTTCAAAAGGGGGCCTGGAGAGGGCTTTTTTATCTTCAATATACTTAAGAAGTGGAACGGAGCCCAAGGATAAATAATATTGCAAACATTAATAAAATAGAATTTTATTAATTAATCTAATAAAAACAACACACGGAAAATATTTACATAACCGGGGATTAAAATGGGAGATACACAGGAAACGAAAAAGGTCATGCGAATATTTGATTAAGCGGAGGATTAAGATTTGGAGGGACTTATACGACAAAACAAACAAGAAGGGAAATGGTTGGCTAAAATCCGCTTAAAGCACAGAGTTGCGTTGACACAAAGTTAAATAGTTAAATGTAATGCGTAGCTTACGTAATTATAAGGTTGTCGTGGCAGAGGAAGGCGATGTGAAGGAATCTTCGGTCCAACTGGCGATTTCTTTTCCAGGAGAAGGGGTTCTTCGGGGGAGGTTGTCCTTAAAGAGGGGGAAGGACTGACTTCGAGGAGTGAGAGCGAAGTGGGGCTCGGAAGTACGAGCAATCCTTGAGACAGGATATTGGAAATGTTCTAGATGAACAATGGAGGTTATTGGTGTAACCAAGCGTTCTCTCCAAGAACGTTAAAAGGAGGGGGAAATTAAATTATCCCTGACGTGATTTCATGGGAACGAGAACCGTTTCTTGTCGAACGGGCTCGAAGAACAATGACTGTTCTAAAGTTGTTCTCTTTCTTAACAACAGGGGAAGGGGGGTGAGAACCGGTTCTTGTCGAACGGGCTTGAAGAACAATGGCTGTTCTAAAGTTGTTCTCTTTCTGAACAACAGGGATGGGGGCCCTGTTGACTTGGCGTCTCGAGGGGCACGAACCTTGGCACTCAAGGGATATTGTCTTCTTCTGGACAATAAGGGGTTTCTTGGGGTAGAGTTCCTAGGTGCACAAGGGAGACCGGATCGGCGTGATGCCTCGCGAAGATAATCGGGATCAGGTTCAAACGCAAAATGCTATCGCATAAATAGCTGGAGCCAGCCCCTCGGCGTAGGGGACAAGGGGGGGTGGGGAATTCGATGGAATGTCCCGGTGGCGTTTGGGAAAATATTTTATCTTCCCATAAGCCTAATTCAATCTGGCGAGATCGACGCATGGAGGCAAACGGGGAATTGAACCTCCTTGATTAAACTTGGGAATGGTGGGCGATAAGGTGCCTTCTACTCTCTCTCTCTCTCAGGATGCACATGGGAAGCATGCGTTTCGCCATGTGATAGGGGCTGAAGCATGGCAGCCTCAGACCGTTCCATCACACTCACTTTCAATACAATCTTGCCCAAAATCTGTTTTCGACTGCCAAATTTCCCGTAACCGTTTCTTCCACCCAGGTCTGACTTTTTCAATGGTGCCGTCCTTTTGAAGGAATTAAGTGAATACGACCTCACCCGTCTCCAGACCAAGCTTAGTGTCCAAAGCGTAACACATGTACACAGAGTGACCGTGGGCTCTGCTCAAGTCCCAACTCGCCGTCTCCTCTCAGATTTTTTGGGGTGACGCTGGACGAGACCGACCATCACGTTCGAGCTTCGGCACATCTGTAGCATCTCATCGCCTATCTACCACTAATATCAGAAGTATTCCCAATATACTTTCAAAGCATCGCTCTCACACCGAGATACCTAACGTTGCTTCCCTCCCTCAAGCGACTCTAGCCGTGACCACCACTCAGGGTGAGACCCATGGCGACATTAGTCGTTTGTGGAAAGAATCTTCTGTATCAATAGGTGATGGTTCTTTTAACCAGCCCCGTGACCCAAAGCCCCGTGGTAAGGGAAAGGATTCCTCATCTGGGTCATCGGCCACCAATTAGCAGTCTGCTCCTGTAGCTGACTGGCCTAAGCCTCGAGAGTCTTCAATGGAGTCTTTTTCTGTTGGTCCATTTTCTTTGTCCTCAAGCCCGTCCCACTTTTCACAGGAGGGAAGCCCCTTACTGGTCCAAATGGTTGCACAAATCCATCCAGTGCCTCGTACTTTGCCCAGATCACTCCGCCCACTCACCCTCCTACTTATGGTCCGATGGAAACCTATGATATTCCAACATCGCCAGCGCGGTTGTTGGATCAACCCCTCAAACATAGAAAGCCTCCTTGGCCCACATTCCCCGATCTACTGTCTGAAAATCTCCTCTCGACCTTCCGTTTCCGCCCCAGTCACAGGCAAGGGCCTCTGCCAGTTCCTCGGGAACGTCGAAATATCCTTCGTCACCGCTCTCTCCAGGATCTCTTTACCTGCTACAGCAAGCTCTTCGAAATCTGCTCTTCGCCACCCAAACTCTTTACGAAACCCTTAAAACTTAAACTCAGCCACAAAGGAGAAAAAGATATCTACTCTGGTATCTGAAGCGTCACACAGAATATTTTCCATTTTACAATGGAATTGTCAAAGCGTTCTACCCAAGAGGGAAGAACGCAAAATCCTTTTGACGAAGCTTCACCCAGCTGTTTTTGACTTCAGGAGAAAAAAACGGTACCCGCCCTTTTCCGGAGGTACCCAGTTTTCGTATTTTCAACTCTATTTCGCCTCTCAGGGGATCTTCTCATGGTGGGGTGTCAGTTAAGGTTTTGTCATCCCACCATGTATCTCCCCTCGTCCTTCCCACTACCCTCCAAACTGTTGCCGTGAGGGGTTTTCTGACTTTCTCTGTGTTTTAAATACCAGTGATTCTACCTCTTATCATGTCTAGATGGATTTTTTTACTTATGTTCACTTGTCTTTCTGTTCTCCCGATTTTCTCCCTGAGAGCGCTGATCAGGTGGCCCGTTCAGCCTATCCTGGCGACCCAGATAAATCTGCATTACTTTTTCAAGATTTCGTTGCCTCTATAAGGGATTATGTCTTTCATTTGTAGCAGGAGGAATGGGATGGGTGCTCATCCATTAAATCACACAATATCAAAGAGTCTGTTCGTTCTTGACCTTCGAGCCTTCAAAGACTACGGTCACTAGAGGTCGCCCTTTGCCGCATTCGCTTCAGACAAACGAGACTTATCCACGGCCATTTTGTTCTGCCAGGTACTCGAATCACCCTATGCTGCCTTTTTTGAGGTGGGGACCAAACGGTCTCCCATCTAGTATTGGAATGTCCTCAGTTTGCCATTCTCTGTTCGTCTTGTTCCCCGACCCTTTCAAGAGTACCTCGCGTGTCTCGCCTTCGTTTTCTTCTGCTAGAGGAATTTTTTAAACACTCATTTTTTATTTTTTTTTATCTCATAGTGGTCTTCTCCCTCTTTTATAATTAATTTTCCCCAATTTGTTCCTGCTGCCATCTATAATCCACTTGGATTGGGCAGCTGTTTAATTTATTTCTTTCATATATATATATATATATATATATATATATATATATATATACATAGAGAGAGAGAGAGAGAGAGAGAGAGAGAGAGAGAGAGAGAGAGAGAAAGAGAGATGAGAGAGAGAGAGAGAGAGAGAGAGAGAGAGAGAGAGATTGAGTAACCATAAAGAAATTGAAGATAAACGGAATAGTTTTTGTTTGGAAAATTGTTATTTCATAAAATGTGAAAAAATCCATGTAAGGCGTGGGTTAGAGCCAAACACACTGTCAAAATAACGTCTTAGACCTCTCGGCAACGCGTGAGAGAAAAAAAATTGATGAGAGATAAATATTGTATATTCGCCGTGCGTTCAATTCATCGCTTGTTTATCTTTTAAATTTTACATTAATTAATCTTTCTTTTATATATATTTTTTACTCGATCTGGCAAAGCGGACCTTAAAATCCTGTCTATTCGTGAGAAGTTTTGTTCTTACGCGTAGCCGAATGGATCTAAGGTGTTTGTTGCTTTAACTGAGATCAAAGCGATGCTCGCTTCCTCAATGTGCTTGGGTCCATCACACCCCCTGTACGGATTTTTTCGCATTTTATGAAATAATTTTCCCAAGGAAAACTTCCGTTTATCTTTCGTTTCTTTGCAGTTTCTCAATCCATTTGTTCACTCTCTCTTTCGGGATAAATTATATATGTATATATATATATATATATATATATATATATATATATATATATATATATATATATATATATATATATATATATATATATGTGTGTGTGTGTGTGTGTGTGTGTGTTTGTGTGTTAAGTATTTTAAATCTTAAGCTATCATCTACTTTTAAAGGTGGGAACAACGAAATTCTTCAAGTCCTTCACGAATTCATATTTCTACTTGCTTCAAAACTGAAGTATGTTACATATTAATATAATGATTAGATTCCCTACTTTGTTTGTTAAACCACGTCAACTTCTCATATATCTGACCAGTGACGGATCCAAGCTAAATTTGTTGGGGGGGGGGGGGGCTAACCTGAATTTCTCCCTCTGATAGTTTGAGAAAGGGGCATTAACCATTAATAATAATTAATGGTAATCTTACACACTATTATTAATAAATAACAACATCTCATACAGGAATGAACAATAACTCTATCAATCCGAATTATTTTGCCACACATCAGAAAATTATGAATTGTGGTTTATTGTAGGTTTTGGACGTCAGCTAAGGTATAATTCTGAATTTAATAAATATTTTTGAGATTTACCTGTTATTTAGAGATGCATCATATAAAGGACCTTCGATCGTAATGGTTTTAAAAAACTGTTTTATATATTTTATAGTAGTACATACCTCTTTCTCAATAGCAGAATACAAGTATGGCTTAAAAGAGAAATATGAAAGGGTCTGATTTTTTTTTTTGGGGGGGGCTTCAGCCCACTAGCTCCCATAAGTGGATACACAACTCTCATCAGCATTCTGACTAATTAATTCACCATACTATTACCTCGTTACATTATAACCTTTTATGTGTAGTGATGATGATGTCACGTTCACTAAAAGACAAACAGGAAGAACGATAGTGAAGAAAGTAAGGACGCAATCTCCTTAACCAACCACTTTCACTCTGACGAAACGACTGAGTTCCTGCGACACCGTCTCAATCCGTGACGTCATCCTAAGATGGTGGTTCGAGAGCCAGGCCTGTATGATCTCGAGGGCCTTGCCTCTGGACGGTTTGCCAACCTCATCGTCCACGCTCAGCAAGTAGTGAGCCGTTGTTGCCCAAGATGAAACACGCCAAAAGGAAGTTGCGTTCGCAATTGTCAGTTCATCCCTTTGCTGAATTGCTCGGTCAGCACTTTTGTACATTTAATCCCGATATTACACCCCGTTGTGGTTGCAAACAAGATCAAGGGTATCATCAATAATAAATTATGATTGTTCTTTTATGATTTTTGCACGTTTTTTTCTGTTCTTCCGAAGTTGCGGCCCTCCGGCCCTCCTGAGTTTAGCTTTGAGGCCGTCGGGTTGAAAGGGTTGGGGACCACTGCTTTAATACTTTTAAAATAAAAGGGAAAAAGAAATTGGTAGCGGTTTTCACCATTCATCTGCATTCATTAATATTTCTTATATTTTTCAGTGGTACCTTATTGATATACGTGGCATCTGAACCAGTATAAAATAGAATGGGACAATAACAATAGAATTCTATTCAGTAAACTCTAGATATCGGTGTAGTATTTTTTTTTCGTGGCCTCAGAATTCTTTCCTCTGAACATATCTAACCCGAGCTTGAAACTATTAAAAAATAACTAACCCTTCCCTGTATCCAAAATACATGATTGAATGGGCAATCAACGAAGCCAAGCAATTTTTATATCCTCTCCCAAGAAGTAAACTCGATGTAACATACAAACAAAAGGCAGACACTCTTTTCCGTTGACAGCATTAATAAGGCCACAGAAGCTTTTGGGTAAGGTCAATCCTTTCATCGTTTCTTACTTAAATACTATTATATAGTTGGTCGTTAATGTGAACCAAAAGAGGAAAAATACCAGAATATTCATATCTACACTATGTAATGTAAAGATTAAGGACAGTCCTATGAGGATTTTACGGAAGAAAGTATATAAGAAAAGCTGAACACCGACGGTCACTTTGTTATGTACTAAAATCTCGGCACAAATTGTATGTCGGAGCACATGCTGTTATCGCTGTAAAAGATTAGAAAGATTACAAATACAAATTACAACTATCACGATCCTACATCGTGGATCAACGAAGCCAGTCATCTTGGACAATTTGCTTATCAAACCGATTATGATGCTCTTATAATTATTTCCTTGAACATGTCCAAAGGAGTACAATTCAAACATAAATTAAGAGATGAATGAATGAAAAATGATGACTAAAAAATAAATGCTTTACTACTCGTAATTCAATAAACAGCTCAAACAAACAATATGAAATGCCTGTGCACCCAAGACGGATAAGGTTTAGCTGAAATACCTCTTCCGGCCTTAGTAAAGTTAAGCCACATAAGGCATGGTTGGTCCTGTTCGGGTCGACTTCACGGCGACTGCCATATCCTGTAGGTATACGTGGTTTGGATTCCGTTAATTAGTAGGTCCCCACTGAGAGGAATTGCAGGCTCAAAGAATGAGGGGACAGGTGAGGCGTTGAACCTCTACTGTAGAAGTAAGAATAACATTATAGTCTGCACCCGTGTCCATCAAATTGGAAAAAAATATAAAAAAGGCGGTTTAACCTGAGTCATAGTCATAGGAACGTTATGAAGTTTGTCAGAGGCGGATAGCCAAAATTCCGTGTTCCTTCTCAGGATGGAGATGAAGGAGGGTCAAAAAAAGAAACTGCAGTGATTCACTTCTCGTGGTGAAATTCTTCCGGGGGTTTTTTTCCGTCGATGAAAGGACGAGCTGCGTCTCCCGAGCCTCTGGTTCCCTGCGTCTCACTCACGTCGGACAGAGACCTAACTTCAACACACGCAGCTCTTTCAAAATCGCCTGTTAACGCTAGTAATCAGCGGAATAGGGACCCATAGACCTTTGCATCCCTGTGCGTGGCGGAAAGCTCCGTCTGCTGCTGAACTGCGAAATGGCAGGCTCTGTACATATACATGGCTGAAAGAATTATTTTTGCTTATTTCGTCAGCCTTTGCCCTTATCTCATCAGTAATTCGTGGCTTAACAACAGTTACTAGGGTTATGGTATGCCTCAGCAGGTCCCGAACAAAAATTCCTCTCAGGAGCGGTTCGTAGAAGTCGGAGTAGATTTGGGATTCCGTCTTGGAAAGCTCCCTCCCGCGACCGAGGAAACGAGTAAGTTTCGGGTCCTTTATAGTTTAGGTGGTCAGTAGCTCCTTAAAATCCAGCCGTATCACCACAAAAACATAGAAGATACTTAGATGTTGGCTCTGCGCGACGAACAGAGCCTTCTGTAGTTCTCCGGGGTCGTGAGCATCCATCAATATCTCCGAAAGGACCAGCCATTCGATGGGTTGCTTTTGGTCTAATGGGTGAAGACGCATGCTCAATGGAACTGCTGGGTTAGTTGTACAATGGGGCCAGGTCCGAAGTATTTTGAAACTAGCTTCTCTGCATTATGCAACATAAGAACAACGAAAAGATAAAGATTGCAGACAGTGAAGGAAAGAATGAGAGTTGTTTTGTCAACTATACGTCTCAATATTAAAGAATTATGCAATACTCATCAAGCTCAAATTTCTCATTAAACTTTTAAAGGTAAAATTGATTTATTTTCAAATTTATATGTTTTATTTCAATTAAATTAGGTTAAATGCAAATTGTGGTAACATTTTGAAGAGCTTTCTGCATAAATAAGTATTTATACATAAATTATAATAGTTGGGTGCCACGGCTGCTTCCAGATAGCAATTAGGGTGCAACTACGAGAGGCGGTCAATAAGTTTTGCGAATCGGTAGGGCAAAACAGAGAAAGGGGGGTGGCTGTTTGTGGGGGTGTTAGGACAAGTTATTACAAGTCAGGACCTACAGCCTTACGCCCCTACCTCGTCTATTTAAGAAGCAGTAGCTGATCGCAGATCGTCAGTCACAAATTTTTCAGCAATGGAGAAGGTTGAGCACCGCGCACTGATCAAATTTTTGACCAAGGAAGGCAAGAATGCAAAAGAGATCCATGAACGCATGGTTGCAGTGTACACCGACAACGCCCCTTCCTATACAACCATTGCTCGCTGGAATAGGGAGTTCCGCCATGGTGGTGAGTCCCTTGAAGATGCCCCCCGTCCAGGACGCCCGTCAGACGTGACCAACGGGGACAATGTGGCCCGTGTGGAGAAGATGATGCTCGAAAATCGACGGGTGAAGGTCGAAGAAATCGAGCGAGAACTTGGAACATCACATGGAAGTGTTATTAACATCATCCACGACAATTTGGCCATGACCAAGGTCTCTCTGCCCGTTGGGTCCCTAGAAACCTCACGCCCCTAGAAACCACATTGAAAGAGAAAACGGAATAATTTTTCCTTCTCTGTCGTAGCATACTTTTAACTGTGATCAAAGCGGTGCTCGCTGCCTCAGTGTGCCTGGTTCGAATCGCTTCCCCGCACAGATTTTTTCGAAAAAAGGTAATAAAAATATTACTGCAAGGAAAAATTATTCCGTTTTCTCTTTCAATGTGGTTTAATGGATTCATTTTCATCATTCTCTCGCGCTACTTTGATATATATATATATATATATATATATATATATATATATATATATATATATATATATATATATATATATATATATATATATATATATATATATATATATATATATATCCCCAAATTTAAAGTAGCGTACGTGTAACTATAGGGATAAAACCACAGTAATATAACTAATTTTATATGCGAAACCAGGTTTCGACGGAGACATCCGTCATTGTCAATCGCTAGGGAACAAGTGAGATACAGAAGTTGCGCCACTGATTTGTGTGTTTGTACGTTAAGCAACTTCTGTATCTCACTTGTCCACTAACGATTGACAATGACGGATGTCTCCGTCGAAACCTGGTTTCGCATATAAAATTAGTTATATTACTGTGGTTTTATCCCTATAGTTGTTACACGTACGCTACTGTAAATTTGGGGATATATATATATATATATATATATATATATATATATATATATATATATATATATATATATATATATATATATATATTGGGAGAAGCTTCTCATCTATACATATTTTGTTAAAGACCAGGTTATATTTTGATTTATCAATTTTATTATGGATCGTTTCAACTGGCGAATGCAGTTTTTGTATCTGGTTGGAGATTAAAGATCAGTTGAGGAAGATCCATTTTATTTTTGCACAACTGATTTGAGTTTTGGCCGTAAGCTTTCGCCTTTCTTAAGGCATCTTGAGACGGAAGTCTTTTTTATTGTTTAGGCTGCGTTGATTTGGTGTTCTCTTGGCTTCGCCTCGTTTACAGGTGAGGTAGCTCATTGCTGGTCGTGAGCAGCGAAGAATGAAGTTGATTTTTTTTAATTTGATGAGCTAAGTGAGGAAATGTGTGGTAGGTGTGATAGGGGAGAAGAAGTTTATGAGTTTTTGTTACCCTGGTTGCGAGGGCATCGCCTTCGTTTTAATACCATATTTTTCCTATTTGGTTGTCTTTTTTTTTGTCTCTGTGTCCCCGCTGTTGGCATATTAGCCCGGCAGAGCTGGTCTGAATCTTCCTTTTAAATGTATATATTTATTGAATTTTATCTTTTTCTCTGTCGTAGCTTTCTAGCCTTTCAAGTTTATCTTTTGTTAACTTTAATTAGCCTAATATTATTTTTGTGGGCATTTTGCCTCTTTTGTTTTCATTTTCGTCTATTATTATTTTTATTTTGTTTCTCTTACTTTTTGTGGCTACTTCGCCTCCTTTGTTCATTTTTTATTTTATTCTTAAATTAGTTTGTACTTTTAAATTTCGTTTTCTTTTGATGGGCTCTTCGCCTATTTTATTTATTTTTATTTTATTTTAAATTAGTTTGTTTGGTTTGGTTTGGTTTTCTTGTTTTGTTGTTGTTGTTGTTTTTTCCCATTGATTGGCTCTTCGCCTCTTTTGTTTAGTTTTATTTTAAAAATAGGTATTTCACCTCTTTTTATTGTTTGTCCTTTTATTTCTTTATTTTATATGGTCTTATTCGTTATCTCTTCTTTGTTCGGTTTCCATTTTGGTTGTTCTTCTGTCTTTATGTTCGAATTTCTCGATCTTGGTTATTTATATATTTGGTTTATTGCCTCTCCCGCGCAGTTTCTTCCGCTTAGGAATAATGCTGCCCTTGCAACTTTGTGTCGCTTCTGCTGTGGGATTGCTATTTTGAGGTTGTCGAGTGTGGGTATAATAGTTTGCTCTATCTTATCCCAAGTCTTTCTCCGTAGCCTTTGAGCTTCCGTATTAATTGGCTTAAGCCCTGCTCTTGCGTGCAGGTATATTTGCCTAATACGGTCGCTTCTTCTAGCTCCAGCTATCAGCAGGGTGACTTTATTTTGTACTCTCTGCATCGTCCTGAGAGAAGTAGAACTTGCCATCTGCGTTATCACTGCCGGGTATACCAGGACGGAGCGTACCAGGGCAGTGAGTGTATAGCTTCTTCTTGTTTGGATCGTTAAGGTTCCGGAACCTGTATAGTTTCCGAAGTTGCCTTTTGGATAGGGAGACTGGTGTTGATGTGAGTTTTATACCCAGACTTGGTGAACCGTAAACCCATGACGGTACCCTCTTCCGAGTACGGGTATAGATCGTCGTTCACGATGACGTCATCTATTTTCCGGCGGTTCATTGGGATTATTTTACATTTGGGGCGGTTGTTTTTTATTTTCCACTTCCTTTCATATTTATTTATGTTGTTTATTTCGGCAGCTGTATCCCTTGCTTGAACTCCGGCATTCCTATAGGAGCTAGAGATGATTTGTGTGATGTCATCTGCAAATTGCAAATACATCGTGTCGTCCCGCACGAGGTACAGCAACGGACTCAGACAGCTGCCTTGTGGAACTCCTGCCATTAGTTCGAATTCGGGTCCTGAAAAACCATCGATAGAGATTTGGACTTTTCTCTCCATAACATAGTCACAGAGGACCCTTTTCAGGAGTGGGTTCAGCTGAAGGTTCAGGATCTTGAATTGGAGATCCCTCAGCCAAACCTTATTGAAAGCCTTTTGTACATCGCGCAGCACCACATCTACATATTTACCCTCTGCTTTACAGTGGGCTATTTTCTCCTTTCGGAGGGCGAAGGCAGTTTCCGTTTCTCGCCCTTTTCGGAGCCCGTGCTGCAGGGGGCTGTGAGCTCCCAGTTCGACTAGTTGTTGTTGAAGCTGGTTTGTTAGGATTTTTACGTAGATTTTGTCCACAAACTCGAGAAGGGAGATTAGTCTGTAATTCACCAGTTGATCTAGGGGCTTATCATCCTTGGTTATAAAGATGATTTTGACCACCTTTAGACCGTCGGGAAAATAGCCCGTGTTCAGGGAAGCGTTAAAGATGTTGGTGATTCCATGAATGATCTGCTGTAGGGCATTTTTCAGATTGTTTTTGGGGATGCCCGTCCAGCCTGATGGCTTTTGTTTGAAAGATTTAACAGTGACTATGACGTCCTCTGTTATTATTGGACGACCATGGTCAACCATCTCCCTTCCCATGTCCGCGTAGTGGTGTGGATGCGTGCGGTATATTATCTGATTCAGACTGTCAATCAGAAGGCCTTTGAATTCTTGGTTGAACTCTTCGTTGCCTTCTTCGGTGATAAAGACCTGGCGGTTCTGAATCTTCCCTCCAGAACCGCCGGGTCTTCTATATATTTTCCGTCCTCTTTGATCCGAGCATTTTCCTTTCTTTGTAAACCTTTCAGTTCCTGATTTGGTGCCAGAATTTGGCCGGGCTAAGCTCACTGTCTATTCTGGCTATAAGGCTGTCCCAGATCTCAGCCTGTTTGATGTTTATTGCATCCTATAATTCGGAGCTTAGCCGGCGTAGTAGCGTGCTTCTTTCCCGGTTTGGACCTTCCCTTCTAATCTCCTCGTGCACTTCTCTATGCACATGTGCGATCATCTTCATATCCTCTGTGCATCTGGGCTGAGGTAGCGTTTTGTATTCATTTCTGGGAACACACTCGCGTTCAGTTTCGATGATAGAAGTCGTTACTTTTTCGAGTTCATCGTCTATCTCCTTCAATGTAGCCTAGCTTAGGTCGGCTGGGGCGTATTGTCGGAGTAGAGTCTTGTATCGATCCCAGTCGGTGGCGGCGTAGCTGAATCGGCGCGAGTGAAATTGTTGTTAATATCGCAATGTGGTCGCTGGGGATTGTTGGGCCCGGCTTGCTATGGTAGCTGATGGGGAAGCCTCCGCTTGTCATGATGATGTCAGGTTTGGTTGCTAATCTGTAAGTGATGTAGGTCGGGAAATTCGGCGCTATCTTCTGGATGTTTTTCCTGTCTATTATCATTTCCAAGTTTCGGCCCCTTTTGTTGGTTCTACCATAGTAGTCCAACATTCGGCATCTAACATTGAGGTCGCCCCCTAAGAATGCCATTATCCGGTGCCCGAAAAGTGTACAGAAGTTTGTGACGGATTGATAGGCTCGGCGAGGGGGTGGATAGGCTGTAGCTATCGTGAGGCTCCCCACCAATGTGGGAAGTTGGACCGCCACAAAGGATTCGTCTAATTCTGGGAGACGTTTGAACGTGAGGTTATCTCTAACATATATTGCAGCACCCTCGAACGTTTCCTCTGACTGATTTTTCATGAGCACTCTGTATCCCAGTATTTTTAGTTGACCCCTTGTCGTCTCAATACCGTGCTCCGTTCTCAGTATTATGTCGGGATCAAGCATACGGAATATGTTTCCATATGCAGTTGCTTTTCCCTCCCATCTATTATCGTTAGGTGTCAGAATCCTCAATCTATTGTTTACGTTCTCCATGCTGGTCTTTCTCTACTGGTGTTTCTGGGTGAAATTTCTTTTTCTTCCGTTCCTCTTTTTTAAATTCTGTGTTGGAGACCTGCTCACACGAATCCTCGTATAGAGTAACGTTATGGCGTAGTTGGGCCTCCTCAACCGCTTCAACCTCGATCGATGCGTCGTACTCCCATTTATATATTTTCTTATTTACTCCGTTTAGAATTTTTGTTTCGTCCATATTTTCAGGGAAGGGAAATTTCTCTGACGCATAAATAGTGATATTTATCCTGTCCGCGTCGAGCGGTTTTTTGGTTTTCCTATTTTTAAGGTCTTCTGAGTCGGAAGAGCCCGAGGAGTCAGTGGATTCCGTTAATGCCGGTTCTATCGTTTCGCTTCTCTTCGTGAATTTACTATTAGGTTGAACCTGTGTGGTTTTCCTGCAGCAGCTTTAAGTTCCTGGGTTTCATTCTCTATTACTTCCTTGTTGGCGTCCATATCATTTGCACTTTTATGAACAATTTGCAGCTGTAGGACGTCTCCTGATGGAGGGTCGTCCGGAAACCACATTTTGCTCATTCCGTTTTTGGCCATCATTTGGTTCTTTTGCGAAAAAACAAGGTTGGGTTAGATTCATAACGTGAGCATAGAGGATGCACGTCAGGATTTTTGTGGACTCTTCGTTCTCTATCTTCAAATATGTTTTCTTTGTTTCTGTTTCTGTGTACGCGGCTTTAGCTACCTCTGCGTAAGCAGTGTTTGATCTGCGTACCTCTTCCTGTTTCTAGTCATTTTTCTTTCTGTTTATTATTTCTTTTTTAACCGGGCATGCCATAGCCATTGATCGGTGGCCTTGCCCGCAGTTGGTGCGCCTCTCATAGTTGTTGCGGCAGTCCTTTCAGTAGTGTCCCTTCTCGCTGCACTTGGAGCACGTTTCCTCAGGCTCTTTACAGTCTTTGGTGGCTGCTGCTCCATTTTGTAGCAGCGAAAGCAAAACTGGACTGGAAAGAATTCTTCTTTATCTATCTGCTTTCCACTCACCTTGGCGTTGAACATAAGCAAACCTTGTTCTTTCGCATTTTGGTCCATCGAGGTTTCTACGAAGACAACCTTAAATATATAGGTGTAGTCGCTATTGTCCCGCCTGTTCTTGAATTTGATATCTGCTACTTTCGCTCATTTATGTCTAAGCTAGATTCCTTCTTTCATTTCTTCCCTATTATATTGTGCGATCCAAGGATCCAGTCTTCTACAAACGACACTGCGATGGGCTTGTATTTATGCAGGGATAACAGCCGGCTGTAGTCCAATGGTTCTTAGTATTTCCAAAGCTTCTTCTTTCGTAATAGCTTCTACGTCCTGTTCTCGTTCGCAGATCGCCACGTACACATATGGGACGTCTAGGAGTCTCACAAGAGTGATATTTAGTTTACAGAACATTAGCTCAAATAACTTATTCCTGTTGGGCTTGTTCTGCCCGTTGATCACCTGCAGGGGGATTCTTGTGGTATTTTTTGGGGTTATTTTGCACTCAGTGAGGGCCCACGGGGCCTTTCTGATTTTTGCCTCTTCTCTTTTTCTTCTGGTGTTTAAACGATAATTTAATATTTTGAGTCTTCTTCTTCGAGGCAGGCTGTGATATTTCGTTAAGTGGGTTGAGTTAGTGACTAACCTCATCCAAGTAGCAGAGTGAACCCGGGGGGAGGGGGTGGTCATGAGGTGTGATTGTATTGCGGACTTTTTGTTGGTTAGTGTGGAATCAACCAACGCTAACCGGGGGTGCCGCCCCTCGCGGGTTTTGGTATCAGAACTGCATCCTGGCATACCATAGAGACGGGTGTACTTTTCTGAATAGTCCTGGCTGGAACCCCCGAAGTTTCCCTCGGAGGTTGCAGTTCTGCCCCTTGTCCGGGTGCCTCAGACGCCGAGTTCTACAGTGGGCTACTCCTCAAACCTGCTTTTCTTGGCGCCCCCAATCATATCTATTACAGAGAACGACACATTTGAGAAGAAACTAAATCAATGACAATCCAGTTCACGTCCGCCTGGCTGCCCCTCAGAGAGGGGTAATAGGGAGGTTTAGGCAGACATGTGTCACCTATTCATAGTTCAAAATGCATTTTTCTCTCTTTAAATTCTCCGTAGGGAAAGTGGGAAAAAAATCCACGTTTGTAAATTCGCTTCTCTCTCCTCTACTTTCTTTATTGGATATGAACTTTATTCATATCCGAAGCTATAAACCCAGAAGCTATAAACCAGAAAGAGTTGCATCCTGCAAAAAGTACTGTGTAGTGTGCGATAACACCTCAGAAGATCATTGGGCTATAATTTGATGAGAATGAAAATGGAAATTCAGTCAGTCACTGTGAATGGCGAAAGATACCGACACATGCTTGAGGAACATTTTTTACCGAACTTTGAAAGGCTTTGAAATAGACGGCAACTGTTTTTCCAGCTAGATTGTGCAACATCACATACATCGAATGAAACAATGCAGTTTCAGAGAAAAAAATCATTTCTAGAAACGTGGAATTTAAGTGGCTTCCAAGATCCCTTGATCTAACACCTTTGGATTTTTTTTATGTGGTTATTTAAAAGATCGTGCTTACCATAATAATCCTAGAAGTATCCAACAACTAAAAATAATATCGCTGAAGAAATTAATAACATCGATGAAGAACTTTCGAGAAAAGAATGATGAGAGCAACTTCGTCACGAGTAAATGAATGTTATGACAAGAATTGGTCAGCATTTGAAAAGATGAATCTTCAAATAAATTAAGTTTTTATGTTATTTATGCAAACTGATTATTAGTCTTAGTTTTGTATTAATTTTAAGAAAATAATATTAGCGAAAATAAAATTGGTTTTAATAATTATTCGATAAATATCTTAAAGTTCAGCGAAAGTTTGATAAAATTAATGCTTCACTAAACCTGGCTTCACATCTAGTAAAATGAATGAACCAATTAGCCATTTGAGGACCTAATACTTACAACTATTACCAAC